>JAUIMM010000121.1:15242500-15864807 GCA_031769625.1 Taudactylus pleione
TGAGCTCTCCGGTGCGTTCTTTCTTTTTAAGAATGTTCCAAACAGTTGATTTGGCCACACCTAATGTTTTTGCTCTCTCTCTGATGGGTTTGTTTTGATTTTTCAGCCTAATGATGGCTTGCTTCACTGATAGTGACAGCTCTATGGATCTCATATTGAGAGTTGACAGCAACTGATCCCAAATGCAAATGTCACACCTAGAATCAACTCCAGACCTTTTACCTGCTTAATTGATAATGAAATAACGAGGGAATAGCCCACACCTGTCCATGAAATAGCTTTTGAGTTGATAGTCCCATTACTTTTGGCCCCTTAAAAAGTGGGAGGCACATATTGAAACTGTTGTAATTCCTACACCGTTCACCCGATTTGGATGTATTTACCCTCAAATTAAATCTGAAAGTCTGCAGTTAAAGCACATCTTGTTTGTTTCATTTCAAAACCATTGTGGTGGTGAATAGAGGCCAAAATCTGAAAATTCTGTCAATGTCCCAATATTTATGGACCTGACTGTGTGTGTGTGTGTGTATATATGTATGTGTATATATATGTATATATGTGTATATATATATATATATATAAAGTCAGAAATCCACTGCACTCGCCACTCCTAGATTTGGGGTGCAGACCTGCACTCGCCATTCCCAGGACTGGGGTGCAAGTGGCCTGTGACCACATTGCTTAAATAAATAAAAACAGAAAACCCAGCACTCACCATGTTTAAACACTCACAATGATGTATAAATAAGTAAATAAATAATGGGGATTTAGTTCATGGATTGATCAATGCATTTAAGCCCGCAGCCCACATCACGGGACCCCACTTTCTGCAGGTCCTACACTATCCGTCACACTGATGGAAACCTGTTAGCTGCTATCACATAGCTTAGACTGAAAAAATGTTACCTGGTTTAAGCTATGTGATAGCAGCTAACAGGTTTCCATCAGTGTGACGGATAGTGTAGGACCTGCAGAAAGTGGGGTCTCGTGATGTGGGCTGCGGGCTTAAATGCATTGATCAATCCATGAACTAAATCCCCATTATTTATTTACTTATTTTATACATCATTGTGAGTGTTTAAACATGGTGAGTGCTGGGTTTTCTGTTTTTATTTATTTAAGCAATGTGGTCACAGGCCACTTGCACCCCAGTCCTGGGAATGGCGAGTGGCACCCCAAATCTAGGAGTGGCGAGTGCAGTGGATTTCTGACTTTGTTTA
This sequence comes from Taudactylus pleione, assembly GCA_031769625.1. NCBI lineage: Eukaryota > Metazoa > Chordata > Amphibia > Anura > Myobatrachidae > Taudactylus > Taudactylus pleione. The sequence goes on from JAUIMM010000121.1 coordinate 15,243,721, forward strand.
TGCGGTTAATTTTTATTAACCTTTTGTGATCATAGCTTTCTCATGCACCCCATGTGCAAACTCATTTATATTAACCTGTGTCAGCTGTCCTTTTGGTAGTGTGATAGAAGCTATGTCAGTTGACTGCCTTACCTTTAAAAGCCATTAGCTGGCAGGTGAGCTTTAAACCACGTAACATTTTTTCAGTCTAAGCTATGTGATAGCAGCTAACAGGTTTCCATCAGTGTGACGGATAGTGTAGGACCTGCAGAAAGTGGGGTCCCGTGATGTGGGCTGCGGGCTTAAATGCATTGATCAATCCATGAACTAAATCCCCATTATTTATATACTTATTTATACATCATTGTGAGTGTTTAAACATGGTGAGTGCTGGGTTTTCTGTTTTTATATATATATATATATATATATATATATACTTACACATTCATTAGGTTTACCTATTATTCCACGGATGGGTAGCCGTCTGGGTTTACCAGAAGCTGTAGGCTATCTCCATTCCTATTATATGGTGGCTCTATAAACTAGAGTCATGTTCTGCAGCTTACACAGTGATAGTCAGAATTCCCTGGGCATTGCTTCCAGTGTGGACCCTATACATGTCCTGGGGCCTCCTTGTATGTACACATATGTATATAAAGATAGGTACTTACACCCTCCGAGGTTTACAGTCCGGTTCCCTTCAGTCTATATCTACGGTGCCCGTTAGGGGGACCTATTGTCATTACAACTACAGTGGTGCACTTGTATTAATATTTCCTAATAATTGGGAAATAAACTGTTTTTTGTTTAACCCTAACTGGGGTTATCACTACTGATATATCCCTTCTTTACTTGGGATAACCAACGCAGTCTATGTCTAGGTACAGGTACCCTTCTCAGTATCTATTCCGGTACTCCATATTTTTGTTGCATATCTCAATAAAATGAGTCTCAAAAGGGCCCTTAGGTACAATTCATACCATGAGGCCCTGGGCCGCCTGCAGTTATAGGCAGGGTCAGGCCTGGGTTGTATTAGCTTGGTGGGCATAATACACACTTCACCATTATAGGTAGGATACTTACACTAGTAGACCTTTTTGGGGTATATGTATATTCTAACACGGCTATACGGATACACATCCCTAATGGAACAGGCTCAATTTAGAGTCCTATTCTAAGACCTTGTCTCTACTAACTTTTTACTAGTTTACACAGTAATTTCTACTGCACTTCTCCAGACTGAAGTCCGTGCTGTAGAGCATTGGTCTTCGCCCACTGAAGCTACTCTCTATACCTAGCGTGGCGGGTTGATGTGTGATAAAAAAGGTCAGTGACATTCTACTTAGCATCCAGAGGGCTTCTGGTCGCTCACAGGTAAGAGCTTACCTCACTAATGCCTAGGAAGATGCTTCTATTCCATGCAACCTGACATACATAACGTTAATCTCCCTTACGCACCCTAGCTGCTGTCATAGCGGCCATCTGCTCTTTTAATCAGTTGGCTCTACCCTTTAGAGTTTCCCTGGTGTGTGGGTGCATAGTTTGAACATTGAGATTAGCGACACTATTCTACTAGAATCTGTTGGGGTTATGGACCAAAGCGCATCTCTGGTCTAGTGCGCATCTATGCATAAGTGTGACAGTCACTATGTTTCACGCAGGGGGCCTGGTTGGGTTCAGTTTCTGTTGATATTTTTATCACACTGATAGGTACCTGATGGGTACTTTCATGGTTGTCCTGCTCCCTGGCCTTGCTGTGTGGGATGCTTCCCTCTATTGGTAGCTCTCCCTGGGTGGCAGTTACATTCGTGCTCCTTTACTGCTAACTTCCTGGTTGTTTTCACACTATGTTCGGGCCGGCAGTTAGTACTGACGACGCACTTCCATCAGGTTGGAAGTTGTCTGTTTTTATCCCTGTTTTCAGTATGGGGTCTACTGCTGTCTGACCCTCTGAATGGAATTGTAGTCTCCATCCTCTCGTATTCGCCTCTGCCTCATGCCCCGTGGGATCTTCACTCCTTGGAGACTTCTATGGTCTAACCTTTCCGCTGGTTAACAACTTATTGTAGTTGGACCTCAAGGATTGTTCAGGGCGACTGTTCGGTATTGTCTTTGGCCTCACTGCATACTCTTTGTTGGGAGTCTGTGGACAGGATCAGCTTTGTATCTGTTGATTGGTATTGTCATACTTCTATCTATACGATTATGACCAGCGGTGCTGGGATTCTGCTGTCTGCAGCTGTTGCAGATTCCTGTGCAGACTCTAGTACGTTCACAAGTTTTTCTTTTTTTTTCTCGTTTACTGTCCTTCTCCTGTTTTTTTGTTGGGCATCTCTGCTTCCAACTGTCTGGTTTGGTCTATTTCTAGCCGCTTCTCAACTGTGGTTGTTTTCTCGCCAGCCGTTCTGTTCCTTTTGGCTTCCACTGTGCGTACGTTGTGGAAGTTTTTCTGTGTCTGTTTTCTGAGTAGTATTTGTCTACTGTGCTCTATGACACTTGATCCTCTGCTTCTGCTGGGCCTATTGTTCTTGGCGGTCCCTGTTTCGGTTTGGCCGAGGGGGTCAGCAAGTTCTCCGCACTTCCCACCCAGGAGGTTGGCTTTGGGACGTCCCCACTATCTTGAACTCCAGTGTCCCCTAGTGGATGAAGGAGAAAACAGGATTTTGGTACTTACCGATAAATCCCTTTCTCCGATTCCACAGGGGACACTGGACGCCTGCCCAGCACTGCGTACCTGCCGTTTTGTTGGGTTCATTATATGGTTGTGTGACTGCATGGTTCCCTGTTATGGGTTCCACTGTTTTTCTTCAGTCGGTCTTGTTCCGTTCTGTGGTCTTCTCCTTCTCCTCGTTTTTTCTGTTGTCCTCCGCCTCCTCTCGGGCTCAGTACTTAAACTGGGGCTGATGGGGCATAGAGGGGGAGGAGCCAGTCACACTTTTAAACTATTTAAAGTGCCAGGCTCTGCTCTACCACCGTCTATACCCCACTGTCTTGAACTCCAGTGTCCCCTGTGGAATCGGAGAAAGGGATTTATCGGTAAGTACCAAAATCCTGTTTTTACTATCTTGTCCATTGCTGTGAGCTGTCAAAATGTCATATCTCCGCAAGGCCAAAGCCGTAAAGTGCATCATTTCATCACTTCAGTTACTCATTAAATTGGGTTGCTTGGTGGCAGACTCATAGAAATTGGAGATGTACAATGTCTGTCTGTATGCACAGAAACAATAGTCACCAATTATGCATTTTAGACTACGTATTGGAACTTGTGAAAACAAAATATTGATTAGGTGTTGCTATAATCTCAAGGTAGTGAGTAGGTTGTGTGTTCTACGCATATTGCAGAAAAGCATGGGGTCAGAAATCCCAGCGCGTGTGCCAGATGTGGCATACAAAACAGTTTTATGTGGCATGCAGAGGATTTGGAAGATTTGACAGCTAGGATAAATGTTACTTTTAAGGCCCCTACACACTAGACGATATTTTGAATGATCTGGCCGATTCCGACACATCGGAACGACAAATCATCAAGTGTGTACACACTAAGCGCGCTCCTGTGGCATCTTTTGTACATGCAGGAAGATTTGTCAATCTCTGTAATGATTTCCCTCAGATCATGCAGTGTGTATGCACTACCAAACTTCCAGGCGATATGGTTACATTATATAGTTAACGACCACCAAAGGATGCAAGATATATTGTTTGGTCGTTTGTTAGATTGCACAGTGTTAATGCACTAGATTGTTTGTCCGGGAGTTCAGGGGTAATCACTGACAACATTGCATCGTTTGCAAGTCGTCTAGTGTGTACCTAGCTTTAGATTTAAATTTAGGCCTCAACATATTATAATTAAATGAACAATTTGTTTATTCAGTTACAGATCGCAAACAATACCTATAACCTTGATCGGTGTGTTGGTATTGTCAATTGACACTACTATTCTCACTGCTTCTCCCACTTTATAGCTGTGTGGTGTGAAATGTCTTTTTGTCCTGTCTGGGGGACACTGTAGGCTGTGGATTTGATGGGAGGCTGAGAAATAGGCATTAAATAAAATCTAGTTGGACACCCCCCATCCACTTTCTCCAGCAACTCCGTATTTTATATAGTGCCTGAGGAGAGGCACATAGATTTTTTTGTTCATTTCTAGTTTCTCTTTTTGATTATTATATTAGGTTGCCTGAATCCCCTTCTGGCGTAGCCCGTCCCTGGCAGAGGGTCACCAGACACTTGCTGGTGTACTTGGACCCTGTCTAGGTACCAGGAGAGCACCGTATTAGCTGCACTAGCAAAACCGTGGCTATAATGTACGCTATCACAGCCTTTGTGAGCCGTGCTAGGCGGCACAGCAAGGAGGTGAGCGTACAGGACCAGTTTCAGAGAGCACAGCCTTATAATGGATCCCGATTGCCACCATTTTTTAATGGCACCCACCATCTTGGTAGTATTCTTAAAGCAGGGGCAAGAACCGTGCTATCATACCCCTCCTGTCTGTTTTCTTGGGGCTGCGTCATCAGACTTGCTGGGTCAGTCTCCAGAGTGCTGTAAAATTACACCCGAAGATAGTGCTGGGTGTATGGAAAAGCACTGATGGAGGCCAGAGTGAGCCTCAGGGGCTCTGGTCCTTCCCATTAAGTTTGTTTTTTTCAAATGTATTGTGCATAATTGTTTGTTGCCGTTTCTGAATGTCATTCATCTTAGCTTGTATTGTAATGGAGGTGGGAGGTCTGTGTACATAAGACCCTGCCCCCCCCCCCCACTTGAACATTTTTCCTGTGCTGTTAGATGCGTTCCTGAGGAGGGAACCCCACACTTTTGCAGGGGTTCTGGGTCCCTAAATGCGTTAGCCGCAGCAGCCGGTTGGTTAGTGACAGCCATAACCTACCTTTGGTAATACTGGGCTGTTTACAGATATCACGGACACTACACTTGTTAGGCTTCCGTGGCAGTGATCTGGAGGGTGCTGCTCATGGCAAGCCCTCTCCTGGGAGCTGTCAACTGGTGCAAGTTATCCCTGTGTTATATGGAGACAGCCCTTCCACCACACACGTGTGCTACATCTCTCCCTGGGGCATTGTATATAGGCTCCGATAAAATGCCTAAGAGCTATGTTGGTAGTGCAAGAGGTATACTTTACTATAGGTTCATAGGTATACATATGTCCTTCTTTATAAAAGCCTGTAAGTGGCTCATCTTCTAAAAATAAATGAGTTAACCAAAATGTCTACAGCCACAACAGACTGGTTTCTAAACCCACGCAGTGCATATACACAGTGTATATTAAGTAGTATTGTGCACTGTCACCCCTTTTCTGGGTCTATAGGCATTATCTGGTTTACCCCATATTTATATTCAGATCCTTCTGTCCTTCTGGCAGGGTGGGACTGCCTCTGTGTAGTAAGGGCTGAAACTAGGATTTTTGTCACCTGGGGCAAGGCAATAGCTTGGTGACACCAGCCCCCCCCTTCCTCTGCGAAAAACACCAAAGAGGGCGTTCTGCTGCGCATGTGCTCCTGAAAAGGGGGTTGTTTTGTGACCCAGTAATGCCCCTTATAACACATTTTGCCACACACAGTAATGCCCCTTAAAACACATTTTGCCACACACAGTAATGTCCCTTATAACATTATCCCACACAGTATGTGCCTTACACGTATTCTTTCCCCCTTGTCCTCCCTCAGCCATGGCATGCACCTTTTTATCCCCTTGGTCTTCTCTCAGCCATAACACCTGCCTTAACAAATAACTCCACCACAGCAACCTTGGCATACCATTGTGCAAGAGCTGAATGAAGCAGCTCTGCTGTTTCTGAGCGGCGATGTCAGCCTCCCTGCCCTGCTCCCTCTTGCACTCAGTTGTCTTCCTACAGCTACAGACCGTGTATATAATATAGGCACGCCTGACAAGAACACTGATTCCAGCTTACCTTAACACCGCACACAGGCTCACCATGTCAGCTCCATCGGGGATGGTCAGCAGCAAGCGAGGGAGGGATGTGCAGGACTCTTTCTATAATCTCTACCTGGCCCTGCTCACTGGTCTGCACCAACACGCAAGACATAGCTCACACTCACTGCCTGGGGGTCTGCCCCGCATCACTGTTGGAGACATTCGCTAGATCTGCCCATTAACCTCTAGCAGCTGCATATTACTAGGTAGGAGGATTTTAGGGAAGGGGGGAAACGGTCATGGTGGTCGGCTGATCCGTATGGCTCAGGAAGATGTCGGAGCAGCCGGCCACTAATAGACTACATCCAGGGCTGGTGAGCGCACCATTGAATTTTGGACCAGCCCTCCCTTGGTCGGTGCCCCTCTCAAATACAGCACCAGGTGCAAGTGCCCCCCTAGCCCCAGTCCTGGTCTAGTCTGTGGCTCGCTTCTGCTTTCACTTTTGTCTCTTTGGGTCTGCCTGTGCCTGACCCTATCCGAGTGCATTCTACTAGGGCTGTGCGTGCTTCTTGGACAACGCGGCTGGGTGCCTCGGTTGGGCAGCTGTGCAGGGAGATTCTTTTAACTTTACTATGTTCCACACGTTTGCGGCCATGGTTGTCAGTTTTGGGCGTATGGTATTGCGTACGGCTCAACAGCTGCGTGACTCTCCTTCCCCACTTGAAGGTTACTTTGGGAAGTCCCACAGTCTGCAATGTCCCCCAGATATGTCGAAAGAGGAAAGCACATTTTTTTTCTTGTACTCGCTGTAAAATCAATTGCTCTGAGTCCATCTGGGGGACACTGCATTCCCTCCCTCATGGTTTATTGGGGTAGATGTACGAAGCCCAGAAGCGGTATCAGCGCACGTTATGTGCGCTTATACCACTTCTCCCCGATGTATGATCGGGGATCTGGGCGGTAATTGACAGGGGCGATATGCGCCCCTGTCATTATCGGCGCTATCTACAAGATAGCAGCGCCGATAGCCTGAGCTATGTACGAACGGTCACAACGTCTGACCGTTCGGCCAGCTGTAGCTGTCGTTATCGACAGCTACAGCCTGGCGCTAGCCTATCCCCACAGCAGGGACAGCGCTGTCCCTGCTGCCGGCTCCAGGCTGCACGTGGGAATCTTGCGATACTTGCGAGATCCCGCGCATGCTCAGTGTGGAGCCGACCGGGAAGAGACACAGCGCATCAGCACTAGGCTGATGCGCTGTTGTCTCTAGCGGGTAGCGCCGGAGGGGGGAGTTAACGCTCCCCCTCTCCGGCCGATGAGATGTTTATACATCTCATCGGTAGTGCTTCCTGCTTCGCCTCGGTAAAGAGGCGAAGCGGGTAGCGTTATAGCGGCACGGTAAGTGCCGCTATAATACATCTACCCCATTGTGTTGTTGCACGTTGAGTTCTCTTTTTATCTTTGTTTGATAGATAATTGCGTTGCTGGAGGAAATGAGAGAGCTTAGTTCAGTGCCAATAGATAAAATATTTAGTTTTTTAAACTATATAGTTAAATTTAAGCACAGTGCTTCTACCATCCCCTGGAACTTAATCTAAATTTGTACAATGTGAATATAAAATTAAAAAAAATAGTGCAATATTAATAATCACACATGACTAAGCTTGTGATAATTTCCAGGAAGACCTTTTATTCATACACATGTCCAATCAAAGCTTTCAACCTGTACCACATGCTAACACGTGTTGACAATGTGCCGTTAAATATCATGAGCAATCCCATATCATTCCTATTCTCATGGCAACCGCCTGCCAATAAACTGCACCAGTGTCAATGTTGTCATAACAGCCTTACGGTCAAGTGGAATGCAACATGACTTCTACCTCTAAATACTTCTTTGCTGAGTGGGAGGCCTCATTAGATTGCTGGAGCGCTCCACAGTTCCAGAAATCTCATCCAGCATCGAAATAAAACTGATGGTAAACAGAATACATAGTGTCACATTGTTATTAAGTTTGGAGTAATTTAACCATTTTTAAACATTACTGTTACAATATTATTACAATAAAATCAAATTATACAAAAACAGTCATTAGGAGTGAGTCGCCAGAGAATGAAAATTAATGTACCGTATATCAAAGGAGGACTAAGCACTATCAAAACAGTACATTTTCAGGAAGGACTTGTGGGATGTAAAAAGTGTATATAAGGAATTTATTCTGTTAAGAAATGATTAAAAAGCACAACATTATAAAAAATGCAACTTTGAGGAAGAAAACACCATATATGAAACAATTTAAATACTCATGAATCAGTCCACCAGTCAATAAATGAGCCCAGTGACTCAGTGGTTTGGGGCTGATAGTACACCGCAGGAATCAAATTCCAGCATATGAACTGAAGGGATATTACTAGGCTTGACAAGGGCGATCCTTTACAGTTGTATACTGTAGGTCTCATTGGAATCTTTGTGAGTTGCGGTGTCCCATACTGAAGCTGGAGAGTGGGGTAAGCGTATTAAGCAGTCGATAGAATAGGTGCAATTCTCCGCATGTAAAAGGCACCTAATGTTTCTCCATGGCTCCTCTGATGAAGCTGTAGGGTTCATCAGAATTTTTGTATTGAGTATACAACCCCATTTACCTCATTTTCTTTAATATTATTTTTCTTATTTTTAATTATTTTACAGTAGCCACAATAAAAAAAGCCTTTAGTGGTGATTTTACCCTTAATAAAGGGGTCATCCAAAGAGCTACTCACCAATTTATTCTTAAGTGTGGGTGCTCGTCAGTAAATACATTTCGGTACATCTGGTAATTGTTCAGCTAGTATTTGATAATTTTTAACAATGTTTCAAGATTTGTTTTTGAACTTTTAATAGTCTTTATTATAATTGGTGCATATAGCTCATTTAAAATCTTTTTTTTTTTTTTTTTTTTTAGCAATGGTTTTTTTTATTGAAAGCTGGAAATAATATAATCAGAACAATAAGACATTAATACAGGTAAACATCTTACCAGAAAAAGTATAACAAACACAATACCTAGATAATATACATGTATAAAAACAGTGAAAATACACATAAAGGGAACTAATTCTAGGGATGATAACTATTGTGGGAAGGGGGGGACACTATATGTAAACAAATATAAACAAAAAATTCTGACACAATGCAAACAGAAAAGGAAGGGCAGGAGGTAGGAAAAGAAGGACAAAGTGAAGAAATGGGAGATTAAGAAACAGTCGAGGCTGGTCTGAGAGGCTTAGTAAGCCATATGATCTTATCAACCCTTCAGCCCTCGTACATAGCATTTTAGAGATCCACTCATCTCTTACATCATAGGTCCTAGGGCCATGCTATGATATGGTTCATTTGGGCCGTGTAATAATATAATACCCCATTCAAACAGAAAAGCAAATTACCTTGTGAAGCTCGGTAATTTGCTGATCAACACAGGTCCTTTTTCTGTCTGAAAGGGTCAACCCAGGTTAAAAATCCCGGGACTTCGACCCGGCAATTTTGACCCAGGTTGACCCTTTCAGACAGAAAAAAAATAACTGTGTTGATCAAATTACCGGGTAGAAATGCTTGACCCGGTAATTTGCTTTTCTGTCTGAAAAGGGGGGGGTCAGATTGGGACCGGCAAAACGACCCAGCACTCAGATGCTGGGTAAAAGCTGGGTTTTAGGGACATTTCGGTGTGAAAGTGGTTTAATTAAAGTACTGGAAGACCAAGGCCTACTATCCACCCACATAAATTGGTTACAAAGGGACTTCATGGAGCCCAGAGCTGAGGCCGAGACATTGACAGGGAGAGTCTGAAGCAGGTATAATTATCGAGGGAGGAGGTTCATTTTTAACACATTGATTTTCTCAAACCAAGAGATCTATAGAGAATGCCTTTGCTAAAGACTAGAACATCGAAGCATAATTAGGTTGATATAAGAGGGAGTAGGACTTGGTGAGATAGATGTCTAGATAGATTTATGGCAGTGGGGCACCAAGTAAAGTAAAATTTTGTAGTGATTAGTGGATGGATATGTGGAGGAAAACAAAGGGACAGTGCCTACAACTTGTAACAATTAATTTTGTAACCTGAAAGGGAGCCATGGATCTCTATATAAAGGTGCGTACACCCTAGACTTTTCGCTCCATGAGCGCTATCGTCTAGTGTTTCCCCGGCAGGTGTGTGCTCAATGTCGTTAACAACATTGAGCACACACACTGAACGATATCATGAACAAATCGTTCAGGGCCGGGCACCCTCCCTCATCCCCGAACATGCAACAACCTGACAATATCGTCCGGTTGGCATGCATGTTCGGGCAATGAACAACGACCTGTGGGAGCGCGCATCGTTGGTTGTTCGTTATCGTTTTAGCGTACACACTGGCCAATATAGTGAACGACTGAACGATAATGATATCGTTCAGTAGTTTAAAATATCGGCAAGAGTGAACGCACCTTTAGACTGAAGATTGGGGGAGAGACACCAAGGGGTTAGAAAAAAGCGAGGAGAATATTGTCTGCAAAGAGAGACAGTTTGTAATGACTTCCCACCCACTTCAACCCCTTTAATGTCTAGGTTGGCTCTGATTCTAACTGCTAATGGTCCAATGCATAACGTAAACAGGAGGGTGGGTACGGGACATCTCTGTTTTGTCACATTTCCTGTGAGGAGTACAGACCATTTGTCATAATCGATGATGAGGGCCTGGAGTATAGAGCTTTGATAACTTGCAAGAAGTTCCAGTGAACACCAACCGAAGACAATGTGGATAGCATAAAAGACCATAATAATTACCTAATGGTAATTATTAGATAATCTAAATAATAAAACTGATACTATAATAACTGAATATCATAAGCAATAATACCGACGCCTATCTTAATCCCGACGCCGGAATGCAGAAGGACGCAGGACCGATTGAGGTAAGTCCAGACGTCTTAGCACTTAGCAGAGCAGGGTCGGGGTTAGGTTTAGGGACTACCGGGGGGACTTAGGCTTAGGTACTACTAGGGGAGGGTTAGGCTAGGGGGAGGTGGGGTTAGGGCTAGGCACCCCCTGGGAGGGTTAGATATAGGGTGCGGGAAGGGAGGGTTAGATTTAGGCACCCCCTGGGGGCACTTAGGGTTAGGCACCACCCTGGGAGTCTTTAGGCACCACTAAAGGAGGGTTAGGGGGGGAGAGGGGAGGGTTAGGGTACTTACTAGCCTAGTCGGCATATTGTTCTATCTGGCTTATGGAGTTGGGATTTAAACCGGCGGCTACCGGTATTTCATACCCATTCCGCACAATCAATATACCTGATCTTGGTAAAAACATAAAATTAAATTAATGCTGTTCTAATGGGCAGGAGCATGAAACATTCACAAACATAGTAAATAAAAAAATAAACAAATTCCTTTAGAGCGACAAATCCGTTCATATAAAGAGAGGTTAAAGAAATATCATGTCGTTAAGTCCCGTTCTCCAGGATGGGAATCATTAGAAGGTGGGTTTAGGTTACTGTAAGTTTACTAAGGAGGTCCTTCCGCTCAGCAGTATGAGGCCTCCATTGGATCTCAACCAGTAGATGGAACAAAAATCCCATTTATATTTATTATAACCATGATCTCTGAGGGTTGTAGTCACTGCTCTCAAGTCGCATCTTTTAGCAATCATGGGTGAGGCCAAATCCTGGAAAGTTTGCAGCTTTGAGCCTTCAAACCAAATGCTAGGGGAAGACCTGCATGCTGTAGACAGCATGTTCTTAATTTTAAAGGAGAGGAGCTTAAGTCCCATGACCCAAAACCAATCACAATCCTTTGTTTTCGGCCGTAGTGCCCTGTGAGCCCTTCTTATAAAGATAGCTGAGCCTTCCACCAAAGGGAGCAAAACGAAGAAGATAAAGGCTCGAGCCCACTCGGTGTAACAAACTCTGGGACATTCCGAATCCATAATTTGTTTTGCCTCTCTCGATTCTCCAATTCTTCATTTTCATCTTCCAAAAATTCAAACTCTTTGTAAAAGTAGACCACATGCGAGAGGCCCTTCTGCACCTCTTGCATTTTGCCCATACGGGTTTGTTTCTAGTGAAGACATATTGGCCTTAAGAAAACCTATGGCTTCCTGAAGAGCGGTGGTGAAGGAATCTTTGATATCCACAATGAGGGCCTGAAGGCTGTGCATGTCGCCCCTTGAGGCAGGTTTTAATGTTCAATCCATCACATAGGAAGGGGAGGTATGTGGAGCAGGAGTGTATCTATAATGGGTGCAAGGTGTGATGTGCACATGGGCCCCTGGGGGGGGCCCACACCGCACACCCTACACCCATACTTTCTAATACTAAACTCTCCGAAGTCCCACGTCAGCTGGAGAGGCGCAACACAGAATGCCTGGAAAATGGCTGTCGTGGCCTATTTCCCGGTGTTCTGCACTTGCGCAGTAGAGAAATCGTCTCGAGGATTTCTTGTAACCCTCCTTTTTTTAGCTCTAGTCACAGAAGAGGTTCATACAGTAGTATAGTAAGAAAAAAGTATGAATAATAAAAAATGTACAATGCAAAGATAGATTGTCAAAAAGTATTAGGACAATACCCACAAATAAAGCAGTAAGCCCTGGGGTTGAAGTAATGAGGTTTGGGCAGCATCTTCAGATGGAAAAAGACCATTCCATATTGTAACAATAGAAATGAGGATGTAGAAATGAGGATTCCAGACAGACAGGTACTCGGTAAAGCAGTGTCTTTTAATAGCAGCAGACACTGCACTTTACTAGCATACTCAGGTTTAGGCCTGGAAACACAGGCATATAACATAAATAAACAAATTAACATAAAAGGTCCCAGCACTCCTCGTGCTTAGCAGTCAGCAGTGGCTTGCAGCCACAATTGGCCATGCTTTCCCAGCATAGCCCTTGGTCCCTGGCACTACAACACTCTGGCCTACTAACTGGTCTCTAACAGCCATCAGTGCAAAGAGCATCAGGCAGATGAGAGTTTTAGGGGTCTATTTACTAAGCTGTGTTAGGAGATAAAGTGAACAGTGATAAGGTGCCAGCCAATCAGCTCCTAACTGCCATGTCACAGGCTGTGTTTGAAAAATGGAAGTTAGGAGCTGATTGGCTGGTACCTTATCACCGTTGACTTTATCTCTTAACACTGCTTAGTAAATAGACCCCTTAAACTCTTCCTGTTCTCCAGTGATTATTCCAACTGGGTCTGTGCAACTGTGAAAACCTGGAATTCCACACCTCCACGGCTAATGCAGAATGCATAGAGGCTCTGATTCAAAGCCGGACACTCTGACAGAGAGCTCACTCTGAATCAGGGCGTCTTTTTTTTTTTTTATGGAGCGGCCTCCTGGCCGGTCGCATTGCTGTGGGTTGTCACCCACAGCTAATGTGACCGGCCAGGATGATGGTCGCGATGGTCAAGACAATCGCGACCATCGGGCTTGCGACGAGATCCTTGTGGTAGGGTCTCGTGGCCGCAAGCCCCAGAGAGCTTTCGGCTCAAACAGAGCCGAAAGCTCTCCCACTGACATCACTTGTGATGTCAGTGGGGCCGCCCCCAAACGGTAGGCGTTCTCATAGGAACGCCTCCATCTGGGCAGCCACCCCCCCGGCCCGCCCACCAAAGGGGGCGTGCTGTCACTCAACATTGAGAACACGCCCCCTTTGGTGAGAGATCCAGAGTGACGGATTTCCCGTCGCTATCCGGGTCTCGCGCATGCACACGACGGAGCGCTCTGGGCCACCATCGATCCGGTTGCGAGTGCTCAGCGCTTGCGACCGGGTCTGAATCAGGCCCTCACTTCACTCCAGCCTCCGTTGGAGGAAGCTGATCAAACAGGAATGTGGGCAATTCAGGTGAGAGACGACCCATCTCACCACAATATGAAAAAGATTACACTTTGTAGACAACTAAATGTTCCCGCTGTTGTTACTAGATGGCACTGTTGTATAAGAAAACAGACTAGTACTTGTAAGCCTGGAAAACGACAAACAGTCCCTAGACAGGAAACTTAGATAAATAAATGTCCCAACAGCACCCAGGGTCTTGAGGGATATTGCTGGAGTTAGCAGCAGACTGTCCTTGCCATGTCTGTGAAGAGGCAGAACATAAAAGTCCTCAACCTCAGTAGCAGTAGTAATCCAGGGGAACTATTGGTAAAATCCCTTAGAATCTCCTAAAATAGCCCCTGATGTGCCGCCCAAGGGAAGGTCAAAAGAGAATACATATGATAGACCGGCGGTCGAGATGCCGGCGGTCAGAGGCAGACAGCAGCATCCCGCTGTTTAGGATCCCGACATGGGCCGGTCAGTAGCCTAAGCCTCCCCCTCTCGCCTCCTAACCCTTACCCTCCCCCTGTGGTGCCTAACCCTAACCCATACTTACCTACCTTTCAGAATCTCTTCCCGGGAGAAGCCCGGCTAAGAGAAGCAGCAGGGGGGCAATGGAGGCAGGGCCTAACAAATTGCGTCACTAAGCCCCGCCCCCACGAGAACAGCCGCAATTGGGTAAAATTTACATAAGGGGCGGGGCCAAATGCTGTGATTCATGCAGAATCACATCTTAAGCCCCGCCCCCTTCACGGAGACCCACGATCGCCGCGGGTATTCTCATTCTGCCCACTTCACTAGGAAGTGGGCAGAATGCGGGAGAAATGCCTACCCTTCCGGGGGTGCGGGGGGTTACCCGAAAAATCGTGAGCCTCCCGCGAAAACCGGGAGGGTAGGCATGTATGACCTAACCCTCCCCCTTTGGTGCCTAACCATGACCTCTGCCTGGTGGTGCCTAACCCTAACCTCCCCCCGGTGGTGCCTACACCTAACATCCCCTTCCCGCACCCTAAACCTAACCCTTCCCGGTGTCACGGCTGCCGACACTTGAGACTCCTGGAGGGAGGCAGGCCTACTAGGCACAATAAACTGGGGTGGTCTTAGGAATGACCTTTTCATGAAACTCAGTAGCACAGGATAAAAGTAAAATAGAATTTATTCACAAAAGAAATATAATTAGCAAGGTCTCATATAAAGTCTCAAACAGCACAGAGGTTCACATATGCAATAATAAGTATAGGAGAAAATCCCCAAATATATATATGTAGTCTTTAACATATAAGAACTAACGTGATAAGGAACCCCCGAGTCCAGTATGAGGCTAACACCTCAGGATGGCATTGAAGACCTTTGTCAGGGTAGAACCCTGTAGTAATGGAAATCCGGGGGAAAGAGCGAGCCCTGCAGAATAATATAGTTCTGGGACAGGGCCGAGCCCTGTAGTGCAGTGAGAGACAAAGCAAGCTTGAGCCTTGTGATGCAGTGAGGACAGAGCAGGGTTAAGCCCTGTAAGGCGATGAGATTCCAGAACAGGGTTGAGCCCTGCGGCATGACTAGGGTTCGGAGTGGGGTTGAGCCCCGTGATGCAGAGAAAGTTGAAGCAGGGTTGAGCCCTGTGATGCGATGAGATTCCGGAACAGGGTTGAGCCCTGCGGCGTGGCTAGAGTTCGGAGCGGGGTTGAGCCCCGTGATGCGGAGAAGGTTGCAGCAGGTTTGAGCCCTGTGATGTGATGAGATTCCGGAACAGGGTTGAGCCCTGCGACGTGGCTAGCGTTCGGAGAGTGGTTGAGCCCAGTGATGCGGAGAAGGTTCTAGCAGGGTTGAGCCCTGTGATGTGCTGAAATTCCGGAACAGGGTTGAGCCCTGCGGCGTGGCTAGAGTTCGGAGCGGGGTTGAGCCCCGTGATGCGGAGAAGGTTGCAGCAGGTTTGAGCCCTGTGATGTGATGAGATTCCGGAACAGGGTTAAGCCCTGCGGCGTGGCTAGGGTTCGGAGCGGGGTTGAGTCCCATGATGCAGAGATGATACTGTAATGGTGCAGTTGACAACTGTAACAAGGATGAGTTCAATATCCACAGGAGCAGAAGACAACAGGCAAAGTAAATAGTGGAGCAAAATGATGAAACCACAGTGGTAGAGCAGTAAGCAATACTTAGGCAATAGCAATGCTGGGATTTTTGAAAAAATAACTGTAAAGTATGGTGCGCAAAACCTGCTGCCCCCGACCTGACACAAAGATGGAGGCTCACTCACCCCAATAAATACAACGTGACAAAGAAAAATATTGTGCTGTCAGATGGCGCTGGATATACAAATATAGAGGCAAAAATCAAAGGACATAGATATAATACTTAATCCTTTTCCTGAATGGGAGATTCTGACATATGTCACTTTATATGAAGAATCCTCAAGGTCTCCGGAGTTTATCCGTATGATACATGTAAAACACTAAATACAGGAGAGAGACTGTCTTACAGATCTAATAAAATGTTCCTGGTAATATCTATATATATAACTTGACAAAAGCGCTAATAAAGGCGCTGAAACGTTGCATTCGTAAGCTACTTGTCTAAGGGCCTGATTCAGACCCACTCGCGAGCGGCTGTCCGCTCGCAAGTGGGTCGATGGTCTGCACTGAGCATGCGCACGACGGCGGGAGCTCCGTCGTGCGCATGCGCCAGACGCGACGAGCGAAGGACTTTCCTTCGCTCGTTGTGTCTGATCAAAGGGGGCGTGCTGTCGATGTTGATTGACAGCACGCCCCCTTTGGTGGGCGTGCCGGGGGCGTGCCTCCCTGACGGGGGCGTTCCCAAGGGAACGCCTACCGTCAGAAGCCGGCCCACTGACATCACTAGTGATGTCAGTGGGAGTGATTTTGGCTCTGATAGAGCCAAAATCACTCCGGGCCTTGCGGTTGAAAACCTCAACCGCAGGCTTCGGCTCGCAGTTTCGATGGTCGCGATGGTCAAGACCATCGCGGCCATCAAACTGCACGCTCGTATAGGCTGTGGGTGGTGACCCACAGCTATACGAGCGTCCAGGAGGACGCTCCATAATTATGGAGGGCGGCCCTCATTCAGAGCGTGCGCTCTGCTCAGAGCGTACGGCTCTGAATGAGGGCCTAAGTGTTTTATTTTTAGTCTGGAGTGCCGCCAGTGGACTGGTATATTTCAGTAGGTCTATTTTGACTTTCTGTGGAAGGCACCCAGCACAGTAACTGGAACTACCTCTATGAGTGCCAGATCGTGGAACTGTCTGTGTATAATAGAGATGGAAAAGATGGTGTAATTCTGTCAATTGATCGGGTAAAATAAGTGCGTTCCCCGACTCACGTTCAAATGAGTGGTTTCTTTATCGCCTCAGCCCACTCAGTATTCCAGGATTAATCTCTTTGTAGATACACACTAATCACGAAGAGTGTAAAATGATGCGTACCCTTCTCACGTGATATGGATGCTGTAATCTGCATATAAAGGTTTCTTTTAATCGTCCCCCAAGATGTTCTTGTAATTTATTTCCATATGGTAAATCCTCAGGAAGCTAAGTACTGCACTTGTGCAGTACTTAGCTTCCTGAGGATTTACCATATGGAAAAATAAACCTTTATGGGAAAATAACCACTCATTTGAATGTGAGTCGGGGTACGCACTTATTTTACCCGATCAATTGACAGAATTACACCATGTTTTCCATCTCTATTATTTAGATATTACCAGGAACATTATATTAGATCTGTAAGTCTCTCTCCTGTATTTATTGTTTTACATGTATCATATGGATAAACTCGGGAGACCTTGAGGATTCTTCATATAAAGTGACATACGTCAGAATCTCCCATTCAGGAAAAGGATTAAGTATTATATCTATGTCCTTTGATTTTTACCTCTATATTTGTATATCCAGCGCCACCCAATAGCAATGCTGGGCTCTGTAGTGCAGCGGGTAACTGGCATCAGAAGTTCATCTGGAATATAACAAAGTCCACAGCAATCCACAGGCACAGAGGGGATCTGGCAGGAGTCCAAGAAAGACCTGAAAGCAACGTTGCACAGACACTGAGACACAGTTAGACACAGGCTTTATACTAGAGGTCTGTGATCCATAGGAAGTTTTAAAACATGTGACCCAAATGGAATCAGGTTTGAAATAATGAGCAATCTAGGAATACCACAACCTGACGACACCTTGGAAACAGATGATCATTTTAACACTCTATCCCCTGAATGAGAAGCATGCCAGCAAGCAGGATAGCTCCTCCAACGACCACAATGGAACTTTGGCAAAAGTAATTTATCTTTATGTACGGAAATAGTCGCAGTCCTGACACCCGGGTGGTGCCTAATCCTAACCTACCCCCAGTGGTGCCTAACCCTAACCTGCCCTCCCCGCAGGCTAAACCTCCCAGATCGGTGCCTAACCCTAACCCACCCCAGGAAGTCCCTAAACCTAACCCCCCCCATCCCCGCCCTAAGTCTAACCCGCATACTTACCATCAGGATGCCGGCGCTCAGAATGCTGACGTCAGTATTTTCATCTCCTCGGGATGGCGGCGGCAGCAGCAATCTGATGGGCAACGGGATTCCGGCGTCGGTGTATTGACATCCCGTCCATCGGCATCCTGACTGCATCCCCTTAAATGGCAAAAACCAATTGAAACGGTTGAATCACATAATTTTCAGGTGATGCATCACCCTGAAAATCATGTGACCAGGATGTGAGATCTGAAAAGATCTGACAGCAATAAAGGAATTGTCACCTCTGGTGTTGTTGAGCCTCTTGTCATCATGCCAGCTGCGTCTCTATGGAAATATAGAATGTGGCCAAATATGCTATTAAGAAGGTGTAAAATAAATATTTCTTCCTCTTTCACATCTGCAGATCCTTGCCAGAGGCACACAGCCTTATCACTGGCCAAAGCACCAATAGTGAGATCAGTCATTGCTGAACACAGATAAGTTACTGCTTTCAAAGTGCCGCAAACTTTTTTTGCCATTGCAAAACAAATCTATGATATAAATGGATGAGAATATTATATCACACACTATAGATAAAAGCTATGGTTTCACTAGGGTGTGAGAACACTCTTTCTGGCTGGGTACCACATTGGAATAGAGTGCCACGTGCTGTTTAAAGGGTCATTGCACTGATAATGACTTACTGCAGATCCCTCTATATTATGAAGATTTAGTACTCTTCAATCGGACTCTGGGCCTGATTCAGCATGGATCACTATTGTGATCAAAGACACGATTACGCATGCAGGTCTGCCACCGCTCAGCCAGCACAGAGACGCCCACTGCCACTATCTCACATCCGTAAGACCTCGCAGTCCTGCATATACATCGGTAACATCGAGTAACATCGGCCACTCACGCAGAATTACAGCAGCTCTGACCTTACTCAGAAATTGCAACTCTCGTCGCACGCAGTGAGTACTTAAGCTGAGTATGTCGTCACAGTGGCTAATTTCTGCACACCCAGGAAATGGCGTTCAACCAGACAGGCACGCCTGCGTATCTCCGACTATGCCCCCGTCACCATCCCCAAAAGCTGACGTACCCTCACTCACTCTGTGATGGCTTTCTATCTACGTGCGTGATCGCAATGCTAACCTGCGCATGCGCACTGTGGTGCATGCGCATGCACAGTACGCAACCATTGGCCGATCTGTGTATGCGGTTGCAATTGTGATCCATGCTGAATCAGGTCCTCTGTGTGTTGTAAGTTTTCTTGTTTAGTTTTTCAAATCACCATAATAGTGAATGTATAAATCTATCCCCCTTACTGGTGGACAGTGTACAGGGGCATATTTATAATGGGTGCAGGGTGTGCGGGGCACACGGGCCCCTAAGTCCAGGGGGCCCACACCGCACACCCTGCACCCATAGTCCTATACTTACCTCTATGTAGTGCTGCTTTGCAGAGCCAAACGGGATATTTGGCAGATGTGCATACAAAAAAAATCAATAAAATGTTTTAATTAGCCATAGGTGCCGCTGGGAGTATCTGACCAGCACATGCGCAGACGCACTGCTAGCACTGGTCTGATGCCCAAGAAGGGAGAGAGTGATTCACCAGAGAGGTGTTAACACTCTTTATCTTCTGCAAAAGTTTTTCCAATACATGCGGGCACTATCTAGACCTGCTTAGCCTCGATAATGGGCGAAGCAGGTCCAGACTTTACCGCATGTTAGATGGCCCCTCATACCCCCCCCAATTCCTTTGTGTAAACTTTGAGCTGGAATAAGAATACACTACAGCAGTGGTTCCCAAACTTTTTGGAATCACGACACCCTAGAGTATCAGCATTGTTTTCACGGCACCCCTAATCCAAACGTTTGTTATTGAGAAATTCAGAAAAAAATGTAGTGCAGTAGTACAGTGAAGTAAATTGTGCTTACCTACCATCCTTAGGTTTAGTTATATAGTGGTGGACAGGTTTGTGCTTCTTTTTGTGCCCATATTTAAATTACATTGACCATTTGATTTGGTGCTGGACCACCAACCTGAGGTACCCCTGCAAGTGTCCCGAGGCACCCCAGGGTGCCGCAGCGCACAGTTTGGGAACCACTGCACTACAGCAATAATTTTACAATTATAATAGAAATTCAGAGGTATTAGTTGCATACATTTGCAAATATATGATTAAGCGCCGGGCCAGCGTCAAAGCTCCTCTATACCGGCATCCCTAACGTTCAGGGGTTTATGTCTGGGGCGCAGGGCACCCCAAAAGAATTCAGCCAAGGACCACTACACCGTTCGCATCTGCATTTCCATTCAGAACAGTTATTGCTTAAGAGAGGGTACAAATTGCTTGTTAAATTTTTATGGGTATTTTTGATAACTGTACTTGCACCTCCATCCACATAAGGTGGGGGTGGTGCGCGTGAACTGCTGGCAATACCTTCCGCAATGCTACCTTGCTGCACGTGCGCACCATTTTGCGGCTCGCCCACATTGCAATTCAGCTTCGCGGATGTATTCTCTGGCAATGCGCTTGCAACGCTAGTTTGCGTCGCTTGCGCATTTTTAAGCCACGCATCCCCTTCATGCTGCCACAACTTTAAACATTCATCATCTTTATCAAAACTACCAATTCTGGGAAACGGTCTAACTACTTCTCAACTGATAGGGGGCAACAAAGTACCCTTTGTGTTCCAGTTGATTTCGCCCACTCTCCCACTAGCTCACAATCACAATCTAGCCAAGATTATGTGGTTCAATTATAGTGTTCAAATAAGCCTAACAGATCACACACATTGATTACTGAACGCTATAATCACGCTGAGGGCCGAACCCTAACAAAAATAACAAACCATAGACCTGCTTTGTGTAAAGTAAACGGTAAGCTGCTACCGAGTCATTAGGCCAACTCCTGCGCCTAGCACTTAAGGGTCCTACGATACCCTTAACATTTAGGTCCCGTGTTACACCCTAAACAAACACTCACGGTTACACACCTTTCTCCTGCGCAGAAAAATACACGTTAACCCAGATATTTAGCAACAATTGATAATGTAAACTCAATGGCTTTGTTTAAACATGTGGCAGCACAACCGGAAGTACATGTACGCTATAGTGCGACCAGTCACATACACAATAATGCGACTACCACACAACCGTATGACAACCTTTAGCTGCGTACACAAAAGTGCATCTTTACTATGCGCAAAACTGCGACTCAGCCGCGTGTTCAATACTGTGGCACACCTTTAAATGTTAGGTTCTATCAACAAAGGAAAACAAACTTTTTCCTCTCTTGTCCCTGGATTGTAGTCAGCATCCCTGGCTCACACGAAAACGGGTAGCGATCTCTCAGCACCGAGCGGTTGCAGGTAAACCCTGCATGTGGCCACTCCACCCTTTGGTGAGATATCGATAACCGTATGTGCCGTGTGAGTGGGTAAGTGACTTCACTACGAGCCCCCAACTAATGATTCTTGATTCTAACCTCTATACACCCCTGCCTATACCTTCTGATATCCTGCCTATAAACCTCTAAGGATGACGCTATTTTGCGTACGCAGTTATACAGTAAATAAAGACTCCAGACCTAGAACCTGTGGTTCCAAAGCACAAAGTATTATTCAAGTAAAAGTACAGTCAGTAACACGCTAGTTATAAGTACAATTTAGCGCAAAGGAATTATACAGACCCAAGTACAGTTATACATATGCAGCACTCTGGACCAGATGTAGGCATCATCAAGAAACCCCTCATCAATCAGCATTCAGCACGAAGACTAGGAACCCAGGGTCAGAGCACACATATTTATACCCCCCAGAAATAGACAACACAATAGAGAAGTTTGTTGCTAATACCATTGGTTCTAAAGGAGAGGGCATATGTTACAAGGCATCTAACAGGTTGGTTCAAATAGACACAGTCCAGCCTCTAACAACTGGTGGTCTCTGGTTTCCCGTCTCATGCAAATCCTAACAGTTGGTCATATAATGTACATTTTGTTGCTTGAAGTCTCTGCGTTCCATAAGTTGAGAATGCCTGTTGCGATCTCTACATCGATGTTACCGGAATACTGTTGAGAGAGTACGCATCAGTACAATACCAAACATGACTTACTTATCACGTATAAAACCTTAGTTACAAAATTATCTTTATTTCATAGCAATTATAGTAAATGTGCATACTTGAATCTTATACCTTAAAGCTTATGGAACCTTGTATGTGAATATGTAAGGTGTGGGGATGCACTAGTCCTACAAAGGAAATATTGATGGGGAATTAGGGACTTACATTATTTGAGGTGTTTTTAAAATAACATGTTGATAATACTTTTTATGCACATCTAAATATAATACATTATATGATGGTATTTCTAGTTCAGAGTTGTAATGCAGTTCTACATTTACCTCAGTATTCATATGGGTACTACTAACCACCATCATAATTTTGCTCTTCCGATTTACCTTATTTTTACATTTTCCACACTTCAACACATTAGGAACACACCGGACACATATGCCAATTATTATGATGACAATCAATATAAGGATTAAGAATTTGCCTATGCTGGCGATCACTTCCTGGACCTATTCCCCTAGACCTGAGAACCATTTCACTGGGTTCAGCCATGAAAGCCATCCTTCTATCTTCTCCCCTACTTCAGCCACTGAAGCATTATGGTTCTTACAAAATTCCCATTTTAGCTGCAGAATTTCATCCATCTTTCGGTCTATCAACTCCTTGGGGTCGCTGGTACCATTGGTGACATAGATGCAACATTTTACTCCAAATTGGGTGGCCAACGTTACACAATACCCTCCAGTAACAGCAGTTAAATAATTTAACACTAGCCTGTGTTGCACCAGTTCTTTCTTGTATGCTTGCAATTCTCTCCCTGTATACCTGAATGTGTCATCGTATATCTCGGTGATATTATCTATTAATTTAGCAAGTTCCTGAATATATCTAAAATTTAATGAACCCCGAGCGATCCTGGTGGGCTCCAATGCGACTAAAACTTGAAAGCCAGTTGTCTCACTAATTAACTGAGTGGCTTTATGCACGTCACCAGGTATCATATTTCGTTTGCCTCTGTGTTCATATTGCATGTGAAGATATGGTGATGGTGTATTTTTATGAATACCAAGCATTTCACCATGTGTAAGGGTCATAATTTCTGGAAGTAGTCTTCCCAAATAACATAACAATTACGGTACTAAGACTGGTCAGACACTCCCCTGATTTGGCATAGCACTCCTCCTCCTGACTCCACTCCATCAGCACTGCCATCAGCTCCCATCTCCTCTATCCGTCCTCCATCACAGAAACTGGGTATCCAGTTTCTGTGATGGAGAACACAGCAGAACAATCCCTTGCTGCGACACTACTGATCTACAGTTTTCTTTTAGCTCAGGTTTCTCACTGTCACCTTTTTAATCCTCCCTGCACAAGCTCGCAATCGACAGGTCCACGTTATCGGCCTCATCTCCGTTTTGTATCTCCACTGGTTGGTTAACCTCCCTGTAGTGAGTGAAATGGACCCATGTATCTTCCCCGGCCACCCTTTGAGGATGTGGTACTTTGTCAACAACGTCAGATACGGACCTTTCCACCGATCAGTCAAACAACCTGAGCTAAAAAAATTCGGATCATAACAAATTCCCCAGGTTTGATATCATGACAGTTTGCATCAGACATGTTGGAAAATAACATTTTCAATTTCAGTTGTTCTTACTCATCTTCATGAGACACTGCACAGTAACCTCATAATCATATTTTCACATGAGGCTGCCTGTTAAACAGTATCTCAAAGGGGGACAGGTAGACAGATGGTCTGGGATGATCTTGATATTAATACCCATCACCTTACACAGGTTATAGAAGACATTGCTTGTGAAATGAGTATCCCTCCTATATTCAATTATTCTAGGGATACTGTATTTCTACACAAATTCCTGCAATTTAAATTCTGTTATCAATATCTACTGCTCTAAATATTGCCTGTGCCCCTGGGTTGGACAGTATTCAGAGTATTTGACCTTAGCCTGGCATGGCTGCCGTTTGTCCTTAGCGACCTTGTGTCCTGTGTGTGAGAGATAAAGCACAACAGTTTAATATCATTTAAACATGACCTAAATACAACAATAAATCGTCCACATTTTACATTAGAACAGATCCATTGGCAGGTTGAAAAGATTGTAAACAGTCATATAAAGGCCTGGGAGAAGATACTGGGGTTGTCTATGAACCCATGGGACACTCGTGTCCATGTGTAGTGTACACCTCCCCCTAGGTGGGAAAAAAAACTGACAGTCAGGGTGTTAGGGCACAGGGAAAAAAGCAGAATAGAGATTGGGTATCAGTTACATCAATTACCATTACCGGTTTTTCCTTAGTACTTCCCGTCAACCTGTCTATCTGCAGACCACAAGTATGACCCGACTCCTAGTGTTGGCTCTCACTCTCCAATAAAGCATTAACGGCAACAATTGGAGCTGGTGCCTGTTGGACATATGCTGGTCTCTGTGCATATCCCTTATGGGGATATCCAGGTACTCCCTGGTTTGGGGATCCTAACCTCTTTGCCGTGCAGCTCTTACTTATGTGCCCTGGCTGGTTACAATTAAAACATATTCGTGGATCGGATGAAGACACCGGTTGCTGTGAGGTTTGAGCAGGGGAAAGGTGGTGGATATGGGTAGGGATATGGAGGATAAGGGTATTGTGGGGGATATGAAGTTTGTGAGTAGTGTGGGAACTGTGGTTGTGTAGGGTTAGTAGAATAGAGCTGTGTTTGCTGTTGCGTGGGGTTAGTGAGGGCATATAACTGTTCAGGTGTAGGTGTGTGTGTAGATGCAAGTGTGTCTGTTGGCTGTGATGTTACCGTCATTCCTTCCAGAGCTTGAATACTGACAGCCATTAGTTTTTCGATCTGGGTCTCTCTCTTCTTTGAGATGTTCTTATCATGTTCTATGGCAGATTCTATGAGTGTATCTATTGTGACTCCCCTCCAGCCAGGTTGTGAGTTCTGAACCCGAGTCTTTAAGTTTTCCTTAAGACCGTCCATGAGTATCGTGACTATCATTCCCCTGTGGTGAGTGCTATCTTTAATATCTTCTATCCCAGTGTACTGGGTGATAGCCTGCAGAGCCCGGTCGCAATACTCTTCTGCAGATTCACTCTCCTTTTGCTTTATGGTGAAAATTTTGTTCCAGTTAACTACCACCGGAAAATATATACCCAATTGAGTTACAATGCGGGATTTACTTGGTCTGTTTAGGGAACGTCACCATAAAATACACAATCCATGATAAATTTTGTCATGTCGGTATTGCGTGGTAGACAGGCCCTTAACACCACCCGCCAATCTTTATTAGTTGGCTCCTGAGAACTACCCAAATTCCTCAAAAATCTTTGACATTTGGCTAGTTCCTTTTTGGGATCGGGGAAATCATTTATGATGGAATTTAGTTCTGCTCTTGTCCAAGGACAATGCAATACCACTTCCCTCGTGGGTACTACACCGTTCGCATCTGCATTTCCATTCAGAGCAGTTATTGTCCGAATGGGATGCAGACCGGTAGCGCTGCTACCTTTGACCTTATTACCTGGCTGGGGGTTTAATTTGTTGTCTGTTGCTGCTACGTATGGTATTAACAACTTCCTCTACGGGTGCAGAGGGTGTTAGCACTTCCCTTGCTGTTACCGATGGGGATGGCGGCACCACTCGTGATTGTCATGGTGTAGCATCTATCATTTGTACAGCATGGGAAATGGTAGACATTACAATAGGCTCATCATCCACATCATGAACATTTTCTTTATAGTTGCTTAAGAGAGGGTACAAATTGCTTGTTAAATTTTTATGGGTATTTTTGATAACTGTACTTGCACCTCCATCCACATAAGGTGGGGGTGGTGCGCGTGAACTGCTGGCAATACCTTCCGCAATGCTACCTTGCTGCACGTGCGCACCATTTTGCGGCTCGCCCACATTGCAATTCAGCTTCGCGGATGTATTCTCTGGCAATGCGCTTGCAACGCTAGTTTGCGTCGCTTGCGCATTTTTAAGCCACGCATCCCCTTCATGCTGCCACAACTTTAAACATTCATCATCTTTATCAAAACTACCAATTCTGGGAAACGGTCTAACTACTTCTCAACTGATAGGGGGCAACAAAGTACCCTTTGTGTTCCAGTTGATTTCGCCCACTCTCCCACCAGCTCACAATCACAATCTAGCCAAGATTATGTGGTTCAATTATAGTGTTCAAATAAGCCTAACAGATCACACACATTGATTACTGAACGCTATAATCACGCTGAGGGCCGAACCCTAACAAAAATAACAAACCATAGACCTGCTTTGTGTAAAGTAAACGGTAAGCTGCTACCGAGTCATTAGGCCAACTCCTGCGCCTAGCACTTAAGGGTCCTACGATACCCTTAACATTTAGGTCCCGTGTTACACCCTAAACAAACACTCACGGTTACACACCTTTCTCCTGCGCAGAAAAATACACGTTAACCCAGATATTTAGCAACAATTGATAATGTAAACTCAATGGCTTTGTTTAAACATGTGGCAGCACAACCGGAAGTACATGTACGCTATAGTGCGACCAGTCACATACACAATAATGCGACTACCACACAACCGTATGACAACCTTTAGCTGCATACACAAAAGTGCATCTTTACTATGCGCAAAACTGCGACTCAGCCGCGTGTTCAATACTGTGGCACACCTTTAAATGTTAGGTTCTATCAACAAAGGAAAACAAACTTTTTCCTCTCTTGTCCCTGGATTGTAGTCAGCTTCCCTGGCTCACACGAAAACGGGTAGCGATCTCTCAGCACCGAGCGGTTGCAGGTAAACCCTGCATGTGGCCACTCCACCCTTTGGTGAGATATCGATAACCGTATGTGCCGTGTGAGTGGGTAAGTGACTTCACTACGAGCCCCCAATTAATGATTCTTGATTCTAACCTCTATACACCCCTGCCTATACCTTCTGATATCCTGCCTATAAACCTCTAAGGATGACGCTATTTTGCGTACGCAGTTATACAGTAAATAAAGACTCCAGACCTAGAACCTGTGGTTCCAAAGCACAAAGTATTATTCAAGTAAAAGTACAGTCAGTTACACGCTAGTTATAAGTACAATTTAGCGCAAAGGAATTATACAGACCCAAGTACAGTTATACATATGCAGCACTCTGGACCAGATGTAGGCATCATCAAGAAACCCCTCATCAATCAGCATTCAGCACGAAGACTAGGAACCCAGGGTCAGAGCACACATATTTATACCCCCCAGAAATAGACAACACAATAGAGAAGTTTGTTGCTAATACCATTGGTTCTAAAGGAGAGGGCATATGTTACAAGGCATCTAACAGGTTGGTTCAAATAGACACAGTCCAGCCTCTAACAACTGGTGGTCTCTGGTTTCCCGTCTCATGCAAATCCTAACAGTTGGTCATATAATGTACATTTTGTTGCTTGAAGTCTCTGCAGTCCATAAGTTGAGAATGCCTGTTGCGATCTCTACATCGATGTTACCGGAATACTGTTGAGAGAGTACGCATCAGTACAATACCAAACATGACTTACTTATCACGTATAAAATCTTAGTTACAAAATAATCTTTATTTCATAGCAATTATAGTAATTGTGCATACTTGAATCTTATACCTTAAAGCTTATGGAACCTTGTATGTGAATATGTAAGGTGTGAGTATGTGGGGTTTGATGTAAAGACGCTAATTTGGTTTATCTGATTTGGGGCAGATGTGCACCCATGAAGCTAATAAACAGCGTTCGCATGCAGGATATTGTGCATTCGCTACTGAGCGTCATGTTAGCAGCTTAACTGTGCGTAATGTGCGGTGTTCACGTATGAGATTCCATACACATATATATATGTGTATACATATATTATACACACATATATATATATATATATACATACACACACACACACATCTCATTCCTTATTTACAGTTTCAAACTGTAATGCAAATGTGTTACCCCCAGCTGTAAAGCCGGGGGCCATTCTGTCTGGATGTGGGACTAAAACCTGTTTAGGATTCAGACAAATTCATTTGTGTAGATCAATGCCTGGGTTATATTACAATTGCCACAACTATACTTGCCTACATACAGGGATTCCCAATTTGTATGTAAAACACTCGCAGTATCCTGGTGCATTGTCTATTCTATTTACTTTTCTCAGGGGCTGCATTTCTAGTTGTTTTTGGTAGATCATCAAAAACATTGCCATCTGTACTTAGCTAGTGAGTTGTAACTTAAAATGGCGCTGGTCGCAAAATGGCATCTTGCAGATTCTTGTTTCTAAAATGGAGTCTAGCTTCCATTCGCAAGATGGCGTCACGCACGCCAATTTCAACGCTGATTCCGTCTCAGCCACTAATCCAGCTTCGACAGGTCTTAGAATACCACCAGGATGTGATGCCTTCCTGCCATTATATTATCTTAAACACTGTTTTCCATTTCATTTATCCAAGACTAATGTTATATCAGCTGCAGACAATGGATCTTCTGGGATCAAAAATGTTGTTATCTGTGTGGTGCACTCTGTTCAATTTTTATGCCATTTACAATTTCATTGTTGTATTTGTTGTCACTATTCATGCATAGTTAAATATGCTCTAGTTCTATTGGGAGTGATAGGAGTGGAATCAGTATGATTTACCGCTGGACCCATGCTTGGCGGTTGGAATCCCGACAGTGGCATCCCAGCAGAGGAGGAAATCCCGATCGTCCTAAGGTAAGTATTGACTAACCTATTTCTACCCCCTAACCCTCCTTAGGGGTGCCTAACCCTAACCTCCCCCCCCAGTGCCCAACCCTAATCCCCCCTCTAAGTGCCTAAACCTAACCTCCCTTCCCCGCCGCCTAAACCTAAGTCCTCCGGGGGGGTGCCTAACGCTAACCCCCCCTTCCCCTAGCCTAAACCTAACCTCCCTGGGGGGGTGCCTAACCCTAAGTCCCCCCCGGGAACCCTAAACCTCTCCCGCCAGCGCGGCTATCCGCACTCGGCGCCCGGCGTCCCTTCGATCGGGATGCCGGGCGTCGGGCTCCCGGCGTATGTCTAATGACAGGCGTCGGCATATCGACGCCTGTATTTAGACCCTTGCCGGGATATGACAGTCGAGAAGCCGGATGTTGGGATTAGGTCCGCCAGCTTCCCGACTGCATACCATAGGAGTGGGGCCTCTATCCCTGAATATTGTTTATGTTAACTTGGTTGGTGACCCCCTTTAGCTCTTTATGAGAGCTATTACAGTAAAGCTGTTTTATTCTGTTTATTTTCCCAGTTGGTTTTCTCTCATGTTTACTCCTTTTCTTTCTTATTGGGTTCACTATATGTAATTTAGTTTTACATGAAAAGTTTAGATTCATAATGTTTACTGTTTTTAACTTACTATCCCTACATGGGTAAGGTGTTATCTTTAAACGTGAAAGGTTTAAATTCCCTGAATAAGCAGAGACTAGCTTTTGGAAAATCTAAAGCCCAAATCTGCTGCCCCACCCGGTCACTGTGGCAAAGGTCACCCGTCACTTCCGCAACCCTGCTTGCTGACTCCCGGAGATAATCTTCTCTTTCATCACTGGACATGAGCTAGCCAGCAGTAGACATCAAGCAATGCTGTCGCTGGATGAATTCCGGAGAGTGCGTGCACCTGGGGGCTGCTGTCTGGAGCACTGCTGGGAGTTTACCCACCTCGTTGTCTGCGAGGGCTGCAGCATCTTTCATTGCATTGTATTACAGGCCACTGGAAGTACACCAGGGTATATAGCCAGGCAGACTGGAAGTATGGCAGGGTATAGGCTGGCAGTTTATGTGTTCTCCTCTCTGCCCTTACAGGACCTGATCAACCGTTGAGGCTCTGGAGCTGGGTTCCCTCTACTCCTGGTTATTTAACTCATGTAGTGTCTGCAAATGTGTGAACAAGTTGTGACTCTTGTTGTTAGTGTAGCTGGGGACAGCCCCATGGGTACTCACTGCTAAAGGTGGCACCTACACTGGGGCCAGCCCCTTGGCCACTCACTGCTGAAGGTGCACTTACACTGGGGCCAGCCCCTTAGCCACTCACTGCTGAAGGTGTACCTACACTGGGCCCAACACACTGGACTAACTGCTGAGAGGGTACCTACACTGCGTTTAGCACTCTGGGCACTCACTGCTGAGGGGACACCTATACTGGGGGCAGTCATGAGCACTCACTGTTGAGAGGGCACCTACACTGGGGCCAGCCCCCTGAACACTCATTGCTGAGGGGGTAACTACACTAGGGTTAGGCACTCACTGCTGAGGGCAAGGGTGGATTGACCATAGCTTCTCCAGTAATTCCCAGTATACTGTTTTGTGTATTTATTTTGTATATACTATAAATAATATTTTTACATTGTGCAGTGGTGTAACTTCCCTATGTGCAGCCATTCAAATAGGTTACATAACACAGTCTGCACTTACTGTGCAAATGTCTCTACCCCCCAGCTGAAATTCCACCACTTGTCCTGCCCCCTTTTAAGACTAAGCAGCCTTGCTTCTCCTAACCATGGCTGACAGGCAGGGCTGCAGTAAGAGCTACATGGGCCTGGGGCTGTAAATGTACAATGGCTTATATTGAGATGGGGAGAATCTGTGACCAGTGCTGTGTGGGTGTGACCAGTGTTGTGGGTGTGACCAGTGTTGTGGGTGTGGCCAGTGATGTGTGTGTGTGACCAGTGCTGTGTGGTTATGGCCAGTGCTGTGGGTGTGGCCAGTGATGTGTGGGTGTGGCCACACCCTACACTTTCAGCACCACTGTCTCTCTAAATGGAATCGTTATGATATCCCGGCTGCCGCATGGCCGGGAGTTCGAATCCTGTCAGCAGCAGCCCGACAAAACAGCAGAGCCTGGCAGCGGAAGCCCGACAGCGCTGGAAATCCCGATCGTGGTAAGGTAAGTATCAAACTAATCTAACCTAACCCCCTAACCCTAACCCTCCTTAGGGGTGCCTAACCCTAACCTCCCCCCCTGTGCCTAACCCTGATCCCCCCTCTATGTGCCTAAGCTTAACCCACCCCTTCCCTGCTGCCTAAACCTAAGTCCCACGGGGGGTGCCTAACCCTAAGTCCCCCCCGGGGTTGCCTAACCCTAACCCTCCCTCCCCCTAGCCTAACCCTAACCCTCCCGGGTGGTGCCTAACCCTAAGACCCCCCCGGGAGCCCTAAACCTAACCCTCCCCCTCGCGGCTGTCAGCTCGCGGCACCCGGCATCCCGTTGATCGGGATGCCGGGCGCTGGTCTCCCGGCGTCGGGGAAATGAGTGGTGTCTAGAAATAGACGCCGATCATTTATCCCACGGTGGGATAAAGCAGTCGGTAAGCCGGCTGCCGGGATTCCGGCAGCCGGCTTCCTGATTGTATACCCCCTAAATACATAAAAAGAGAAAAGTTGCAGAATTTTGTGAAAAAAATAGAAATACCATTTTTATTGTTAAGATTTATGGCCGACTATTTGATGCAGCTGATCACCAACATGCTGCCATGATGATGGGCCTATTTTTATGTGGAGGCGTTAGCTCCATTGGCTCCATTGGTTATCTGGCCCTGCTGACAGGAGGAGAACAAACGCCCCAAGTCCAGCAGCTGGGAAACTCCGTCACAGAAAGGAAAGTCCTGTCTATTCGGTTACCAATGAGCTTGAGGATTCACCTCTGGGGATTAACAGAGTGGGTCTCAGCCAACAAGACCTCCCCTCCTCAACATTTAACTGACTCCTCCTCTCTCATAAATGTGGTGAGGGAAATATTACATAATCATCCAAACACACAGTGCACATATGAAGATCCCTTTATCACACTAACAGAAACACACGTTATTTATATTGCCAGCAATCAAAATACAATTGTGATTAAACCAAATCAGGCATTCTCGTACTCTAGTCTGCAGAATACTAACTGTAACTAGTGGCACGTTATGAGAAAACATACCTCTATATAATAAATAATTAAACCAAAATACTGGCTAATGTTACTAAACTATAGGAAACAATTACTTAAAATACTGATGTAGACTAGAATAACTATGCACACCTAAACAGCAGGGTGGATTGGTTGTAGGCTTCACTGGTAGATGTATTAAATTTGTTTTGTTCAACATGCAACAGTAATTGGGCAACAAGGGTCACTCAAGTATGGTGATCTCCCATGCTGGTCTCCACACAGTCTGTTGGACACGGGCTATGGCCAGAGTGCTGTTTCATGAGTTTGCCATCCAGAAGTGATCAAGCTACAAGTCTGGGGTGATATGTACATTATGATGTACTGTATGACATTCAATGGAGTGCTGTCTGTACATTATGGCAGTCACTGGGATGCTTTATGGTGATGATGGGATATAGCCTTTGCTGTATGGTGGTAGCTGTCTGTGCTGTATTGTCATAGGATGCTCAATTTAATGTGTGCCAGTCCCTGGAATGATCAATGTACTTTATGGTGGTAACCAAGCTGGTGGTGGTGATTGAGATGCTCTTTGTACTGTAAAATGTTTACTGGGATCGCAAGCAAGACCTATGGGGGCCCAATAGCAAAATTTCCACAGCCTCCACCCCGGGAAAATATTGATTGTAAATGACATAATATCTACCTACTTAGCTGACATGCAGAATTAAATAAATTGTAATTAGAATATAGTATGCATTATAAATGAAAAAATAATAATATATATATATATATAATATATATATATATATATATATATATATGCAGATCCAAAAGTAATGGCACTCACAGGACATAGTATCACCTCAACAACGTGGTGTGTTCACACCTAATACATGACAGGTACCTCCATACAGTCAACGTTTCAATCAGGACAAAGGTACAGTGTAATCAGCTTACCTTATATAGAAGAGAAGAGATCCCCAGTGATGAGACAGCTGCACAGCCCCATTTGCCACCTGGCAGGAACTGATGACGTCACTGCACATGCGATGTGCGCCCTCCGGCGCTCTCCTCTAGTGGAAGCTATACATCACAGAGTGAACCTGAAAATTCTAGTACTTCACGCACACAAAAGCCCCCTTTAGGGGTCAAGACCCGCGCACAGCGGGTAATCATCAAAGGTGCAGCACCCGCAGTAATTGGCCAGTACAAAAGGATCAACAGAAAGAACTCAAAGACGTAGCAAGAAAACATAGTCTTCAATTTGTCTAGCAGAATGTTCACTGATGCTGAAATGGCAGTCCTCAACCGAGGGCTTTCTTTTATTCCAACAAATAAATTCAATGAATTCCAGTGGAACATAGATCTACACAAATTCTGCCGTCAATTAAGACTCAAAGAATTTTTCCATAAGCAACAAGATCCATTGTCCTATACTAAAGATCAAATACCAACTAAATCCCAGTTTGATCCCGTGTCATCGAATGCATCTA
Source organism: Taudactylus pleione (assembly GCA_031769625.1). Taxonomy (NCBI): domain Eukaryota; kingdom Metazoa; phylum Chordata; class Amphibia; order Anura; family Myobatrachidae; genus Taudactylus; species Taudactylus pleione. The sequence goes on from JAUIMM010000121.1 coordinate 15,277,327, forward strand.
TCAAACGTTTTTCCAGCATGATGAACCATCATGTGTCAGCTTACAGCAAACAGAATAATCCTGTTATACCCAACCTTACACGGGATGAACAACAAACCCTGAAAGACCTTCGGTCCTACCAGGACATTGTAATCCGCCCCGCAGATAAGGGGGATGGGGTGGTAGTGCTTAATCTTGAATGCTATAAGGAAGAAATCTATACTCAATTGAGAGATGTCACAACTTATAAAGAGCTCACAGTGGATCCTACTAACGTCTTCAAAAAGGAGTTAAAAGAGATACTAGAGGAGGGAGATGAACAACTATTCATTACCAACTCAACATCAAAAGGCTTAGTTCCAGGGTGGCCGGTGGCACCAATCCTATATTCAATTCCTAAGATCCACAAGCATGCAATATATCCTCCTGGACGCCCCATCATCAGTGCTAGAGACTCTCTGTATTACTCTGTTTTTCAGTATTTAGATTCTTTCCTCCAAAAACCTATTCAACAACATGATACAGTACGTGCCTTTGAGCAGATGCTCTGCTCAAAGGCCACCTGGGCCCCACAGCAGCCCCATTCTCTGTACCTACTGTCTGAGATTTGCTGCAAATTGGACAGGTGTGTAGGCATATACTGGATGTTGAATCTGCGTCCAGGTCTCCAGTAGGATTGTGTTAACAGTCTGGACTGGAGTTGAATCCATTGTGTGTACTGGTATGCAATTTTAATCACTAATTCCCTGCTGGTCTGCATATTATGATTGTCTGCATCCATAAAGAAACCATTACGAGTTTTAATGTGCACCATTTATGTGTAAGTCAGGTGTGTTATCCTGCAATACAAAGAATTGGGGCCATATACTGTTAGAAAAAGACACCAACCGCTACAGAATTAAAGATAACATTATGGGAGAACATCAATTACCCATATAGTTAGTTGGGGTGAGCCCACTATCCTACTAGCATTCATACACAATATTAGATATTAATTATCTAGAGGAAACTACACATGTTGTATTATTAGTTTTATTTTCATGTCTGCACGAACAACTTGAGTCGGATGACCTAAAAGGAAAAACACTACATACAACATATGCAACCAAAGGCAGCGCAGTTATTCCCCACACCTTACTGTACATCCATTTAATTTACTATCTATTAGACCTGGGGTTCCCAACCACGGTCCTCATGGCACACTAACAGTCCAGGTTTTAGGGATAGCCATACTTGAGCACAAGTGACTTAATTAGTACCTCAGTTATTTTGATTTAACCATCTGTGCACAATCATGGATATCACTAAAACCAGGACTGTTAGTGTGCCTTGAGGACTGAGGTTGGGAATCACTGTATTAGACCTTCAGGGAGAGGTCTGTTTCAGTGAGGAAGGGCTGAAGCCTTTTTTTAGTGCAGTGCCATCTCATCTCTCCACAACCCCCTATATATCTGTATATGCCCCAAACCCTTAGCAAGTTTTGTTTTGTAGCAAATTTTGCAATGCACTACAGAAATGTTGTAAGGGGGCCTTACTGATACTAGGTGGCCTATTCATCAATGATAAATGGTCCGGTAACCATGCGGAAACACTAGTTTCCGCATATTTTAGTTACTGGGCTATTCATCATCAGGGGTGCGATAGGACCACTGATAGAGAACTCCAAAAACTGAAAATTTCCGGATTTTGCGCACAAGAACAAGCTATCATAATCCCGCTCTTTCCTATGGGAAGGAGTTCCGGGGAAGCGAAGAGGGATCTGACCGGATCCCTCCGCCACCTTCTCACGGACTTCCCGGCGGCTGTGGGCATGCATGACCTCGGGTCACACATGCGTAGCAGGGCCGACAATGAGGAGGTAAGTAATGCAGCTACTTCTGTAGCTGCTATACTGAGGTGATAGCTGCCAAATGGCCTCCGATGATGAATAGGCCCCTAGGGGATTTTATTATGGTGTGACCTCGCTATGGATAAGTCTTTCCCTATTGTTAAATTGTGGCCTCAACTCAGGATTACTCTCAAGTCTTTCGTAATGTTTTGTAGGAAGATGACTTGTTTGATGTATGGAGAGCAAAGAAGCCAACAGTTCGTGATTATACATTTTACTCTCTTCACAAGTCATATTCCCAGATAGACTTGGCCATAACAGATAAGTGTACCTTACAACAGAATCGGAGGGCTTCTATCCTCCCTATCGCATCATCTGATCATGCACCTCTTAAATTGGAGTGGGATGTAGGCTCTAAAGCTGGGTACACTCGGATAGATATTGAAAGGGCGATATATCTGTAGTGAATCGGCGGATGTGTACAAACTATATGTCTGTGAATGACGTTATTCACAGAAATATTGCGGCACCGCCGATGCCAATATATCTTGCAGATATAACAGCATGTCTGGCAGTGTTTATAGAAGACCCACTGACCGCCCATACACTTGCTGCAAGAACCCCTCACCGGTGATTGACACCTCAAATGGGCGGACAAATTCAAATGCACGCCCAGTTGTGCAAAATGCACGATATGAACGATAATGATATCGTCATCGTTCATATCGTGCATTTTTCGGTGCCTCCAACCCACCAACGACCTACGATTCGCGGGCACATATGGATGATAATGATATCGTCCATCGCCCATACATGCAGGCCAACCTGGTCGATATTGCCCAGGTTACTATAGCCATCATTTGTGGGTTGGTGGTGTGCTGGAAGAGCGATATCGATCATCCAGCACACCCGTAAGATCGTTTAACGATATCGTTATCGTTGACGATCGTCCCGTGTGTATGCACCATTAGATAGGTCGGCGGGTCAGTGTACCCAGCTTAAATGTCTTCCACTTAGGCCTTGGCATTTGGGTAATTATTTACTTTTTGATATTAAATCTAAACAAGCCCTCTCCAATTCCCTATGTTTTTTATTAAACTAATAAGTCTGAAGATACTGTACTTCCATTTTTAATTTCTGGTGCTCGTTAAAAGCTGTGATGAGGGGTACAGCTATTCAATCTGCTGTCTGACTCACAGGTTCAATTAGCACTAGTAGAAACCCAAATGGCTGATTTGGAGGCCAGACATAAATATACTCCCTCTGATATTAATATTCTTAAATAATTAGTTCAAGTTAGAGCTGAATAGAATGTGTTTGCTTTGCGGGAGGTGCACAAAAATTTGTTTAGACTAAAACAGGTTTTTTTTTTTTTCAATATAATTGTTTTTATTGAATTTATGCAATATAAGGTAGGGGGTAGGGTACAGAAAACAAAAGGGGGAAGGGAAGGTGGTAGGGTACTAAAACAGAAGGTTTATGTTCAAGGCGAAAAGGCTTGTGGAATGCTGGAGCAAAAATTGAGGGGAAACTTGCTGAGAGAAATTGGGCTGTTTTCAATAATGTTGGAGCTAAGGTGACCGATCCACTGGATGTAGCGAATGCTTTTGTGGATTATTGCTCACAGTTGTATAATTTGACAGGTGACCCACATGTACACAATCCTACTTCTGTGGCGATTGATAGGTTCCTGGATGCGATTCATTTTCCATTCATAGATTCTGAGACCAGTAAATTTCTCTGCAGTACTTGATCGGAAGAGGAGGGGAGTCATCGGAAAATGAGTGGAGATGGGAGTCCCTCCACTCATTTTTTTGGGGTGCTGCATCTAGAGATCAGTTGCTACTACTCTCTTTAGACGCTGAAAAGGCATACGATAGACTGCATTGGGGCTATTTAATGGCTGTTTGACACGTTTTGGGTTTGGCTGAGACAATTCGAGCTACTGAGACAAAAACAGGACCCCAGTTATATGGCTCATCCCATAAAATTTGTCTATTTGTGGATGATGTATTGATGTGTCTTCTACTGACCAAGAGTCTTCTTTATTGGCCTTACACATTGTTCTCGAGGAATATTCTTGAGTGTTCTTTTGTAAACTGAATACCTCCAAGACAGAGGTCGTCCCGATTAATATTCCTTTAGATTTATTATTGCTACTTCGCAATACATACATTTATGCATGGCAAGATAGGAGTCTCATAACTGGGAGTACAAATCCCGATACAAGCAGAGGAAATAACGTAAATAGTAATAATAATAGTGCACTTTTAATGTTTTGAGCTGCTTCTTTACTTCTTATAAATAATAGGAAGTGAACAATATTGGTAATAGGGAAGTGCTGTGTGTTTACCGTGGATTAGAGGGTGTGACGTATAATAGTATGTGGTAAAATGGTTGAAAAAATTATTGAAAGAATGTATATATGTGGTATATTTCATGCGTGTAAAAAGATGCGTGTGAGAAATTGGGTAAATTGGGTAATGAGTGAAATGGCAATCATCAAATATACAATATGAAAAAAGAACAAAAATAAATCTTTTTTTCTTTTTTTTTTTTCAGAAAAACTCACAAAACCTACTTTTAAAAGTACAAAAAATGTCAATTTGATTCCTAAGAAATTTACCATAGCTATATAATGTTATAGCTCTTTTTGAGGAGTGGTGAGATTCCAGCTGCTGTAGTGCATTGCCCCAGGAGACCCAGAAGCCCCTATGACCCCCTATGACCCAGAAGCCCCTCCGGCGTCCTTCTGCGCATGCACAGAAGGACGCAGGCACCGCGGCGGGTGCTGGAAGGGATCAGATTGGATCCCTCTATCAGCAATCAGCGGAGAGAAGCCCAAAGGCTTCTATGGGTAACGCCATCAGGAAGATGGCGTTACCCACCGCAACAAAGCGATGCACTCCAGGGCTTGGTGCATATGAGAAATGCGGTCAAACTCGCATTTTCGGGGTTTGAACGCATTTTTTCCCTTGAGGAATCCAGCCCACAAGTTTTAAAACAAAAAAGTTTTCTTTATTTTTTATCAAATGACACAGGATTACACAACACACTGCTCCTAAATGTGTTTTTTTTTTTTTTTAAATGAAACACACAGTGTCCCTATTGGTGTTTTTTTTTATTACACAGTGCCCCTTTATGAACATGATGCTCCCTATTTGTGTTTTTTAAATGACACAGTGCCCCTGCCTTTAGTGGCTTTAAGGTACACTGTGCTGTCCAAAATGAGTCAGTGCCCCTAAGTTTGTTAAAATTCCGCTCATCTCTAGGTAAATGCTGTGCTGATCTGATAATCTTTATGAACCTTTTGTTATGTGGGAAGGTCTGATGGCATGTGGGAGGGTGTAGGGAATTCTGTGGGGGATGTAGTCACAATCCCGGCACATGGGATACAGGTGCTTAGAATCCCGACACCGGAATCCCGACTCCTGTTAGAATCCCAGCGTCGGCATCCCAAAGGGGACAGGGAGGGAGGGTTAGGCACTAGGGGAAGGGTTAGGCACTAAGGGGGAAGGGTTAGGGTTAGGCACTAGGGGAAGGGTTAGGCACTAAGGGGGAAGGGTTAGGGTTAAGCACTAGGGGGGAGGTTAGGTTCAGGGTGAGGGGAGGGATGGTTAGGGGTAGGAGAAAAGTTGGGATACCTAACAGCAGGTCTCGGTATCCTAACCCTGTTGGGATGCCGATGTTGGAATTTTGACCGCCAGGATCAGGTATCCCATACCCAACCTGTCTGTGGGGCATGTAGGGGGATATCTTAAGTATTTGGGGAGATGTAGGGAAGTATGTGGGGCATGTAAAGAGCATATGAGAAAGACTAATAACATGTTGGGTCTATGGGGAACATAAGGGGCATGTGGGCATCTGATGACATGGGGGAAGGTGCAGGGAGGTCTGTGTCGCATGTAAAGGGCATATGGGGAGGTCTGTTGCATGTTAGAAGGTGTAGGGAGGTCTGTCAGCTTGATTATGAGAATTCTATACAGTTTACAGTGTCCCTTACATGTAATTTCTTGCACAGGCAAGCAAAAAGAAATTATTTTTGTGGGGCACTCGTATGAAAAATACATATGAATTGGTGATGATAATTTTATTATGTACCCTATTTAAATTAAATGACAAAAAAAAATATATAAAATATGGTAATTACCAAGAAAAAGTAGGCAAAAGTATATTTAGATAGTCCTTATGGTCACTATATATTTTATGAGAAGGATTACCTCCGGTCACTGGTGGATGGCAGAAAGGCGCGTCAATTTACGGTCCCGATTAACTGACCGTGGACACGGTCCTAGCACTACGCTGACTCTGGTCTGATACGGAATTCCGTTGTCAGCAGAATTACCCCTACAGACACCAGACGGCTGACGAGGGACCTTTCCACCCGGTACAGCATTAAGCACTCTGACAGGTCTCTCAGCGGGTACTACACTTCTTTCCTTTAGTTGTCTGACTGGTCTTGGTGCATCTGATCCCTGCAATACCATCGGGCATCAGAGATTACCTAACTCCCCCTAAAAGACCTTTAACAGATAGCCACTTTACTGTATTTCTATAGACACCAGATTCCCCACCCTCTCACCACCCGTCCAATACCTGGTATAACGGGTGAAAGTAGAAGTGGGGTGGCACTTATTTGTCTTACCTTTGTTTATTCTTATCAACCATACAAAAAGATTTTTTTGAAAATCACTGTAGCAGATAAACTAATGCAGGTCATACACCAGGATGATATAATTCCAACCAGCCAACTAGTTATTGTAGCAGTGTCACCAAACTATTATTGTTTGGTGACACTGCCGGCCAGACCGCAGTTTATCGTTCACGTATTGTGACACTATAAGTCGTAATGCAGTGTGTTATTCTTCATAAGTAATTAATCTTGTGACACTGTAAGTGGTAGCGCAGTGTATTATTCTTATTCATAAATAATTAATCTTGTGACACTAAGTGGCAGCGCAGTGTGCTATTCTTTTTTTTCTTGTTTGTTTTTTTTAATTTTAGAAAAAAAGTCCCCTATCCAGTTTGCCCTTAATTTACTAGTTCCCCCCTGTTCCCAATGTGTTTCCTGAATGAAGGCTATCTCAGTTCTATTTCTTTTTAAGTGCTCAACAACCATTTTACGTTTCACCGGGGCATTCAGGCCACTGACATTCCATGATATAACTTTCACTGCATGTGTCATTTACTACCCTTTTGGGGACCTAGCGGGGACACACCTAATTTTTGTATTCTGTATTGTAATTTACCCTTCCCACATCCACCCAAAAATTTTTCAAAACCCTCAAATATACCTAATTTATTTTTGTGTGCTTTGTCGGGATCACGGTTTATCGATTTCTCTGTACATCTTTCTTACTACCCAAACCCTAAGTGCTTGTAGCCAATACTTCCACAAAATCTTAATATGAAAAAAAAACACAGAAGAAAAAAAAAACTCAGCAGTGTACCTCTTCTACAGGTTAACCATTCTACCTTTCTGGCTTCATTACAACAAAACTGCCCAGTAGTCAAAAATATACTCAATGTGACCCTTATCTCCAACATATACAGATTGTGGGCCTGATTCGCTGAGCGCTTGCAACCGGGTCGATGGTGGCCCAGAGCACATGCGCACGATGGAGCCGGCTCCGTCGTGTGCATGCACGAGACCCGGATAGTGACGGGCAATCCGTTGCTCCGGGTCTCGCACCAAAGGGGGCATGCTGTCGATGTTGAGTGACAGGACGCCCCCTTTGGTGGGCGGGTCGTGGGGGTGGCTGCCCAGATGGAGGCGTCCCCATGGGAACGCCTACCGTTTGGGGGCGGCCCCACTGACATCACAAGTGATGTCAGTGGGTGAGCTTTCGGCTCTGTTTGAGCCGAAAGCTCTTTGGGGCTTGCAGCCACGAGACCTTGTTTTCATATAAAAACTGTGAACATTCCTTTTTTGAATTTGTGCCATATACATTTGCGTCTCCTTTCCCAAACCATTATCATAAACCAAATTTCCCAACAGTTTATACATTCACCATAATACTTAAAGTGCATTTACAGAAATTTTCGTGTTACATTTAAATTTCCCCTTAGCCCCTAGTGTCCCTTCTCCCAGATGTTCTTCCATATTTGATGTCTCATTCAACCCATTCTGGAAATATAAATGGGCCTTCGCTGCCTCTGGGGTATCAAATACTAACATCTGACCATTTTCCGTAATGCGGAGTTTAGCAGGATACCATAGTGCAAACCGTTTTCCCCTCTCTATTAACATTTTACATATTAGTTGGAATGCTTTGCGCCTCTGTTGAAGAGCTGACGAATAATCTTGAAAAATCAAGATTTTGGCCTCTTCTGTTTTTGCTGGAAAATATTTTCTAGATGCCCCTCCATATCTTGTCCTTAGTAGTGTAATCCCAAAATCTCACTATTACTGGTCTCAGTCTTTCATTGGAGCTCTCCCTTATTGGACCCAAACGATGTGCCCTTCTATTCTGAGATCTACTATCTCATCCTGAAGATTCAATACATCTATTAATTTGTAGATATATAGCTAGGAAGTGTTTGTTCTGAAATTATTGAAGGGATCCCTATAAAACGTAGGTTATTTCTTCGGTCCCTATTCTCAAAATCATCTATCTTATCAAGTAGCCACTGAATTTGTTTAGAGTGTGTTTCTGTTGTTTTTTGTGTGGTTATAGCCTCATCCTCCAAGTCGCTTCTATTCTCGTAGTGTTCTCCTCAATTCTGGCCAATGCTGAATCAAGGGAAGCCTGCATTAAATCCAATTTTTTATCTATCTTCGGAAGCAACATAGAGGCCTCCCCATTTGCTTGAGGTGAACTCCTCTCCGACCCTTTTCCTTCTACAACTCGGGAGGGTGTATTAGCAGGTGTGGGGTCTCGTCTTTGCTGCTTGACCGGTGAAACCTGAACTGGCTTGCCCTCACGCTGCCTTTGTTTACCCATTTCCCTGGTTTGCGACTTGGGAGATAGTCTTAGAGATAAATTTCTCCATACCTCTCAATCTCATGGAGAGAGAGAGAGATATTACAGGGCTCCTACCCCCTCCTCCTTCGGGACCTCAAATTATTAATTTCGTTATAGGTCTTCCTATCTTTTCCTTAAACAATAGATAAAGACTAATGGCAGATATCTTTCTTCTCCTTCTCTTCTACCCACTCAATCAGCACCTCTTGGTCCTAATCGTTATTTTAAATAACCTTCTCCCCACACAATACATAGGGCATCCCCAAGGGAGAGTAGAGAGAGCAAAAAAGATATATACACCAGACATAAAAGAAAACAAGGGCAAAAGGACTCAAAGATAAAAAACAATAGGAATTAGATATAATCAGTCGTTCAGTCCAAATGCTTTCGCATTGAACTTATTGCAGTGGACTTATTGCAGCTTATTGATATTTAGGGAGAAAGCAGTTCTCTTTATCACTCTCCCACCGCCCCCAAGTCTCCAGTTTCACCTTTGCTCTAGCCCACTAATATTTTGGGCTCCTCTTATAGGACTATCACTGCATAAAAAAAAAAAAGAGATATCACCGCACCAACAGTGAGACACTAGGAGAGAGGGAAAAAAAAAAAAAAATCACATAAGCAGAAAATGTTAGCTGGTTTCTAAGCATACATTACCAATCAATGGTTAAAGTAATGTCTCAGCTTGGATTCGTTTGTTAATAGTTTTTTTTGGTGTTGAAACCTTGTTCTTTCTCTTTGTATCCCCTCTTATCTCCTTCAGTCACCCGTTGATATAGATATAAATAAGTAGTCCAGCGCTTGGATGTGAGCCACAGATGTCCCGGCAGAGTGAGGGCAGACCAGCAACTTCCAAGCAGAGGGGGTACCAGCACTAACGTCACCACTCCCAGACACTCTTCCAAAAGATGCTGCTTCAGAGATTCCGGCAGATTCACAGCAGCAGTAGTTGGGCTCAGGCATCCACCCAATCTGGGAGGACCTCCAGGAGCCAGGCAAGGAACAGTTCAGCACCCCCTTTAGCACAGCCAGAGAGACTAATTGCTGCAATAGTGGCTTCTGGATCCAGTCAATATGTGCCACAGATCTCCCTGACAAATTGTGGAGAGGCTCAGGCTAATGACAAAGTAAAGATGGTAGATCTTTATGGGCAATTTCGCAGGCCCCCTTTCAGGAACCTGACATCATCAGCAAACCCCAACGTTTTCCATTAGTGGAGAGCCAGCAGCACCTGGAAACAGGGGTATCCTGAAAAATTACAAGTGAGTAAGCTATTAAGTGAAGTCAAATGAGATATCCGTAGCCCACACTGCAATATTCTTCCTTCTCTCTCCCCACAGGGAGGGGAACAGGGCTCCTATTATTCACCAGGGGGAGCACAAACCTCGACCGGCTAGTAGTGTAACCGCCGGACACGAGGCACTCGCTCAGAGCCGGCCCTAACCAATTTGGTGCCCTAGGCAAGATTTTGGCTCGTGCCCCCTATCAGATAATCCCACCACCAAGCTTAGTGTTTATACACGGATGCCAAAAATAAACACGTTGTTTTATGACCTATTTTTTATTTTTAAAGAAACACGTGTTAAACTCACAGAATATACAACTACACTAGAAATATAAAGGAACCAAACTGCAATATAAATACTACCGACCTATACAATATAGCACCCCTGGCCTCGTTTAGCACCCCTAACCCAGCACAACACCCCTCATCCAGCACAGCATTCCCCCACCCTCCAACATGACCGCTTCCACCAGGTACAAAACATGCTGCTCCTGGACTTCCCACCTAATGTATGATTGCAGTCACCTGTGTTGGGCTAGGTCATAGATAAGACAGGTGTTTCACCACAGGTGTCTGCAATCATACATTAGGTGGGAAGTCCAGCAGCAAAGCATTTTGTACCTGGTGGAAGAGGTCATGTTGGAGGGTCTGCATTCCTGGCCTCATCCAACTCCCTTTTCCCAGCACAGCACCCCTTATCCAGCACATCACTCCTCTTCCAGCTGACTTTACTTAAGACTCTTGAGAGTCAGGACAGACAGCCGCCCCTATGAGCAGAAATTAGTGTAGGACTTCTTACCATAACTACTCTTATGTGTGCGGCGCAAATGCACGTAATTGAATTGGCCCCAAAAGCATACAACACCCTCAACGTACATGTATACACAAAGGATTTTCATTTCTACTGTATGTACCCCATGATATAAAATGTGTTTGTGGGGAAAGGGGGGAGGGGAGGCACAATGCAAAATGTGGAGGCTGGCCTAGAGGTGTGAAAGGGGTTAGCCCAGCTTAACCGCAGACTTGAGTAATAAAGAAACCATACAAAACAGAACATTTACATTCTTGTCCATTGTGTACATTTTATTAAAAAAACACCTTGATATATTCTACTGTGATACAACACATGACATATTCAGAAATTAAGATAGATATATATATATATATATATAATATATATATATCTATCAGTGTTCTCCCCAGGCTGTTTTCTGCGAGCGCATCGCCCGGCAGAACAGCCCACCGCCCGTCACTTCCCCCCGCTGCATTCCCTGTCACCCTCTGCCTCCTGGTGTGGAACGCTGGCCCCTGAAGCGACCAGAGGCTAAAGAAGCCTCCGATCATTTCAGATACAAGTGTTCCCAGTGATGCACTGCGCAGGTGACGTCATGCCTTTCTGCTCCACGGGAAGTTTCTGTCCTCCCTGAGCTCGCCTGCGACGTGAAGAGCTTACCCTATGCGCCTGCTAGATTCAGTCACAGAGAGGGAGTGGGAGCGCCGCCACCGAGCATGTTCAGGTAAGTTCTGGGCTGGGGCTGGGACCAGTCTGGGGGCACTGCATAAAGGGCCAGTCTGGGGACACTGCATATGGGGCCAGTCTGGGGGCACTGCATAAAGGGTCAGTCTGGGGGCACTGCATAAGGGGCTAGTCTGGGGACACTGCATATTTCAAGCTTAAATCATTATAAGGACAGGGTTTAAAACATTTTATTATTGTGAAGGCCCCACCTGGCTACTTGTTGATACGGCCTGGCTGGAAATGTTTTCTGGGGAGAACACTATATATAGTCAGGTGCACAAATATTGGGACATTGACAGAATTTTCATATTTTGGCCTCTATTCACCACCACAATGGCTTTGAAATGAAACAAACAAGATGTGCTTTAACTGCAGACTTTCAGATTTGATTTGAGAGTAATTACATCCAAATCAGGTGAACGGTATAGGAATTACAACGGTTTCTATATGTGCCTCCCACTTGCAGGTTAAGTTCAGCTACACTTGAATCACTGGATGCTGTGAACACTAAATCTACATCTCCCAGCATGCTCTGTTTTACACTGGCTGGGAGATCATGTGACTCTCTCAGCTAATCGCTGTCCACTTACTTCCTGTTCCCGGGGACACATGCAGGAGAGGATGAATCATAGTGACAGCTGATGTGGCTGGCTGACTGGCATGGCAGGGGACTGCAGCATAAGTAGACATGACTGAATTTCAGGGAAGACGATCGTCCCACCCTTGATCCATCCTTGGATAGAATGAGCTTGTGCAGAAGCTCATTCTTTCTGACTGCTGTCTGATCGGAGCTGAGCTGAGCTCCGATCATGATAGCTGTTGCTGGCCCAGTGCTACGCTGGCTCTAGGCTTGGGAATCGGGATGCCCCTAGGCACTCCAGATGCCCCTAGGCATTTGCCTGCAATGCCTATGCCTAGGGCCAGCTCTGCACTCGCTCCACTCCCGCTGCACTCCCGAGCCTCTCTCCCGCAAGTACCTCCAACCTGCACAGATCCTCCCTCTCTCGGAAAGGCCCTCCAACTTCGTCCCAATGGGGGCTCAGGCACATGTCTCCCACACCACTCTGCAATAGCCCTCACTCGGGCCGGATTTCGGGGTCTCAGACCTCTTGGGCTCCGATAAGTGGACCTGCTGGCTCACCTAGCCGCCGCTGTTTTCTTCTCAGCAGCACTATGTGTGGTCGCTGTTGCTGCTTGTCCACTGGTAGCGTGGTCTAGCCCGGAGCTCCCTAGAACGCGGCCACTCCATGTGCACCGCCCACCGGAAGTCAGTGTTTATTCTTATTCATAAATAATTAATCTTGTGACACTAATGCTGGGCATACACAGCCAGATAAAATGTCTGTCAGACCGACAGACATTTTATCTGGCAGCCTGCCAGCCGCAGATGTCGCCGGCATACACTGTGAGAGAAATCTCACAGTGCATAGCCCGACATCCACGTTCCGCCCCCAGGGGTAGAGACATTTCCCTGTTCCTTCCGTAGGAAGGAACACAGGAAATGTCTGTCTGTCGGCCGCGATGGGCATACACTGCCCGATGCGGCTGACAGTTTACCGGGTAAATATTGCATCGGACGGGCATGCTGGACAATCCTGCATGCCCGACTGAGCAATATTTAACCCTCGGTCACCCGCACACATGCTACAATTATCGGGGCGATCCGCCGATATCAGGCGGATCGCCCCGACAATTGTAGCGTGTATGGCCAGCATTAGTGGTAGCGCAGTGTGTTATTCTTATTTATAAATAATTAATCTTGTGACACTAAGTGGTAGCGCAGTGTGTTATTCTTATTAATAAATAATTAATCTTGTGTGAGGACGTGGTCTCCTGCTGTTTTGGGAGTATTTTGGGGCCCCAAGCGACCCATCTTAACACTGCACCCTTTTGTGTGAACCCTCCTTTCACCCACCTTGCTCAGTGAGCGTCTGGAGGCTGGGGCTGCTGCGGGAGATGGATCACCATTTTCGGAGCCTACTGCTGAGCTGAAGCTGCGACCCAAAGTTTGAGGCCGGGCGGAAGTCGCGGACAGCGCTGGCGCGATCGCGGCTGATCACCATTCCCCTCTTCCATTATGCTGGGTTGGAGGTGAGCTGTTTAACACCCCTGCACACAGCTACTGACTGCCATAAAGTCCTGTGGGCACTGTAATTAGGAACTCCGGGAAAATACAACGGCCGCCATTTTGGATGTGGGCATACTAGGCACTTTTGCAGCTTTAGTAATACCTGTGCCTGTCTATCTGACTGTGTGCATTCCCTACCCATATGCTTCTCATGAATTGTGGGACTGTGGTTCTGGATGACCAACTTTAGTGGCTAAATCTTTCCAGCTGGAGACTATATTCCATGGTGCTGCAGGATTATATACCCACATCAGCTACACTCATGGCCAGTGATTAAAATATCATAATTATCTTCCACCACTCCTGTATGTTCTGACACTAGTTGAGACCTGTGTATCTGTGGCATTATCAAGCCGTCCCATTAAATTGCTAGCATTCTCTAATATTCCTTTTTATACATGGCACCTAAACGTCAGCGTGTGCCCAGAATGGTGCCTCCTGTGGGCTCCTTTAAACAACATTCACATGCTAAGGGTACCACGGAAGCTGTATCTTGTGACACGAAAGTCAAAGGACCCCTTTCTACAATACAAGCAGCCCCTATTGTTGCTCCTTCTCTATCTTCTGCCGCTACCCCAGGAGATGGGGAACCTTTAACAGTAGGGTCCATGAAACAACTACTGGCGTCTTTCAAAACGGATATTTCCCTGGAGTTCGGGGCTGCCTTACAGTCCTGCCAGCATTCGATTGCTGATTTGGGAGCCTGCAACGATCAATTGAAAACTAAGATGGTGGAAGTGGTTGGATCCCATAATGATCTGATCCATTTGCACTAGCAGCTTCAATCTGAGGTTACGGCCTTGCAAAATGAAGATGGTGATCTCGAAGGTCGGTCACAACATAACAATATAAAGATTTGTGGTATTCCAGAATCCGTAAACTTTAAGGGTCTTCAGGAATTTGCTACAGATATCTTTATGAAGCTTCTGCCTACTACCCCTACTACGGATTTCCTAATTGATCGTATACATCATTTGCCCCGTGCAAAAAATGCCCCAGCTGGGGTACCTCGGGACACATTGATGCGGCTACATTTTTTTCACATCAAAGAGGCCATACTTCGAGCTGCACGTGTGACTGATTCTTCTGCTGAGGTGCTGGGAGACCTACAACTCTTTGGAGATATCTCTGTGACTACTTTAGTTCAACGCCGATCGCTTCATCAAAATACAAGTGCTCTTCGGAAGGCGGAGATCCTGTACCAGTGGGGCTTCCCGACAAAGCTGATCATATCATGTAATGGATCCACAGTTACAGTTTCTACACTGGATGACGGTCTTCAACTACTTTGTTCTTGGGAGCTTTCGCCCGAGGATCCAGCACAGATCTCAACGAGTCGTCGTATCCAAAAAGAATAGTCTTCTGTCGGATCCTTTGATTGAGGTCCTGTTTTTTTTTTTTCTTTCTGTTTCTATGCTGCTTTATTTTTGGTTGCTTACTGGACTGTTATCCTTCCGGTATCTATGTTTTGGGACTCTGGACTTTTTCCGGGTAAGAACGCTTTTATAGGGGTCAAGCCCTTTGAGCGGGTAGTTTTTACTGTGTATCCACAATTCAGAAGTTATTAGGTATCTGTTTACTGCTAGTCCCAATTTATTTTTGTACTTATCAGAACTATAATGTCAATATACAACTCTATTGTCATTTTTTTTCTATGTTTGGAGTGGTGGAAGAGGGGTCTCTATCCCCCTTCCTATTTATCGTCACTTTAGTTGGTGACCATCTCTAGCCCCAAATGGGAGCTATTTCAGTTTTTTCTTTTGTGTATTATTATTATTTTTTTTTACTGTTTCCCTATCCCCTTTTTTATTTATCCCTTGGCTACTCTTATTTTATTCTGTATGTACTGTTTTGCATATTGACGTTTCATATTTCATTAGCTATTGATTATGGTTAAGGTTATATTGTTGAATGTTAAGGGTCTGAACTCCCCAAATAAAAGACGTCTTGCTTTGTGATACTTTACAAAGGCTAAAGCGCATGTGGTAGCTTTACAGGAAACCCATTTTGCCGCCTCTTCTCCGCCTAGGTTCTCTGATCACAACTATCCCCACTGCTACACTGCTAATGGGCCAGAGAAAAAGGCTGGAGTAGCCATTGTAATTTCTCGTTTCTATAACTTCACGCTACAATTTCAATATGCAGATGTTCATGGTCGTTATTTGATCCTAATTGGCAACTTAGAAGATCAGTTAGTTACTTTGGTGTCCGTATATGTCCCTAATACCAAGCAGGTGGCATTGTGCAGACGCTTCTGTACTGCCTTGCCAAAGTACTGTAAAGGAGCGGTTATGGTTTTAGGCAATTTTAATATGGTTGTTCATCAGAAGGTTGATAGATCCTCTCCTACAGTTAGGGCGAATGTTACTTCTCAGCATGACCATTCTCAGGCCTTTCAAAAAATGTTAACAGAATATGATCTGTTTGATATATGGAGGGCAAAACACCCGACGGTACGGGATTATACCTTTTATTTTTATTCGCATGTCCACAGGTCATATTCTAGAATTGATTTAGCCCTGACAGATAAGGGGACTTTGCAACAGGTACTTCCTATGACATGGTCTGACCATGCACCTCTTAGTTTGGAGTGGGTTTTGGGGTCACCTTGTATGGTGCCTAGACCTTGGCAGTTGGGAGCTTATCTTCTGTCTGATTTGGACTCCAAACAGGACCTTTCCCGTACCCTTTCTATGTATTTGAAAACGAATAAACCAACAGATACCTCTGTTTTAATTATTGGTGTAGTTTAAAAGCAGTAGTACACAAAAAATTCAATAAAAATTAATGTTAAAAAAGCAGTAGTACGAGGGACAGCTATTCAATCGTCTGTGCGTATTAAGAAGGCTAATTTACAATGACATGCTGCATTGGAAGCCCGTATAAATGATTTAGAGGAGCGACATAAACGTTCCCCTTCCGATGCTACTATTTTTAAGGATCTGCTTAGGGCCAGGGATGAATGGAACAGTTTCACTTTATGTGGGATGCATAGAAATGTATTTAGGTTGAGACAAAAGTTTTATGTTCAGGGTGATAGAGCAGGCAGAATGCTGGCGCGGAAACTAAGGGGGAAACATGCCAAAGAAAGAATTTTCACGATTTTTAATAAAGTTGGTGCGAAAGTGTTGGATCCTCTATATATAGCCAATGCCTTTGCTGAGTACTACTCACAACTTTACAATTTATCTGGTGATCTGCAAGTTTATCAACCTAAATCAGCTGAGATTGCTAAATTCTTGGATGCTATTACTCTCTCGTCATTACAGGAGGATTCAATTCAATCCCTTAGCAATCCAGGGTCGGAAGAAGAAATAGCTGCTGCTATAGAATCCTTACCGTTAAATAAAGCTCCCGGCCCAGATGGCTATATCAATGCTTTTTATAAATCTTTCAAGGAGGAATTGACTCCAGTTCTTACGTTACTGTATAACGAAGCCTCAGACAGAGGATGTTTCCCAAAAGAGATGCTGGAGGCACAAATTGTAGCACTTCCCAAACCAGGGAAGAACGCCTTATTAGTTACTTATTATAGACCAATAGCAACTTTGAATACTGATGTTAAGGTATATACCAAATTAATAGCAAATAGGTTGAGTCCGTTAATACCTTCATTGATTAACCATGATCAGGCTGGGTTTGTTTTGGGTAGACAACCTTCGGACAACACTAGACGGGTTTTTAATTTGATGGATTTATTTGCTGTATCTGGAGATCCATTGTTATTACTTTGATTGGATGCCAAGAAAGCATATGACAGATTGCATTGGGGTTATTTATCTGCCGTTCTGTGTCGGTTTGGGTTGCGAGATAGAGCTTTGTCCTCTATATTGGCTCTTTATTCTAACCCTTCAGCTAAAGTTTTTTCGAATGATCTTCTCTCCTCAGCTTTCTCTATATCAAATGGCACTCAGCAAGGTTGCCCACTTTCCCCTTTGGCTTTTGCGCTAGCTATAGAACTCTTGGCGGAAGCTATTAGGAAACTTGCTGCTATATATGGTCCTCGGTTGGGGGCTCGTCTCATAAAATCTGCTTATTTGCTGATGACATACTAATGTGTCTTAAAGAAATATAGAAATATATCCACAGAGGCCACTGTTCATAAGATTATCCTTCCCATTTGATATAATTCTTTATTTATAATTATTATTATTTTATTTATTTATTGAAGGGAGGTGCTCCCAGGAATGTAGTGAATCACAACAAACAAGCAAAAAAAGCAAAGTATTCCTATGGGGGAGCACTCTCGGATTAATCGTATCAGACACCGTGACCTCTAGTGACCATACAGAATGTAAAATATACCTTTTATTATGTCCTTTAAAGTAAATAAGCGAAATATATTACAATATAAATCAAAAACTCAAAATTATATAAATAATTAAAATTGTGTATTCTCCACAATAATAGTCCTAGTATAGTAATCCTTCTATCAAACTGTATATCACCTCAAAAGTATTGAGGGAATGGATATATTAATTGATTTCTGCTCAGATAATCCACTCAATGTTATCCTTGGCTATTGTTCTACCTCTAAGTGTTGTAATCTTTCTCTTCCATGACACACTATAGTCAATTATATTCATTGACTAGTTGGAAAAAAAGGAGATTGCATTAATGCGGTATCCACAGAGGGTTGAGTATAATCTCTCCTTCAACTACTGTTGTATCATCTCTGAAGATAAAAGATGATATAACAGATGCTAAATACCAATATATGGTATTTAAGATAAAAGTGGTTATTTTGTTAGCACTCGTAACTCTTAGACAATTGGAGGTAATGTATGATGTATAACAAACATTTGAAACTCAATAGTGACCCTTATTCTCTGGGTATCTCCCAACCAATGTCATAGTTAATTGATAGTATGATAGATCAGATCCCTGGTTGTAAACTGCTGTAATGATGATCACAAAGCATTTCATATGGTTTTTTAAGAAAACAATGGCGCCAGACAGCGCTCAGTATGTTTGCTCATATTTAGTAAATACCATAGTTGAACTAAAAGACTCTTAATCTTATACATAAATAATGGGTGAAATTGAACATTGTATGGCACTGGTCCTGAGAGACCAAATCTCTCGTCTATGTAAGTAAAAATATAGCAATTGTGTCTGCTGTACCATCCAGTAATCTCACTTTTCTGTGAGTGCTCCGGCAGTATTGTGTAACCTAGTTGGCAACAGTGTATCCCTGCCTAATTAAATATTCATATATATGAATATTTAAATAGGCAGGGATACACTGTTGCCAACTAGGTTACACAATACTGCTGGAGCACTCACAGGAAAGTGAGATTACTGGATGGTACAGCAGACACAATTGCTATATATCTACTTAAATAGATGAGAGATTTGGTCTCTCAGGACCAGTGCCATACAATGTTCAATTTCACCCATTATTTATGTATAAGATTAAGAGTCTATTAGTTCAACTATGGTATTTACTAAATATGAGCAAACATACTGAGCACTGTCTGGCGCCATTGTTTTCTTAAAAAACCATATGAAATGCTTTGTGATCATCATTACAGCAGTTTACAACCAGGGATCTGATCTATCATACTATCAATTAACTATGACATTGGTTGGGAGATACCCAGAGAATAAGGGTCACTATTGAATTTCAAATGTTTGTTATACATCATACATTACCTCCAATTGTCTAAGAGTTACGAGTGCTAACAAAATAACCACTTTTATCTTAAATACCATCTATTGGTATTTAGTATCTGTTATATCACCTTTTATCTTCAGAGCTGATACAACAGTACTTGAAGAAGAGATTATACTCAACCCTCTGTGGATACCGCATTAATGCAATCTCCTTTCTTCCAACTGGTCAATGAATATAATTGACTATAGTGTTTCATGGAAGAGAAAGATTACAACACTTAGATGTAGAACAATAGCCAAGGATAATATTGAGTGGATTATCTGAGCAGAAATCAATTAATATATCCATTCCCTCAATACTTTTGAGGTGATATATACTAATGTGTCTTACCAACCCTGAATCTTCATTGTTGTCCTTACATAAAACATTGGAGGAATTCTCCAGAGTGTCCTATTATAAACTAAATACAGCCAAAACAGAAGCACTCCTGATACATTTTTCTCCTGAGCTTTGGTTATTATTTCTGGAGAGAATCGACGATATTAATGTAGAGCCAACTGATGATAGCCTTGAGGGCTGGAAAGTATTGTACTAGTCGTGGCCAAGGGTTAAGTATTTGGTTGCAGCTGTTGGGCTGTCGATGCTGGCTTGGGGCTGGTTTGTTTTGACTAGTTGTGCCGAGGACAAGAGGTGTGATGCAGCCTGTTGGCTGTAGGAGCAGCCTTGAGGGCTGGTTGTGGCCTTTATAGTCGTGGCCAAGGGACTGATGGTATGAAGCAGCTTTTGGGCTGTTGGAGCAGCCTTGGGGGCTGATTGTGGCCTTTATAGTCGTGGCCAAGGGACTACTGGTGTGAAGCTGCCTTTGGGCTGTTGCAGCAGCCTTGAAGGCTGATAGTGACCTTAGGCCCCAGGACCATTGCAGCCTTTGGGCTGATGAGACCCAGGTGAGGTATGCAACAATTACGTGGGGCTGCTACCAGTGCCACCGAGATGACACTGGTGACAGTGTGCTTAATAGCGCACCTGGAATGCAGAGTTGTTACCAGTGCCACCGGGATGACACTGGCGATGGTGTGCTAGATTGCGCACCTGGAACGCAGAGTTGCTACCAGTGCTGCCGGGATGACACTGGCGACGGTGTGCTAGATTGCGCACCTGGAACAAGAGTTGCTACCAGCACCGCCGAGATGATACTGGTGACGGTGTGCTTAATAGCGCACCTGGAACGCAGAGTGGCTACCAGTATCCCTGGGATGACACTGGCAACGGTGTGCTAGATTGCGCACCTGGACGCAGAGCTGCTACCAGTGCCGCCGGGATGACACTGGCGACATTGTGCTAAGTTGCGCACCTGTGACGCAGAGTAGTTACCAATGCCGCCGGGTTGACACTGGCAACGTTGTGTGACGGTGCGCACCTGGGAAGCTAAACTGCAACTGGTGCTGCCGAGTTGACACAAGCCACCGGATGGTGACAGATGCTTCTGGGGTAGGAAGCGCTCCGTGCTGCCCAGATGAAACAAGCAGCATGTGTGGACAAAATGCAGGTGGAGCTGCCTGGATGGAATAAACGGCACATATGAAACACAGCAAGTCTGACTCAGGAACTCGACTGACATGCAGGAGACAGGAACCGAAAGTACGAAAAAACTTCTATCACCGGCATGGATTGCAGGGCTGGCTGGACTTTAACAGGAACAAGGCCCAACCAGCAAGTCTCCCTTAATGATAGACCAGTGTGCAGCTGTGCTGTTCACAGAGAGGAGAATTAATCAGCATGCACCTGGCACTGCACACAGACAGGCAGTAATTAATGCAGTGCCTCAGGCTGGAAGCTGCAGATCCTGACAGTTCTTGACTAAACTCAAAGGGGTTTATAACTACGCATGGCAGGATAAGAGTCTTACATATTTGGGGGTTCAGATTCCAAAGAGGGGGGCTGATATTGTGGCATGCAACTATCTCCCCCTCTTGACTAAATGTTCACTTTTGACACCTGACTGGATGTTACAAGAAGTTTCATGGCTGGGCCGTATTGCTGCCTTAAAAATGGTTCTGTTACCTAAGTTAATGTACCTATTTCGTACAATTCCTAAGTTACTCCCCTTGTCGCTGTTATCTAAGTTTTATGGGATTTTTATAAAATATGTTTGGAAGTCCAAAACCTAGATTGTCTAGACGTATTATGTCTCTATCTAAGTCAAGAGGGGGGTCTGGCGTTTCCAGACCTAGAATTGTACCAGTGGGCGTGTATTATAAGTCATTTTGGAGATTGGTTTGAGATAGATGTCCCTAAACCATGGGTTATTTTGTGACGGAACATGTCTCATCCTTTTCCATTATCCGATTTACTGTGGTTACCGCACACCTGTAAAAGCCAGTTAACCTCTTTTTCAATGGCAATAGTTGCCTCTGTGTCTGCATGGCATAAAGCTATAGCTAGATTAAATGATTTTCGACTCCCCACTACTAATCTCAGTTTATATAGTATAGCTGTTTTAATTCCAGATTTGAAATTTGATTTCTGTGTGGCTCAGGGGGTGATTTCACTGAATGATGTACTGCCAAATGGAGTGCTTCTCCCGTTCTCCCGCATTCAAGAAATGTTCTCTGTTTCATCAAAGGATTTTTATAAATACTTACAGTTACGCCATTGGCTGCAGAGTTTACATTTGGGCTCTCAACCATTGCAGGCTACCCCAAAGTATATTTTAGATAGATTTTTTTCAGGGGGCTATAAGAAAGGTATATCCTGGTGGTATAGTTTATTGGTAGCTGCTTCCAAAACTGTAGCTTTTCCAGCTCTTTTGACATGGGAATCGGAATACTCTAGATCTTTTACAGAAGATGACTGGAGCTCTATTTTTAGATCGTGTTTCCGTATTTCAAAATGTATTTCCCATGTGGAAATGTTTTAGAAACTTATTCACAGGATGTATTTAACTCCTGACAAGCTTCATAAAATTTGGCCTTCTCTTTCTAACCAATGTTGGCGTAACTGCAGCCAAATTGGGGATATCTATCATGTTTTCTGGGCATGTCCAAAATTTAATATATTGTGGCGTCAGGTATTTCTGTTAATTTCCAGGGTGACTGGGATTACTATACATGCTGATCCTCTCATAGCACTATTTCATGTCTACCATGGCAATGTTTCTTCTGGGAATAAGTATATTATGGGGCATATTTTAATTGCTACCAAGTCTCTTATTGCGTATCATTGGCGCTCAGAGGTAATACCAAAATTGGAAACTATAGAGAACAAAATACAAGCCCATTGCGATTTTGAGTTAGCAGGAGTGTCATACTCCACCCTGGCCAATACTAATGATATGGTTAAGTTGGAGTGAATATCGAGCAAAGTCCCGATGTAATCAAAGCACTACTCGCCTTATTTTGCCTGTGTTAGATATTTAATGAAGGGAGTTTTTTTTTCTTTTCTTTTCCTCTGTATATATGATGTTTGCTATATGTTTTGCTATATATTGTTTATTTGTAGATTATTATATTGTGTTTTTACAGTATTTTACTGGTTTATTTTTATGTTTTGATGTACCCTGGCCTTAGGGCCTACCTCTCCCCTTTTTATTTATTTTTTCCTTTCTTACTGTTTGTAATTGTTTAATTGTTTATTTTCTTTAATTGTATGTTTTGTTAATAAAATCAATAAAAATTTAATATTGAAAATATAATTAATCTTGTGACACTAAGTGGTAGCGCAGTGTGTTATTCTTATTCAAAAATAATTAATCTTATGACGCTATGTGTTAGCGCAGTGTGCTATTCTTATTCATAAATAATTAATCTTGTGACACTAAGTGGTAGCGCAGTGTATTATTCTTATTCATAAATAATCTTGTGACACTGTAAGTGACAGCGTAGTGTGTTATTCTTTTCTTATTCATAAAAAATCTTGTGACACTGTAGGTCATTGATACCGCAGTGTAATATTTAAAATTGGCACAAATTGACGTGTGTGCTGTACCCCACTTCATTCATGTCAGTTGAGACTTGAGAGGAGAGCAGGAACCACATACTAATGCTAGAGCTGCTGCCAGTGCCACCAGTCATGACGATACTAGTCCTTTTACATCATCTACTAAAGCCGATGCCCAAAGTAATACATGGCATAAGTCAGGGGATCTAAAATCAAGAACCAATCTTTTACAGTGGTAAAGAAGAAAACATCAAAGGGAAAGTTAGCTGCAGAAAAACATAAAATTGGCAATATGCCAGTTTCACCACATTTATGACTGGTGGTTCTGCCTCTTATGATGATGTAAGCACAAGTGAACATGCTGACACAGAAATTGAGGATGTTTCTGTGGAAGTGCACCAGGATGAGCAGGATATTTGTGTAGCTGACGCTAATGAGGAAGTTAATGATGAGGATGTTGATAATGAGGATTTTGATGATGATGTTGTTGATGAGGATGTTGTTTGTGTAAATTAAGCACATGATAAGGAAAAGCCCATTGTCATGCCTGGGGACAAGACAAAAAAACTTGGTTGTGTTGACTCATTTGCATCACCAGTGTTTTTTGGGGGAAAGTTTAGTTTTTTCTTGGCAGATGCACTTGCTGGAGAAACTGAAGGAGAAGCCACCGCTGCATCATGTGCCACTTGAGCTGATAATTTGCTTACCAGCAGCTCTTTGCATCTCTACAGATCTGTATCCATTGGGAAGAAAGACACAACGTCTTCATCCCTTCTGGGATGAAAATCCAATTCCTAGTTCTACTGTAGTCCACATATCTGTGGTTAAGTGGACAGTGGGTACAACGACATTTTGGAGGCCACTAATTTTTTTTTTTTTTAATGTCCCTGTACAGGTTGGGAAATGCTCTTCTAGTGAAGTGGAATCTTTGCAAAGGATTGTTTAACAGTCAATTATTTTTGAAAGCACTATTAGTAGTCATCCTGGTCCCAGGCATAGCACTCAAGGATTGTTCTTGGGCAAGGACTGATGTGAATGAGAAATATATTTTTTGTAAATGCCTACCCTCCTCCCCTCCCTCATAAATTTGCTTCGGAATAAAAAAATTATATAAAATTTACTATCAATCAACCCTTCCTGTCCCTGCCTTCAACTACATACATACTCCAACTAACTCAGGCCTCTTAAATAATAAAAAACATTTGTTTCCTGATGTGCCATGTTGGAAGTTGAACTGCCACGTGTTTGTGCCGCGCACCGCTGCCACTTAGCTTAGTCAGCCAGCTAGCTTGGTGCAAATTTTGGGCCTAAACTGTATGATTACAATATTGTGAGCTGTGAGGTGGTCAAAATTGACTGGAAACTAGCGGAAATTAATGTTATTGAGGTTAATAATACTGTAGGAACAAACAAAAAAAACAAGTTATGTGATTTTAGCAGATTTAAAAAAAAATAAATATCAAAAACCAAAGCCAAAACACGTAAGGGGCGGTTTTGGCAAAACCAAATCCAGATTCAAAACACAAGTAGATACAGATCCAAAGCCAAAACACGGGGGTCGGTGCACATCCCTAATAAAACAGTTTTTATATCAAAACTCTGGAGCATGACAGGGAGTACAAAAGGGGAGTATGTATGCAGGCGTGCCAAGAATAGCGCAGGACCTGGGTAAAAGGGGGCATGGCCTATTCACAGGAGCCGTGATCATGCCCCCTTTGGTAAAAAAGAAAAGTTTTGCGCTGGCAAGGGGGGCGCAGTGAGCCCCCTCAGCTTGGCGCATAACCAGTGGGGGCTTCTTAGCAGCTGCAAGCAATCTCCCTGTGCAGCCCAGCACACAGCAGCATGTGCTGGGCTGCTGTGATGTAAGTGGGGGGGGGGGATGCGGGCCCCTCCAGCAAGCCCGAGCCTGGGTAATTTGTACCCGCCCCCCCCTACTCTCGATGCCCCTGTATGTATGACAAGGGAGGCAGAGTGCCTACCCTAACTGCACGACCCTGCTATATTTATACAGTGCATAATACACATATACACATGCATAGATTTAATATATATACACTGTATAACTGTATAATTATATATATATATATATATATATATATATATATATATATATATGTATATACATACACACTTCATCTAATGAGGAGTGTCCACTCCGATATTTCAAGTGCAAAGTCAGTTATTTATTAAAAGGGTTATTGAACTATAATATATGCATATGGGAGCAATTCAAAGGCAGAATACTACAGTAAAATGGCATCTATGCAGTTTTAATAATGAAAATGATATATACAAATTACATGATTTTTCTTTTTTCACATTAATACTATATAAGTAAAACACACATCCTTGGTTCATAATGGCATTATGCCAGGAACTTGCTTAATATTTACAGTTAAAAGTTACAAGTAAACAACAAAATGGCAGACTGGGCGTAGCTGTGGTTAGTAGCCTTTTGTAAATTATTACTACAGGGTACATGTGAAGCAATATTCCCACTTAGTTTTACTTAATTTCTGGTGGCCTGTTATAATAATGCTAATGTTTTGGCTATAGTGGAACCATCTTGACAAGTTTTTGAAATGATACATATAGAACAAAACTGGATAATAACAGACAGATATATAGGTAGGAGGGCCCTGCTCGTAACCTTACAATCGTTATCAACTCCCTTGTAGAACCCCCTATTTCTTTTACACATAAAAAAAATCCATTAGCCATAACATTAAAGTCAGCTGCCTCATATTGTGTAGGTCTCCCTTTATACCACCCAAAATAGCAAGTTTGGGCCTCCATGGCTCAAACTTGTTTTTACAGATGCTCGATTCAATTGAGATCTGGGGAATTTGGAGGCCAAGTCAACTGTTTGCCAGGTTCCTCTAACCATTCCTGAGCAGTGTTTGCAGTGTGGCAGGGAGCATTATCCTGCTGAAAGAGGCCACTGCCATCAGGGAATACAGTTGCCATGCAGGGGTGCACTTGGTCTGAAACAATATTTAGGTAGGTGGTACGTGTCAAAGTAACATCCACATGAATGGCAGGACCCAAGGTTTCCCAGCAGAATATTGCCCAGAGCATTACACTGTCTCTCCCATCTTGCCTTCTTCCCATAGTGCATCCTGGTGACATGTCTTCCCTAGGTAAATGATGCACCCGCACCCAGCTGTCCACATGATGTAAAAGAAAATGTAATAAAAAGGGAGGATGTGCTGGAAGAATAGGGCAAAATAGAGTATGCGTGGCAGAAATAATACAGAGAAATTGGTAAAGAGCTGATATCAAGAGAAAGGACAGTATACAAGTTAAAAAGTGAATGACAAAAGAGAAAGAAAGATAGACACCATAAAGAGGGAGTGAAAGTAACCATGAGAGTGTGAACTGCTGTGCGCAGGGAGATCAAGACAGGAAACCAGAGTGAGGAAATGGAGTAGAAAAAGACTACATATACTGTACTCAGCAGTGACACTAAATGCTGCAGCCTTGCAGCCACTGCTCTGTGGACAAATATATTATTACATGTAATATTAAACACGCTGTACTTATGGTGTGTACACACGGTACGATTAAAATACATGAACAATAACGATATCGATCATATCGTTATCGTTCATATTGTGCATTTCATTGATCGCAGGTCATTGGCCATCGTTGGTGGGTTCAATATCGAACATCCAACACACCCGGGAGATCGTACAACGATATCGTTATTGTTGTCGATCGTCCCGTGTGTACGCACCATTACTGTTACTGTGTGTAGCAGAACTTCACTTCAAGTTCTCAAGGATTGGACTTATATTGCCACCCATTGGTTAAAGTTGAGACTTCTATTAGGGTGGGAGGTACTAAGCGTTGCATCCGCGATGCGGTACATCCCCCTGACTTTGGGTACATACCGCGGTTCATTACCATGGTATGTATGTACCAAGAATACCTGAAGGTGGCGTTACCCATCTGGATGAAGCACCGGAATGTATCTCATTCCAGTGCTTAGTACATATGGGGATTGCAGTAAAAACCCAGAAAACTGCATTTTCGGTGGTTTTACTACATTTTCCCCGTTAGTATATCCCGGCCTTAGAGTAAAGCTGTAATTTAGCTCTCGTTTACTGTACTTTATCACCACTGTTTACAATAAAAGTCAAGACTGACTCACTCATTGTATTACTATTTATGTGCTTTTCTTTATTCACATTTATTTTTTAGCACATACTGTACATATTATGCAGTGCTTAACAGAGAATAATTATTCATCCCTGTCAGTCTCTGCCCCAATGGTTCTTACAAACGACGGGGTCTATGTACTAACCAAATAAAGTACTAACCAATCAGTTCCTTACTGACATTTTTCACACACAGCCTGTAAAGTGACAGTTAGGAGCTGATTGGTTGGTACTTAATCTCCATCCACTTTATGTCTCTCCAAGGCTTAGTACATAGACCCTATGCCATCCCTCCAACACACACAAGAGGTTAAATTCCTCAGGAGCCAATTACGCTACCAGTACGATTTTGGAGTGTGGGATGAAACACAGAATTCAT
Organism: Taudactylus pleione; assembly: GCA_031769625.1. Lineage (NCBI taxonomy): Eukaryota > Metazoa > Chordata > Amphibia > Anura > Myobatrachidae > Taudactylus > Taudactylus pleione. Next base: position 15,305,123 of record JAUIMM010000121.1, read on the forward strand.
GGGGAGAACCTACAAAATCCACACAGATAGGACCCTGGTTCCGAATTGAGCCCATGATCCCATCACTGTGTTACAGCAATGCTAACCACTGTGACACTATGTTGCCATTTTCAGACAAGTACATAAGAAGCAATTCAAATGTATAGGAAATGATTGACATGAAAAATGGTAAATATTAATGTCCCTGTGACCTAGGTCACTCTCAACCCTTTGATCACAAGAATCAGAAATGTGTTGCTTCATTTGCACTGTGTAAAATAATTACAGTTTACTTTAGAACTGTCGCACATTGCAAGAACCATATTTTGATCCACTGTATTTATACTTTTCAATCCAATCCTTTTTTTGTGTTAAAATCCAGTTTTTGGTACTGATGGAAGTTGTTGGAGATGAACAGGACGGAGCTCCATGATGTTTCGGATGGGGTTAATGACATGACATTAAATAATACACTGTATAAAATGATACCAGAGTTTACAGCGGCTTAAACCTACTTATAGCTGTGACTCTGCCCTGCTGTGGGATTTCCTCACTGGAAGTCCTCTTGGTTAGAATGCGGTTTGCTTGTGTTAGTGACTGTCACAGGCAAGGAGGGAGGGTCAGGTGGAGGCTGTGGGTACTGTAACATACAGCAGCACTTCCCCTCACTGTGTTACTGAAAATAGAGAAGTGATCACTGGTTGCTTCAGTCACACAGAAGTGAGAATCCCTGAGGAACCGGAGCTGCCACGAACTACCTGGATCCATCACCCATCCAACGTAACACAGGTATTGCCAGAGAGACTGCATGAAGCCCTGGACAGTTCCCAAAAACGGTGTGCTTGTCCACTAGCGTAAATGTGACACAGTATTGCAAACACTCTTTATGATTTGCAGACAAATATAAATATCAGCAGCTGCATGAAATACACTGACAGAGGGGAATTTTTCCCTGTTTTGTAATATTGACTAATTGGCAAGTTCCACTTCTCTTATGTACAGAGGATGTTTCTTTGTGCTTTGTCATCTGCATATTACAGTGTCTTTAGTGGGACATGCAGAATGCAATTATTATATATACAGCAGAACTGCACGTTCCTTGTTTCACAGTATAAATAAAATGTGTATAAATAACTGGACAGTACCACTTGTTTAGTCTGCTTCTGTCTCTATTCTGTATGTACAGACAACTGAACAGCACCAGTCCTCGTGTTCTTTGCACTCTGTGTTATCCTCTTTATCTGTTATATTATGCTGTATGTATGGACAACTGCATAGTATCTATAGTATATGGTCGGTGTAGTTGTCAGTGTTTGTTCATATTCCTTACAGTACCAATACTCTTATTGCGCGTCTGTAATTATCGGTATGCAGTTGGGAAGCCGGCGGACGTAATCCCGACTGCCGGCTTCCCGACTGCTTTATACCGGCTTAATTATCAGAAGCTGCTCAGTGTAACTGTAACTTAATAAAATAATTGTTTTTGTTCTGTGTAATGGATAAAGTATTTGGTATCCAGGGGCGTATCTACCCATTGGCCAGGATGGCAGTCGCCAGGGGCACCGACCAAAGGGGGGGTGCCACCCGGCAGTGCCACCAGTAGCCAAGGGGTGGACAAGTCCCTCGGCCCCACAAGTGTAGGGCAGACCGCAGTGATAGCGGTCTGCCCTACACAGTTTACAAACACGCAGCCGCCAGCGGCAGCTGTGTGTTTGTAGTAGCAGCCAGCTAATGAGAGTCTGCCTGACTCTCATTAGCTGCTGCGTCGTCAGCGGAGGGAGCCGGCTGGAGCTCACTAATGAGCTCCGTCTTCCGGCTCCCTCTGCAGCATGTGATGGGAGAGACGTCATGATGTATGATGTCTCTCCCATGCAGGAGAAGAGCGGGTGGGACTAAGTGGACAGCGGCGGTCGCGTCAGGAGCGAGGATCAGGTAAGTTTTTTTTCTCTCTTTGTGTGTGTGTGTGTGTGTGTGTGTGTAGGGGGGGCACTGAAATAGGGGGTGACCGCTTTGTATAGGGGTGGCCATTACTGGGGACACTCTATAGGGGAGGCCACTACTGGGGGCACGGGGGCACTGTATAGGGGGGCTACTAATGGGGGCAATGCAGCATAGGGGGATTGCTACTGGAGGGTTACTACTGGGGGCACTGCATAGGGGGGGCGCCAGTCCATTACTTTGCCAGGGGCGCTTGGATCCCTAGATACACCCCTGTTGGTATCTATTTGTATTATGTAAGTATAGATTGGATGCCGTTAAAATACAGATGGAAGGGATTCCGGCAGTCAGAATGCCGACTCCGGAATCCCGACACTTGTCAGAATCCCGGCGCTGGAATCCCGACACCTGTCAGAATCCCGGCGCCGGCATCCCGACTGCCGGAATCCCAAAGGTAAGTACCGGGGTTAGGGGGGTTAGCGTTAGGGTTAGGCACTAGGGAGAGGGTTAGGTTTAGGGTGCGGGAAGGGCACAGTTAGGTTTAGGCACGGAGGGGGGGGAGGTTAGAATTAGGCACCTGGGAGGGAGGGTTAGGGTAAGGAGAGGGGGAAAGTTACCATACCGACCGACAAAGTGTTGGTATTCTAACCCTGTCGGGATGCTGGCGTCAGTATTCTGACTGCCGGGATCCCGAACGCCAGCATCCCGTACCCATGCCGTATAGATAACTGCACAGCAGCACTTCTCTTGTTCTGTCAGTTGGAGTTATCACTAAGCATCTTACATTGCATGTATGCACAATTGCAAAGTATTACTTATCTAATTTTGTTTAGTCAGTATGTATTATTGTTGTGTGTTATGTGATTGACATTTTTTAAAGTGAAAATCTAAATGCATATTTTTTCTAGTAATGTGTAAGCCCATGGGGAATGTCTAAGCCATATTCAATGCTTTGTGTAATATACAGTATACCTTCTTGCATTTCTGATTGGAAAACGTTACTTTTGTTATTTCAACATGTTCAACACAGCAGACATAGACATACATGTTTAACCAAACTGATGCAGTCATACAGTATATATATATATAGATATATATATATATATACACATATATATATATACAAGACAAAAATAGAATGGATCTGTGGCGCTGCTCCTTAAATTGTTCAGTCTCAAGGGTAGGTGGTACTACTGGAAGTCTTTTTCCTCCTTCTAACAATATGTGTCACTATACTCCTTTTTAGCAAGCAGGTGGCAGCTTAGTCCTTGAAAATGCCGATTGGTAGGTCGGATAATCTAGGAACAAAGGGGGGAACAAGGACAAGCGCCTGATAGTGTAGTAGTTAAAAATACCATGAATTAAATGTATATATATTCATATGTGCGTACCATAGATATACTTGTATGTTAAGCATATAAGGAAACAATCCTTAGATCGCAGTCAAAAGGGTTCCACGTCAGACGCGACCTTGAGCTTATATTTCTTCGCCCAGGAAATCACCGACCAGATAGCTACAACCTTATTGGAGCAGAATAATTTGCTTCCATAGTGTGGTATATTTTGTAAATATTCAGTTTTAATATACAAAAATACACATATCACACACAAAAAAACCAAGAAAAAGTAGCTTATCTAATAAGTCACAGCGATCAATTCCTGTTGGGGTACCTCCAGGTACAGTTAGTATGAGTCCATTCAAAAGTCATATAAGGTAGGTATAGATGATGTATAGGGATGGTGTATCTACCCCAACGCATTTCGCCTCTCAGTAGGCTTCCTCAGGGGTCATGTATAGTAAAATACATGGGGCCTTAAATACCTCTGTTCCCTCCAAGATTTGTCCGATTTTGGCGCCAAAAAGCATCTCTTCCACTTTTGGCGCCAAAAATTCACTCCCGGTTTTGGCGCCAAAAAGCGTCACTCCCGGTTTTGACACCAAAAAGCGTCGCTTCCGGTTTTGCCGCCAAAACCGGAAGTGACGTTTTTTGTGCCAAAACCGGAAGTGCCGCTTTTTGGCGCCAAAATCCGAAGTGACGCTTTTTGACTGCGATCTAAGGATTGTTTCCTTATATGCGTAACATACAAGTATATCTATGGTACGCGCATATGAATATATATACATTTAATTCATGGTAGTTTTAACTACTACACTATCAGGTGCTTATCCTTGTTCCCCCCTTTGTTCATATATATATATATACACACACATTATATATATATATATATATATATATATATATATATATACACACATATATATACACACATACAGTACATACAGTGCATATATATATATATATATATAATATTGAGAGAATCATGTAGAAACTAACAGCTAATGCCTAATAGCTACAATAAAGGAAACATTTTTAAAGAGCGATCCCTTGGATCCCTCTCCATTATGTGCCGCTTGCAGGTGAGCAGTCCGATGACGGTGCATGCACATTACATAAGTTAGGTCCAAAACCCATCAAAATTATAGTGATACATCCCGGAGTACTGATAGCTAGTGAGTACTTGAAGATGGTCAGATTGGATCACATCACAGTTTTCATGCAATCTTTGAATCTCGCTTTTAGGGTTCTATTAACAAAGGAAAGTGAAAAGCTGTGTTTATGGAGATAAAAGGGAAGCTTTTCACTTCTCTTTTATCTCCATATTTATATTTTTTGGGGTGCCGGAACAGACCTAGCAGTAAAGGTCTGTCCTGGCGAGGAGACAATAGAGCACAGTGTCGTCTTTGCGAAACAAATTGTGCACTGAACCACAGCAACCAGATAGCAATGTCTAAACTTAAATACGTTTATTTTCATCTCTAATCTAATTTATGTTATTTTATTTTTATTTTTTTTCTTCTAAAAGGCTGTTCCTTATGGAACATTTACATATTTCTAATTAAGAGTCACCAGCTCTCCCCCCAACCACCCCCCTCTTTCTTCCTTTCTTTCTTCCACTCTTGTATTCATTTATTTATCTATTTTTAATTTTTTTTTCTACTTTTACTTTAATTTAACTGTGTTTTCTTTTTTGTTTTTGATTACTGCAGTTAAGGTGTGGATCTATTTCTATGTCTAGTACTTGTTATGTGTGATGTATATTTCAAGCTATGTTACCGAATGTATGTTGTTTTTCTCACAAACTGTTTTTTGGAAGCAAAAAAAACAACAACAAAAAATCTACCAATAAACATATATTATTTTAGACAACCTGAATCACTGAAATCACAGTGGGGGCAAAGAGGGGTTGAGTGACAAGCAGGGAAGTCTGAGTGGCTTGTGGAGGTAAATGGGGGGGGGGGGGTTGAGTGATATGTGTGGAAATATGAGTGGCTTGTATAGGTAAATAATAAGTTTGAGTAACATGTGGGAAGTGTGCGATTCATGTGGGATCTGAGTGCATTTTGAGGTTAGTTGGATTATCCTGTAGCAGGCAGAAGGTCTGATTGGCTTACAGAAGGTCTATGGGGCATGTGGGAGCATTCTGGAACAGGTATCATGGGAGTTTTTATTGGGGGGAGGGGTTGTTCCTGAGTTCAGAGTAATGTGTGGCCCTTTTGTGTTTCGGATGCCCATCACTGATTTAGACTCAGGTTAGGAGAGAGGAATAGACTTACTTTCAATTAAATAAATTCTGCTGTTCGAGGATAAAATGAGTTTAATCTGTGAATCATTCATCCAATTATACTTCCACAATATAGCTCATTATTTTGCAGGCAGAAAACAATTTGCTTAAAATAAAAAAAGCAGATTTACTATTCCATAAAGTGTATTTACTTTTCTTTTACAAGTACTAAATCTGTTTGCAAAATTATTCGGACCAGAAACAGCATTCTTATGGACACCTAGAAACTGTATTTGCCCCCCTAATGAATAAGCAGAATTTTCTTCATGTTTCCATATATTGATAGTGCTACCTACCAAGGCTGTATACTGTGCATGAACATTTTTCAAAAGTGAGGTTAAACTTAATTATACCGCATTACCTGTATGTCACCCATCATACAGTATCTGTCATAAAGTGGTCTAGATTTTACTCCAGAATTACAGACCTGATAATAATTATCCTTTATTTCTATAGCTCCAACTTACTCCATAGTACTGTACAATCGGGATTCATTCAGTATCACAACACAGGGGATGCCGGCGCTCAGAATACCAGTGCCGGAATCCTGACACCTGTCAGATTCCCGGCGCCGGCATCCCGAAGGTAAGTAGCGGGGTTGGGGGGAGGGTTAGGGTTTGGCACTAGGGGGAGGGTTAGGCACTAGGGAGAGGGTTAGGGTTAGGCACTAGGGTGAGGGTTAGGCACTAGGGGGGAGGGTCAGGTTTAGGGTGCGGGGAGGGGGAGGTTAGATTTAGGCATTTGGGGGGATGTTAGGCTTAGGCACTGGAGAGGGAATCGATATGATTTACCACCGGACGCCTGTCAGGCGGTTGGAATCCTGACAGCAGCTGCCCGACATGGGTGAAATTCCTGATCGTCCCTAAGGTAAGTAATCACTAACTTAATTCCCTCCCCTAACCCTCTTTAGGGGTGCCTAACCCTAACCTTCACCCCAGTGCCTAACCCTAATCCCCCCTCTAAGTGCCTAAACCTAACCCCCCTTCCCCGGCGCCTAGACCTAAGTCCCCCGGGGTGTGCCTAACCCTAAGTCCCCCCTGGGGGTGCCCCCCCCTTAACCTAGCCTGACCCTAACCTCCAGGGGGGGTGTCTAACAGAGCCATAACTAGACTTTTTGGTGCCCTGTGCCAGAAAGAGCATTGTCGCCCCCCTCAATTTTCAAAGGGACATAATGCACCCAAAAAAGGGCCATGGCTTCCTGGGGAAGGGCCAGGGAAGAGATAGGAGAGGCCAGAAGATGCTGGGGATGAAATAAGAGGAAGATACAAGCAAGAATGATAATAAACAGAAATTTGACATGCCCAAACAGCGCCTCCTGACCTGTGGTGCCCTGTGCCATGGCACCGGCCGCACTACCCTAGCTACGGCCCTGGTGCCTAACCCTAAGTCATCCCGGGAGCCGTAAACCTAACCCTCCCTCCCCCCGCGGCTGTCTGCGCTTGGCGACGGGCATCACTGCGATCAGGATGTCGGGTGCCGGTCTCCCGGCGTCAGTAAAATGACATGCGTCTAGATTTAGATGCCTGTCATTTAACCCTCGCCGGGATAAAGCAGTCGGGAGGCCGGCTGTCGGGATTAGGTCTGCCGGCTTCCCGACTGCATACCCTGGGGAGGGAGGATTAGGGTTAGGGTAGAGAGAGGAGGAGGGTTAAGATACCTACCAACAAGTGTTTGTATCCTTCCTAACCCTGTCGGGATGCTGGCATCGGAATTTTGACCTCCGGGATCCCGAGCGCCAGCATCCCATACCCATCCCGTATAATCTGGGAGAATATCCATAATATAATAGAATAATTTATTGTCATTAACAGCATGGGGTATATTTACTAAAGTGCGGGTATTTAGAAGTGGAGATGTTGCCCGTAGCAACTAATCAGATTCTTGCTATTATCTTCTATAAGGTGCTAGATAAATGTTAAGTAGAATGTGATTGGTTGCTATGCTATGGGCAACATCTCAACTTCTAAAAACCCGCACTTTAGTAAATATACCCCCCATGAGTGATGTAAATGAAAACCATGTAGCACACTACCACATAGGGAGCTATTTACTAAGCAGTGTTAGGAGACAGAGTGAAAAGTTGTAATGTGCCAGCCAATCAGCTCCCAACTGTCATTTTGTAAACAGATGTGAGATGGCAGTTAGGAGCTGATTGTCTGGCACCTTATCACTTTTCACTCTGTTTCCTAACACTGCTTAGTAAACAGACCCCTTAATAAGACAAGCGGCAGTTACATTACAAATGAAAAGATATAAAACAAGATCATTACAAGCATTTAGCATATTTAGTATGTGCGTCACAAACCATGAGAGTGTTCTTCAACTGGAGGGAAGGCGATCTTCTGAACTATGGAAATGAGGCATTGCAATAAGGCTATTTTATAGAGTTTAAATGGAATAAATATATCTTGGTCCAAAAGTCATAGTTACATTATGGAAACATTTGGCAGAAAATAACACATTGTACACATACCTGTTAAATACATGTAAAAAACTGTTTCAAATGTTAAACACAATTATAAATATATGGAACTATCAGGGGGTATAAATGTGTGCACTGGGCCACTTCCTCCCAAGCCTTTGTTTACCTGCTGGGAAGCGGGTCCCTCCTCCTCTGCAGTGCCATCTTCCCAGTGATATTCAGGAAGATGGTGCATGGGATTGGGTATGATATCCCGGCTGTCGGGATGCTGCTAGTCAGAATACCGACAGCGGCATCCCGACAGGCAGAATCCCGACACGCATTGGAGTGAATGGTATTTTCCCTACCCATACTATAATCCTAACTCTAACCCACCCTTCTCGGAGCCTAACCCTAACCCTTCCCCCCTAGTGCCTAAACCTAACCTCCCTCTCCCCGCACCCTAAACCTAACATCCCCTTCCCGGTGCCTAAACCTAACCCCCCCAGTGCCTAAACCTAACCTCCCCCTCCCCTCCCCGCACTCTAATCCTAACCTTCCCTCCCCGTTGCCTACCTTATGTGGCAGCTGCCGCTGACTCAGAAAACATCTCTGGGAAATTTTGCTGGAGCCATTTTCCTGGAGATAAGTGCATGAGCAATAGAGAAATCACTGGAAAAATGGTGCACATAAACTCTGGCACAGAGCTAGACTTTTTGGTGCCCTGTACCAGAAAGAGCATTCTGAAAAATGCCCATAGCCTCATGGCGAAGGGCCAGGGAAGAGATAGGAGATGCTGGGGATAACAGAAGAGGAAGCTAAAAGTGAGAATAATAATAAACAGAAAATTGACAGTTCCAAACAGTGGCCCCAGCCCGGCGGTGCCCTGTGCCATGGCACAGGCCGCACTACCCAGAGCTAGATTTAGACCTTATGGGGCCCTAGGCAAGATACTGGTTTGGGGCCCCCTTCCCTCAAACAATCCTGTGCATATATTATAGTAGGTGTCGCTGGAGCAAGATACACACATCATATTGTATACATGCATCAATATATATATATATATAAATATATATATATATATATATAGTTTGAATTTTGCTCTAGTGACACCTACTGTAATATATGCAGTTACTAGATGCACAGTGTTACTAGATCACATTATATATATATATATATATATATCATCCTGTACAAAAAAATACTATATATATAGCTAGCCAACAGTGTATACACACATATTTGTATGAAATGAGTGTGTATTTGTATATATTTATATATACATATACACAAACAGGGTGATAGGCAGGGCCGAAACTAGGATATCTGTCACCCGGTGCAAGGTAGTAATTTTGCGTCCCCTCCCTTCCCATACCTGGATTTTGTCCTTGCTCCTCCATAAGGCAGTGCACTAGTCAAACGTCCCTGGTATAGTGACTTACATTATCCACATACCATAATGCCCATTACACATTATGCCACACACTGTAGTGCTTATTACCAAAGTGCCACTTACATATTTGCCCGACAACCATTTTTGCCTCACAGTAAGGCTTCTAATTACTTAAAATTACCTGCTCATTGTCAGAGGTGTTTTATGCTCATTGCCAGGGGGTTCCATGCTAGTTGCCAGGGGGATTCATGCTCGTTGCTATGGGGTTAATGCTCATTGCCAGGGGTTACATGCTCGTTGCCATGGGGTTTATGCTCGTTGCCAGGAGGTTTCACGGGAGAAGATGCAGCTTTCAGCATCTTCTCCTGGCACTTGCGCTGGCCTAACAGACACTAGAGGTCCAGTAAGGACCTCTAGCATCTGTCTCCTCCTTGGCGGCGGCCATTTTTGGATGGCCGTTTTCTGACTCTCCAGCCCCCAAGCCACAGTGAGTCATCCCTTTTTCACCCCCTGCATTCTGGCACCCGGTGCACGTGCACCTCTAGCCCCCCCCTAGTTGCGGCCCTGTGATAGGCGATACGGGAGAAAAGGGGGACAAACACGGCGAGATGGGAGGAAAAGGGGAAGAATATGGTGAGACAGAAGAAAAGGGGGAAGAACAGAGGGAGACGGGAGAAGGTGAGGGAACAGTGAATAAAAAAAACACCTACACAATAGGTAGTGACTCAGCAATTACATATATATATATATACACACACACACACAGGTGGGAAAGCAGTGTTATTTAAGAGGATAAGAAACATTGTTAAGTTAAACTTACCCACTGGGGAGTGGAAGTCTCCTGTACTTCCATCAGCACAGGGGAGGTAGAGTTGTCCCGGGAATGCCACAATGCAGAGATGGAGGGGAGCTGACTGTGGAGCGGGAGCTGGCTACAGCAGCGCAGTCTGCAGAGGTGGGGGGTTGGTTTGAGTAGGCTGCCGCTAACTAGTGGGGGTGAGGGGGGCACTTGGGCTGACTACAATGGAGAAGGCAGGCAACTTGTACTGTGACTGCAGGGGCTGGCTAGTACAGCAGCAGAGTCTGCGGGGGAAGGGGGGTTTGACTGGGCTGGCCGCTGACAGCATGAAAGGAAGTTGCGGAGAGGAGCGCTGTATACAATGTGGGCAGTGGGGGGGTGTCAGCAGAGGAGAATGGCTGAACTCACCGTGTCCCCGGGCTGGCAGCTGTAGGACTGTAACTCCGCCTCTGAGTCCTCCTCCACCCGCATTGCAGAGGCAGAGACCTCACGTGCTGCTGCTGAGCTCACGTGCTGCTGCTGCTGTAAGTTCTCTCCCCGGCCGGTGACAGGCTTCAAACACAGAGCAGCAGGCTATTCCCCAGGGCCAGATTTCGGAGGTGGGTGGCCACGGGCCCCTTAGGACCCGACGGACCCTAGGCGGACGCCTAGGTTGCCCTATGGTAAATCCGGCCCTGTCACTACCCTAGATACAGCCCTGCTCTGGCACTGTACCAGAGTCCACACTGCGCATATGCCCAGGGCCGGATTAAGGGGGGGACGACAGGGGCAGTTGTCCCAGGGCCCCCACACACAGAGGGGCCCCCACCTCTAGAGCATGCAGGGGGGGTTTCTGAGTAGCTAGAATCCCCCCCGACGGACCAATTCCCCCTGATACCGTGGCCGGTGGGGGCAGAGCCAATACATCAAGCCCCACCCCCAGATGACCCGCAAGTCACGGCATTACGGCAAAAGGGGGCTGAGCCTAAGGATGTGAGCAGCAGCTGTATAAAAAGTGTGTATATGTACTGTTTTATTGTGTATATACTGTATGTGTATGTATGTGTTAATGTGTATATATGTTAGTGTGTGTGTATACTGCTGTGTGTGTATGTGTTAGTGTGTATGTATGTATGTGTTTATATGTGTATACTGTATATGTGTGTATATGTGTTAGTGTGTATGTATGTATGTGTTTACTGTATATGTGTGTGTGTTATGTGTGTGTATACTGTATATGTGTATGAATGTGTTCATGTGTGTGTATACTGTATATGTGTGTATTTTATAAATATTATATACATTTGCTACACATATATATATATATATATATATATATATACTGTATATGTGTGTGTGTGTGTGCCTGTTTGATACACACGTGCATAAATAAAATAATAATATATATATAAATATAGATATATAATGCATGTAACCCCCTCCCCCGGAAAGTCCTATATTTGCCCCTGCCCACACAAGGTCGGGGTGACCCTGCGGAGAGCAGGTGTCAAGTGTACCGTTTCCGGATGGGGGCTGAACTGCCGCTGATCTGTGTTCTAAATGCAACAGCACAGACAGCGCTGGCTCATAGAACACAGAGCGGCTCCCAAATCCCCTCATCAGCATCACGTGACATCCTATCCGCGACGCTGATCACTGATGTCGGGCCTCAGTAGCCACTCTGCACTCTATGCAACAGCGCTGACTGTGCTGCTGCATTCACAACACAGAGCCAGAAGGTAAGTAATCAGGGTGGGTGGGGGTAGGCTCCGTGTGGTGGGGGAGGGAGGGTAGGCTCCGTGTGGTTTGGTGGGGGCCCCCACAATTTAGTTGCCCCAGGGCCCCCACAAGTCTTAATCCGGTCCTGCATATGCCGGTGCTAGGGTGGGGAGAGGTGCTCAAGCACTGCAAACGGGCACACCTGCAATCAGGAATACATTTATATACTTATAAATAAAAAATCTCTGCTGGGACAGCAGCTCTTAAAAGACCGACCCAGCAAAGAGCTTGCCAGTGAAGTGATAGCTACTATTTTGCTATCACTACACTGCCTTTTCTGAAACTGCACATGTGTAGCCATTAGGATGAAGATGGCATTGGTTAATGGGGACTGAGCTGACTAAGCTAAGCTTTCCAGAACTTAGTAAATAGACCCAGACTACAGTCCTCATTGAGAATGGGGACTGTGGTCTATAGCATTATTTAGCCTAATGCAGTAAATTTCTCTGATATCTCCTGAGTTAAATTCTTCATAAATAGTCCTGATATATAAATTATGCGAAAAACGACATTTATGTGGGATTTTAATGTAAAGGGGCTTGATAAATAGACCCCTTAGTCCTCAAGGGATCAGATTTTTTTGTTGATTTCACCTTATTTGCCTGGAAGCAAAAATAAAGTACTGAGCACTTTTTTTTAACAGCAGTGTCAGTGAAAAAAATGAGACAGCGATTAGAGATTGGAGTACCTTGGAATTGGGTCCATGACACTGTCGCAGACCCGGTTCCAAGGTGCTCCAATATCTAACTGCTGTCAGTAATTATGAAAAAATATAACCCAGCGCTATAAAAAGTTGAAGTAAATATAAACTGATCCAAATAATAAATCTACAACTGCAAAGAAAAATGTGCCTGTGGGTGCACAATAATCACCTAAAAAGGTGTGACAAGAAAAAACTGAAAAATATATCTCTGCGCTAAAATATATCAAGTTGAGATTGGTATGAATAGAATCATGCACTGTATAAATGATAAAAATCGCATTTAATAAAAATTCATACAAATAATACAATAAAGACCGGTCATAAAACATATATATAGAACAAATTCATGTAAAAAACTTTAAGAATCGGACTGTGTATTGTGTGACTATAAACACACTTAAAGAGGTGGATCTAACTTGCACAGTGATATATAGGAACCCAGTCTGTTAGGAATTGGGACAATATACACATCCACACCTGCAAGTAGCAATGTGTAACCAAGTGTATCCGAGTTCTCAGTGGAGAAAAATGTCAAAGTTATTTATATTGAGCTCCGTGGAGCTTCATACCATCAGGTGGATACAATAGATGATCTCCACAGAAAGTTTAGGGGAGCCCTCACAGATGGAGATGGGTTAGCAGAGGAGGGGAGGCATACTTCTGGGAGAGACCTGATGTACCGGGTATAAGCGGCTGATGAAAGTAGCTCCAGCCGCGTCTCGATCCCGGCCTCTACCCTCAGAGCTGCAACAAGTCTTCCGTCTCTCCTCGTCAATTGGAATAAAGGCAGGTAGGTGTATAGGCTATCCCTGGGGGTCCACAAGAGATCCACTGACGCGTTTCGCTCTACAGAATAGGGGCTTTATCAAAGAGTGGCTTGTAGCTCCACAAGGACCCTTTTTATATCCAGCAGGTAATTGCTCATTGGTGTCCAAATAGGTTGAACTAGTTACACCTGTTTAAATCATTAGCATGGCAGCTAAGCCAAAACTAGATCCACCTCTTATCCACCTCTTTAAATGGTAAATCTGAATAATAAATAAATAACAGTCCATTGTGATACTTGCATAACACAATGAATAAACAATATAAATAAGAAATATTAATACATAAAAATAATGATAATGTGCATGATTCACAAGAAAATGTGATCTTAATAATTTAGACAATCTATCTCACAGGAGTTATTCTTATTCCTAATATTTCACAAAAATATGTAAAAAACTTCCTTTAATAGGAAAAATATTCTGTGTGAATATACATATAATATAAAGATGTTCTTTATTTATAGAAATAATAAATAATATAACATAAACTAATTGAGCCCATGTGTTAATGGGTCTAAAACCCATGACCTTCAGTATCCCAGCCCATAGCCTTACTATTATGCTTATCTCTCAGCAGATAAACCATTCAGTCAAAAAAAGGAAACATGTTGTACATAGTCTAGATATTAAGACATATCGTTGCTCTCATTCTTTTACCACACAACTTGAAGAATAGACAGGGAAATAGCTCCTAAAATGATCTATTTGTTGAAAAATTAGGGGAATCTTTTCTTATTCCTAGAGACAAAGGTTTCCTCCACACATACTTGTTTAATGGATTAAATTAATCCACTTTACATCATTCGACTAACTATCTAGAACTAAATGATGATCGGCCACCTAAAAATCGAACTGTGAGACCATATTAGTAAGGGTGCATGTAAATGGTGCTTATCATGGACACATGTTGGAATGAATCTTTGAAAGGACTAAAATTCATAGCCTCTTTAATCATATATCTCCACTAACTCCATCCCCCATAGTTCTGTCAATAAGCCAACACTAAAGCTGGCCACACATCTAAAGATTATCTGTCCAACCAGCCAACTTGTTGATTGGTTGGAATGAAAATCTGGTAATGTTTGGGAGTAACTGATGGTCAGGAATTTGCTCCTAAATGCCAGAAAACAGATGAAAATGGACGTCAGACAAGTTTGTTAAATGTTTGATCTAAACAATTTGTTCAAACAACAGTTTTTGTCCATTTTCCGGAGTTTGGGAGCAAATTGCTGATTGTCAGTTACTCCCATTCCTTACCAGATTTTCATTCCAACCAATCAACAAGTTGGCTGGTTGGATGTAAGTTGGTCTAGTGTGTGGCCAGCTTTATAGAATAGATATATGTAACAAACTAACCAGGATTCTAATAGTTGATGCCCCATATAATGGTGATAAAACTAAATGACAGCTATGAATAATTACTTGTAATGGAAAATGGAAAGGTAAGTGATATATATAATCAAGGATTCATTCATAAATAACATGACACTGTCCTATAAACCTGGGTCTAACTCTCACAGGGAAGGAAAACAGATGTGCTCAGTTTTTTTTTTTTTGCTATCAGTAATTGCCAAGATCAGAACTCACTTGATCCTGCGTGACATGGGTCTGACACAGAGGTAATCAAAAAACAACCACCTGGACTGTCTATATAAGTGATTACACTTACCAGGATCTCTCCCACTCACTATAAATTCTCAGGTTCTGCCACCACTTAAGGTTGTTCAGGAGCTACTCACTCCAAATAGAAACCTTATGTCCTCCCTACAATTACTATTAAGTCCAATGATGTTATCTCCAAGCACTATTGAAGTCAGCCAATACGGTAAAAAAAAGGTAAAAACTGAAATTTTGTATCAGTAAACAGAGCCTATATCAATTTTTCTGCAGAAACCAGGTAATACGGTTTGGGATCACTGATACTTAAGGGAAGTTACAGCACTTTAATCCAGCATTAGGGCTGGAAATTTTAAGGCACACTAATTCTTGTTGATCAGATGTTTTCCCAGCCATATTCGATCCACAATGTCAATCAAGTACTTATTTGACTTTCCCTTCTTCAATAATTTTTATTGAAAATTATCAAAAGGAGAAAGTAAGAGGGAATTAACAAAGGTAGCTTTATTAAAACAATAAAATAAAGGTGGCACAGACCATATTTATAAATATACTAAAGGAGACATTATATTTATTATTACTCTGATGGGGAAACGTACAAGTGACAGCATTAGAATCTCAACATGAAATGCTGGATGCTGTGTGGAGAGGGGTTTGCATAGTATTGTGATTAGAGACTAGTGGCTGGTTCCAGCAATAACAGGATGGCTTTATACAGTATAAAGTCAGGAAACTTCTTTCATCAACTTCTTTCTACCAATGCCAGCAGCTTACAGTATTTGGGTGTACTGTGTCTTCTTATCAATGAGAGCTCTGGATGCATAAACAAGGGGGTTATCTCGCTACATGCATAACGCACCAAGGCCATGTTGAGAAGCATCTGCAGATATCAGCACTGGGAGGTGAGCATAAAAAAAACGCAGTGCAGGACTACATATATGCGAACATGGATTTCAAAGTAACCACTGCATTATTGTGGTGAGAATCCCAACACCATGCAGCATCTTGGTGCAACAAATGAAGCAGGATTGCAGCCACTTCACTATAATGAGGCAGTCGGGATTCCAGAGCCGGCATTTAAACCGTTAGCATTCTGACTGCTACAATATTGTACCCAACCCTGATAGTTCTCTTGTGGCCACAGTTCCTTTAAAAAGCAAAGTATGTTGTAGGGTGGATTTTATTTAGTTTGTCGGGGGGATTTTTTCACCTGTAGTACAATTTGTTTGACATTTTCTTAGCCAGAGTTGGTAACGATGTACGGGATGTTCACTCTCTGATCACCTCCCAACATTCCTCCATAGTTGGGGGTCCCAGGTCCTTTTCATGCTCATGTTCTGGATGGAATAAATAGAAATAACACCAAATATGTTCTGCACTGACTTTATGGAACCTTCTTATATAGACACCACAGCAGCCTAAAAAAAAGTGGCTAGCTTCTTAAAGGACAACAAAAAAAGAATATATGAGGCGCCTGTGTTGCTATACATCAAACAACTTGAGCCCAGTTTTAAACATTAAGGGTCTGATTCAGAGGTCCATACAGTGTCGGTATTGCACGCAGATGGGTGATGTTTTATGTCTGTGCATGCACCGTAGTCGTACTGTGCGTGCATCCCGATGGCTACCACCGGGAGATGGAGAATGAATGTGGAGCCGTGGATTTCAGTGGGCATTCCTGGAAGGGGACGGTTAGGCAGATGCCTGTGTGTTGCCTGCGTGTCAAAGTCAAATAATTGTATACGATAGCTTTACAATTATTATCTGACGATATAGTCATCTATGGTCTGATTCCGTATTACTAGGACGCTACTTTGCATCGGTGCAATCCAATGCGCACAAATGCGAATTCACAACACACATACACTGACGCACATAACGCACACACACACATATATATATATATATAGACGCTCTATGCATGTTTAATTACATACATACACATGGACGCTCATCTGTATATAGTCACGTACAGTACATACACATAGACGCACATTTGGTATTTCAATACACAGACGCACATATGCGAACGCATATGTATAAAATGATTCCCACACATTGTAGACAATAATCAGAGTTATTAAAGGCATTTGTTAGCTAATAATTATGGTGTAAGATGTACTTAAAGGAGATCTAAAGTTAGAATACAGTTGACATGTCATGTTTGGCATCATCTTAAATCCCTGTTTATTTGCAGACATCCGTTTCTATCGGCAAAGAAGTCGCATCATGCGTCCGCTAGTTATGGATGATAGGGAGTTATTGAATAGAATGTCATTACTTGTATTCAGTGTTGTAGCCAGTATTAACTAGGGGTGTGCACCAGCCACTTTTCGTGTTTTGTGTTTTGGTTTTGGATCTTTCTTCGTGTTTTGGATCTGGATTGGTTTTGCCAAAACCACCCTTCCGTGTTTTGGGTTCTGGGTTTTGAATCTGTATTTTTGTTTAAAAAAGCATAAAAACAGCTGAAATCACAGAATTTGTGGGTTTTTCTGGTCCTATGCTATTATTAACCTCAATAACATTAATTTCCACTCATTTCCAGTCTATTCTGATCACCTCACAATAGTGTTTTTATGTCCAAAAGGTTGCACCGAGGTAGCTGGATGACTATGCTAAGAGATACGAGTGGGCGGCACAAACACGTGGCCCATCTAGGAGTGACACTGCAGTGGCAGACAGGATGGCAGTTTGAAAAACTAGGCCCCAAACAGTACATAATGCAAAGAAAAAAAAGAGGTGCAAGATGGAATTGTCCTTGGGCCCTCCCACCCACCCTTATGTTGTATAAACAGGACATGCACACTTTAACAAACCAATCATTTCAGCGCCAGGGTCTGTCACACGACTGTGGCTGAAATGATTGGTTCATTTGGGCCCCCACAAAACAAGCTGGCAATTAATCTGTCCTTGCACAAACTGGCTCTACGGAGGCAAGATGTTGTCCTCATCCTCCTCATACACCGATTCCTCACCCTCTTCAGTGTTGTGTACATCCTCATCCTCACAGAGTATTAACTCGTCCCTGCACCACCACAGGTCCCTCTGTACATTCTGGAGGCTGGTCTCCCTGGAAGAGTTGATAATTCATTTTTATGAACATCATCTTCTCCACATTTTGTGGAAGCAACCTCCTACGCCTTTCGCTGACAAGGTTCCCGGCTGCACTAAACACTCTTTCGGAGTACACACTGGAGGGGGGCAACTCAGGTAAAATAGAGCCAGTTTGTACAGGGGCCTCCAAATTGCTTCTTTTTCCTGCCAGTACAGGTACGGACTGTCTGACATGCCTACTTGGATGCTGTCACCGATGTAATCCTCCACCATTCTGTCAATGGTGACAGTATCATATGCAGTGACAGTAGACATGTCAGAAATTGTTGCCAGGTCCTTCAGTCCGGACCAGATGTCCAAACTTGGTCCTGCCTGCCCTGCATCACCGCCAGCGGGTTGCTTAGGATACCTAAGTTTATTCCTGGCAGCCCCAGTTGCAGGAGAAAATGAAGAAGGAGCTGTTGACGTGTCACGTTCCGCTTCAGCTGACAGTGTTTTCACCAGCAGGTCTTTGCACCTCTGCAGGCTTGTGTCGGCTGGAAAGAGAGACACCACATAGGCTTTAAACCTAGGATCGAGCACAGTGGCCAAAATGCAGTGGTCTGATTTCAACAGATTGACCACCCTGGAATCCTGGCAAAGCGAATGAAGGGCTTCATCCACAAGTCCCACATGCCGAGCGGAATCGCTCCGTCTTAGCTCCTCCTTCACTTTCTCCAGCTGCTTCTGCAAAAGCCTGATGAGGGGAATGACCTGACTCAAGCTGGCAGTGTCTGAACTGACTTCACGTGTGGTTAACGTCCCTACCCCTACTTATGTCACCTTTACATATGCTACATATGGCAAGACAGTTGTTGTCCGGATTTGGATAGAAATATTGCCAGACCAAAGAGGTGGAATGTTTGGTCTTCTGCCCAGGCATTACCATGATGGGCTTTTTCATCCCACGGACAACAACTGTCTCCCCCGGAGCCTGATTTAAACAAAGCACATCACCATCAGGATCCTCCTCACCAACTTTCTCCTCAGCGCCAGCTACACCAGTATCCTCATCCTGTTGTACTTCAAATGGTGGAAAGAGACACCTCTTCCCGTCCAGTGCTGGGAAAGTCAGGCATCGCAACCACCACCACACTTGGACTCTCCTTGGCGATTTGTGATATCTTCTTAGAACGCACAGTTCTTCGCTGTGCTTTTGCCAGCTTAACTCGTTTGATTTTTTTAGCGGGAGGAGGGCTTCCATCGTCATGTGAAGCTGAACCACTATTCATGAACATAGAGAAAGACCTTAGCCGTTCCTTGCCACTCCGTGACGTAAATGGCATATTGGCAAGTTTACGTTTCTCTTCAGATGATTTAAATGTTTTTTTAAGGTCATTTTCCTGAACTTTGTCATTTGGGATTGTATGTGCCCTCTACTATGACATTGGGCATCGGCCTTTGCAGACGACGTTGATGGCATGTTATCGTCTATGTCATGACTAGTGGCAGCAACTTCAGCACTAGGAGGAAGTGGTTCTTGATCTTTCCCTATTTTATTTTTATCGGAGAAAGTTTGGTCCTCCATTTATGTTATATTGATATATACGTGCGGCTAAGGCGCACACAAACACAGAAAATAATTTTTTATTTTTGTTGGAGACTAGTGCACTTTGTGGGTTACACCACACTTTAAGAAATGATCCAGCCGGCTCTTTACTTATGGGACACAGGCGCACGCTTGGCGCTGCTCCTTTGTTGATGCACATGCACCTACAGCCCACACTATTCACAAAGACAGAAAGAAAAAGAAGATTTTTTTATTCTTTATGGAGCGCACTTTGGGGGTTACACCACCCTTTAACAGACAGACGCACGCTTGTTGCTGCTGCTTTTGAGGATGCACGTACAGTGCAGACAATTCTCAAACACAGAAGAAAATGTTTTATTTTTGTTGAAGTGCACTTTGGGGGTTACACCACCCTTTAACAAACTGCTCCTTTGTTGATGCACGTGCAGCCACTGTGCACACAATTCATAAACACAGAAAATATTTTTTTATTTTATTTGGAGTGCCCTTTGGGGGTTACAGCACCCTTTAACGGACAATCCAGCCAGCCCTTTACTTATGGGACACAGGCGCACCCTTGGTGCTGCTCCTTTGTTGATGCACGTGCAGCTACAGGGGGTCATTCAGATCCGCTCGTGAGCGGCAGTATGCTCGCAAGCGGGTCAATGTTCCCCCACTGCGCATGCGCACGACGGAGGGAGCGCCATGGGAACGCCTACCGTCTCAAGCCGGCCCCACTGACATCACTAGTGATGTCAGTGGGAGTGATTTTGGTTCTGATAGAGCCAAAATCACTCCAGGGCTTGTGGCAGCGAGACCCTACCGCAGGGTCTCCGTCGCAAGCCCGATGGTTGCAATGGTCAAGCTATGCGAGCGTCCATGAGGATGCTCCAAAAAAAGGTAGGAGGGCCCTGATTCAGAGCGAGCGCTCTGGTCAGAGCGTTCATCTCTGAATCAGGCCCACAGTGCACACAATTCACAAACACAGAAAATATTTTTTTATTTTGTTTGGAGTGCACTTTGGGGGTTACAGCACCCTTTAACGGTCAAGCCAGCCGGCCCTTTACCTATGACACAGGCGCTCGCTTGGCGCTACTTTGTTGATGCACGTGCGGCTACTGCGCACACAATTCACAAACACACAATTAACAAGCTTACTACCCAAGTTTGGCTGAGGCAGCGCATGGTCTGACTCACCTGGGAAAAGATGGTATGTGCAAGTTGGTCAGAGCATATTGGTGTGCACCAGGCTTTCCTTCTCAAGCTGGAAAAAAAACAATGTCCTGTCTGACTTGTTTGAGGAAAAATGTTGGGAAGACAATACCAGCCGAGCCATTCCATATCCCTCCGACAGATGGTCCTTTTCAGGTAATACAAATTGACTTCATTCAATTACCACCTTGCAGGAATCTCAAGTATGTATTAGTTTGTACAGATGTATTTTCTAATTGGGTAGAGGCATATCCAGCTGCCACTAATACTGCTGTTTTTACTGCTAAGAAGATTGTTCAGGAGTTTGTATGCAGATACGGTATCCCTAGAATCATAGAAAGTGATAGGGATACTCATTTCACTGGTTATGTTTTCCAGAACATGTGTAAGCTTATGGGAATCAATAGTAGACTTCACACCCCCTACCGACTGCAAGCCAGTGCGAAGGTGGAGAGAGTGAACTGTACTATTAAGAATAAACTGAGTAAGAAGGGGGCGTGGCTGCCAGACGGAGGCGTTCCCATGGGAACGCCTACCGTCTCAAGCCGGCCCCACTGACATCACTAGTGATGTCAGTGGCAGTGATTTTGGCTCTGATAGAGCCAAAATCACTCCAGGGCTTGTGGCAGCGAAACCCTACCGCAGGGTCTCCGTCGCAAGCCCGATGGTCGCGATGGTCAAGACCATCGCGACCATCATCATGGACGCTCGCTGTAGCTGTGGGTGGTAACCCACAGCTATGCGAGCGTCCATGAGGATGCTCCAAAAAAAGGTAGGAGGGCCCTGATTCAGAGCGAGCACTCTGGTCAGAGCGTTCAGCTCTGAATCAGGCCCACAGTGCACACAATTCACAAACACAGAAAATATTTTTTTATTTTGTTTGGAGTGCACTTTGGGGGTTACAGCACCCTTTAACGGTCAAGCCAGCCGGCCCTTTACCTATGACACAGGCGCACACTTGAAGCTACTTTGTTGATGCACGTGCGGCTACTGCGCACACAATTCACAAACAAAAAATATATATTTAAATTTTTTTTGGAGTGCACTTTGGGGGTTACAGCACCCTTTAACAGTCAAGCCAGCCGACCCTTTACCTATGACACAGGCGCACGCTTGGCGCTACTTTGTTGATGCACGTGCGGCTACTGCGCACACAATTCACAAACACAAAAAAATATATATTTTTATTTTGTTTGGAGTACCCTTTGGGGGTTACAGCACCCTTTAACGGACAATCCAGATGGCCCTTTACTTATGGGACACAGGCGCACGCTTGGCGCTGCTCCTTTGTTGATGCACGTGCAGGCACAGTGCACACAATTCACAAACACAGAAAATATTTTTTTATTTTGTTTGGAGTGCCCTTTGGGGGTTACAGCACTCTTTAACGGACAATCCAGATGGCCCTTTACTTATGGGACACAGGCGCACGCTTGGCGCTGCTCCTTTGTTGATGCACGTGCAGCCACAGTGCACACAATTCACAAACACAGAAAATATTTTTTTATTTTGTTTGGAGTGCACTTTGGGGGTTACAGCACCCTTTACTGGTCAAGCCAGCCGGCCCTTTACTTACACAGGCGCACGCTTGGCACTACTTTGTTGATGCACGTGCGGCTACTGCGCACCCAATTCACAAACACAGAAAAAATATTTATTTTTTTGCACTTGGGGGGAGCACCCCTGATGGACAGTGTACCCCCTGGACAACACTACAGCACCCCTTTAGGACTGGGACACTGCACAGGACTTTGGAGTGGACACCATTAGAAGATGTAGATTTGACGTTTTATAAAGATGGGAGTTGTCATAGACAGACAGACACAGGAGAATTATGCACAAGTTATGCTGTTGTAGATGACGAGGATGTCATAGAGGCGGAACCCCTTGGTCTACCTCACTCAGTTCAGGAGGCTGAACTAGTGGCATTAAGGAGAGCATGTGAGTTGGCAGAAGGTAAATCAGCTAATATATACACTGACTCTAGGTATGCCTTCGGGGTAGTACATGATTTTGGGGCTCTTTGGCATCTTAGGAACTTTATGACAGCAGCAGGCACACCAGTAGCACATTCACAACACATAAAAGGACTTCTGATAGCAATTCAGTTACCAATGGCAGTAACTGCCATCAAATGCAAAGCCCACACATGCGAAGAAGACCCGGTGTTGATGGGCAATAACAGAGCAGATGAAGCTGCCAAATGGGCAGCAGGGTTACACATAAATAGCAGGGTTACACATAAATATACCAACTAACAAAGTGATGGTCTTTCAGACAATATACACACAGAAATTAATTGAAATGCAAGATTTGTGTTCCCTACAGGAAAAGGCGGTCTGGAGATCGAAGGAATAGTCAGGAGTCCTCAGGACTCTGGAGAGATGGACAAGGTAGGCCTGTTGTTCCCAGGGCTTACTACCCAAGTTTGGCTGAGGCAGCGCATGGTCTGACTCACCTGGGAAAAGATGGTATGTGCAAGTTGGTCAGAGCATATTGGTGTGCACCAGGCTTTTCTTCTCAAGCTGGAAAGAAAACAATGTCCTGTCTGACTTGTTTGAGGAAAAATGTCGGGAAGACAATACCAACTGAGCCATCCCATATCCCTCCGACAGATGGTCCTTTTCAGGTAATACAAATTGACTTCATTCAATTACCACCTTGCAGGAATCTCAAGTACGTATTAGTTTGTACAGATGTATTTTCTAATTGGGTAGAGGCATATCCAGCTGCCACTAATACTGCTGTTTTTACTGCTAAGAAGATTGTTCAGGAGTTTGTATGCAGATACGGTATCCCTAGAATCATAGAAAGTGATAGGGATACTCATTTCACTGGTTATGTTTTCCAGAACATGGGTAAGCTTATGGGAATCAATAGTAGACTTCACACCCCCTACCAACTGCAAGCCAGTGCGAAGGTGGAGAGAGTGAACTGTACTATTAAGAATAAACTGAGTAAGATCATGGCTGAAACTGGATTAGGATGGCCAGAAGCCTTACAGCTTGTCCTCCATAGCATCAGAACCACTCCCAGATCTCCTCTTAATCTGTCCCCCTTTGAGATACTGTTTGGAAGGCAACCTCATTTGATTATAAGTCCACAGGATGATTTGAATAGTAATAATGGGGTTAATGTGCAATACCTTATAAAAATGAGTAGACAGTTGAAACAACAGCAACAGAAACTGAAAATGTTGTTACCTGACATGCCAAAAAACTAACTGTCATGATGTTGAACCTGGAGAATATGTTATGATCCGAAATTTCTTACGCTCAGGTTGTTTGACAGACCGGTGGGAAGGTCCTTACCAGGTGTTGATGACATCTTTGAAGGTAGCAGAAAGAGATACCTGGGTCCATTCCACCCACTGCAGAAAGGTCAACCACCCGAAGGAGGTACAAGGTGAAGTCGAGACAAACAACGTGGACCTGTCGATTGCGAGCCTGTTCTGGTAGAACTAAAGACTGCAGTGAAAACACCTGAGCCAGAGACGTGTATAGACTACTATTCCAGCAATGGAGTGGCAATCTGTTTCTTTTTCTTGTTCCAGGGTTCTTCTCATGCTTATTTGTTTCAGAATTTCTTATTTCTGTGATAGAGGACAGATGACGGAGAGGGAGGCCGATAGTGAAGTCGATAGAGTGAAGTCGGAGGAGAGAGCGCTAGAACGATCAGGGCAACCTATGGTCAAACTCAGTCCAGGGATTGTTAAAAGATCTGTTAGCCATGGAACTGGGAGACCGTGTGAGGGGCTATTGTCTGAGAGATGCATCCAACGATGCCAGTCCAAGAGTAATCTATATTTGGGCGTGCATCCTTTAGAGGATTACCATTCCTTAGTGGGTAAGGTCTTAAACCAGACTGAATGTTGGGTGTGCATTCATGTGCCTCAGGGTCAACATAATGTAGGATTAGTACTATTCCCATTAAATTTCTCTGAGGTCCTTGAATTACGGGGAGGGAGGTCCATAGATGGGAAGTATAACATCACAAGGTCTCCTATTTTAAAGCTTCGCCAATACTCCACAGATCGGTCTTTGCTGTGTCTAAACATATCATACATAGAAAGACTGGAGAATTGGGCAGCAGACTTATTGGATCAGACAATGGCTCACCACACCAGTAGTGATGAACTCCAGAGATGAGGACATAGGAACAAACCGAATGTGGTATCTATTGGAAAAGTTCCTATGGGTTATTGTAAAAATCTTATTCAGGCTGAAATGTGTCTTGAGCAGATGAGGACAATAGGCATAGGTAGTTTTGTTAAAACTTTATGTGATATTGTGCAAGATCGTAATATACCTTATGTCCTCCCAGATAATGTATACTATGTTTGTGGAAGAAGGGCTTATTCTTGGTTATCTCCAAGTTCCAAGGGTTTATGTTTTATAGGCAAATTGGTCCCAGAGGTAATGACACACATGATGAAATGATTGGTATCCATAAAACTGCACCACCTCCATACATACACACGCAGTATGAACATCGTAGCAAAAGAAACATGATCCCTGGTGAAGAACATATAGCCACACAGTTGATTAGTGAAACAACTGGCTTCCAAATTTTGGTTAGATTAGATCCCACCAAGATCACTCGGGGAACTTTAAATTTTAAATACATCCAAAACGTGGCTAAATTAATAGACAACATCACCGAGATGTACGATGACACTTTCAGGTATACAGGTAAGGAGCTACAGGCTTATATAAAGGAATTGGTACAACATAGGCTAGTGTTAAACTACCTGACATCTATTACTGGTGGATAGTGTGTGACGTTGGCCTCCCAATTTGGTGTCAAATGTTGCACATACATCACCAATAATACTAATGACCCCAAAGAGGTGATTGACCGGAGAATGGGTGAAATCCTACAACTAAAATGGGAATTTTGGAAGGACCATAATACTTCCTTGTATGAGACTGAGGTAAAGGTAGATAAATGGTTCTCGTGGTTAAATCCTGTAAAATAGTTCTCCGGTCTGGGAGATGATTGCTAGTGTAGGTAAGCTCCTTATTCTTATACTTGTTGTCATATTAGTAATTGGTTTATGTGTCAGGTGTGTTCTTACTGTGCTGAAGTGTGGAAAACGTACCACCAAGGTAAATGGTAAAAATGAAATCATAATGGTGGTGAGTAGTGGTAGTATGGGTACTAAGGTTGATAAAGAACTGCATTATGATCCTGAAATTGAATGTACTATCAGATAATAACATGTGAATAGGCTTGGTCATGTGTAATAAAATGTATTGTAAATGTTCTGTTAAACATCATAGATAATGCAGTCTCAATTTCCCCCCCAAACTTCCTTTATAGGTTCGATAAGGTCCCACATCCTACCAATGGTCCCCTATAGATCCGCTGAGTGCGTATAAGGGTGTTTTACCCTTTCCTGAGGTGCAGTATTGACGGTTCAATGACCGATTTGTGTCATACCGTATAGAACATTAGATAATAATTTATTATGCATGACTAAATAAGTTAAGAATAGAATGTGATAGTTTTATGTTTACTATCAAAGGGTGGACTGTCAAATTCAAATAATTGGATACGATCGCTTTACAATTATTATCTGATGATATAGTCGTCTATGGTCTGATGACGTATTACTAGGACGCTACTTTGCGTCGGTGCAATCCAATGCGCTCAAATGCAAATTCACAACACACATACACTGACGCACATAATGCACACATATATATATATATATATATATATATACACACAGACGCTCGTATGCGTATTTACATACATACACATGGACGCTCATCTGTATATATTCACCTACATACACATAGATGCACATTTGCTATTTCAATACACAGACGCACATATGCGAATGCATACATATAAAATGGTTCCCACACATTATAGATAATAATCAGAGTTATTAAAGGTATTTGTTAGCTAATAATTATGGTGTAAGATGTACTTAAAGGAGATCTAAGGGTCAGAATACAGTGGACATGTCATGTTTGGTATCATACTAAATCCCTGTTTATTTGCAGACATCCGTTTCTATCGGCAAAGAAGTTGCATCATGCGTCCGCTAGTTATGGATGATAGGGAGTTATTGAATAGAATGTCATTACTTGTATTCAGTGTTGTAGCCAGTATTAACCAGTTCTTCGGCGGTAGCAACACAATGTGACTTTTGGAAGACTGAGCCGACACTGTATGAACTGACCAATGACCAGATTGACAAGAAGCAAGAACCAATGAAAACCTGTCAATTTGTCCCTTTGTTAACTCTGAAACCTGTAAGTTATATAGGCTTGTGTCCTGACCTCAGTGTACACACATCTTCTTGCGACGCAGACTTCAGGACT
Organism: Taudactylus pleione; assembly: GCA_031769625.1. Lineage (NCBI taxonomy): Eukaryota > Metazoa > Chordata > Amphibia > Anura > Myobatrachidae > Taudactylus > Taudactylus pleione. The sequence goes on from JAUIMM010000121.1 coordinate 15,332,312, forward strand.
GATGACTGTATACTGGGACCAGTACGCATGCGTATGTTTCGGGCTGTCCTATTTTAATGCTTTTTACTCTAATTGTTAACTGTTACATCGTGTTACCCCTTTTTACATAAATAACTTTCTGTGCTTTGGAACCACACGATTGGACTGGAAAGCAATTCTTTCTTAAGCGACTTGCAGCGCTAAATAGCGACTAAATGGTATTCATAGTATACTCAGAACCGATGGCGGCATTAGCATAAAGTGGCGGTCCAGTCTTGGTGCACTCCTGAGTCAGGCCCTAGGAGTATTTAGCTTTAGTCATAAATCATAAAAAATACACATCAGTACTTTAAATACATACAGTATAAAATATTATAATAAAGCTTAAAAAAATCCATAGGACACACAAACTTCTATATAAATAAAAAGACCTAGTGATGCCAAACTAGGGTATAGCAGCCGTTCTTGACCTGCATGAAAAACGATAAATTAGATGTCCAAAGAACCAATAATCTGCCTCTGAAAATATGCTGTATTTGACAGTTCTGAAGGAATTAGTCGGCACACAGTGGATGTGCAGATGGAGAAGGCTTACCCACTATGCACTGACTATTGTATGGAGGTGTCCAAAGATGTGAGCCCGAAACGCTAGCATTGTCGCAGAGCAGATTGATATACATATAGGCAGTGGCGGAACTAGAGAGTGGTGGGCCCAGGTGCAAGAATATGCTTTGGGCCCCCCTATGCAGTACCCCCAGTAGTGATCCCCCTATGCAATGCCCCCAGTAGTGCCCCATATACAGTGCCCCCAGAAGTGGTCCCCCCTATACAGTGCCCCCAGTGGTAGTTCCCCTATTCATTGCCCCCAGTAGTAGTCCCCCCTATGCAGTGCCCCAGTAGCGTCCACTCCCTCTATACAGTGCCTCCTGTAGCACCCCGCATACAGTGCCCCCAATAGCGTCCCCCTCCTATACAGTGCCCGTAGTAGTGACCACCACCCCTCTTCAGTGACCCTAGTAGCGCCCTCCATATGCAGTGCCAGTGTCAGTGCCCGTGCCCCTTACACATACAAAAAACCCCCCCCACACAACTCTTCTGAATCCCCGCTCCTGACGGCAGTGTATTTGCTACTGTGTAGTATGGACCGCTCTCACTGCAGTTTGCACCACACTATGGGGCCTGGGGGACACTGGCAGTGGGTGCAGCAGCGCTGTTGGCTGCAGGCAGCTATGGGCCCATGCACCACAGCGGGCCCCGGTGCAAGCCACCTGCTGCACCGCCGCTAGTTCCGCCACTGCGTATAGGGAATGCAACAGTGATTACTTGCCTCTGTTAGTTCTCCTTAATAAGCTGCCGGTCACTAGAGCCTGAACTGAGGGGCCCCGTGCCTGCAGGTGGGCCTTTGTATATAACAACCATAGCTGGTGGTTCAGCTAATATTCACCTTTGATAAAAGGATCCTTATGGGCAATTACAGTTAATATTTACCATATGAAGTAAAATTATTTTATAAACATATTAGGGAGACATTAATATATGATTACATTAAGAGTACAATATGATTTTAATATGATTTTAAAAGATCAGCACTCTTTACTAATTAAGTTGTGAGAGCAATAATAATGTATTTATGATAGGGACAACATTAATTATTTCATGTTGTTATAAATGATGCCCACATCACAAAATAATAAGTGTTACCTTTGTCACAAATGTATTATTTATTATTGCTCTCATAACTTAATTATTAAATAGTATGGTCCTTTAATGTTAGAAGACAAACAGATAAAGTGCAGTGAGTCTGAACTAGGTGTAGCAAACCTGATAACAAATCACAATTGGGGGTATATACTTGCAGAGCAAAACAAAATGGCAGATTGGGTTGGAAAGAATAGCACTACTGCTAAGGTGAGTTGAGGGGCTTTATCATGTGCTACATACCAGTGTCTATAACTGACAATGGTATCTCTGCCTGGCCATTGGAGATAGACAGGATTTGTAGCGTGCCCAATTTGGAATACAGATTTTGGATGTCGGGTGCTATTTGCAAACCACAATGAAAAGTTAGTGTAAAGCTTCACACCCAGGTTACTATATTTGGATATTAATCTAAGTAATAGTTTACTGTAATCAGTAGCTTACGTTAAATACATTATGCAAGTTTAGCCTTTGTCTCAAATACCACTAATACATTTTCTTTTTTTAAAAGCAAGCAATGCACTGTTCCACATGACAGAAGATGGAAGCACATTGTTATAGTCAGACAGACTTAAACTGTGCTCATACAAGACAGCATCATCAACTCACATATGGATAGAAGCTGATGTACTAGTCTTTGGTAGGTAATTTATAAATATGGTAATAGTCCCAGACTGGAAAGCCTTGGGGCACTCCACAAATAACAATTAGGTGACTGGAGTTTAAGCCAGAGATTGACACAAACTGAGATTTACGGAATTGTGATCTTGGGGAGCTCCGAACTCCAATTTTGCAGGTTCAAACTTTCCCTTAGGTTTCCTGTTTTAAAGTTCTTTTAAGGGTATGAAGATGAAGATGAACAAGGTATCTACTTTCAGTTTCTACAATGAGACCTTCACACCAGAGTACACCCAATGACAATCAATCAGTTTCTGTCTGCTTTGTTAACATTTGGTTTATTTAAAACAAATGTAAAATTTTTTACATCACACATATATCGTGGCCATTTTGAGTTACATGTTGTTAATAACTTGCTGTCACCCCTTAATGGGATGAGCTCGCTGTGCCCACTTTTTGGTCACAGAAACAAGTCAACCAACGCGTATCATCAATAATGACTTCTTCAGGGGAGTGTAATTCAAAATGTATGAAGTTCCAGATTAAACTTCAATCCTCAATCAGGATGGCGATTAATATGCCCTTTAAAAAGCACTTAGACTAAGGTAACTGGCTGCTCCTATCACAATATATATTCAGTTTTCAGATCAAATGATGAATTATCTATCCAGCCTGATGTTTCTTATGTTGGAGACATGCAATGTAGGGCAGCTTCCCTGCAACAGTGTACAGCTCACAGGTCAGGGAAACTGCCCTCCAATGGATATCTCCATCTGAGGACAATAGGTAACATCAAGCTGGATAGGTAATTCATCATTTGACATTAAAACTGAATATATATTGTGATAAGAGCAGCCAGTTACCTTAGTGTAAGTGCTTTATAAAGGACATACTAATTGCCATCCTGATTGAGGATTGATGTTTAGTCTGGAGGTTCATACATTTTGAATTAAACACCCCTGAAGAAGTCATTATTGACAAAACGCATTGGATGGCTTGTTTCTGTGACCAAAAAGTGGGCATAGTAAGCCGTCAATGAGCTTGCCCCATTAAGGGGTGACAGCGAGTTATTAACAACATCTAACCCACTATGGCCACGATATATGTGTGATGTAAGGTTTTTATTCATTTTAAATGTATTTGTTTTAAATACAACCAAATGTTAATGAAGCAGACAGAAACTGATTGATTGTCATTAGGTGTACTCTGGTTGATGGCCTCATTGTAGAAACTGAAAGTGGATCCCATCTTCATCTTCATCCCCTTAAAAGGACATTAAAACAGGAAATCTAAGGGCAAGTTTGAACCTGCATAATTGGAGTTTGGCACTGTCCAAGATCACCATTCCGTAGAAGCCTTCTGGTCCATACTAGCAAAGGACAGGACTTGGGGAAGCAGTCTCTACTAAAAAGACTTTTTAACGAATTGTACTGTATGTTTTTTAATACTTGCATTTTAAGATAAATTGGTTGATATAGCGCAATATAGGTATTGTATTGTACAAACTGGGATCTGCCTGATAAACTGAAGTGAAGTAGCTAGGGTAGTGCGGCACAGGGCACTACAGGTCAGGGGGCGCTGTTTGGGCCTTTCAAATTTCTGTTTATTATAATTCTCACTTGTAGCTTCCTCTTATTTCATCCCCAGCATCTCCTGGCCTCTCCTATCTCTTCCCCAGCCCTTCCCCATGAGGCCATTCCCCTTTTTTGGGTGCATTGTGTCCCTTTGAAAAATGAGGGGGGTGCCAATGCTCTTTCTGGCACATGGCATCAAAAAGCCTAGTTACGGCTCTGGTGCATGTGTTCCAATACCAGAGCACTGAGGCTTGCTTAACAGTTTACTATGGCCCAGAGTGTCATAAACATTTGCAAAATCTAGGAATAATTCACCAGCCAACTGACCATGTTGCATTCCTCTCTGAATTCCATGACACATTACTAATAGGGTTGTTACTGTGTAGCAATAGCCAAATTGAAACAGGCAAAGGAAATGTGTTGTTGTGTAAAGGCTGCTGCTTTGGGAATTTTTAAAATGAAACAGTTGTATTCTATTAAATATTTTCTTTGGCTCTCACTGCTGTGACAGAGACAGTACAGAACAGCAGAGGCGAGCCCTGTCCCACCAAAAGTAATATATATATATATATATATATATATATATCAATCATATGCCAGGTCCATACTGCCCCCTCGCCATACTAGTTGTAATTGTACTGTATTTGCTGAGGCATACTCTCTACTCTCAGGGTTAGATGGGGAGAGGATATTTAGCGTGCCTGGCAGGTACTAATAGGACATTCCATACCTGCCATAAGTCATGCTACCGATTCAGATCAGGTTACATAGTCTCATATAGTTATCTGTAATTTCAAGAATGTTATGCCTCTAGGGTATCATACACTGCTGCCGACTTGTCAACCTATATACTGTAGACGGCATAGTTCTAGGATGCCCCCGTACTTAGGAGGAGCTTGACTTTGACATTACAGAATTTCTGAACGGTAAGCGCCATGGGCTGAGGCATCACTGTTGAAGTATATAACACTTTTAAAGGGTCTTTCATTATTCAGCTGTTGTTATTTAATAATTTGAAGGACCGGCCTAGCTTATCACACTCAGTTGGAAGCTTTATTAGTAGTGATGATTAAACCTGGTAAAGATCAGTTGAGTGTATATTCATATTGCCCAATTCTCTTGTACACTTCAGATGTTAAATACTTGCTAAACTGCAATCAATTCATCTGATATTGCAACTGGTGCACCTTGATCAGACACGCTTTATGTCTGGTAAATCGACTGCATAATTTATTTGCCAATATTCAGAGAGCTCATTCTTCCAGGGATGAGGCAGTGGTGGTGTCCTTGTATTCAAGGCTTTTGACTCGGTGGAGTGGGAGTATTTGTTGCAGGTGCTTTACAGTTTACACAATTGTTTTTGGTCTTTTCGATTCTACCCAAGTGGCTAAAGTCTGCACTAATATATTTACCTCTGCTCCCTTTTCACTAAGAATGGGCACTAGACAGGGTGGCTGCTGTCACTCTTATAGCTGTTGGCATAGAACCCATGTTTGCTTTAAGCTGGGTACACACTGGCCGATATATTGGCCGATCAATTGATTGGCCAATATATCGTGCCCCCGTCGGCCAGTGTGTACAGACGATATGTCTGTGAACAACATCATTCACAGACATATCGCATTGGCTGTGCTGCACAGCCAGTGAACAGATATGTCTGCAGGCATATCTGTCCATCGGCAAGTGTGTAAGGGCGATCAGCCGATCGCCCGTACACAGGGGTGCAGAAAGGGGGGGAGCCACGAGCGGGTATTACTTACCTGGGTCCGGCACAGCTCCCCATCCACAGCAGCCCAGCACACGCTGCTGTGTGCTGGGCTGCACTGGGAGACTGTCCGAGGCTGCTAAAGCAACAGCCCGAGCAGTCTCCTATGCCAAAGGGGGGGAGCGATCACGCTGATCGCGCCCCCCATTGGCTGTGCGCCGGGCTGAGGGGCACACAGCGCCCCCCTCCCCAGCGCTGCAAATGTATATTTTTTTTCCACGCTTTCCGTGATTAGGCCACGCCCCCTACCCGCCCCCTGGCCGCCTGGACCCGCTGCTGCATGCAGATGATGGTCGTTCACTGTGTATGAATGACCATCATCTGCAGATATATCTGTCAGGTGTGTACCCACCTTAAGTTATCCATATCCCGGGATCAGTGCCCTCTCTGATACCGGGACATGGATAACATTGTATGCAGACGACGTGCTGTTATTTTTGACTGATGTACATGGATATTTGCGTACTCATCTTTACATTGTTACTGTTTTCATAAACAATTTGGGCATTCAACTTAATTGGGATAAACTGATTATTATCCTCATGTGCAGTCCTATACTGCTATACTGGCTTCCAACTCCTTCTCTCATTGAGTAATATGGTCATTGCTATCTAAATACTTAGGGATTTTGATTTCCCATGGAGCTTCTGGACCCTGTGACTGACCTATTTAAGTCCAAATCTTACATGATGTGTGAAAATAGGCTTCCATTTATGGGGAAGGTCAAATTCTAAAATGATCATACAACCCAAACACAAACAAGAATGTGCTACTGCACTCCCCGGCTTACATTCCCAACCATGCCTTTCAGTTGATTAAAAGCTAAGTATTGTCCTTTGTGTAGGGTGACAAAAGACCCAAGACAAGACTCAGCTCTCTGACTATATCTAAAGGCTTTGGGGGAGAAGCCCTTCCCAACCTTAAAGACTCTGGGCCTGATTCAGCAAGCGCAGCCTAACATAAGGACACCCAATTCCACTTACTGACATTTGTGTACTTTGGCAACATAGCAAAACTATCTGTAACATCGAGTAACTTCCGACCCGTATGCACAGTTAAGGCAGGTCAGACCTCACCCAGGAATTACTTACTTCAGCACACGCTATGAGGTGTCAGGTTGCATATGGTATCTCAGTGACTAATTTAAGCATGCCCCTGCAACACTGTCCCAACGCCCTGGCATGGCTGCGTACGGCCGACCACCACCCCCGTCACCACCCACAAATGGCACTTCCTGTCAATCACCCGATCACAGAGGCTGGCTCGCACCTATGGAGAGAGAGAGAGATATGACAGTGGGCAGAGTAGAACAGTGCCAGTGGTGACAGTGTGCAGAGGAGGTAATTTGCTGCGTAGTACAGCAAATCTACCAGAGAAATCAAGGTCTCCGTGCTACATATGTGCTTGTGGGCCATGATTACAGCAATGCATTATGGGAACCCCACCCAGTCCCTTTATTATTGTTATAGTTGCAAAGCCATTGGCATATCTATAATGGATGCAGGGGGTGCTGTGCAAACGGGCTCCTGGGTTCCAGGTGAACCACACCGCACCCGTGTTAATACTTTTGTTCCCAGAGATCCACAACGGCGCTGCAGTAGCAGTGCAAATCACTGGTGAAATAGCATGGCGGCGATATTTCTGGCGACTTGCACAGGCCCAGTAGAGGTGTTCCTGGCACCAAGGTGCAGGCGCCATGTTACCAGAGACCTGTGCATGCGCAGTAGAGGTGTCCTGGGTACCATGGCGCGGACGCCATTTTACCAGAGACCTGTGTCACAATGCCAGAGTCTACTACACCACAGAGAGGAGGTACGGAGTAGTCTGTACACAGGCCCCCTCCTCTCTTAAATCGCCCCTACGCAAAGTGCTCCCTACATTTCACCAAATATGGGTGCACTGGTATGAATCTAGACATGACAGGCTGCTTAGTGGTGGGGTAGAGGGGGTTGGGCAAGGGTTCCCTTAGAGTGTACATCCTTGATTATAATTTCTGTTTAAGATAGTTGCATATACTGTAGGTTATAGCTACAGTGCTACTTACTTTATTAATCTTGACTTTGATTAACAGTTTAGCTTATTTGATATATTACACGATTTGATGATATGTACAATTTTTTTTATCTATACGCCATCACTGTATTTTAGTACACTGTCTTATGAGTATGAATGCTTCACAGTCTTTGTATTAGTTTTCTTTTTCTTGTTGTTTAATTTATCTTCATAATTAAAATAGAATATACTTAAAAAGAATAAAAAAAACACAGACATAATATATCGGGAGAGATTCAATTGAGTGCGGTAAGTGTCACACATCTTATTACCGTGGCTAAAGGTCCAACACTTATTCGATTATATATATATATATATATTTATATATATAGATATTATAAGGGCACAGGCATGCCCTTATATTAAGGCTGAATCGAAAAAAATGGAAATCTCCATAGAGAATTCCAGTGGGGGGAGGGGGGGGCATGGTGTTTAAGGGGCTACTCCTCCAAAGCTATTGGAGGTACCGGGCTGAAATTTGTCATGGATGGGTAGAACTGTCTCTCGGCGCTGCATGCCAAATTTCAAGGCAAAAAAATTGGATGTGGGAGTAATTAAATTTCCAACTGCCAGTTTTTTCTAACACTTTCCGTTAGGACCACTTTTCTACTGTTCTCTATGGGGGATTTTTGGGAAGGCATAACTCAGGGTAGGGGTGCATTTAGACTTGGGGTTTGTTTTATTAGGTAGCTATTGTTCCAGGGTAGGGCCTTTTGGGGTTCAGGTAATTGAGAAAGTTACAGATTTTAATTTATTACCTCACAATTTTGCCATTATAGAGATAGGAAGATTCAATTCCTTGCGCAGCCTCAGTAGGAGCCTCCAGAAGGTGTACTCACTGTGGCTTCACTTGGGTGCACCAAGATGACTGTCCTCTGTAGGTGGTAGCTGGGGCCAGGGGATGAAAGTGGTCATTTGCTGCGGCTGGGACCCGGGGGAGGGGGGGGCAGCGGGCGCTAGCTGTGACCGGGACCCGGGGACAGTAGCGGACGGTGGTGATGTGGCGGCAGCGGCAGTGCAGGCAGTGGTGGTGTGGGGGAGGACTCTGGGGTTGTGCAGGCGGCATTACTCGGTACTCGGAGGGGGCAGAAGGCGCTAGCTGCGGCCGGGACCCGGGGGCAGTAGCGGGCGGTGGTGGTGCGGCGGCAGCGGCAGTGCGGGCAGCGGTGGTGCAGGCAGCAGGACCAGGGTCGGATCAAAAAGATCCGTGATACCTGCATCTGTGTTCCCATGTTCATGCCACTCTCTACCCCCATTCACGTCGCTCTGTCCCCCCAAACCGTACCACTCTGTTTCCCCCCCATTCGCACCACTGTTTTCCACCCATCTGCATCACTTTGTTCCTCCCCACTATCGGCACCACTGTTTTTTAGCCATCTGCATCACTTTGGCACCCCCCCTCTGTACTGCTTAATCTTCCCCCCTCTACACGCCTTTCAGTCTCACCCATTCATGCTGCTCTGTCTCCTCCCCCATCCACACCACCTTATCTCATCTGCGCAGCTCTATCTTCTGCTCAGACCTCAGTTGCATAGACGGTATGTGTGTATAAAAAATGAGCACTCAATTCTGTAAATTAGCAGCTCCACCATTTTGTGAGTGACAGCAATCTCACTCTGTGAGAGTGCTGAATCTGCAGTTAACCACAGAGTGTGATGGCATACCATATCTGTATTGCGCAAGGAACATGCCCATTAATTAATTAATTAATTATCGGAATTTCATTGCTTTTTTAGGTTTGATTCGCAGAAATTCTATAGGTTTTGTGAAAATTCAGATCATGTCTAGATAGATCGATAGATAGATAGATAGGAGACAGACAGATAGATAGATATGAGATAGATAGATAGATAATATGAGAGGGATAAATAAATAGAGATTGGATAGATAGATAGATAGATAGATAGATAGATAGATAGATAGACAGACAGATAGATAGATGTGAGATAGACAGATAGGAGATAGATAGATAGGATAGATAATATGAGAGGGATAAATAAATAGAGATTGGATAGATAGATAGATACATAGATAGATAGATAGATAGATAGATAGATGGACTACTACTAAGGGCACTGCTGGGGGGGACTACTACTAAGGGCACTGGGGGGGTACTACCACTAAGGTCACTGCTGGGGGTACTACTAGGAGCACTGCACACTGGTGGGACCACTACTGGGGGAGACTGCATAGAGGGGGATTACTACTAGAGGCACTGCTGGGGGGACTACTACTGGGGACACTGCTGGGGTGACTACTACCGGGGGGCATTGTTGGGAGGGAATACAACTGGGGGCACTGCTTGACTACTGGGGGGACTACTACTGGGGGGCATTGCTGGGGGGGACTACTACTGGGGGCACTGCTGGGGGGATTACTACTGGGGGCATTGCTGGGGGGCTACTACTGGGGGCATTGCTGGGGGGGCTACTACTGGGGGCATTGCTGAGGGTGGTCTACTACTAGAGGAATTTCTGGGGGGGTGACTACTACTCGAGGCATTGCTGGGGGGGACTACTACTGGGGGACTGCATTAATGGGACCACTACTGGGGGCACTGCACTGGTGGGACCACTACTGGGGGCACTGCATAGATGGGGATTACTGCTGGGGGCAGTGCATAGGTGGGGAACTACTACTGGGGGCATTGCTGGGGGAGGACTACTACTGGGGTCATTGCTGGGGGAGGACTACTACTGGAGGCTCTGCTGGGGGGACTACTACTGGGGGCACTGCTTGGGGGTTAGGACTGGGGGCACTGTATAAGGGGGTCTACTACTGGGGGCATTATGTAAGGGGCACTGCATAGGGGGACCACTACCTGGGGCACTGCATAGGGGCACCACTACTGGGGGCACTGTATAAGGGGCACTACTGGGGGCACTGTATGAGACCCCTGACAACGAGCAGGTAATTTAAAAGTAATTAGAAGCCTTACAGTGGGGCATAAAATGGTGTCAGGGGGCAAATATGTAAGTGGAATTTTGGTAATAGGCATTACAGTGTGTGGCATAATGTTTAATGGGCATTAAGGTGTGTAGAATAATGTGTAAGGGGCATTACGGTGTGCGGCATAATGTGTACTGGGCATTAGTACAAGGGGGGAAAATACTGTAAACTGTCTAGGGGGGTGGGGGCACATTTTAAACTTTTGCACTGAAACCCAAATTGCATGTAAATGGCCCTGTAATGATTTTACTAAAATGCCATGGGGAGGGGGGGAGGCGTCAGAAACATTTTTGGCAGGGAGGAGCCAAATTTATAGTTATACCACTGGATTAAAGATAGATTGATTGATATGAGATAGATAGATAGATATGAGATAGATAGATGTGAGCAAGACAGATAGATAGATAGATAGATATGAGATAGACAGATATATAGATATGAGATAGACAGATATATAGATAGATGTGAGATAGATACAGTAGATATATAGATAGATAGATAGATAGATAGATAGATAGATAATATGAGAGGGATAAATATATAGAGAGCCCCAGCGGTGGCTTGGAGGCGCTGGGTAGCTTGGGGGCGACGGGGGCAGTAGTTATGTCACTCAGTGGCGGAATTCCCATGACTACGGAGGGTGCAGGGGGTGCGGTCGCACCCCCTGCACCCTCCATCTGCCGGGCGCCCGCTGAGTGTGTTACCAGCGGGCGCCCGGCTCCTATTCAAACCCCCGGCGGCAGCCGGTCGACGGAGCTCCCTCCGTCTTCCGGGTCCCGCAGGGTACTATGGGAGTGACGTCATGACGTCACTCCCATAGTGCCGAGGATCGGACGCCGGGGTATGGATGGCAGCAGCACTGGAGCAGGGAAAAAGGTAAGTGTTTTTTTTTTTTTCTTTTGTGTGTGTTTGTGTGTGCTTGGGGGGGGAGAGAAACTACTGCGGGCAACTACAGAGGGCTCACTACTGGGGGCAACTAGGTGCAGCTACAGGGGGCTCACTACAGGGGGCTCACTACTGGGGGTAACCACAGGGGGCTCACTACTGGGGCAACTACAGGGGGCTCACTACTGGGGGCAACTACTGGGGCTCACTACTGGGGGCAACTACTGGGTGCAACTACAGGGGGCTCACAACTGAGGGCAACTACAGGGGCAAGTACTGGGCACAACTACAGGGGGCAATACTAGAAGGGGCACAACTACAGGGGGCAGTATTTGAAGGGGCAAAACTACAAGGGGCACTGCATATGGGCACAACTACAGGGGGCACTACTTTAATGGGCACTACTACAGGGGGCCCTGCATAATGGGCACTACTACATGGGGCACTACTTTAATGGGCACTACTACAGGGTGCCCTGCATAATGGGCACTACTACAGGGGGCATTGCATAATGGGCACTACTACAGGGGGCACTACTACAGGGAGCATTGCATAAGGGGCACTACTACAGGGGGCATTGCATTTTGGGGTACAACTACAGGGGGCACTGTATAAGGGGCACTAACTTGATACACACAGTTTACAGGTTATAAACTATGGGCCTCAGTCAGAGCTGGACGCTATTTGCGGACGCTCGTTCAGAAAAAGGGGCTGGATATTTAAATTGAGCGCTCGCTCTTTGCGGTCTGTTGACGCCTCTATGTCTGAACGAGCGTCCAAAACATGCGCTCGCTATTTTGTAAAGACGCCCCTTGGCCGCTCGCATCATACGTCATCTCCACTATTTATTAGATTAATCGAGTACATCGAAAGGCGTATGAACTGCTCACTATTCTTGTGGTAGCATTTTCCTACCGCAATCATGCGAGCAGTTCAGGCTAAAAGACAACCAAGTGACGTGGTCGATGACGCTGCTTTACTAATTATGCACACCCTAAAAACGCCCGTTTTGACCGTTTGGCACGCCTGCGTTCGGATCTCCACTCCCCGTTTTCAAGCACCTTCCCCTGTTACCACCCACAAACGCCTCATCCTGTCACTCAAATTAGCAGGCATTCGCTATTTTGCGAGCACACGATTTCCGACCGCTCTGACTTGTTGACGCATGTGCATTACAACCCATATGTATGCGCAGATGTGCGAACATCGCTCGGAGCGAACGAGCGGCCGCTTACGAGCGGCTCTGAATCAGGCCCTATGTTCCCAATAATCTGGTTCTTCACGGACATAAAAACTGTGCAACCTGTCTTGAGCTGAGGTGACAGACTGGCAGGAGCAGAGTGGAGGGTTGGTGAAGTAGATCTGTCATTACTATGTGCATAATGTGCTATTAGGGGCATTACAGTGTGGCATAATGTGTTGTATGTGGCATGACTGTGTGGCATAATGTGTTGTATGTGGCATTACAGTGTGGCATAATGTGAAATAGGGGCATTACAGCATGGCATACATTTATTATAAGGTCTTTACTGTATGTCATTTTGTGTTATACGTGGCATTATTGTGTGGCATGTGTAAGGGGCATTGCTGTGCAGCATAATGTGTTGTAAGGGGCTCTCAGGTGTGGCATAATGTGTTGTAAGGGGCATTCCGGTGTGGCACACTGTGTTATAAGTGGCATTACTTAGTGTGTCATAATGTGTAGGGTACGTTGCTGTATCATGTAACCACACACCTTAAACGTCGTCTTTGGGCGGGGAGGGGGGGCGCCTGAAACTTTTTTGGCATGGGGGAGCAAAATTTATAGTTACACCACTGGATAGATAGAAAGATAGATAAATAGATAGATAGATATGATATAGACAGATATATAGATAGATGTGAGATAGATACAGTAGATATGATATAGATAGATAGATAGATAGATAGATAGATAAATAGATAGATAGATAGATAATATGAGGGATAAATATATAGAGATGAGATAGATAGATAGATAGATAGATAGATAGATATGAGATAGACAGATAGATATGAGATAGATAAAGAGATAGATAGATAGATAGATATGACAGATAGATAGATAGATAGATAGATAGATAGATAGATAGATAGATAGATAGATAGATATATGAGATAGTCAGATAGATAGATATGAGATAGTCAGATAGATAGATAGATAGATATGAGATAGATTGATATGAGATAGATAGATAGATAGATAGATAGATAGATAAGCTGTCTTTAGTGTGTGCCTGTGGATACGCCTCAATGAACATGTTCTGTGCTCCTCAATTGCAGTTTCCACTTACTGTTTGCAGATTTTAACAATATAATTGAATTCTGCTTCATTGAGAAGCAGCTATAAAACTCAATTCTCTGTGCGGATGTTTATGCTGTTTGGCTCCAACGCCCCCATAATGAAGGGAATTTGGAAGCATTTTTATGACTCTGAAGTGATCCCTAACCATAAAGCAACAGTTGCTATAGTTTTCTAGGAAAGTAATTTGTGACCAGGCAAAAACTCGTAAACTCAATGCTCAGAAACACATACAGGGCAGCCTCATCACCGTTCTATGTAAGATATGTGCAGTAGCTAACAGAAACATGCATAAAGCTGGAAACATAGACTGGTTTGTACTAGGGATGAGCGGGTTAGGATTTCTGAAATCCGAACCCCCCCCGAGCCCCCCCAATCCGAGCCGGGAACCGAGTCTGGCTCGGGTTTTCCCGCCTGACTCGGAACTGAAATCGAAGCAAAACTTCATCATCCCGCCTTCCGGATCTCGCGGGTTTTGGATTCTATAAAAGGTCCCCGCGTTGGTGCCATTTCTCACTCCGGTTGTGGACAGTGAAGACGGAGGGTGGGAGCTAGGGCTGGCTGGGCTGTGTTGTGCTGTTGTTGTCCATAGGGGCTGGCTGGGCTGTGTTGTGCTGCTGTCACAGGGGCTGACTGGGCTGTTTTGTGCAGTCAGTTGTCCATAGGGGCTGTGTCCACTCCAAAGTCTATAGGGGCTGGCTGGACTGTGTTGTGTCGTGTCCCATAAAGGCTGTAGTCCTAAAGGGGTGCTGTAGTGTTGTCCAGGGGGTGATCTGTCCATCAGGGGTGCTCCCCCAAAGAGCACTCAAAAAAAAAAAAAAATTTCTGTTTGTGAATTGTGTGCTCAGTAGCCGCACGTGCATCAACAAAGTAGCGCCAAGCGTGCGCCTGTGTCATAAATCAAGGCCCATCTGGCTTGTCCGTTAAAGGGTGCTGTAACCCCCAAAGTGCACTCCAAATAAAATATATATATATTTTTTTGTGTTTGTGAATTGTGTGTGCAGTAGCCGCACGTGCATCAACAAAGTAGCACAACGCGTGCACCTGTTTCATAAGTAAAGGGTTGGCTGACTTGACCGTTAAAGGGTACTGTAACCCCCAAAGTGCACTCCAAACAAAATAAAAAATTATTTTCTGTGTTTGTGAATTGTGTGCACTGTGGCTGCACGTGCATCAACAAAGGAGCAGTGCCAAGCGTGCGCCTGTGTCATAAATCAAGGGCCGGCTGGCTTGTCCGTTAAAGGGTGCTGTAACCCCCAAAGTGCACTCCAAATAAAATATATATATATATATATTTTTTGTGTTTGTGAATTGTGTGCGCAGTAGCCGCACGTGCATCAACAAAGTAGCGCCAAGCGTGCAACTGTATCATAAGTAAAGGGCTGGCTGGCTCGTCTGTTAAAGGGTGGTGTAACCCCCAAAGTGCATTCCAAACAAATAAAAAATTTTTTTTCTGTGTTTGTGAATTGTGTGCGGTGTAGCCGCACGTGCATCAACAAAGTAGCGCCAAGCGTGTGCCTGTGTCATAAGTAAAGGTCCGGCTGGCTTGACTGTTAAAGGGTGCTGTAACCCCCAAAGTGCACTCCAAACAAAATAAAAAATTATTTTCTGTGTTTGTGAATTGTTTGCACTTTGGCTGCACGTGCATCAACAAAGGAGCAGCGCCAAGCGTGCGCCTGTGTCATAAATCAAGGGCCGGCTGGCTTGTCCGTTAAAGGGTGCTGTAACCCCCAAAGTGTACTCCAAAAAAAATATATCTTTTTTTTTTTTGTGTTTGTGAATTGTGTACGCAGTAGCCGCACGTGCATCAACAAAGTAGCGCCAAGCGTGTGCCTGTGTCCCATAAGTAAAGGGCCGGCTGGTTCATCTCTTAAAGGGTGGTGTAACCCCCAAAGTGCACTCCAACAAAAATAAAAAATAATTTTCTGTGTTTGTGAATTGTGGGCCTGATTCAGAGCCACTCGTAAGCGGCTGCTTGTTCGCTCTGAGCGATGTTCGCACATCTACGCATACGTATGGGTCGTAATGCGCATGCGCCAACCAGTCATTGCGGTCGGAAATCGAGCGCTCGCAAAATAGCGATTGCCTGCTAATTTGAGTGACAGGATGAGGCGTTTGTGGGTGGTAACAGGGAAGGTGCTTGAAAACGGGGAGTGGTGATCCGAACACAGGCGTGCTAAAAGGTCAAAACGGGCGTTTTAAGGGTGTGCATAATTAACAAAGCAACGTCATCGACCATGTCACTTGGTTGTTTCTTAGCCTGAACTGTTCGCATGATTGCGGTAGGAAAATCCAACCACAAGCACTGCGAGCAGTTCATTCGCCTTTCGATGTACTCGATTAATCTAACAAATAGCGGAGATGATGTAGGATGCGAGCGGCCAGGGGGCGTCTTTACAAAATAGCGAGCGCATATTTCGTTCACTCGCTCAGACATAGAGGCGTCAACAGACCGCAAAGAGCAAGCTCTCAATTTAAATAGCCGGCCCCTTTTTCTGAACGAGTGAGCGCAAATAGCGTCCGGCTCTGAATCAGGCCCTGTGTGCACAGTGGTTGCACGTGCATCAACAAAGGAGCAGCACCAAGCGTGCGCCTGTGTCCCATAAGTAAAGGGCCGGCTGGCTCATCTTTTAAATTGTGGTGTAACCCCCAAAGTGCACTCCAACAAAAATAAAAAATTATTTTCTGTGTTTGTGAATTGTGTGCACTGTGGTTGCACTTGCATCAACAAAGGAGCAGCGCCAAGCGTGTGCCTGTGTCCCATAAGTACAGGGCCGGCTGGCTCATCTCTTAAAGGGTAGTGTAAGCCCCCAAAGTGCACTCCAACAAAAATAAAAAATTATTTTCTGTGTTTGTGAATTGTGTGCACTGTGGTTGCACGTGCATCAACAAAGGAGCAGCGCCAAGCGTGCGCCTGTGTCATAAGTCAAGGGCCGGTTTGGACATCTGGTCCGGACTGAAGGACGTGCCAACAATTTCTGACATGTATACTGTCACTGCATATGATACTGTCACCACTGACAGAATGTTGGAGGATTACATTGGGGACAGCATCCAAGTAAGAATGTCAGACAGTCCGTACCTGTACTGGCAGGAAAAAGAGGCAATTTGGAGGCCCCTGTACAAACTGGATCTATTTTACCTGAGTTGCCCCCCTCCAGTGTGTACTCCGAAAGAGTGTTTAGTGCAGCCGGGAACCTTGTCAGCGAAAGGCGTAGGAGGTTGCTTCCACAAAATGTGGAGAAGATGATGTTCATAAAAATGAATTATCAACTCTTCCTGGGAGACCAGCCTCCAGAAAGTACAGAGGGACCTGTGGTGGTGGATTCCAGCGGGGACGAATTAATACTCTGTGAGGATGAGGATGTACACAACACTGAAGAGGGTGAGGAATCGGTGGATGAGGAGGATGAGGACGACATCTTGCCTCCGTAGAGCCAGTTTGTGCAGAGACAGATTAATTGCCAGCTTGTTTTGTGGTAGCCCAAACGAACCAATCATTTCAGCCACAGTTGTGTGGCAGACCCTGGCGCTGAAATGATTGGTTTGTTAAAGTGTGCATGTCCTGTTTATACAACATTAGGGTGGGTGGGAGGGCCCAAGGACAATTCCATCTTGCACCTCTTTTTTTTCTTTGCATTATGTACTGTTTGGGGCCTAGTTTTTCAAACTGCCATCCTGTCTGCCGCTACAGTGTCACTCCTAGATGGGCCACGTGTTTGTGCCGCCCACTCGTGTCGCTTAGCATAGTCATCCAGCTACCTCGGTGCAACCTTTTGGACTAAAAACAATATTGTGAGGTGTGAGGTGTTCAGAATAGACTGGAAATGAGTGGAAATTAATGTTATTGAGGTTAATAATAGCATAGGAGCAGAAAAACCCACAAATTCTGTGATTTTAGCTGTTTTTATGCTTTTTAAAAAAAAAAATACAGATCCAAACCACAAAACTCAGAACCCAAAACACGGAAAGGTGGTTTTGGCAAAACCAATCCAGATCCAAAACACGAAGAAAGATCCAGATCCAAAACCAAAACACGAAAACACAAAACGTGCACACCCCTAGTTTGTACAAATCAATAGATTAGAAGATATCATGAACAACTGTCAAATGAAGCCACTGGTTTGTTCAGTATGAGGTGTCACAGGTTCCCTGTGAACTGATAAGCTAAACATTGGCTTTCTTCACTCATTCACTCGACACAAGTTCACTCTGAGAGGGAAATTCAGTTGTATTTTTGGGTGTCAAAATGCAATGGGAGCCCAACGGAGCAACTCAATTATTGCTCCGTTTTGGAGTCCATGCCATGTGTGCATGATCAAAAGCACGGGGTTTAGCCGCGTATAGTAGCTAACCCAGTCTAAAGTCCTGCTTTGGGCGTCCAAACAGCCAACATCGCACATTTCTGCTCGCCATCTCAGGAAGCAGGGAGCAGAAATGTGTCTAACCGTGGCTATGGGTGCCTGAACAGAGCAATCCCCTGTGATTCACAAATTTGATTGGTCCTGCAAAAAGAGGGACAGAAGGTGACTGCAGAAAGGGGTGGATCTATAACCATAGCAGAGGGCCATGGATTTGAGTTTCAGAGATGTGGGGGCCCAATAATGTGCTTCCATCATTGTCGGTCCCCTCTCTGCTCAGAAGAGAATCGCAGAGGCCTGTGATATGGTTAGGAACAGATCACCAAGCCTCCTTCCAATTTTGCTAGGGGCCTGTCAGGGCACCCCCGACTGCACACATACATCCATCTATCTGTGGTGATTTGCCTACAATATTTTCCCCATTCCTAATATTGATCTGCTAGATTTCTATGAGGTTTAGGAACACGAGTGATTGCCTGATATCTGCTACAATATTGCAGTATATATGGTCTTCTGAAGAAATGCATAACTCATTAGTAATCCACAGATATGATTAAGGATCAAACACAATAGTTCTATAAACATAATCACTTTGCCAGAGACTTACTAATTTGTATTTGATTCAGACCATTGTGTCTCTAACATCTTGATTCATAGAAATATAGCATAGAAAAAAATGTTTATATATATATAAAATGGAAAAGTACCAGTACATTATAATGACTCCATATTCCTTTATCTTTATTTTTCTCAGTGAGAATACTCCTTGCTGTGGTGAAGACTGTTGTCTCTACTGCAATCCAAGGGGGGAGGGAATGCTTCCAGGACCTCCATTAAGGACATGACCTAGTCACCTTGTCATTGACTCAGTGAGGGATGGGGTTAAATGACCGTGGGAATTCATCAGAGAATGAGGAGAAACTCATTATCTTGCTCTCCAGCCCTCTCACAGCCTTCATCATCTTCTCCAACCTCTTCATCATCATTGGAATTGTGTTCAACAAGAAGCTACACAACACTGCCAACTACTTCTTCCTCAGCTTGTTGTTTGCAGACTTCTTCACCGGGGTTCTCCTCCCCTGCATTCCCCGAATGAGATTCAACAAAGAGCTGGGGTATTACAGGTGTTTTATTGCATTCATATCTCCTAATTTCTTTTTCCTCTCCTTCCTCGCCAACTTGTTAATGGTCCACTATGAGAAGTACTTGTGCATTATTTATCCTTTGCACTATCGGAATATTTGGATCCACCGTTGTGTACCATTTTCCTTGTTCATGGCATGGACCCTGCCACTGGCATTTGCCTGCCTGCCCATGCTGGGATGGAACAATTGGAATGCTAGCTACACCTGCTCTTATAAGCAAGTCTTCACAAATGAGTACATTTACCTGGAGACCTATGGGGTTGTCATCCCATCCATCCTGGTAATGAGTTTCATCACAGTCAAATTACTCTCAGTGGCCAGAAAACAACTGAATCAAATAAAGAAGCTCCACCGCTCAGTGCAACGGGAAGCAGCCACAGAGCTAGAACGCCAAATGGACTTGAGGTTTGCCAAATGCATCGCCATCTTCTCTTTGACGTTTCTCATTTGCTGGGTTCCTTACATTGCTCTTCTTCAGGTCTCAGTGTTAGCAATGGAGAAATATGAAATCAGTTGGTGGATTGTCCTTACACTCACATGTGTGGGAAGTGGAAGTGCTGCTATCATCCCAGTTATCTTGGGACTAAGTCATCGTCAGTACACTGAACTCTGGAGAAACCTATGGAAAACATATTGCCAGTCATGCTGCAAACAGAGGGCAAGTTCATCAATTCATCATAACATGACTAACAAAGAGGAGATACTAGAATCAATTAACTGTGGGTAAATAATGAACCAACTTGTACTAGACCTCAGCCACACACTTTCCCCTCATATCTCTGGCTCCAGTCATATTTAGGGTTATAATAGAGGTCATAATCAATTTTAATGTTTATGCATGTCTTGGATAAACCTGTTAAACAAATGTGTGATTGGTTGCTGCGGGCTGTTGATATTAATATGCCATACAGAGAAGACACTTGTACAATTATATAATGTGGGAAATTTCTGACAAATCTTTATATTTAGGGGCCATATGCAATGAGCAGAATACAGTAGAATTACAATTTTTTTGTGGTGATGTTATGAGTTAGGTGCATTGTTGCACTATATGCAGCGCAAGAGGTCAAAAACATAATTGTGGATTTATATACCAGATATATAAGTCGGCAACTTTGACTGGGCAAGTCGGAAGGGGAGCCAGGTTGGATTTTTGCTCTTATTCTGAGGACGCTCATTGGAAGATATACATACAATTCACACTAAGGGGCCTATTCATCATACCTAAACTTTCTCTGGAGCTAATTAGGTTTAGAACTCGCATGGAGTTCTACCTAATTACCGGAGGAATTCATCATTCCTCCTCCCCATAACTATCTATTTTGAAAAGCTGTCATTTTTGCGATGACAGCTTATCAGGAAATAGATCGTTTTCCCTCTCTACTGTAACTTACCGCAGCTGGAATCTGTGCTGCGCATGCTCTGTCACAGTCGTAAAACCAGCGCATGCGCAGCACTGCCTACAGCAGTGGTAATTTTGTGTGTGTGTCCCAACCGCCCTCCCCCCTCTGAAAACCTAGACCCTATCCCGGCACTTACCTGCCCGCTGCAGCACCTCCGGTTCCGTCCTGCTGTTCTGACACGTGGTCTCCCAGCTGACCACAGTAGTTTAGGAAAAAGAAAAAAAAGTTATTTTTTTTCTAAACTTTATTGTGTTCTGCTGGGAGAACACTTGTCAGACCAGCCTCCGGAGCCAGAGGACGGACCAGAGCACAGGAGGGAGACGCCGGGGGACCTGTCAACGATGACACAGGTAAATTTTATCTGCTGTTCACCACCTCACAGTGGCGAATAGTAACTGAATCAAAGTCCAAAAATACATAATTTTCAGAATTTGATAAACACCATAATTTCCATATTCCCATACTAATGTATGGGGAGTGTGGAAATTAACGTAGGGGGACTTTACCAGGAGATATCAGTGATATCTCCTGTGTTAAGTCTCTTCATGATTACTAAAATACCGTTAATTAAGGAAAATGTCCTTAAAAACTTTATTTTAGTGTTGATGAATAGGCCCCTGAGAAACCTAACACAACAAGATGAATTGTACATAACTAGTGTTCACTCTAAATCCGGCGCCGGGCAGGGCGCTGGACCTAGAGAAAGGATACATCTGCGCGCGTGTGAAAAGGGGTTGTGGCCAGGAAAAGAGGCGTGTCTTTAAGATGCGTCTCCTTTTCGCCACTCTTGGGGGCGTGCCCGGAGCTCACAGACATGTCGGGCTGCCCCTAAGCGCTGCTAACAGTGTGAATGGATGCTGGGCGCACGGGCCCGACATCCATTCACCGACGGTGACTGCTACACTGCAGTTTTCCCCACTCATGGGACACTGCGACCGGTGGTGACGGCACCCGCAGGCTGTTACAGCGGGGCGCCGCAGGGTCCGTTCTGCTAAAACAGCCTAGCGGGAATGCTATATAACCCACTAGCCCCTTACTCTCCATGGGGCTGAATCTGAGTAGGACTCAGCTGTGACTATGTTAGCGTCTTTTGCAGTGGTTGCGTCTGTGACGTTATGCTATGTTAGTATCAGCCCTTCATCTGCTGTACAGAATGTGTAAAAGCTGGGACACTCAGTTTGAATGGCTGCAGTTGCAACCATCGGAAGCACCATTTGAACTTGCACCAACCCCATGCTAGGTGCAGAATCTCTGTCAGAGAATGCACTCCAATGTACAGGATAATGGGCGGGATGCAGGATGCGATGCATCCCACCGCCCTTTGCATGCATGCTGGCATTGGTAACCCCGGTATGCACGACGAGCACCGCAAAGGACTGCTCTCTCGGTAAGAAGCGATGCGCAGAAAGATGCATGCGCCGTGGGGGGTGCTGGGAGAGATCCGATTGGATCCCTCTCTTTACACTCTCCCGATAGAGCCCACAGGCTTCTATGGGTAATGCCATAAGAAAGCTACCCACCGTAAGCAAGCCCCGGAGTGCATCTGAGAAATACGGTCAAACCCGCATTTTGGGGTTTTTACCGTATTGCTCAGGTTGCTGCATCCTGCCTTAAGTGTCTTAGTCCTCACTCCTGCAACATAGCCACTACACTCCCATAACACGCCCATAAAATGTATTATCTTTGTGCGTCTCCATAGACACCTCCCAGTCACAGTCCAGGAATGGCTGATAAATTTGAGAGTCCAAACGCCTCAATCGGTCCAATACCTCTGTGCAAAGATACCGTGGGACACACTGAGTAGCTGGGCTTTTTGGGGGGCATTTGGACGCATACGTAGCCGCAAAAAATTGCCTACTTACATGAACATCGGCTTTGTATCAAACTCAGAATCAGCCGCCAAGTGAGCAGTAACACAATACATTTAGGGCCTCAATCAGTGTTAGGGATACATCTAGCTACAGGGTGCAGGGTGCAATTTTGCACCTTGTGCTGTCTGTGTATGTGTAAGCTCTCACGAGGGAATCGGTATGGGATCCTGGCTGCCGCTTGGCCAGCGGTTCGAAACCCCTGGCAGCGGCAGCCCAACAGATGAACAGATCCCGGCAGCAGAAGCCCGACAGCACTGGAAATCCCGATCGTCCCTAAGGTAAGTATAAACTAACCTAACCCCCTAACCTTAACCCTCCTTAGGGGTGCCTAGCCCTAACCTCCCCCCCAAGTGCCTAACCCTAATCCCCCCTCTAAGTGCCTAACCCTAACCCCCCCTTCCCCGCTGCCTAAACCTAAGTCCCCCCGGGGGGTTACCTAACCCTAAATCCCCCCCGTGGGTGCCTAACCCTCCCTCCCCTAGCCTAACCCTAACCCTCCCGGGGGGGGTGCCTAACCCTAAGTCCCCCGGGTGCCCTAAACCTAACCCTCCCCCCGCGGCTGTCTGCTCGCGATGCCCGGCATCCCTTCGATCGGGATGCCGGGCGCCTGTCTCCCGGCGTCGGGGAAATGACAGGCGTCTAGATATAGACGCCCGGCATTTCACCCTCGCCGGGATATGACAGTCGGGAAGCCGTCTGCTGGTATAAAGGCAGCCGGTTTCCCGATTGTATACCCTCACGAGCAGGGACCTCTTCCCTCATGTGCTTCTCCTTACACTTTCTTCTACTCCTTACTCCTCATAAGGGCACCTAACGCATCTCTGCCAACTCCCTGCTGCTTATTGTGAGTGTTTTATTCACTGTTGCAGCAATGTATATAATGTCCTTCACTGTACTGTAAGTTACTTGTTTTTTTTTGTTCAGTTATTAGTTTTATGTACTATGTAAGGCGCTGCAGAACACTTGTGGCGCCATATAAATAAAGGATAATAATATTAATAATTAAAGCTGCCCCGTATTTGTGTACTACTTGCAGCAGCAGCCAGAATTTTGACAGCATGCAAAACAAAAATTGTATTTGCACCACTCGCATGGCAGTATGGTTTTTTCAGGTGTAAATTTTAGTTGTATTTTCTCCTGATTCTAAGGCTATCATTTAGAATTGGACTTACTGTGTGCAATTTTTTTCTTTTGTGTAAAATATACATTTATAAAGATTTCCACAGAAATGGTGTATGCTCACACCATGTATGACTTGCTGAATGGCTCGCAGAACATTTGGGATAAATACATTTACAGAAATTCATATGCACAGTGCAAAATAACAAAAAAAAGATGTATCTATACATTACTGTACGTTTGTGCATTGTTTCCCTTTGTGTCTCTAGACTTCATATTATACCAGTGGTCTCCAACCTGCAGCTCACGAGCTACCGGTAGCTCGTGGTCTTAATTTTGGTAGATCACCTAGCTGTAGTACTGCCGAGTAAACTAGGAGGAAGTGACCTCTGACGTGTGCTCCCCCGTGGTGTCAACGCCTTGGGTAGAGCCAAAGGGAAGCACGTCAGGTGATTGCTGCAGCTGTGGTTCCACCCACGGCGTCTACGCTACGGCAGAGCGAGTGACTCCCATCCAGCCCTGCCGGAAAATCACACAGCAGCCCTGCCTAAACGGTATATTTTGCTCCTCTCATTGGAGCCGGTAATTAACAGTGAAATGTGCCTGTGCCTACATTTTATTTACAAACTACAATGATATTACTGTAATAATTAAATGCATTGTTGTTTTCTATGAAACATTTTTCTTTAATTTTCCTTAAATGACCTTCAGTTGTTCGGTTATTAACCAGATTTTTTTCTACAAATTTAGTAGCTCTTCAGGAGGTTTCATTTTACTAAAGTAGCTCACACTTCAATTAAGGTTGGCGACCACAGCATTATACTGTACAGAATTTGCTGCCACTTTTTTCAAGAAGACCAGAATAGCAACAGAGGCTTCTTTGTGCTTCCTCTTTTTATGCAGCTGATTTCTATCATTAAACAGAATTTCGAAGGGTTACTATGCAGGCATAATCTCTACGGATGGCAAACAGTCTCTCGCTGAATTTTATAGATCCTCAAGAGCCTACACTTTCTTTACTGTATTTTGTCACTGTTGTTATGTTATAAATACATGTTTAACTTTTCATTTGCAGCGTAACAGTTTATTTGTGTGTATTTAAACTGTCTAAGCGGATGTTCTGATTCACAAATGTAAAATATTTGTTTTATTGTTACATAAAAGTGGATGTTTTTAGATTCTGGATTCACAAGGACACTGCTTGTTAATTTTATTAAACAATGATTTACAGTTTTAAAATTGTATTTTGGTCATTCAGAATCATAGAAGATTAAATAAAGGGATCTTTTCTCAGTAGGGTGTAAGGACAAGGTGATGAGGCCAGAAGACAAATGGAAGGGCTACTCTGATTTTGCCACTAAGAGAACAGAGGGC
Source organism: Taudactylus pleione (assembly GCA_031769625.1). Classification (NCBI taxonomy): domain Eukaryota; kingdom Metazoa; phylum Chordata; class Amphibia; order Anura; family Myobatrachidae; genus Taudactylus; species Taudactylus pleione. Next base: position 15,357,425 of record JAUIMM010000121.1, read on the forward strand.
CTGATTCAGAGCCGCTCGTAAGCGGCCGCTCGTTCGCTCTGAGAGATGTTCGCACAACTGCGCATGCGTATGGGTCGTAATGCGCATGCGCAAATCAGTCATTGCAGTCGGAAATCGTGCGCTTGCAAAACAGCGAGGGGCTGCTAATTTGATTGACAGAATGCATCATTTGTGGGTGGTAACAGGGGAAGGTGCTTGAAAACGGGGGAGTGGAGACCCGAACGCAGGCGTGCCTAACGGTCAAAAGGGTGTTTAATGGGAGTGCATAATTATTAAAGGAGCGTCATCGACCACGTCACTTGGTTGTCTTTTAGCCTGAACTGCTCGCAGTGATAGCGGTAAGAAAATCCTACCACAAGCACTGTGAGCAGTTCATACGCCTTTTGATGTTCCCGATTAATCTAATAAATAGCGGAGATGACGTGTGATGCGAACGGCAAAGGGGCGTCTTTACAAAATAGCGAGCGCATTTTTCGAATGCTCGCTCAGACATAGAGGCGTCAACACACCGCAAAGAGCGAGCGCTCAATTTAAATATCAGGTCCCTTTTTTAGAACGACCGTCCGGCTCTGAATCAGGTCCAGAGCCCATATGTGTTGCCAAATTGGGCAATATCAAAACATTTGGGGCTCTATTTATTAACGTTATTTTGACTAAAATAAAGTGAAAAAGGGTGTTTTCACACCCTTTTCACATTATTTTAGTATCACCTATAGCTATTACAGGGCAATTGGAGTAGAATTAGTAAAATTCTACTCCAACCCCTAAGTATCACTTATTTTTAGTAATCAGATCGCATTTCCCATAATTGTAGTGGGAAATGTGATCTGGCCAAAGTTACTAAAAATAAATTGTGAAAAAAATACCTAGGGAGGCCCTGTGATAAAATCCAGGGTCTCTCCCGGTTACCGGAATCCTACTCTGCTCTATCGGGGAGAGCAGAGCCGGGAGTTGGTCCCAGTAATCAGCTGTGTGGTCTAAGCAGACCGCAAGCTGATTCACTGCAAATAAAAAATAGTAAAAAAAAAAATGAACTTACCTGACTCCAGGGACCGGTGGTCGGGGCTCCGGGTGATGTCCTCCCTCCGGTCAGCTGGTCTCCCATGCTGCATTGCGGCCCTATCATCAGGTGATTGGGTCCCAGTGCAGTATGGGATATCACCTGACCGGAGGCATGGAGGACTTAGCACCAGGGGCGGGGCTTAGCACCGGGGGGGGGGGGGTAGCAGCGGCGGTCGGTCGGCGCATGTGCGGGCACTTTGTCACGGTCTTTTTTCCAAAAATATTGTGACTAGTGTGCGGATGGGATTCGCAGGGACAGAGCTTTATCGCAAGCTCTGTCCCTACAATGGATTTGTATTAAATCCCTGTGATATTGCTTGAATTCGCAATGCGAATTCAGTCGTTAATATCACACTACAATCTGCATTCAATATGCGGATTGTAGTAAATAGAGCCTTTGGCCCTTCAGGCTATGTGGCAACATCACTACTGGCATCACTGAGTCCACTTACTGCAGTGGGAAGATGACAGCTCACAATGACCTATATCAATAATATTCTGACTAATATGGGATTATAAAGGCAGGGACAAAACCCTGCTCCGCACCTTCCCCTCCACCTCAAAGATTGCATCCCAGCCATGGGCGTTACATGCCTACTCCTTCTGCTTCTTTCTTAAGGAGGTGTCAGCTCCGCTCCTCATGCTGAGAATACGTTTGACAGTGATAGCATTGCCAAACTCCACTCTCCCAACATATCACTGACACTGAGGAGCAGCAGACAACAACTTCACAGGTAAGAAGCTGCCAGCCGCTTCTCCAGGTCAGTGCCAGTGCTCTATGTGGGGGCACCGTTAGTGGCATTGCCATGGCGTTGCAGGGGGAGCTCCCCCAGCTGAAGACATGTTAATAATGGCACCAATTAGGGCAGGATGGCCAGTACTGGATTTCTGGTGTCAACACCAGTAGCCGGATTGCGGACCCACAGATGGATTGCCAGTACGTGTGATACCCCTGGAGGTGTTTGTTGTCCAGTTGAAATGAATATGTACACATATAGTTAAAAAGGAAAAGTTATTGTGTGTGCATTTGACTGAAGAGTGCCACATACACTGTACTTTGCTGTGGAAGCCCTTCCCCCCCCCCCTTCCCCACGGAGAGGACATTGGAGCGGGCTGCCCTGCCTGTACTGTTATGCACTGATGGGCACGCGGCAAGGGACAGATGGACACTGCCGCCGCGGAGGGGGTGAAGGGGACAGTGTGCGGCGCGTGCGGTCGGCGGGAAGCGGCCCCGCACGCGACCGCTGTGGATATATAGAGACACCCGCGGGGGCTGCTGGGAGCAGTCTGTGAGGAGCCTGAGGTAACAGGTTGGAAGGAGGCTCTGCTGGTGGGAAGTGTGAAACTTACCGGCAGGCGCTGTGGTAGAGCAGCGCTAGACGAGGGGTGTTGAGCTGTCAGAGCTGTGAGAAGCCGCGGCTGGGCAGGAAGCTGGGAAGGAGGCACTGCTGTGAGGAAGCAGCGTCAGCGGGGGCCGCCTCTAAGCCCTCCCCATCGGAGTGACGGACAGCCGGGGGGCTGAACTGGAAAAGAGAACGCTGTCCTGGGTGCTGGAGCTAGACGCCAGAGGGCAGGTCTGTGCAACTGTATTTCTAATTACACCTCCACACCACATTAGGCTGGTAAACAGACTGAGCTATTAGAAGGCCACTATACCTGTCACAGCTAATTCCAGTCCTGTAGGAATTATAGACTATTCACAAAATATCTCAAGGTTCTGAGGCGAATTAAGGTATTTAACCTGTCAGCGTCAGTCAAAGACAGTACAGTGAAGTTACACAGCCTGCAAAGTAGTGTTAACACACCCTGAAATTATCTTAATGCAACTAAAGCCTTTCTGAAAAGCTGTGAGGAGATTTCGCATATTGCCTTAGAGTCAGAATTACTTTGCTAGTGTGCCAGGACGGAATCGCATCTTTTCACCAGCCCTAACATAGAGTAACGTTCTGCAAAACCCAGCTTACTCTTCAGCAAGGGTATCATAGACTGTGGTGACGTGAGAAAGGAGTATTAGTTCATCTTCAGTGGATAAATTTATTCACCCTCAGGCCCGGGCTTGCAGCGTTCAAGAGGCAGTGACAGTGTCAGCATCAGCGTCAGTTACAGTGTCAGCATCAGCATCAGTTCAGCATCCCCAGTTTCTTCAGAGCTCAGGGAGACTAACCAGGAGAAATCGTCACTAGACTGTTGCAATTAACTGTCTCAAAGCCAATATAGTTGCATTTATGTGTGCTCACAGGAAGAGGGTGTCATAACACCTTGGGTGCAGGAAAGCTACTAACAGCGCACTGTAGGTTCACTCCCAAAGGAATACAGTGTTACATTAATACCAGAGACAGGTAGTTAAAACTATTTACAAAATATCCGTGCAGGACCTTGCATAAATAGAGTACACGTCGACTCATTCACCAACATTCTTCAACCCGGGCAACGTTTACAAAGACTAATTACTATTCAGTTTATCTAGAGCATACAGTTGTAGGCCTAAAAGACAATTGTTTGTTGTTTCCATTGGTGCACCAATCAACTACGGCTTATGTTGTTCTGTTCACACTAGTGCATAGGAGTGTGACATTACATGTTTTGTTGCAATTAACCTATTCCCTCTCACAGTTGGAAAGAGAATCCAGAGTTCCGGTATTGATAAAATTTACGGATCCCAGTGCAGTTTTCTGATTCAAATGTGTGTAATACATTGTAGTTGATCGAGTTAAAAGTGTAGTGTTAATTGTAGTAATTAATTCTTGACTATACTGTAATTGTTTAAATAAATATTCTCTTTAATTGCACAACTATTGCCTGTATCTAAATCATCATAGTCCAGAAGATCCCAGGACTATCTAGGGAAGTGGTGCTTGGTAAGAAACATTCCAACGCATCCTACTAAGTGCACTGCACACCATTTAGTAGTGTTCTATTACATACGCAACCCCTCCCGCACCACCGCTGCAGATAATAAGGGGAGGGTGTGCAGGCTGAGGTCCCTCCCCATCACAGACAGCATGTTTTTAGAAAGAAAACAAAACACTTCTCTATTGCTCTGCCTTAGAGGAGCTCATCCCCATCCGTGCAAGGGATCCCTATGTCAGCTATCTGATCCCAGCCATTCCTACCACTAACCTACAGATAACTTACCACAATTACTTCTCTTTATACCATCACCTGCCTGTACAGTTACCTTTTCTTGAGCTACACCCTTACCTTGGTATGGATAAATCTCTTTATAAAGGTACAATTTCTATACTCTACTGCTATGTCCATTTTTTGCGTACCCCGTTTCATTTATAAGATAGTTTAACAACATACCTATTTCCTTCTGCATATTGTGACCCCTCTCTGTATATCACTGTCTATCTCTCATTCACCTGTATACCTTATACTGCTTACACATATTTATCTAACCTCCTGGAACAGCTGGGAGGTTCCCTAAAATCGTATGCTGCCCCTCCTGGCCACACGGAAAGGCATACAATTATCCTGCAGTTCCGCCTGTCCACCCAGCTCCACTCACTTCTCTGAGAAAAATGGGTGGGCCGAGGGCTGATGACACCATTTGTGCTGAATCGTATCATTGTAGCCACGGTCTCACTTTACAATGCCGTTTAATATTGGCATGCTATAGTGGGGTGCGTGGCATGATCATATGTTCATGCCGGCACGCCCCCCGCACTGCCCACCTATGCCGTACCATGCTCCCTTACTCTCCCCCATTGTGCCGACCTGGCTGCCCTCTCCTGGAGTCAGCAAGTATGCACATACCTGTAAGTAGTGGTACTCTAGGGTTTAGGGGAAACTGCTCCCGTTGGTGAGCATTAATGGAGGGAAAGTCAGACCTTTTTTCTCGCCTCTGATAATTTATCTGTTATCGGGCGTTAATACATAGAGGGCCTGATTCAGCTTTGGGTATAGAGGAAGATAGAGCAAGTAACTGTGTACCTGGACAACTCATGTTGCAATGCAAGGGCAGCAAATGGGATGTAGTTAAATTGCCGGCGGACGGGATGCCAAAATGCAGACGCCGATATCCCAAATTAGATCAGGATACCAGCGTCTGCATCCCTTTTCTTTTAGAATATGTTAGGGTGCGGTAAGAGGGGTTAGGGTTAGGAATTAGGGTGGGTAGGTTAGGGTTAGGCACCAGACAGGGAGCTTTACGGTTGGGGGGGGGGGGGAAAGGAGTAGGGATAGTATACTTACCACCTCTGTCGGGATCTTCAGTGTTTGGTATGTATACATACATTATTTTGCATGCAGGGTAAATACTGGATGCTTTTGCATGTAGCCCATAAATGCTGGACAGCTTTATTTTTACACTGCAAATTAGATTTCAATTTTGACACACCCCTCCCAAATCTAAATCTCTGAACATATTACATCTGCCCCACATGCAGTGCAGCATGGTTTTACCAAGAGGCACAGTTACTTGCTATAACTTACTCTATTCCCAGATCTGAATCAGGCCCAGAACCCAGTATAAGTTCCTGGACCTATTTCTTACAGCGTATATATTTTCGGGCCTGCTCAGACCCGAAAAGAAATACGCGTTACGTGCAGTACTGTGGGTTGACTTCGGGCCAATTGGATAGTCCTAGGGGATCAAATAGCCAACGATAAATTACCAAGGCTAATTGAATTCCCCCCATAGCCTTTATATTCATGGGCGGATCTAAAGCAGTAGTGGGCCTCAGCTGAGGCATTCTGCACATAGGATGTGGGCATCTTGCCTGAGGGGCATTTAAGAGGCATATCGAGTGGTCAGATGACATGTACTGTAGGGCTTTAATGGGAAAAAGATTACATAGTACATTTAATAGTTGACATATAATTTAATACATTCCTTATATTAATTAGAGTAATTGTACTTTATGGCAGTCATTGCAATGCTGTCTGTACTGTATGGCAGTCATTGCAATGCTGTCTGTACTGTATGGCAGTCACTGCAATGCTGTGTGTACTGTATGGCAGTCACTGCAATGCTGTATGTACTGAATGGCAGTCACTGGTGTACTGAATGGCAGTTACTGGGATGCTCTGTTTACTGCATGACAATTACTCATTTCTTATACTGAGTACACATTCCCACATACCGAGTGACCGATTCGATAAGCATACACACTTACCAATTGGTAGTTTGATATGACTCGCCAGACATCACAACTGGGCGGGCATTTAAATTTACCCTCCCAGTTGTGGTGCCAGTGGATCTTGCGGCTAGTGTAGGGGCCGGTCGGTGAGTCGCATGTACACACCGGCCAATGTGCACAATATATCTGCAAGATATACAGCATCTGCTGTGCTGCATGGCCAGCGCAATATATCTGTGAACTATGTCGTTCACAGATATATTATGTGTACACACGAGCCAACACACTTAACTATATATTGTTCGGCAGCTGTATCGCATAGTGTGTACTCGGCATTACTGTGTTGCTTTAAGCTGTTTCTGTAATGCGCGTTTGTGGGGCTTTAATGTAATGTCGGGGGTAATTATTGATGTTATTTACATACAAATAATGTATTTAGATGTAATTTCAAGTGCCTGCTGGTCCTATTTTTCCATCTTTGACCCCATCATGTCAAAAACTGATCCGCCACTGGGCACCTCGGGAACACGAAAAACACTTAATGAGTGATATTATGTCACTCAATCCTTGTTTTATATGCTCCCTAACCAACTACCTACAGTATGATCACCCAATGGTAGCACCAGCCCTAGCTTTTATTAGAGATGTGCGGTTCACTTTTCCTGAAAAACATATACACCCAAACTTAGGGTTTCCGAGTTGAATTGAGTCCTGGCTCAGATCACTTTTAAGATTCCAAGTAGAACCGAGTCCAAGCTCGCATTTCAAAACTGAATCTTGGTTTTGGATTGCATGTAAACAGGTCCAAATTACATGATTTTAGCTGTTTTTATAAATTTTAAAATCAATCCAAAACCAATACCGAATCTGAACCAAAACACTTGAGGGTGGTTTTGCCAAAACCAAACCCCAAACACGTGGTCTGCACTCATCTCTAGTTTTTATATTGCATGATGTATGACAAGCATTACACTTACTCCCCAGATATAGGGGCCTATTCATCAACACTAAAATAACTTTGTTAAGGACATTTTCCTTAATTAACGTTATTTTAGTTTTCATGTAGAGACTTAACACAGGAGATATCACTGATATCTCCTTGCTAAGTCCCCCTGCGTTAATTTCCACACTCCCCATACATTAGTATGGGGATATGGAAATTATGCTATTCATCAAATTCTGAAAATTATGTCTTTTCGGAATTTGATGATGTTACTATCCGCCACTGTAAGGTGGCGTATAGTAGGTAACACTTACCTGCTTTCAGCTGGACATGTCCCCCGGCGTCTCCTTCCAGCGCTCTGGACTCTCCTCTGGCTCCGTCTGCTATGCTGTCATATGTTCTCCCAGCACAGCACAATAAAGTTTAGAAAAAAAAACGTTTTTTTTTTTTTCTAAACAGTACTGTGTATGCTGGGAGACCACATGGCAGCTTAGCAGACGGAGCCAGAGGCTGCTGCGCGAGCAGGTAAGTGCAGGACGGGGGGGAGGTGACCGGAGAGGGGAGGGGGGGCAGGTGAGTGGAGGGGGCAGGGGGGGACACAAAATTACCACCGCTGTAGACAGTGCTGCACATGCGCTGGCTCTATGAATGTAACAGCGCATGCACAGCACAGATTCCAGCTGTGGTAAGTTAGTGTAGAGAGGGATAAATTACAGTTTTTCAAAATAGATAGTTATGGAGCGGAGGAATGATGAATTCCTCTGGTAATTAGGTAGAACTCCATGCGAGTTCTAAGCCTAATTACCTCCATAGAAAGTTTAGGTATGATGAATAGGCCCCATAGAAATTCCAGGAGACTTCCAAATTTGGGCAGTCTCCTGGTTTCTGGGAAGGCAAGTAATTCTTGCACTTCCCACCGGTGCTGCCACTTCTCAGCTAAAAATGTGGACTTAAGACAAGCGGACAAGTGAGTATTGGGGACATCTATGGAATCTGTATTGGAAACCCTACCTGGCATGGTAAAAGACCTTACTCCTGCACTGTTCATGCTGAAGAATTATAAGTCACTATTTTTTATGTGCTATCATATGTTGATTTCCACATGACAAAATGCATTTAAACTTCATGTAAATAATGTCAATGCTAATTTAGTATTCTTTTACATATTAAGAATTTTGCACTATTTCTATAAATGTCATAAAAAAGCCTCAACGGTAAAACCGAAATAATAAATAATTCTTACTTGTTTAAAATTCCAAAGTGATTCAAAAACCGCACAACAAACTGCATCTGCACATGAACAAACCCTACCACTTCATTTCCTTCTACTATGTTTAGATACCATTCTGGCAACGATGATTAGAGATATCAAATATGCCCAATGTGCAATGGTATATAAAGAACAAGAGTAGGGATGAAGAGCGATGATCACCGTGTAAATGCAAGTGGTGCCTATGTGTGTTGTGTGTACTTTATCTTTCCAATCTTATCAGTGGTTACCATCTTATCTTTGCAGTGTTATCACTGATTGCTACTAAGCTAAGTGGCCGAGCCTGCTGTGAACATATGGTCATTTATGCAGAGAGCATCGTTTCCAAAGTATTTTTTACTTCCATCCTGAAGATATACGGAGTACGGCTGTACCACATTTAATGAGGTGATCTACTTTAGTCACATCCACAGTAAATCATTTAATTTCATATGCATCTAGTCAAATGAATCTTTATATTACAAAATCCAATCAAATTATTGTATAATCTATAAAACTAGAGATGGGACTGCGATTATTTAATAGAACCAAGTTGTGAGACGGCAGAAAAATGAAAATGAAAATAGCAGTCGGGTTTCCCAATAATGTTAATTTAATCACAAGATACACATTAAAATATACATATATAACAATACACTTCAATAAATACTATTAGGAATATTTATAATGCTGAGATCATAATTAAATAAACCGATCTATATGCTTTCAAAATTCAATATATTGAATAAAAATAGTCCCAAAAAAACACCTGCTTATGGAGCAATTAGATAATACTGATAGTTAAGTGGTACTCCACTTGCATGCATATATGTGGAGAATATCCCGTGCAGAAAGTTCTGTGAGAATCACATATGGATAAGCAGTTCCTAATAAGCAAGAATGTAGGTAATGTTTTATAAGGCTCTTGAAGTCACAAGCTGTAGCTGTACTTGGTATACCTGAACCACGGGCTTGCTCTGGGAGATAGCCTGATTCGGGCAGCCCTGCTCCAGCAATATTGTCGGGCTCCCGTATAGTCCAGCTTAAATCAGCCGCTTAGCATCCACCGGGGTCTGTTGTAGGTACCGTGAATTGTCCTGAGCGCTAGCTGCACTTCCCTGTAAAGTTCGTATTCAGCACGACACTCCAGTGTCTTTAGCTCAATTGAAAGTACTGTAAACGTAGGATCCACTGACGCATTTCACCCCAACATATAAGGGCTTTATCGAAGACTCTTTGATAAAGCCCTTATATGTTGGGGAAAAATGCGTCAGTAGACCCCCCGTTTACAGTACTTTCAATTGAGCTAAAGTACTGTAAAGTACTCGCCTTTCTGACCAGGTTCAGAAAGGCGAGTTTATCCTGAGCAGATTAGAGTAACACAAAAAACATGCACATATCCATGAGATACGTGCATGTTTCTGTGTGTACATATAAAAACACTTTTAAAAATAAAAAATAGACGTGCACCCCCTCCCCAGAAGCATAAGCAGCCCTGGACTATATAAAGCCTGTCCTGGTTCTAAAAATACTGGGGCCAAAATGCATAGTGGGCCCCTGCATATTAAGTACCAGCACAGGGCTTTGCTGAGCCAGTCCTTGGTGTGGAAAAATGGGAAAAAACGAGTAGGGGTCCCCTGTAATTTCCATAGCCAGCACCGGACTCTTTCTAGCGGGGGGTAATGCCACAGCCAGGGAAAACCTTTCACCGGTTTCCCCAGCCAAAGCATTACCCCTGACTGCTAATCAGCCCAGGCCGGGGATCCCTGGGGAGGGGTTCCCTTCTCCAGGACACCCCAGGCCTAGGCTGATAGCCCGGGGCTATCCCTGGCACACCTGGTATTTGGAGAACCACAAGTACCAGCATGCGGGGAATTATGGGACGCTGGTACCTGTAGTTCCACAGCCAAATAAATATTTAAATAAAGACAAGACACACCGTGAAAGTAAAATTTTATTTAAACACATGCACACTCACTATCACACATACTCACCTAGTATCCCTGATGACATCATGTCCCCTTGTCTAGTAGGATTCCATAGGTGTACCTGTAATAAAAAATCCATACTCACCTCTACTATGCAATGTCCGTGTCCTCTTCGGTCCCTGTAGGCATCCATGGGATTAAAAAAAAAAAGCAAAAAAATCCGAAACCATGCCGGACAGGAGGAAAGGTATTGTCACATTTGGAGTCTGAGAATTACCTGATTCAGGTGAAGTGGATTCAGCGGAGATCGGCTGGAACCATGGTTGAGGTAAATAGCTCTATTTGCAAAAGAATTGTATAACAGTGAGAACTGCCTTTGGTGATAAATGACAGGAACAGGAAACTTGTAACATTGGAGTGGAACCAGTAGAAGGCTTGGAGGAACCGGACCGAGACCGGCAGGAAGACTTGCTGAACTGGACAGGATATCAGTAGGTGACTTCGAGGAACCGGACTTGGACCGGCAGGAACATTTGCTGAACTGGACAGGATTTCAGTAGGTGACTTGGAGGAACCGGTCTGGGACCGGCAGGAAGATTAGCTGAATAGACTGAAGGAAAGAGTCTTCCAATAATCGCTGAACCTGGAAAAGAAACTGTAGACTTGAAACTTAAGTGAACTGGTACTGGATCTCCGGACAGGAGTTTTGAACTTGAAGGATTTGAACTTGACTCCGGACTGGAGTAATGAGAATTGAACTGGTGAACTTGGAACTTGATTCCGGACTGGAGTAATGTGAATTGAACTGATGCACTTGGAACTTGACTCCGGACTGGAGCAATGTGAATTGAACTGATGAACTTGGAATTTGACTCCGGACTGGAGTAGTGTGAATTGACTTGGAATATTACTCCGGACTAGAGTATCGTGGAATGGACTTGGAATATCACTCCGGACTGGAGTATCGTGGAATGGAATATCACTCCGGACTGGAGTATCGTGGAATGGAATATCACTTACACATACCTTTCCTCCACACGAATGACTGGGGTCCACATGACCATACTTGAGGTGAACCTTGTGGTTAAATCATTGGATACAATGTTTTGCGGGTCCCACCATTGACTTCAATGGAGATTTCTCACCATTGAAGTCTATGGAGGAGACAGACTGACCGCACACAGCCAATCAGCGAACAGCTCAGACGGAGACGCCCACTGATTGGCTGGGGGCTCCTGCAATGACTGGCCACACATGGGCCCAGTCATTCGCGTGGAGGAAAGGTCCTTTCCTCCTGTCCGGCATGGTTTCGGATTTTCATGCTTTTTTTTTTTAATTCCATGGATGCCTACAGGGACCAAAGAGGGCATGAACATCGCATAGGAGAGGTGAGTATGGGTTTTTTATTACAGGTACACCTTTGGAATCCTACTAGACAAGGGGACATAATGTCATCAGGGATACTAGGTGAGTATGTGTGATAGTGAGTGTGAGTGTGCATGTGTGTTTAAATAAAATTGTACTTTCATGGTGTGTCTTGTCTTTATTTAAATATTTATTTGGCTGTGGATCTATAAGTACCAATTGGCCCAGTAATGCCCTGCATGCTGGTTCTTGTGGTTCTCCAAATACCACCATGTGGGGTATGCTTGCTGGGACGTGTAGTACCACAGTTAATGACAATATTAACACTTCTATTTTACACAACACATTTACACTATCAACCCGAGGAGGTGCCAGGGATAGCCCCGGGCTATCAGCCTAGGCCTGGGGTGTCCTGGAGAGGGGGACCCTTTTATTGGGTGGACCCCACCTCCCCAGGGATCCCCGGTCTGGATGGGCTAACTAGCGGTCAGAGGTAATGCTTTGGCTGGAGAAACCAGTGAAAGGTTTTCCTTGGCTATGGCGTTACCCCCCCCCCCCTGCTGCTAGAAAGAGTCCGGTGCTGGTCATACTTGTTTTGTCCCCTGTCTTTCCACAACCAGGACCGGCTCAGGAAAGCCCTGTGCTGGTACTTAATGTACGCATTTTGGCCCTGTATTTTTAGAACCAGACAGTCTTTATATAGCCCGGGGCTGGTTATGCTTCTGGAGAGGGGGTGCACGTCTTTTTTATTAAAAAACACATACAGAACCCTGAACGAATCTCACGGTACTGTGATGGCTTCTGTCAGAGCCGTAACTAGAATTTTTGGTGCCCTGTGCCAGAAAGAGCATTGGTGCCCCCCTATATTTCAAATAGGGACATAACACACCCCAAAAGGGACATGGCCTCATTGGGAAGGGCCAGGGAAGAGATAGGGGAGGCCAGAAGACGTGGAGGATAAAATAAGAGGAAGCTACAAGTGAGAATGACAATGAATAGAAAATTGACAAGCATAAAACGGCGCCCCCAGTCCTGCGGCTCCCTGTGCCATGTCACAGGTCGCATTACCCTAGTTACGGCCCTGGCTTCTGTATAACTCGCACCTTTTAATGCTAGTCGCATTAAAAGGTGTTAGTTTACATAGTGAAAAAATTGAATAGATTCGCATAGTGTAGTAGCTTCAAGCTGAAAAATTCGCAGGCTATTACATTTGCGAGTCCCGGCATCAACTCGCACCTAAAAAAAAGCGTGAAGATGCGAGTTGAAATTTTACTTTCATTCGTGACCTATTACATTTGGCCCTTTGTGTTTTGGCTAGATTTGGAGGGATCAGTTTGGGGTTGACTAAGGAACATATTTTAACGAGCGAGCGCATCTTGAGAGCGGGTCTGAATGAGGTCCAGTGTTCCATACCACATACAGTAATTGAACCTCCGGATAGCAGGTTAGTACAGCTCTGTTGTAAATCATTAGGCTTTTCTCAATTTAAGAAACAAAAAATCTGTTTATTCTTTTTTAATATTTAAAGGAAAAAAAATAATATATATATATATATGTACTCCAGATACCAGAGCTCAACCCCACCCCTTTGCGTCCACCAGACCTTTGGGGGGAAGAACAAAGGGGGTGGGGGGGCCCTGCCTTTTTCATTTGTACCGGGCCCCACGATTTCTGATGGCAGCCCTGCTCGGAAACCCCCCTGTGTGCGCACCTGCTGGGCAAGCCAGTGACTGTCTCCACTAACTCTTGCATCCATCGCTGCCTCGGCTGCACAATGGGAACAATAAAAAGAAGGGCACTTCCGATTTATTGCAGATGCTCAGCACGTGGTCCAGGGCTCAGTACCGAAACCTGACCCAGTGAGGGACCTTTGCTCCTTATACAGCCAGGATAAGCCTTGGTGCACAGCCACCACCTTCTATTATCACTATCATCTCACACACAGATTATTATATCAGGGACACATCTTATAGTTATCTTACAGTGCAGACACAGCGAGGAATTCCAGAAGTAAAGTTTACCAAGAGGCTCACATGCTCACTGCAGGGTTAAAATGTTGTCACAGCTCATTTCCTCATAATAAACAAATACTTCCACATTTATTTATAGAAAACTGTATGAAATGAATATTACATCATTGAATAATTACTAGTGCTAAGCTGTTGTCATGAAGCTTACAAGCATTCCCATTACACTTACACACCAGAAACAGCTATTTGTGACCATAGAAACACTTGAAGTACACAATAAAGTTTATGTTGCAGCCTTATTCTGATTAGACTTTTTTGTCATTGGCTCTGTAACCAACTATTCGGAAACCCCCCTTTCAAAATCCTGCATTTGCCACTGGGTCAGGTGGAGATGTGGAAGCGACAGGTCGGGGGAGGAGGAGATGTGGAAGCGACAGGTCGGGAGGAGGAAATGTGGAAGCGACAGGTCGGGAGGAGGAGATGGGGAAGCGACATGTCGGGAGGAGGAGATGTGGAAGCGACAGGTCGGGAGGAGGAGATGTGGAAGTGACAGGTCGGGAGGAGGAGATGTGGAAGTGATAGGTCGGGAGGAGGAAATGTGGAAGCGATAGGTCGGGAGGAGGAGATGGGGAAACAACACTTTGGGAGGAGGAGATGTGGAAGCGACAGGTCGGGAGGAGATGTGGAAGTGACAGGTCGGGAGGAGGAGATGTAAAAGTGACAGGTCGGGAGGAGGAGATGTGGAAGAGACAGGTCGAGAGGAGGAAATGTGGAAGCGACAGGTCAGGAGGAGGAGATGTGGAAGTGACAGGTCGGGAGGAGGAGATCTGGAAGTGACAGGTCAGAAGGAGGAGATGTGGAAGTGACAGGTCGGGACGAGGAGATGTGGAAGCCACAGGTCGGGAGGAGGAGATGTGGAAGCGACAGGTCGGGAGGAGGAGATGTGGAAGTGACAGGTCGGGAGGAGGAGATGTAAAAGTGACAGGTCGGGAGGAGGAGATGTGGAAGTGACAGGTAGGGACGAGGACATGTGGAAGCGACAGGTCGGGAGGAGGAGATGTGGAAGCGACAGGTCGGGACTAGATAGGGAAGCAACAGGTCAGTAGGAGACGATGTGGAGCTACGTTGGGAGGAGGAGATGTGGGAGCAACACGTTAAGAGGAGGGATGTGGAAGCAACAGGTGAGGAAGAGGAGATGGGGAAGCGACACGTTGGGAAGAGGTGTGGAAGCGACAGGTCGGGAGGAGATGTGGAAGCAACAGGTCGAGACGAGGAGATGGGGAAGCATCGCTAGTAGAATAATATGTAAAAAAAAAATCCAGAGTTTATTTATTTACACTTTTAAGTGGACCCTTCAAATTACTATCAAAAAGTAAATGTCAATTTTTCTGTTGTGGATCGTTTTAGCAACTGTGGCATTTACAGCAAAGCCTTGAAATAAAAAAATTTAAATAATGCACAAATTCATACTCGAATAGTATTTATACCTGTCATCCAGGAGATGCTAAGGGAAGGTGTAGATGTATGCTGTATCGTATGTGGATGTTGCATCAATGCCATCCACTTGTTACACAGAAAGTGCTTCTGCAGCCATGGTTCAGCATGCCTGCAGCTAGTAAAGACACACTTCTGCAGTTCTCCAGAGTGAATGGGTATGAAGTCCCGACGGCTATTCAGCCGCCAGTTCATATGCTGAATCCGGCAGCTCGAAGTGAGAAGATCCCGACAGGGCAGGTAAGTACTCTATCCCTACCCTTCTCCCCCCCTAAGGCGGCCCATACACGGTAAGATTTTTTAGACGATGTGCACAATTTTGATCGATCGCAACGATCAATCGTGCACATCGTGTGTGGTCTGGCATGCTGTACGATGGCGATGCATGTCCCCGCCGTCGTACATCGGCATCGTAGATCTGTCATGCTGTTAAATAGGTAGCCGAAGCATCTTGTAAGATGCATCATTTACCATTCACAACAGCATGCGATGCATCGGGCTGAATTTGAAAACGTACCGAGGTGTTGTGCGTTTTCAAATCGCCCCGTGTATGGCCCGCATTACCTTTCTTTAGTGGTGCCTAACCCTAACCTCACCCCCTAGTGCCTAACCCTAACCGCCCCCTGGGGGTGCCTAACCCTAACTCCTTCTTACCGCTCCCTAAACCTAACCTTCCCGGGGGCTGCCTAACCCTAACCCCCCCAAAACCTAACCCTAACCCCACTACCGTCCCTAAACCTAACCCTCCCCCCGCGGCTAACGCTAAGGGCGCCACGGACTTACCTCATTCAAGCTGGAGTGCTGCGGCATTCCAGCATCGGGATTAAGATAGGATTAAGATAGGTGTCTGTATTTCGATACCTATCTTAAATCCCTTGCCGGGATTCCGATATCGGTCTCACGGTGCCAGAAGTCTGGCTGTGATGGCACAAGGTCTCCGATACATAGATCCTCTGGTTGTTTAATGACACAGCACTTGGAAAGCATGGCTCAAGTTTAAGAAGGAATGGTGTGTAACCTAGCTGGTGCTGAGGTAATAAAAAAACAGAAACATTTGTCTTCTTGGAGGGAGAGGATCAAGAGGATACAAATATTGATATGACCTATTAGTTGAACCTGGGTGTCAGCGGAATGTTAATCCACACACAGAGGACCTCATTCAGAGTCGGTCGTAAGCGGCCGCTCGGTCATACGCATCCGATGTTTCCATGCGTATGGTTAGTTGTGCGCATGTGCATACGAGACCTTGCGATCCAAAATACTGTAGATCGTACGGCTTACGAGCAGGAAGTGGCTTCCGAGAGTTGATTGACATGAAAGGCCGTTTGTGGGTGTTGACGGGGGTGGTGGTCTAAAAACGCAGGCGTTCCTCACCGTTTTCAGGGCGTTTTAGGGACTTACATAAATTACCTGCTACAACTGAGATAGAAGGCCGGAAGTAGTAAAACGTCACTCTGCAAGCAGGTTAGAGGCCTGGCTGATCGTACAGCTTGAGGTTGGGTATGTGCTCTCTCAAGTACAATCGATACTATCGAATGTGACTGATGTTATGTTTGATGTTTCTATTTTGTGCCACACAATGCAAGCAGCTAATAATCGTTTGTTGTTGTTAATAACACTGCTAATTGGCTTGTAATTGATTCAGTTGCATTTGCATTAGCGAATAATAAGAATAAATATATTTCATGGGGATGGCTTATTCTATGCGCTTTTTTGTTAATTTTTGTTGTCATTTGCACACAACACAAGCGGCCGCAACCATCAGAA
The DNA here is from genome assembly GCA_031769625.1 of Taudactylus pleione. Lineage (NCBI taxonomy): Eukaryota > Metazoa > Chordata > Amphibia > Anura > Myobatrachidae > Taudactylus > Taudactylus pleione. The sequence continues at coordinate 15,374,287 of JAUIMM010000121.1, forward strand.
GAAAATTAACATACAGCGACTGACAACGACTGACAACGATTGACTCGATCACTAGCTGCTATCACTCGCTAGCTAGAGGAGGTGCATTGTTCACGTATGGGCATCACTTTGGCTGCGACCGACCGGCCGTGCGATCGCTTCCTTTTTCAGTTTTGCGGTCGTTAGGCGTACGACCGAGCGACCGCTTACGACCGACTCTGAATGAGGGCCAGAGTCCTTGCAGGTTTTTTGTAACAGCGGAAACACAGAGGGTTACCAGCAGTACAGTGGTGATATCAGTATTGCACAGGGTTAACAGTGGTATACAGTAATATGGTATGTATGGCAGTGGTACATACAGGGCCGGAGCTACCATTAGGCAGCTTTAGGTGGCTGCCTAGGGGCGCCGGCCACTGGAGGGCGCTGCAGAGTCCACAAAATAAAACGAAGGATGTCTCTTTCAGTCCCGGCTGGGACTACTGATGACCAAGGCTGATGGATGTGTGTGTAGGTAATGGGGGGCTTGTGTGTGTGGTAATGAGTACAGAAAGGCTTAGTGTGTGTGTGGGGGTCGTGGTGGTTTTATAGAGTGCTGACAGGGTTAGTGTATGCATGTGTGGGTTTAATGCATGCTGGCAGGGTGAGTTGTATATGTGTGTGGATGGTGGGCTGGGGGGTTAATGGGTGCTGACATATATTGGGGCATGGATATGTGGCATAAATATATATTGGGGCATGGCTGTGTGGCATAATGTATTGGGGCACAGCTGTATGGCATATAAATAATTTGGGGCACATGTGTGGCATACATATTAAGGGCATTGTGTAGCATAATTCATGGCTATGTGGCATAATGTATTGGGGCACAGCTGTATGGCATATGTATTGGGGCACAAATGTGTGGCATATTATGTATTAGAGGCATTGATGTGTACTGTAGCATAATTATGAATTGGGGGTACAGTTGTGTGGCATATAATGAATTTGTGGCACAGATGTATAACATATTATGACTTAGGGACAAGGTTATGAGGCACAATATGATTTTGGGGCTCTGCTGTGTGGCATATTATGTATTAGAGGCATTGATGTGTACAGTAGCATAATTATGAATTGGGGGTACAGTTGTGTGGCATATAATGAATTTGTGGCACAGATGTATAACATATTATGACTTAGGGGCAAGGTTATGAGGCACAGTATGATTTTGGGGCTCTGCTGTGTGGCATATTAGGCTGGCATTTTTTATGAATTTGGGACACTGCTGTGTGGCATATTATAAATTGGCGACACTAATGTGTGGCAAACAATAGTATGAATTGGAGGGACCAGGGCCGGTGGATGAAATTTTGCCTAGGGCGCCCAGACATCTTGCACCGGCCCTGGGTATTAAGCAGGTAATACAGGTCTCTAGCAGGAGCTAAGCACAGCACCTTTCTGCAGTACTGTAACAGTTTACACAGAGGTATGCGCCTCTGGCTGACTCCGGGTTCTAGTGCCTGGAGTGTATTGCAGAGCAGGAGACAGCACAGGTGTGTTCTCCTCTCCACCACCAGACACACTAATGAAAAAGTTTGATGAGATATGCTTACCAGTAAAATTTTTTGTAATGGGACAGGATTGTGTATGGAACTTATAATGATGTGACTCGCACACATTTATTACGTGAGAAGTAAGTAAACAATGGGCACTGCTATACACATGTGAATGCTGCATGAGCAGTCCAATAAAAGTGCAATGGAGTTTAATAGACCATCTGATGTATGCAACCTCCGGCAACACAGTTTTCACTAATGGTAGGTGTTCCCCAAAGATCTGTTCTTGGACCTCTCCTATTCTCTCTCTACACATCTTCTTTAGGTGAACTCATCAGCTCTTTTGGCCTACAATATCATCTCTATACTGATGATACTCAGATCCACTTTTCCTCCTCTGACTTTTCCCCCGCTCTCCACACTTGTATCTCCAATTGTCTCTCTGCTATCTCTTCCTGGATGTCCCAGCGCTTTCTTAAACTTAACATGGCTAATCTTCCCACCCTCCCATCCTCCCGGATAACCTCACTGCCCACAATTGCATTATCTATTAACGGAACAACTATCTCCTCTAGCACACAAGTGCGCTGTCTTGGAGTTATCCTTGACTCCTCCATCTTCTTCAAACCACACATTCAGGACCTCATTCAGAGTCGGTCGTTGCGGCCGCACGGTCGTACGCCACCGATGTTCGCTAAACTGCACATGCGTAAAGTTCGCAATGCGTGTGCGCAAACTAGCTGCTATGACCAGAAATTTCTCTCTCCTTGAACACAGCCAGGTTGGTAGTTTGAGTGACAGAATGAGGCATTTGTGGGTGGTAACAGGGTAAGGTGCTTGAAAACGGGGGAGTGGAGATCCGAACGCAGGCGTGCCTAATTATGCGAACAGCGTTTTATTGGAGTGCATAATTAACAAAGTAGTGTCATGGCACATGTGACATGGGTGGTTTGTACACTGACCTGATCGTAGTGCTTAAGAAAGGGTATGGTCAACCTTAAGCTCTACGACCAGTTCCGATGGTTCCCGATGGTCTCGATTAATCCTTATATGCCCGGAGATGACATGTAATGCATACGAGAAGGGGGCGTATTTTTTGTCTTACGGCCGCATCCTCCCCTTGGTCGGCCAGCTAACGATCCGATCTTAAGGACGCAACTTGCGAGTGCATCATTTGCATATCCGGCCCCTTTTCCCTTACGACCGTGCGGCCGCAACGACCGACTCTGAATGAGGGCCAGAGTCCTTGCAGGTTTTTTGTAACAGCGGAAACACAGAGGGTTACCAGCAGTACTGGAGGGCGCTGCAGAGTCCACAAAATAAAATGAAGGATGTCTCTTTCAGTCCCGGCTGGGTCTACTGATGACCAAGGCTGATGGATGTGTGGGGGGCTTGTGTGTGTGGTAATGAGTACAGAAAGGCTTAGTGTGTGTGTGGGGGTGGTGGTGGTTTTATAGAGTGCTGACAGGGTTAGTGTATGCATGTGTGGGTTTAATGCATGCTGGCAGGGTGAGGTGTATATGTGTGTGGATGGTGGGCTGGGGGGTTAATGGGTGCTGACATATATTGGGGCATGGATATGTGGCATAAATATATATTGGGGCATGGCTGTGTGGCATAATGTATTGGGGCACAGCTGTATGGCATATAAATAATTTGGGGCACATGTGTGGCATACATATTAAGGGCATTGTGTAGCATAATTCATGGCTATGTGGCATACAATACATTTGGTGCACAGCTGTGTGGCATATGTATTGGGGCACAAATGTGTGGCATATTATGTATTAGAGGCATTGATGTGTACTGTAGCATAATTATGAATTGGGGGTACAGTTGTGTGGCATATAATGAATTTGTGGCACAGATGTATAACATATTATGACTTGGGGCAAGGTTATAAGGCACAGTATGATTTTGGGGCTCTGCTGTGTGGCATATTATGTATTAGAGGCATTGATGTGTACAGTAGCATAATTATGAATTGGGGGTACAGTTGTGTGGCATATAATGAATTTGTGGCACAGATGTATAACATATTATGACTTAGGGGCAAGGTTATGAGGCACAGTATGATTTTGGGGCTCTGCTGTGTGACATATTAGGTTGTCATTTTTATGAATTTGGGACACTGCTGTGTGGCATATTATAAATTGGCGACAAAAATGTGTGGCAAACAATAGTATGAATTGGAGGGGCCAGGGCCGGTGGATGAAATTTTGCCTAGGGCGGCCAGACATCTTGCACCGGCCCTGGGTATATAGAAGGTAATACAGGTCTCTAGCAGGAGCTAAGCACAGCACCTTTCTGCAGTACTGTAACAGTTTACACAGAGGCATGCGCCTCTGGCTGACTCCGGGTTCTAGTACCTGGAGTGTATTGCAGAGCAGGAGACAGCACAGGTGTGTTCTCCTCTCCACCACCAGACACACTAATGAAAAAGTTTGATGAGATATGCTTACCAGTAAAAAATTTTGTAATGGGACAGGATTGTGTATGGAACTTATAATGATGTGACGCGCACACATTTATTACGTGAGAAGTAAGTAAACAATGGGCACTGCTATACACATGTGAATGCTGCATGAGCAGACCAATAAAAGTGCAATGGAGTTTAATAGACAGTCTGATGTAAGCAACCTCCGGCAACACAGTTTTCACTAATGGTAGGTGTTCCCCAAGGTTCTGTTCTTGGACCTCTCCTATTCTCCCTCTACATATTTTCTTTAGGTGAACTCATCAGCTCTTTTGGCCTACAATATCATCTCTATACTGATGATACTCAGATCCACTTTTCCTCCCCTGACTTTTCCCCCTCTCTCCACATTTGTATGTCCAATTGTCTCTCTGCTATCTCTTCCTGGATGTCCCAGTGCTTTCTTAAACTTAACATGGCTAATCTTCCCACCCTCTCATCCTCCCGGATAACCTCACTGCCCACAATTGCATTATCTATTAATGGAACAACTATCTCCTCTAGCACACAAGTGCGCTGTCTTGGAGTTATCCTTGACTCCTCCATCTCCTTCAAACCACACATTCAGGACCTCATTCAGAGTCAGTCGTTGCGGCCGCACGGTCATACGCCACCGATGTTCGCTAAACTGCGCATGCGTAAAGTTCGCAATGCGTGTGCGCAAACTAGCTGCTATGACCAGAAATTTCTCTCTCCTTGAACACAGCCAGGTTGGTAGTTTGAGTGACAGAATGAGGCATTTGTGGGTGGTAACAGGGTAAGGTGCTTGAAAACGGGGGAGTGGAGATCCGAACGCAGGCGTGCCTAATTATGCGAACAGCGTTATATGGGAGTGCATAATTAACAAAGTAGTGTCATGGCACACGTGACATGGGTGGTTTGTACACTGACCTGATCGTAGTGCTTAAGAAAGGGTATGGTCAACCTTAAGCTCTACGACCAGTTCCGATGGTTCCCGATGGTCTCGATTAATCCTTATATGCACGGAGATGACATGTAATGCATACGAGAAGGGGGCGTATTTTTTGTCTTACGGCCGCATCCTCCCCTTGGTCGGCCAGCTAACGATCCGATCTTAAGGACGCAACTTGCGAGTGCATCATTTGCATATCCGGCCCCTTTTCCCTTACGACCATGCGGCCGCAACGACCGACTCTGAATGAGGTCCTCAGTATCTACCACAGTCCTGCCGCTCCCATCTTAAAAATATTTCCAAGTTTGGGGTGTGGCCTGACCACTGATGAAACAAGAGGTGTGTGCCCGGAGCTCCCGCTGAAACACATGATTCCTGGCCAACTTGCCTACCCTGGTGGCTTATTCTAACCCCCCCTACCCTCCAGCAACCTTATACCCTAGGACAGTGAGGTCCGCGGAGCCAGGTAGTGTTTATATTCGCTGTCGCGGTTTGCGGCCTTATGTCCTTACTGAAACTGCGGCCTCGATTTACTGCCGCGTCCTGGCTGTGCTCACGGCCGCTTTGCACCCACCGGAGTGCGCCCCCTCCCTCCAAACCCACTACGGGACCTGCTCTTGGACTGACGCTAATTACCACCACCCATCTGAATTAGAGTCTCGTCAAGATGCTCTCCAAATATCCCAAAACAATACCCACAGAGATGTCGACCACATTATTCAAGACCTTGCTGATCTTCGCATCTAAAAATGAGGATTTAGAGAACCGGGAAAGAAGAAACAACTTTCGTATCTGGAACATTCCAGAATCTATATCTTACTGTTATTTTTATCTCAATGATTATACTTGTGTTCTCCATACCCAATCTCTTATTGGCCCCTTTACTCTCCGCCCTTGTACCCTCCCCCCACCACCTACAGTGACATAATGCAATTTCTATTAAGCCTTTCTATATTTTTCTCCCTTTCACTATATGACTTCCACTGGAGGGTTACAACTCTCTGACATTCCCATCCTCTACTTTTGACTACCTCCACACACCCCCCCAACTGAATATTATTCCACTTTGCAATCCACATTTTCTAATTTTTGTAAGGTAGCTTGGACTGCCCCCCCTGCTACCTTCTTGGACTTTATTGTCCCGACTACTGTGTGTATTTTCCTCTGCAGGACACGAGGAATTCCCATTCGGACCCTTCCCCATTATCCCCTTTACTCTGATCTAACTCCTTCCCCTTCCTCCCCTACGAGTCCGGTTCACCTCATTCTCACTTTAAACTACCTTCTCTAATAGACCCTATCATTATGGCACTAACCTTCATCTCTTTAAACGCTAAAGGTTTGAATACCCCTCAAAAGCAATCTTCGCTTTTTCAAACTATTCGAAGTCTCAAAGCTGGGATTGTTCTAATAGAAGAGACTCACTTTAAAGCTAATATGCACCCTTCTCTACATTCTAAGCGTTTTCCTACCGCACACTACTCCTCCAGTCAATCGAAACATAACGGGGTGGCGATACTAATTAGCAATAAAGTCCCTTTTGTCCAACATTCGGTACACACCGACTCTGATCGAAGATATATTATATTAACTGGTAAACTGGGCAACCTGGAGTGCACAATAGCTAATGTGTATGCCCCCAACTCTGGCCAGATATAATTTTTTAACTCCTTTTTTTCCAAATTAAATAAATGTAGGATGGGCTGCCTTCTTGTGGGTGGAGATTTCAATGCAGTACTCAGTCATGAAGTGGACAAATCTTCTGCCCCCACCACCTCGCGACCTTGCTCTTTAACCCGATCTTTGAACTCACGTATTCGTGAATCAGGCCTTTTTGATACTTGGTGAGCTCTCCTTCCTACATCCCGCGACTTCACCTTACTCAAGGATTGTTCTTTTTCTCTGTTGCACCCCAGCATCTAAACACCTCTCCGATTCATCCATAGTCACTAATCATTGGTCTAACCATTCTATAGTTACTGCATCATTCAATTTTTTGATGTGCCCACATCTCAACCTCCCTGGCGTCTGAACGAAACTCTCTTGAAAATCCCAAAATTCCAAGAGAAACTTAAACTTGCCCTCGAGGATTATTTTTTCCTTGAATACAACAGACTCCGCCTGCACCCCACTGGCCTGGGAAGCACATAAAGCAGTCATTTGTGGGCGCATCATTAGCTATGCCTCTTTCAGAAACAAAGAACGTAGATCCCAAATAACTTTCCTGACAGAAGAGCTCCACCGTCTGGAAACCTCTCATAAACGTCTTCCTTCCCGCTCTCTATACAACCAACTAACTTCCGCAAAAGCATCCCTTAATGCCCTTCAGGCTGAAAAAACTGAACAATCCTTACGTTGGCTTAACCAAAAATTCTATGAAAAAAGTAACAAAGCAGATTCCCTATTAGCCAGTAGGCGGAAAGTTCGGAAGGCCAGAACCGTGAGCCCAGTATTAAAAGATGACAACGGCACTCATCTATATAACCATACTACTATCAACTCGCTATTCAAGATGTATTCCAAACATCTTTATAATATCTCAGAGTATTCCCATCTCCCTTCTCCAGCCCACACCTCGATTGCAGACTACTTAGCCTCCTGTAATCTTCCCTATATAAATACTGTGAATTCCTCTGCACTCAACGACCCTATTTCCGCCGATAAAATCATCTCGGCCCTTAAAACGCAAAAACCCTCTAAAGCCCCAGGTCCCGACGGCTGTCCAATGTCTTATTATAAAACTTTCCAGTCCTCTCTGATGCCACATTTAATTGCGGTTTTTAATCCAATCCTAGAAGGAGCTTAATTTCACCCGGATACGACCAAAGCCACTATCACCGTCCTCCCAAAACCCAATAAGTATCCATTATTAGTGTCTAACTACCGCCCCATTTCACTGCTTAATACCGACCTAAAACTTTTCGCCAAAGTACTTGCAAATAGGCTGAACCCACTTCTCCTCACTGTAATTCACCCCGACCAAGTGGGCTTTGTCCCATCCTTGCAGGCACTAGACAATACTAGACGCACGATTGATATAGTTCACTATGTCAATACACCCAACTTCCTTCTCTGGTGCATGCTTTGGATGCGGAGAAAGCCTTTGATAGGGTCTCTTGGCCATTTATGTTCCAAACACTGCGTAGCTTTGGATTTCACGGGAAGTTCCTACAGGCTATTCAAGCCCTTTATTGTAACCCCTCCGCCACAGTTTCAGCAGGCGGTCTACTATCAGACTCATTCTCAATCACCAACGGGACCAGACAGGGGTGCCCTTTATTGCCCCTGATATTTGCCCTTATCATAGAGATGCTCGCTAGCCGTATAAGGGCAAATCCCAACATAGCTGGTGTCAAAATGAAACAATCCCAATATACCCTTTCCTTATTTGCTGATGATATACTCCTCACCTATTTCATGAATTCTCTCACTACGGCTTCTTATCGGGCTATAAAATCAATCATGCTAAATCTGAGGCCCTTCCTCTCAATCTCTCTGGTTGTATGAGGAAGTTGTTACAATCAAATTTTAATTTCCTATGGAAGAGAGATTCCCTGAAATACCTTGGGGTCTCAATTACAAAATCCTATGATTCATTCTTTAAAACCAATTATCCCCTTCTTATCAGATCAATCCATAAAGACCTACAACAATGGAGAACGTATTTTCTTTCATGGATAGGGCGTTAAAATGCAGTGAAAATGAGCATTCTTCCCAAACTGCTATATATTTTTTAGACTCACCCTGTGGCTATCCCTTCCCACACTTTTGACACTCTTCAATCTACACTCGGCAAATTTGTTTGGGACAATAGAAAACCCTGCACTCGTCATGACACACTTGTCAAACGCACGTGGGAGGTAGGTCTGGGTTTACCCAGTCTACGCCGCTACTATAATGCTACCCGATTGAGTCAGATGGCCGCATGGCATTCACCTCGACACATCTAGCATTGGGTTGACCTAGAAAGTGATTTGTTGACATACAGCGCTCGCTCTGAATCAGGGCCGTCCTTATCTTTTTTAAGAGTGGCTTCCTGGCCGCTCGCATAGCTGTGGGTGACCACCCACAGCTATAGCGAGCGGCCAAAATGATGGTTGCGATGGTCAAGACCATCACGACCATCGGGCTTGCGACAGGACCCTTGCGGTAGGGTCTCTTTGCCGCAAGCCCTGGAGTGCTTTTGGCTCTATCAGAGCCAAAAGCACTCCTACTGACATCACTAGTGATGTCAGTGGGGCCGGCCCCAGACGGTAGGTGTTCCCATGGGAACACCTCCGTCTGGGCAGCCACGCCGCCGGCACGCCCACCAAAGGGGTCGTGCTGTCACTCACCATCGACAGCACGCCCCCTTTGGTGCGAGATCCGTAACGACGGCTTGGCCGTCGTTATTCGGGTCTCGTGCATGCGCCATGCATGGCCAACATCGACCCGCTTGCGATCGCCAATACCTACAAATCCATCATTTTGTCACCTCATCTTCCTTTGCTCTCTCCTCACCCAACCCCACACCTTTTGAAAGATTATGCATTTATAGATTTAATAATAAGGGGGCTATTTCATCTATATACCATTCTATTCTGGCATTGGAAGCTCCCCCACTTGAAGTACATGAACAGGCCTGGGAATAAGATCTGGGCTTCACCCTTGAAGAAGAAACTTGGGATACCATACGTTTAGCTGTCTCAAAGTGTTCTATCAGCGTGGCTATCAGAGAGAACTCTTACAAGGTGTACACCAGGTGGTACTTAGTACCAGAACATCTCCATCAGATGTATCCTGTATGGGGAGTGTGGAAATTAACGCAGGGGAACTTAGCAAGGAGATATCTGTGATATCTCCTGTGCTAAGTGGCTACATGATTACCAAAATAACGTTATTTAAGGAAACTGTCCTTAAAAATTTATTTTAGTGTTGATGAATAGGCCCCTATATCTTTTTTTTGCTGATTTGAATTGTTATATAATGATGTCCCATTATAGTCTGTTGTATTTTTTCAATGTATTCTCAAACTCATTCAATAAACAAATACAAAAAAAGATCAGGCCCTTTTTCCTTTCTGGTCATCTCCAGATTGGAGTATTGCAACCTCCTCTTATCTGGCCTCCATGATTCCCACCTCTCTCCACTCCAATCTGTCCTCAATGCTGCTACTAGGTTCATCTTCCTCTCCAAAAGTTCTACATCTGCCTGCCCTCTTCTACAAGCCCTACACTGGCTCCCTTCCCCTTCAGAACCCAATTCAAGGTTCTTACACTCACTTACAAAGCCCTCACCCAATCCTCTCCCATTTACATCTCTGCTTTCATCTCACTTCACACTCCTGCACGCCCACTTTGCTCAACAAATGCATGCCGTCTCTCTTGCCAACTGATTACTTCTTCTCACTCACACCTCCAAGATTTTGCCAGTGTTGCTCCCTATCTCAAGAACTCTCTCCCTCTCCCTATCAGACTTTCCACCTCTCTACAAATCTTCAAATGATCTCTCAAGACCCACTACTTCATCAAAGCCTTCCAGCTCTCATCCTAACTTACTCCATGCTTCGTCCTCACTCTTTTACACATCTGTCTGTCTGCCCCTCTCCTTTAGAATGTAAGCTCTCACGAGCAGGGCCCTCTTCCCTCATGTGCTTCTCCTTCCCTTACTCATAGGATCATCTACTCCAAACTCCCTACAAGGGCACCTAACACTTGATTGCTGATGCCTTGCAGCTTTTGAGAGTTATGATCGCTATTGCAGCAATGTTTATAAACTATGGTGCTCATTAAGAGCCGCTCGACAAAAGCGAGTGCTTGCTCTGAATAAGGGCGGCTGCTTTTATTTTACCCACAGCCTTAGCGAGTGACCAGGTGATGGTCACGATGGTCTCGACCATCGCGACCACCGGAGCTTGCGACGAGACACTTGCGGTAGGGTCTCATCTACCGCAAGCCCCAGGTAGATTCCTGCACTAAAAGAGCAGGAAGCTCCTTACTGACATCACTGGTGATGTCAGTAGGGTCGCCTATAAACTTCAGGAACACCTCTGTTTGTCCCGACATCAAAATCTCAACACCCATAATACTGCCAGAATACCAACAACCACAATACAGACATGGACAAAATCCAGCCACATGAAAATCTCTAAACATTCAAAATCCCGACACATCAAAAACCCGGCAAGGACAAAATCCCAACATCAAAATCTCAACAATGTATTTACACTCCATATGAGTGGCAATTGTGCAACAAAAGAAAAAAATACCTACAGATGTTTCCTCATAAACCCATATTCACAGTAATTGACACAATCTGATACTGTATCTGCTAAAAAGTTGCACACCCAGGGGCTTATGTAATAGATTGTGAGCTGCAGCCGCTGCTGGAACTCCTGTAAATCTTCCCATATTTTTAAAGCAGCAATCATTTTAAAGGCCTTAAAAATTATTGCCGCTTTAAAAATACGGGAAGACTCACAGGAGTTCCCATAGCGGCTGCAGCTCACAACCTATTACATAAGCTCCCCAGTATTTAAGAGAAAGAAAAGAAAGAAAAATACCTACAGATGTGTCCTCATAAACCCATACTCACAGTAATTGACACTAGCTACTAAAATATGGGTTTACGAGGACATACTGTAGTTGCAGATATTTTTATTTATTTTGTTGTACGATTGCCACCCAGTGTAAATACATTGTCAGGATTTTGTTATGTCGGGATTTTTTTTATCCATGTCGTTCTAGTTACTTGTCGCAATTTTGTCCTTGTCGGTATAATGACCTGACAGTATTTTGTCCATGTCAGTATAGTGACATGTCGGCATTTAGATTTTGGTGATTTTGTCCATTTCTAGCTTTTGTCCCTGTCTGTATTTTAACTGTCGGTATGTTGATTGTCGATATTTAGTCTGTGTTGGGATTATAGTTGCAAGGATTTAGACCTGGTCAGGATTTTGGTGCCAGCAATTTGACTCCCGGGATTTTGACAGTCGAGATATCATACATAACCCTTGACAAGTGCCACAGTCATCAGCAAAATTAAAAATATACTTTTCAGCACATGGCATATCATGCAAGCTACTTACTGACAATGCCATGAAGTCTCACTATCCACAGTCTAATGGACTAGCAGAAAGAGTAGTACGTTGTGCGAAGCACCTGTTAGACAAATGTTTAGTGATGGTTCTGATGTGTTTATGGTGCCACACCATCATTTCCACCACCAAATTCAACCTTGTGCAAGATGCTCTGCAGAATTCCAGGTTGTGGCTCAAACCCACACATATTAAACCATCCCATCGCAAAAGACCATTGTCTCCTGGGCAAACCATTCACATCCAGATCCCTGATTTGACAGAGTCTGGACTGTGCAGAGATGTTCCCACAGGCCCAACAGCTATGTGGTGCAATCTGACAATGTTTTGTATTAGCACAAGAAGCACCACTTCCTAGGGTTGTGATCCAACACCTCCACCTCACCTGACACTGTCTGAGGGTTGTTGAAGCTGGATTAGTGGCTGAGACGGAATCAGCATAAATATTAGCGTTTGCAACGCCATCTTGCGAATGGCAGCTAGACTCCATTTTAGAAACAAGAATCTGCAAGACGCCATTTTGCGACCAGCGCCATTTTAAGTTACAACTCACGAGCTAAGTACAGATGGCAATGTTTTTGATAATCTACCAAGGGCAACTGGAAGAACAGCCTCCTGAGAAAAAGTAAATAGAATAGACAATGCACCACAATACTGTGATTGTTTTACATACAAATTGGGAATCCCTGTATGTAGACAAGTATAGTTGTGGCAATTGTAATATAACCCAGGCATTGATCTACACAATTTAATTTGTCTGAATCCTAAACAGGTTTTAGTCCCACACCCATACAGAATGGCCCCGGCTTCACAGCTGGGGGTAACACATTTGCATTGCAGTTTGAAACTGTGAGTGAGGAATGAGATGTGTGTGTGTATGTATGTATGTATGTGTGTATATATATATATATATGTATGTACATGTATATATGTATATGTTAAGTCCATCATAGATGGAATCTCATGTATAAACACTGCACATTACGCACAGTTGAGCTGCTAACATGACGCTCAGTAGCAAATGCACAATATCCTGCATGCGAATGCTGTTTATTAGCCTCATGCGCACACATCTGCCCCAAGTTAACTAACATCTTTCTATCAAACCCCACATACTTACACATTACATTGTTACATACAAGGTTCCATGAGCTTTAAAGTAAAAGATTCAAGTTTTATTCATTTATAACAAATGCTGTGAAATAAAGACTATTTTGGTATCTAAGGTTTAATACATGATAAGTAAGCCGTGTTTGATATTATACTGATCCGCACTTTATCCACAGCTTCCCGGTATCAACGGTGTGAAGATCGGAACATGCGTTCGCAACTTATGGACCGTAAAGACATAAAGAACCAAAATGTATTTTTGTGCATGCAGGGGAAATAGAGGAGGCAACAAGCTGTTAGAGGCTGTTCTGTGTCCATTTGAACCAACCTGTTAAATGCTCTGTAACAGATGCGTCCCCTTTGGGAACCAATGGCATCAGCAACAAACCTTTCTATTGTGTTGTCTATTTCTGGGGGGGTATAAATATGTGTGCTCTGACCCTGGGTTTCAAGTCTTCTTGCTGAATGCTGATTGACAGAGGTTATCTTGCTGATGCCGGGATCTGGTCCAGAGCGCCTGCGTATGTATAACTGTACTTGGGTCTGTATAATTTCTTTGCGCTAAATTGTACTTAGATCATAGCGTGTAACTGACTGTACTTTTACTTGAATAATACTTTGTGCTTTGGAACCACGGGTTCAAGGTCTGGAGTCTTTATTTACTGTATGACTGCGTACGCAAAATAGCGTCATCCTTAGAGGTTTATAGGAAGGATATTAGAAGGTATAGGCAGGAGTGTATAGAGGTTAGAATCCAGAATCCTTAGGATGTTAGAACACCCATCATCATGGACAATGAATCCCCTGAAGAAGCACCTATTAGGATGCAGGACAATCCCATGCCCTTGCCTTATTACATCACTAGCCAACATTGTCACCAGGTATGGGAATATCCATGCCTAATCCAAAATTCCAGGACTATTTTGCTTAATCTCCCATCTTTTTAGTTTGTATGTACTTTGTTGCCCACTGTCCCCGCATCCATCACCTGTCATGCTTACACCCACACACCTGATTATTGTTCTTTATGTTAAAAAAGGTGATGTATGCTATATGTGGATGTTTCACCATTGCCATCCACTTGTTACACAGGAAGTGTTTGTTATACCAGAAGTGCTTTGTTATACAGGTGTGTTTGTTTTACAGGAAGTGTTTTCTTATACCAGAAGTGCCTCTGTAATCTGTAACCATGACTTAGCATGTCTGCAGCCAGTAAAGACAACTTCTGCAGTTCTCCAGAGTCTTGTGATGATTTTCGCTTTACAGAAGATATAAAAAAAAAAGAGATGGTCTTGACTTGCTGATGCCATTTGCATCATAGAGTAGGTGAGTTATGACATGTCCGCCTTGCAGCAAGGTAATTGCCTTTGCAGAAAAATCACTTCCTCTGCTGCAGGTCTGTGACAGGGGGGGTTAGGGGCATAGTTGTACTGAACCCCAAGGTTACAGGGGGCCCTGGAGTGGCCCACAGACAAAACTAACTCTGCCTGTGCCGCTGCAGATATGCGGGGTGCAGGCATGTACAGATCCATCCAAAGAGCCGATGTGGCTTGAACACTATAATGCCGGTGCAATAAAGTTTTTTTCATTTATTGTGGTGCAGCGTGCATGACATCAGGATATCATGCAGCTTCACACCTCTGAAAGGCCAAGCAGAGGAGCTGCTGCAGAAAGAGGAGCAGCTAGAAGACAAAAAAGAATGTAAGTCAAGTGTCTGTGGGCTGGAGCCAAAGAGATGCAGGTGCTGTTGCTGGAGAGACCCTGGGTACTGGAGAGTCAGAAGGGAGCTTGATAAACACTGTGGGGGCTGTAGAGACACTGCAGGGGCTGGGACTGGAGAGACCCTGGGTACTGGAGAGTCAGAAGGGAGCTTGATAAACACTGTGGGGGCTGTAGAGACACTGCAAGGGCTGGGACTGGAGAGACACTGGGTGGGCTGGTCCTGTAGATAAATTTTGGGGGCTGGTACTGGAGAGACACTGTGGGGGCCAGGGCTGGAGAGACACTGTGGGGGCTGGAGAGATTGTTGGTGGCTGGAGAGACACTGTAAGGGCTGGGCCTGGAGAGACATTGTGGATCTGGAGCTGCAGAGACATGGAGGACTGAGGCTGGAGAGACACAGTGGGGCTGGAAAGACACAAGGGTGGATGAGGCTGAAAATGAATGGCTGGAGATTATCCACAACTCGCAGGATTAGAAGGAAAATACTTGGGGACAGTAATCTTCATTCTAAAGAAACATTGCTCAATACAAATGGTACCAAATTAGCAAACACGGTTTAATAATGTAAAATTGTATGATCAGGGAAGTTCACATTTTGCCCTGCACCAAAACTTGACATTGGTTGTATTCCTACACGAACACTCATGTTCCGGACCATCTGATTTCCTGCATGAATAGTGAATACCGACTGAAATCACCATCTGCCCAAGGAGGAACAATTTCTTCAGAGTTTCCCCACTGCAGAGAACCACATATAGGTAAGGCAGAGACTTAAGCGACTGTCCTGTACCTGCCAGGGATCCAGGGATTGGGGAGAGGGTACCCAAAAACGTTGGTGTGCCGAGCCCCATGATTTCTGTTGTCGGCCCTGCTTTTCTGAGAGCTTCAGAGGTCTTTTCTTTATGACTCTACTGAGCAGTATATAACAATATGTAACATATTATATAGGGATGTACCCTGTATTTTAAGTGAGATATTCCACCTATAACATGTACCACATTATAGTCTTCACATATGCATAGCTTACAAACACAAATTCAAAAACACACAGGGGGTCATATGTACCATGCCCTTTACTGACATAGATGTAGTAACTTGTTTCAGAATTAAAGTGAACCCAAGTCCATGCGAGTCAATTTTGAGAAAATGGATCTCAAAGTTAAAGAACCATAATCAACTAATTAATTAATTAACCATTTATTTTTAATTGTTAATTACTGCTTCAATAACGTAGTACCATGTTTCATTTATACTATTTTATAAAATATGATGTTTCCACTGTACTATGGCAGTGTTAGTACAAAATGGGCAAATTGACTTGGTTCATTTTAACTCTGAACAATCCATTTATCCTCTAAGATGGCTGTGATTAAGTACCGCCCATTGCTTTGTTACATATGTGATGCCATCTAAGAGCATTCATTATAGGTAAGAGCATTTTTAAAGTATGAATGTAAACTATTATATTATTACAATGTACAATCGTGATGCATGAGATAATGACAGACCATGCCATGTGTCTCCTCACTATCACCTCAGGCACTGAGAATGGGCTTCAACGCCTATCCTAGGGTCAGACTACAGGATGTGGCCATACCAGGGTCAAAGATTACTGATGTTTCTCCACATTGTATTTTACATGTCAAATTGGAAATGTAAATTATAAAGGGGGTTGTCTAAAAGTAATATTACTCAGACTGCTGTGTCACAAATGGCCACACAACGCCTCTGCACATATACACATCAGACTGCCGGAAGGGTTATGCACCTGCATATGGCCTAGCAGGCTAATAGCAGTGTTTGATGTGCTGTATCACTATTTTATCTGGTTGGTAAATGAACCCTAATGACTTAAACCCTAATGGCAGGTACCTCAGCAGCTTGTACACAGCGCACTACAGAAATCATCAGCGTGAAATTCTGTCACATTTGTTATCTCTTAAGTGCAACTAAGATCAATAATTCATCACGGAAGATAAAGATTGGTTTATTTGCTGTACTGACAAATGTACCCTACTTTTTTATTAAATGAGGATCCATTAAACACAGCTGGCATTTCCTGCAATTACCATCTCTGCCATATAGAAGAAAATGAGATGGTTAGAGGCTTCTACTGAGTACCCCCATCTGCTAAATAGCTTTTGTAAGGTACTGTATGTTTCTGCTTTTTCACTTGAAAAAAAAGGCCTATCACTAGTTACTCCCCACACACACATTTCAGCCACTTCCATCTGTATTTATACACTGTGGGCTCCATTTATATACTGTGGGATACATTTTAGAACTCATTGAAGGAGTTGTGTTGTCCGTTCTGTAATTAGCGTACAGCTATTTGTGACTGCACTCTGTAGATGCCGTTAGTGGTACTTCCCCCGTTATAGGCATTGGGGACTCAGCAAAAGTCTTCCAGGCTTTGCAGAGTCGCTGTCGGGATGAATTGCAATGTGCATGTGCACTAACCAGCAGCAGCCTGTTGCCGTTAGCGCTAGGCTGCCAGTGACACATCGGAGGACATCATGGGACCAAGTAGTATAAGGGGCATGGCTTAGAGAGTGAGGTTGGTGCAGACAAGTAGGGATGGGCAGAACGATTCACTACACTGAGTTGAGCCACATGGCTCAACTCAGTGAAGTGTCTCGAGTCAGTGTCTCAAGACACGACTCTTTAGGCAGTGCAGTGCTGTAGCCAGCAGGAGAGCCAGCGACTCAGAGTGAGTCGCTGACAGCTCAGCCCCCCGCAGCCCAGCACTACAGCTCAGGGTTCTCACTGACTCTCCTGAGTCAGTGAACTGCCCGAGCCCTGGCTGTAGCTGCGCGACTCAGTGAGTCGCTGACAGCTCCGCCCCCCGCAGCCCAGCACTACAGCTCAGGGTTCTTCTCACTGACTCTCCTGAGTCAGTGGACTCCCCGAGCCCTGTAGCTGCTCCGCCCCCTACACTGCTGATCTGACTCAGTGCATAAGTATAATCAGGTCGGATAGCAGTGTAGGGGGCGGAGCTGTCACTCACTCTAGCTGCCACTGACAGAGAGGCTAGGGAGGTGACAGGCCAGGGAGGTGGGTGTCTGGACTCACCAAACACTGAGTGACTCGAATCATTCACTCATCTGAATGATTCGAGTCAGTGTGTTGATACACTCACTCACTAGCCATCTCTACAGACAAGTTTTCTGACAAAAGACTGTGGAAACCAAGTGTACATTCCTGGAATGCTGAGTCTGCACTGTGACCGAGATTGAGATTCAGCCTGGAATCACGGCTCAGAGAATTTTTCTGATATACGTGTGTTTTATCCTTTGTAAAAAATTATTAAAAAAAAACGTACTTCATGATTGTGCACCTCATTCTATTTACTGCAGAGAATCGAGCATGACCCTATGAGGACAGGGTTAATGAAGGGGAGCAGCACTTTCAACAAAGTGACTGAAGTGTTGCAGTATGTGGACTGCTGCTAATTTTGGATACTATAACAGAAAGTAGGAATTGTGCATATAACCATATTATCTATCTGTCTATCTATCTATCTATCTATCTATCTATCTATCTATCTATCTATCTATCTATCTATCTATCTATCTTTGTACAAATAGTCCATAATTAATTTTACCCATTCAGAGCTGTCTGTAGCTCTAACTAATAGGAGGAATGTCACTATGTATAGTATATACTATTAAAGTCATAGGGGCCTAGCCATCATCCATAATGAGCCTGTTACAAATGCAGAAATGCTTGTTTACGCATGTTGTATGTAACGATCCCATTCATTATTAGGGGCCCGTTATAGGCACCTCATTTTCAGCAAACTTTGCTTCCGAGAATCCATGCTGATTCCCGGCTCCCCGCTCTGGGAATGATTTCCCGGGTTACAAAGAGAATCTTTCCGCCGCCTCCCCATAGCGCTACCAGCGACCGTGCGCATAGGTGTACTCAGGTCACACATGCGCAGTCTGCTTGCTCCAGAGAGGTAAGTAATGCTACTAAGGGCCTGATTCAGACCTGCTCGCTAGCAAGCGGCAGCTCGTTGCAGACGATGTTCGCTAATGTGCACATGCGTGTAGTTCGCAGTGCGCACGCTCAAACTAGTACGAGGATCAGAATGTGCTCGCTCACCCGGCAAAGACAGCCCAGTGGAATGAGTGACAGGAGAGGCCGTTTATGGGTGGTAACAGGGGCAGGGCAGGCAGCGTCATAGTACACGTCACCTAGCTGAATTTAACACTGCAGTGCTTGCGGTAGGGTACAGTCAACCGCAAGCGCTGCGGTCAGATCCGATGGAACCCGATGTACCGATGGTTGTATATACTTCCTGGAGATCACGTACGCTAGTGGGCGGCTAAAGACAGGCTGGTGGGCGTCTGGAATCATAAAGTGAACGCTCGTCAAGACATAGTGAGCATGCTTATGCCTTGCCGTGCGAGCGCCTGCCTTGATGTCACTTAGATGAACTTACATACGCAGGGAGCGAGCGGCCGCATCTAGCGAGCGGGTCTGAATCAGGCCCTAAATCTGTTGTAATATTACTGAATGCAGGAATTGCTCCAATACCTAAGTATCTGCCGCCATAACTTGCAACTTGCCGTGAAAAATATATTAGTTCCAAATCCTGCTGAATGGTAAATATATGGTGCCGTATAAGGTAAAATGCATGAAAAGGTACCAACAAATAAATAACTAAGACAAACCTAAAATTGATTTAAAACTTATTTTTTCTCTTTGTAAAAACTGAAAAAGAAACTAAACTAACATTCACTCACAATGTTCGATGATATTAAGGGCCTCATTCAGAGGCGGTCGGAGGATGCAAGCGGTCGCTCAGAAACTGGGTTTACACCCACAGCTCTAACGACCGCTCGGGTGATGGTCGCGATGGTCAGAGACCATCGTGACCATCGGGGCTTACGACGAGACCCTAGGTTAGGGTCTCACTTGTCGTAAGCCCCGGAGAGCTTCTGGCTCTGTCAGAGCCGGAAGCTCTCCACTGACATCACTAGTGATGTCAGTGGGGCCTCCCCCAAACGGTAGGCGTTCCCATGGGAACGCCTCTGTTTGGGCTGCCACCCCCCGGCCCGCCTTCCAAATGGGGCGAGCTGTCAATCAACATCGACAGCTCGCCCCCTTTGGAAAGAGACCCGCTATGACCGGCGCTGGCGGTCGTAGCGGGTCTCACGCATGTGCACGAGGGAGCCGGCTCCCTCGTGCACATGCGCACTGGCCAAACATCGAGGCGGCCTTGCGGTCGTAGACCGTACGGCCGCCTCTGAATAAGGTCCTAAGTGCACTGCATTAAGTGCACTTAATGCAGTGCACACTTTTCCATTAAGTGCAGTGCACACTTTTTGTTCCCTTAAGTGCAGTGCACACTTTTCTGTTCCCTTAAGTGCAGTGCACACTTTTTATAATTTTGGATTTTAAAATTTAAGGTCAGTTCAGTTTCTTTTCAGCAATATAAAAATCATTTATCGTAGCAATGTAACAAATTGCAGGGGCTGCTGAGCAATACTCATCTACCTCCTCTAACCTCAGGGCAGGTCCTCGTGTCCTTTGCAGAGACACAATACTATTAAATATACAGCCATGCATTGTTCCATATAGGCAGGGGCGTGGCCCAATCACGGGAGGCGTGGCCACGTCCCCTTCAGAAAAAAAAAAAGACAAGGGGGACGCTGATGAACGCCCTCAGACCGGCGCAAAGCCAGGGGGGATGCAATCAGTGTGATCGCTCCCCCCCACAGGCATAGGAGACTGCTGTGGCTGCTGCACAGCAGCGACGAGCTGTCTCCCACTGCAGCTCAGCGCATGCTGTGTGCTGTGCAAGAAAGAGCATTGGTGCCCCCCCCCCCCCTTTAAATAGGGGCATAAGAAAAATGGCCTCATGGGGAAGGACCAGGGAAGAGACAGGGGAGGCCAGGAGATGCTGGGGATAAAAGAAGAGGAAGCAACAAGTGAGAATGATAATAAACAGGAAAATTTACAGGTTCGAACAGCGCCTGCAGTGCCCTGGTCGCACTACCCTAGTTACGGCCCTGCCCCCAGTAGTGGCCCTCCCTGTGCAGTGCCAGTGCCCCTTACATATATAAGGACAAAGACACACAAAAAAACAACACTTATCTGAATCCCCGCTCCTGCAACAGCCAATGAGAGTCTGTCTGACTCTCTTTGGCTGCCAAAACAAACACACTGCCGCCACTTCTTAAAAATGTTTTGTGTTGAGTTTTTTGTCTTAGAGAGCTATATGTGTCCATTTTAAAGAATACTAATAAAAGTAATATTTTATATTAAAATTGGTCCTAGTGCACTGCCAGATAAGACTTCTTTTCTTTTTTCAGTTTTGAACTATATACAACATTATTACCCCTTCTTGGGGGGTCCCCACCTCCCCTGAGATCCCCGGATTGGGCTGACCAGCTTGGGGTGCGAATGTTTTGGCCATGGAGACCCCGTGATAGGGTCTCCTGGCTGTGGCATTACACCCCGGTCGGTTTGGGTCCGGTGCTGGTTTTAAATATAGGGGGACCCCTATGCATTTTTTCCCCACTATATTTAAAACCAGCACTAGTCCTGCAACCAGGTGCTGGTTCCTAAATTACAAGGGAAACCTACTCGTTTTGTTCCCCGTAATTTTAGGAACTAGGACTGGCTGAGCAGTCCGGGGCTGGTTATACTTTTTGGGGGGGGGACCCTACGTCATTTTATTTTTTAATAAAAACACTTTAAATTAAGTACACATGCAGAAACAAATCACACTGTTCTGTGTATGTTTCTGCAAAACTCGCAGCTCAGGAGGTGGAGTGTTTGAAACTTCAATTTATCAGGGAGTTTGCTACAATCTCACCTGAGTTTGTAATTTCGATTCTTGGTAAATTCCAGATTTGCATCTTTTTCATGAAAAGTACTTCAGTTGATTCGAGCGATGGTGAGTTGATTCGAGTTTGCAATCTTACCTGAGTTTTTAAGTGGAAAATGAGAACTCACCCAAGTTTGTCTTTAGTAAATTTGCAAGATGAAAAACATTCCTAAACTCACCCGAGATTGCAATCTCGACCAAACTCGAAATTTAGTAATTTTACCTCTAAGAGTAAAAAAGGTTTTCTTTTTTTAGAAGTTTTTAGATTTCTCTAAATATGGTTAAAATTTCAAAATAAAAAAGTGCGTAGTAGGAATTGAGGGGCTGTTCACAGCCTTATGGTCAAATGCTGTCCTACTCGGGCCACACAGGCCAATTAAAGGCATTTCCATCTCTATTTTGCAGTCATGGTAACATGAAACTGGACATAAATTTGGCTCCATCCTCGTGCACTATGAATATTTTACAATGTTTAACTGAAAAGAGTATATATACGGTTACCAGAACTCTCAGCTCGTAAATTTTAAGACTGCAAACAAAAAAATGTCAACAGGCGGATCTAACGCTGACATTGAGATGGATTAATGTGTTTGCTGTAGTGACTTATTCATACAAGTAAATAGTGATGCTAAGTACCGGTCTGTTCACCTATTCCGTGATTACTTGCTACAGAATTTGCAGAGAGCAAGTTGGTGAGTTAGACTGGCCTTTGCCAAAAAAAGTAATTAGGGTGAGAGGATCAATTACTATAAAGTGAGAGGTTCAGAGAATTTACCAAAGTGTCACCTAAGTATACGATGTATGCGACCCTTAGGTTCAAAAATCATAAAAATAAAAATACATGAAATCTCTCAGTGAATTTCTAAATAGCTCATTCCTGAAATCCAACATCCTACCACTACTCTATGACCGCTAGGCAGGTTCTATGACCTGTGGCCAGCTTCTCAGCTTGTCTGCCTTTTACCCTGGATAATTTGAACATGTCTCTTTTATTGTCTCTTTATAAAAATTTCTTTCATGCCTGAAACAATAAAGTTGTTGCCTAGGGTCCAGTGGACAGCGAGGGGCTAATTATTCTAACCACTGTATATGTTGTTGTTCTTTGTCACATGGAGGTGGGAAGACGGGCCAAAACCATTTTTTTGCCTTGGGGCCCATGTAGTCTTCATCTAGCTCTGGTGAGAGGTGTATTGTGGGTCTGGTCTGCCATTGGTTTTCCAGGTAATCCAGTATGTTTGTGTCTATGCATCGCATACCCCTAACGGAGAACACGTTCATTTATAGTGCTGGAGAGAAAGGAAGATATTATATTGTGCAAGTATGCTTCTCCAAACAATAAGATGCCATTCCAGTCACTTTCCTTTTCCTCTCCCTCTGCCCTTCTGTCCCCTCAGCCTTTTTTAAAACATTGCTAAGTGTTTCCGTTATTTGTTATTTTATTATATTTTAGCCCATACTATTTATATTTTGCTGCCTTCCTGGCTCATTTCCATGACTTGACTGTAAAGGATCATTATGAATTTCCTCCAAGCCGAGGTTGGTGCTTTAGGTTACAGTAATTTGTAGGATGTGTTGCTGATCTTACTTCAACACAAGGGAAATAGAGAAATGATGGTACTACATTGCACAGGGGTGAAAATGGGAGATATTTTACAATATATACAAAGCATTAAAATTTTGAAAAATAATGTATTAAAACTACGAGGTAGCTATGTCATTTTTTACCTACCGTATATACTCGAGTATAAGCCGACCCGAATATAAGCCAAGGTACCTACTTTTACCCCAAAAAACTGGGAAAACTTATTGACTCGAGTATAAGCCTAGTGTGGGAAATGGCAGGAGCTGGTAGTGCCCCCAGTAGTAATTCCCCCTGGTTGTGCCCCCAGTGGTAATCCCCCCTTTCAGTGCCTCCAGTAGTAATCCCCCCCTGGTAGTACCCCCAGTGGTAATCCCCCCTTTTAGTGCCCCCTGTAGTAATCCCCCACTGGTAGTGCCCCCTGTAGTAATCCTCCCCTGGTAGTTCCCCCAGTGGTAATCCCCCCCTGTAGTAATCCCCCCCCTGGTAGTGCCCCCTGTAGTAATCCCCCCCTGGTAGTTCCCCCAGTGGTAATCCCCCCTTTTAGTGCCCCCTGTAGTAATCCCCCCCTGGTAGTTCCCCCAGTGGTAATACCCCTTTTAGTGCCCCCTGCTGTAATCGCCCCCTGGTAGTGCCCCCTGTAGTCCCCACCCCCCAGTAGAGAGAGACGTGACAAGAATAAATAAAAAAAATCACTTACCTGTAACTCCCGCTCCTGGTCCCGCCGCTGTCCGCTCCTCCGGCCGCTTTGCATGGGAGAGACGTCGTCATGACGACGTGTCTCCCATCACCCACTGCGGGAGCCGGAAGATGGCTCCCGCAGTGGGAGCAGCAGCAGCCGCTGAGAGTCTGACAGACTCTCAGCGGCTGCTGATTACACCAAACACGCAGCTGCCGGCTCTGGCGGCTGTGTGTTTGGCAGTGTGTAGCGCTGACCGAACTCCGTCCGGTCAGCGCTACACTTGACTCGAGTATAAGCCGAGGGGGTACTTTTTCAGCACATTTTTTGTGCTGAAAAACTCGGCTTATACTCGAGTATATACAGTACTTAATTCTCTACACAAATATAATAACAATGAGCATCACAGAGACCGCAATATAATATAGAGAGCATTGCTATGACCGCAATATAATGAAGAATCCACAAAAATAGATGAACTGCCCTAATGTGAGCATAATGTATATGTATATATATACATATATATACACACACACATATATATATATAAAGCACAAAAATTCTTATTGCATTCAAAAAGAAAGGTACACGCTTTGATCTAGCACAATTAGCGCAAAGACAATTAAATACAGAAAATAAGATACAATAATAGAGAGAGCATTGTTATTTAAAATTCAGTGTCAGTAACCGCCTGATTTATGGGGGGGAGGGGGGAGGGCTTGTGGGACACACTAACTGGAAAGTATATATCAATATGATATTATAATCTAAAAGTGCAGGTTATGTATATGAGATGGGGCCCTGTCTGGGACAATCGGGGAGGGGAGGTGCACTGATATATAATGCTGGCTGAGGGGTGTAATATTAGGTATTATAAGGGATGAGGGACCTGCTAGGCTGCTACAATCAAGGAGGGGGGAGGCACTGATATATAATGCAGACACACTAACGGTTGTAATAATAAGTATTATAACAGTGCCTTCTCCTTTCTCCCTCACAGGGGCGTATCTTCCTATTGGCAAGGATGGCACTTGCCAGGGGCGCCGGCCGGTGGGGGGCGCCGGTGGGGTCCCCCCCACCAGTCGATGCCCCTGGCAAATACCATTCGCAGCTAAAACTTTCCCCTGATGAGTCCAATTATTTTTTTTTTTAGATGGAGACAGCTGTGTCTCCATCTCAATACAAGCGGCAAACGCTGCCGCAATCACAGCTACGGAGAGCTCAGAATGTCAGAGGGAGCTGGGGAGCTGCTGCACATGCTCAGCCACAGCTGCTCCCTCTCCCTCCTCACAGTATGTAGTGCTGCGGCTGCCGATCGCCTCCTCTCAGCCCCAGGTACGTGATTGTGTGTGTGTGTGTGGTGTGCCATGTACTTTATGTGTGCTATGTACATGTAGGTGCAGTGCTAGGTATGTGTGTACAATGTGTGTGTGTGGTGTGCTATGTACAGTATGTGTGCTATGTAGGTGCAGTGCTAGGTATGTGTGTACAATGTGTGTGTGTGTGCTATCTATGTATATGTATGTGCAGTGCCAGGTATGTGTGTACACTATATGTGTGTGGTGTGCTATGTACAGTATGTGTGCTATGTAGGTGCAGTGCTAGGTATGTGTGTACAATGTGTGTGTGTGTGTGCTATGTATATGTATGTGCAGTGCCAGGTAGGTGTGTACACTATATGTGTGTGGTGTGCCATGTACAGTATGTGTGCTATGTATGTGCAGTGCTAGGTATGTGTGTACAATGTGTGTGTGTGTGCTATGTATATGTATGTGCAGTGCCAGGTATGTGTGTACACTTAAACCTTCTATCGGATGAGGTGTTGTCATGTGTGCAAACCACTTATCATACTAACATAAAATAAAGACACTGAGACGTGGATTTGGCAGATAACTTGATGGCGATTTATTGGAGCAATAATAATAATTATTTATTTAAGGATGTATGGTGGCAAAGAAAGGACGGCCAGAAATCAGCCAGATCTGCTATGCCCACACAAAAACAACAAAAGGCATAGCAGGCGTAGATCGCCCAGAGTGCATACACATAACCATGTAACTCATATCATCAACAAAAGGTAACGCTCACCCCCATCTTGACTTCCCACCCGTTTAGGTGGTGATACTGCCCCCCGTTAGGTTGGTACAGCCAACTACCAGTCAACGAAGGGAGCGCCCTTAAATCATAATTGCACACGGACTGGCGACCTGCCGTTCTTTCCCGCCACCCAAAACCAAACCCACAACATACCAAAATTTATAGGGGAGGGAGGGTGGGGAATCTGGAACAAAGAGGCTTTGGCCCACACTTTTATCCCACTATATAATGTTCCTGTTACAAACCCGCCCCTGCTTGCCATAGGCTAACTCCCACAAGTAATTTGCATACATGCCTGCCCCCATCCTAGAGGTTTAAAACACCTCTTTTCTTATGCAATCTTTCGGTTTCTCTAAACCTTCTATCGGATGAGGTGTTGTCATGTGTGCAAACCACTTATCATACTAACATAAAATAAAGACACTGAGACGTGGATTTGGCAGATAACTTGATGGCGATTTATTGGAGCAATAATAATAATTATTTATTTAAGGATGTATGGTGGCAAAGAAAGGACGGCCAGAAATCAGCCAGATCTGCTATGCCCACACACAAACAACAAAAGGCATAGCAGGCGTAGATCGCCCAGAGTGCATACACATAACCATGTAACTCATATCATCAACAAAAGGTAACGCTCACCCCCATCTTGACTTCCCACCCGTTTAGGTGGTGATACTGCCCCCCGTTAGGTTGGTACAGCCAACTACCAGTCAACGAAGGGAGTGCCCTTAAATCATAATTGCACCCGGACTGGCGACCTGCCGTTCTTTCCCGCCACAGCAAGGTTCAGCTTATAGAACCGCCGCACCGCCACCATACCAAGTACTACCCCAATAACGCCAACTCCTCAAAAAGATCCCCAATAAACAATGACACACCCTCCTCTGTTAAATGAACTCCATCAGGTCTATACATATAACTAAATCGAAATTGAATGTTATTATGGTAAATGAAACGGCCATAATTGGCCATCACAAATTTGGCAACTGCGAAATTAAGTTTCTTCCTAGCTTCGTCATTAGTAGGAAAACTCCTAACCCCACGCCAGACCTGTCGAGGTACAATGCAAGACCAAATTAATTTACACAAGGGCCAGGCCAATAGCACCCTCGCCAAATCGTTGACAATATCAACTCGTAATTCTACAGTGGACCTCTGCCCTAAGTCGTTGCCTCCTAAATAAGCCACCAAAATACGTGGCCTACCAAAAAGCCTTGCATACTCTAACAGTTTAGGACAAGAGGAATGCCATCTCATACCTCTGGAACCTATCCAACGGACCCTAGCTGAATATTCAAAAATTGGAGCTTGATCTGAACTCAAACCTAGCAGCCCAGAAAATATATGAGTGGCCTATAACCCAAATGTCCTGCGTGTCAAAGAGCAATCCTAAAGGTGGAGGAAAGCAGTAAATAAAAAATTAGTAATTGTCATAAAACAATAACATTTTATGGTGTATTAGTGGGATCTGATAGAACATAAGTGAGTATCTGCCAAAAAGAAAAATTTTCTATTGGTCGCCGACTTTACTATTTGAAGTGGCTGAGACAAACAGAAGACACAAAGGGGAAGAATGGGTGGGGGGGAATTGGGAAAAAACAGGTGAACTCGGCAAGAGGTAAAATAAAAACCTGCTGAGGGATGGACTATGGCCTAATTAAATGATTGAGAATAGCCGAATTGAATCCGTCAGTTCAGGTAAAAATTGTAAAATCCCTCAAGACTCCCATTGCCAGCAATGGCGAGTAGCTAATCCCGAGTAGGACGGACAGGGGTAACAGACAAGACAGGACAGTACATGAGACAAGACAAAAACCAGGCAAGCATAAAATATAAACGTAACCGGAACAGACTGTGAAATGACTTTAAACAAAGGGCCTTCATGCCTAGGTCGAATGTAACCTTTATAACTATCCGATTTCCAATGTCCTAGGGCCTTAATTTCTGATGCCGAGTTGCGGCTCCGATCAGAAACGAGTGTGTACCAAAATCTTGAGGCGGGAGGCCTAAAACTGATACACACCTCTTCAAAAACCAACCAAACTGGTATTTGGTAAGCGGAGTCCTGTCCATATGAATGAGTCATGAACCAGGAACATCCGGCCGCAATAACTCATACCGCATAGCTAGTGCCACGGGGCAGATCTGTTCGTCCCTAGATGGACCCAACGAGATCCACCTACCCCTACCAGTCTGGTCGGTCTTCGACTGCCGAATCCTACAGAGAACAGACCTCTCACTGACCAGGATATCCGAGAGGAGCATGGCGGCATCAACCCATTTGGATGATGCCACCAGCTCCGATACCCTCAAGGTGCCGTGAAAAGCCTCCGAAAACACCACTTGAATCAGGACCACCTCATACGCAGTAAGAGCCACTCCGAGAACCGCCCCTAATACTGCCGGAAGCAGATGAGCGTCCACAGGTCTCCTACGGTCAGCTACTGGCCGGGAGACCCGTGCCCAGCCCTTTAAAGCCTTCACTATCAGAAAACTTTTAGTAAAGTCAGGTTGGCCCTTCAATTACAATAAAATGCAATGCCCCCCAAAGAGCGCGCAACAGAAGCCCTGGATCTGCCAGCCAAACGGAGACTCCAAATAAAAGAAAGCATCGAACGATGCTGACTCTTACCTGCCTGTTTGCTGCTACGGGAATAATCTTCCCATTCATTCCATTCCTGCCGATATGCTCGCAACGTGGAGGGGGCTAAAGACTGTTCTGCTTAGCCCTCCATGCCGGCTCGATCACCTGCCAAACATAAGAGGGGCAAAGCACAACGTCAGCACCAGGGGCCACAGATCGGGACCTAGCCCACTGGAAACGTGATAACGCATTGTCTATCTCATTCTCCACCCCAGGAACGTGTCTTGCCTTAAACATGATGTTACAGCGCAAACATGTGAGCACAGCTGCGCTAGCAAGCGCAAAACCAGCAGGGAAGCCGCATGTTGCTGATTGTATCGCATGGACCATGCCCAGGTTGTCACACCTGATAATGATGCTGCGATTGCGTAACCATTCCCCCCAGATTTCCAAGGAAACCATTATGGGAAAGAGTTTGAGAAGGAGTAAGTCCTTAGTCAAACCCTTTCCCACCCATTCTTCCAGCCAACGGCCAACGCACCAGGAGCCATCAAGGTAACATCCGAACCCCGTGGTGCCTGCTGCGTCGGTGAACAGCTGCAGCTGCAAATTGTCAGCGGCTGGAGACATCCACAACCGAATGCCATTAAAATCCCGAAGAAACGAGACCCAGACAGAGAGGTCCTGCTTAATCTCTGAGGATAAACGTAGCAAATGTCTCGGTTAGTGATACCAGCCGTGGCCCTTTCCAATTTACGTGAAAAAGCTCTGCCCATTGGAATTACTTTACAGGCCCAGGAGGGATTGCGCCTGCCGCAGGGTAATTCTACTGGAAGCCGTGCATTCCGCTATGGCATTACTTGACAGGCTTATCGAGAGGAATGCGACAAGAACCCACCGAGGTACAGATCTCGATACCCAGGAATGACAAGGGAAGGGCCCTCCGTTTTGTCCACAGCAACGGGAACTCCAAATGAAAAAACAGCGCTCGTAAAGAAAACAAAAGATAACTGCATCTGCCTGAACCGGAAGGGCCGACACACAGAAAGTCATCGAGATAGTGGGCTATTCCATGACTACCGCAAAAATTAAATAAATAAATTCCGCGCACCAGTGTAGGAAGGTGCTAAAATGCTCGAAAAACGCACAGGACACAGAACACCCCATAGGCAAGCATTTGTCTATGCAATATCCGTTGTCCAAGCTAAAAACCCATAAACTGGAATGACTCTGGGTGCAAAGGAAGTAGACGAAAAGCTGACTCAACATCTATCTTAGCTATCAGTGCGCCCGGACCATAACACCTAATGACGTCCAAAGCATCGTCAAAAGACTGGTACACCACCGAGGAAACCTCAACTGGTATGGCATAATTTACTGACGAGCCTGGCGGATAAGACAGATGTTGCATGAGCCCTTATTTTCCTGGAATTTTCTTGGGAACCACTCCCACCAGGGAATTCACAAGATCCCTAATGGGGGTTCTGCAAAAGGCCCAGCAATGCGCCTGCGCTAACCTCGCCAGCCACTTTTTCCCTAAGAATGTGAGGCAATTCAAAGGCAGACTTCAAATTTCTAGGCGAATATGTGTCGACATCCCTGCAAATAGGTAAACGAAAACCAAAACTGAAGCCTTTTAACGAAAATTCTGCGTCCTGCAGAACCGGGTACCAACTCAACCATTTTGCTATCGCTGTGACACGGACAGGGGATGGAACTTTACTTAGCACTTGTGCCTTTTGCTGGCTGTGCAGGCTGCTGCTGGGCACCCCCCTTGAAACACTTGGCAACTGGGTGATTGCCACCACATCGCAAGCAGAGGTGACGAAAACGACATTTTAATGTGGAATTATTAAAGGCGAAGCATTTTCCCCAGACGCCTGCTGTTAGCCCTGACGAACTGAACTAGCTGCTTTGCACGCGTTGTACCCCTCATAGGCAGGACGCGAAGGCTGCGTGACCTCCAGCAATGTATATTTGTGGAAGTAGGAGCATAGCTGAGAATGGAGCTTCCCGGTGATAGCTGCTTGGGGCAGTGATTGCAATAATAAGCTGTGCACCCTGTAGAAATTCACTGTAGCACATGTATTCTGTCTATTTTGTAAGTTAAATGCTCAGAATACAGTATATAATACAATCTCCTCTATTGGCTGATAATAATGATTCAAAGGAGATAAAAGCTAGATCTTAGGTGCTATAGATAAATAAAGCAGTGTCAAAGCCATTACCCCTTACTGTCATATAACGCATCACTAAAGCATTCTATTCCCCCAATGATACCTCAATGCCCAGCATAATACTGACACTGTTTGCTGCAACTGTTTTCTACCATTAAGAGGCATAATCAGCACTTAGACCAGCTATAAAATACATCATACGAATGTACTGAATGATATAATTCTGGCATATACAGGACCAGCAAACACAGTAAGTAATTATATGTAGAAGTAGAGCCATCCTGTCTGAGCTGAATCTTTTTATTTCATGTGCCGGCTCCTTTACAGATCATATGAGCAAGTTGGGGAATCTGGGAGAGGGCAGAAAAAGAAACCATGCTCTGTCCTGGACATAGATGCACAGATTGGTCCCCTTATGTACTGGATGGTGTATTATCCAGTATTAATAATTGATCCAATAGGTGGTCCATATCAGTGCACCCCGTACAGTGCATGTTTTCCAGATCTAGTTGGTGCACAACAATATTCATTACTGGCTTTTTAACTTTTTCTACTGGCTGACACATTTAAAAGATCAACAGGGACTGTAGTGCTAGTTATTTCATTTGTGACACTGAGGGGATCCTAAAAAACATGCAACTTTAGTATTATATGCTATTTCTATTGTAGTCATCATGGTGTGTGCTGAGGGGGGGTTCAGGCAAGGCACTCATAAACCCCTCCTGCATTTGCCTATGGTGCTGGCCATTGCAGCCACAAAGATGATATTGACCAGGGGCATTAAGGACTAAAGGGAAGTACCCCTCCCCCGCACTGGCACACCTTCCACAAAGCTGCTGCAGCCTGAGGGGGGATAGAACTATCAATAGGGGAACCACACCTGCAGCTCCTAATAACATGGGGGCACTGTGGAGCCAGGGACCAGGGTCTGGGGAGGCTCATTACTAGGCAGGACATAGCTACACCCACCCCCAACAGAACAAGAAATCAGAAAAGACAGTGATTGAGGACAGAAAGGAAAAGTAAAAGCAATGATATGAAGTAAATGAAAAGAGACTAAATACAATAAGGAAAAGGAGGAGAGAAGAGGAGAAGAAGGAGAAGCACTAAGAGAGATTTATTAAGGAAAATGACAACTGACAAAATGCACTTCCCTGTCCTGGAGGAATCTGGAACAAAGAGGCTTTGGCCCACACTTTTATCCCACTATATAATGTTCCTGTTACAAACCCGCCCCTGCTTGCCATAGGCTAACTCCCACAAGTAATTTGCATACATGCCTGCCCCCATCCTAGAGGTTTAAAACACCTCTTTTCTTATGCAATCTTTCGGTTTCTCATATGTGTGTGGTGTGCTATGTACAGTATGTGCTATGTATGTGCAGTACTAGGTACAGTATATCTATATCTGTTTACTAACTGACAAGGGGGGGGGGAACCAGTCCCTTAATTGCCAGGGGCGCTCGGACCCCTAGATACACCCCTGCTCCCTCACTGATTGTAGCAGCCCATCAGGTCCCCCATCCCTTATAATACCCATTATTACATCCCTTAGACAGTGACTATATTCATTTTAAATGCAGTGATCACAAAATATGCGCTATAGCGCGTATATACGAGGTACAGGCAGTTGGGGACCTGGTTTTTGCTGCCAGCAGTGTTTGGTTGCCACGGTCACAGCACACACACACACACACAGTGTGTCCTGCAGACCAGCTCTCTCAGCCAATCGCCACTGGTAGCATCTCATCCATCACTGGCATCGACCGGACCACCTCCGTCCCTCCCTGCCCGCCCTCGTACTTCGGCACCGCCAGTTCCTCCTTGGCTTCAGCAGCGCTGCCTATGCTCCATCCCAGCTCTCCTGTCCAAGCTTATAATAAAGTGCTATTACCCCTTAAAAATGTAGTTTTCTCATAGAGCACAATATTCAAAGAGCATCACAATTGTGTCTAGGAAGTGCCAACCAAAGCAACAGTAATGCCCCAGCTACTATCTACCCATACCCCCTCCCTACCACCAGTGCCGTCTGTCCCTAAACTCCTCCTTGCGCCCAGTACTGTCCCAGCTGCTATCTTCCTTTGCGCCACCCTACTCCCAGCACTGCCTGCCCCTAGCTCACTCCTTGCCCCCCAGTATTGTCACAACTGCTGTCTTCACTTACCTCTCTTTACCCGTGGTACTGCCTGTCCTTTCTCCCCTCTATCCACAGCTCTACCCCAACTTCCCCCTGCCTATAGCCCCAGCTCATCCTAACTGTCTACCCCAAATGCTACCTGCCCCCAGCACTGTCCCAACTGCTGCCTGCCCTCACCTCCCATAATCTATGATGGGACCCAGAAACTATGGGGTAGAACCCCAGTTTTTAAAAGCGAGGGGTCCTTGGGACCCACAAAGTTTTTCACTCAGCGCGATCACTGTAGTGTCAGTAACGTTTAAAGCTTTAAAATGAATATAAGGAGGAAAAATTACAGATAATGTAAAGTTAGGTACACACCAGAAATATATATATGCAGATGGTGGTTGCTCATACACACTGAACAACCATCACTGCAGTCTCGCTGGCCGGGGTTCGCATCAATACCCCATTCCCGTCGGCCCCTGCAGCAAGTGTACGGACAGTCAGCTGACCGCCCGTACACACAACATGATGAGCAGATATATCTGCCATCGGCTATGCTGCACAGCTGACGGAATATGTTTGTGACCAACGTCGGTCACAGACATATCGTCTGTACACATTGACCAACGTACACACTATATATCTCAGCCAGTCAATTGTTCCCTTCACCTGACAAAGCCATACCTGGATGGAATGCATATACTGTATATGATACATGAGCATTCTGAAATCTTCATTTTCTTTGCATCGTGCATACAATTATGTACATTACTGCAACTACAGTAATTTCACAGAACACACTGATCTGACTATGTCCAGTTAACTGGGAAAACAAAGCTGGGGGCTAGCCATCGTGTCTCTAGGTATGCACACCAGACTAAATTACAGTACACTTATGTATGCCCCCTCCGACATCACACGAGAACGGGGCCACACCGCCGGTGATTACAGCAATGCCCGGAGCATCCTGAGGATGCTCCGGGGAGCTGTAAGGGCACCGTTGAGACCATCTGAAGCATCCAAAGGACGCTCCAGGTGGCACTGTTGTATAAATTCTGGCTGCAGGGTGCCATTCTAGGCATCCTGCTAGCCAGATGAGGCTAACAGAAAAAAGCTCTGAGGGCCACACCAAATGATTCCACTGGCCTTATACAGCCCACGGGACTGAGGTTCCCCATCCCTGCTGTAGTTGAACATAGATTGAAAATTGTGTGGC
Organism: Taudactylus pleione; assembly: GCA_031769625.1. NCBI lineage: Eukaryota > Metazoa > Chordata > Amphibia > Anura > Myobatrachidae > Taudactylus > Taudactylus pleione. The sequence continues at coordinate 15,408,394 of JAUIMM010000121.1, forward strand.
ATAATGTGTAAGAGGCATTACTACCGTGCATGGTATCATATGTAAGGGGCATTATTACCGTGTGTGGCATAATGTGTAAGGGACATTACTACCCTGTGTGGCATAATGTGTAAGGGGCATTACTACTGTGTGTGGTATAATGTGTAAGAGGCATTACTACTGTGTGTGGTATAATGTGTAAGGGGCATTAATACTGTGAGTGGCATAATGTGTAAGAGGCATTCATACCGTGCATGGTATCATATGTAAGGGGCATTACTACCGTGTGTGGCATAATGTATAAGGGGCATTACTACCGTGTGTGTGGCATAATGTGTAAGAGGCATTACTACTGTATGTGGCATAATGAGTAAAGGGCATTACTGTGTGTGGCATAATGAATAAGGGGCATTACTGCATGTGGCATTATGTGTTATAAGGGGTGCTACTACTGCATGGCATAATGTGTTATAAGGGGCACTACTACTGCATGGCATAGTATGTTATACGGCACTACTACTGCATGGCATAATGTGTAATAAGGTCCTACTGTGTAATGGGAATTGGTATGAAATACCGATGGATGGGATGAAATCACGACAGGGGAATGGTGAGTAATGTACCCCTGTCCTATTTACACCCTAACCATCCTTTCCTGCACTTTCATACTAACCTTCCCTATCCCTCACCCTAACCCTCCCGGTAAGTCCCTAAACCTTACCCTCCCTCTTAGTGTCTAACCCTAACTTCCCCCCGGTAGTGCCTGAACCTAACCCCCCTTGACTAGAGCCTAACCATAACCTCTCCCCTCCCGCATCCTATCCTTAAGTCCCCCCCCCCCCCGCAGCTGATACTCACCTTTCCCCGGTCTCCTTACGATCAGGATGCCATCTGCAAGGATTTTGATGTCGGCATCCCCAGTCATGTTTGGATTCCGCTGCCGGTGTTTTCTTGGCGATTGGGATTCCAGTGCCGGGGTTCCAACAGATGGCATCCCGGTTGTTGGGATCTTAACCACATCCCTTGTAATGTGACTAAGCGTTAAATGGCAGTACCTAAGTGTGGTCAGCCCCTCCCAGATAGGACTGTGTCTTTTGTGCACACTTTCTCTACTTTACAATGTGTAGAGGAACACAGGGGACCAAAATGGTTGTTAAGGCTCTGCTTTGGTGGCACAGATGTGTCTTCATCTGTGTTCAGTGCCCTGTCCATAAAATTTCCTACAGTGAATACTATCTAATCCTCTACAACCGCTAAGCAAGGGCTTGGTTATTTGGAAAATGCCTTCCCTTTTCTTTGTGTGTGACCTACACCAATGAAGTGTCAGCTTTACCTAACAGAACCAACCAAATACCAAATGTCTGACTGTGGCACATGTTTGAATCCCCTGCAGGATGAGCTCTATTGTGTGTATTTTAATTCAGAGAATGATGTTCACTTGTATGGTGTTCTGATAGTAATTATATTTGTAAGAGCATAGACTAAGAAGTAGGAGGAGTCAGGAATAGTAAGGGGAGGAGTCTACGCTTGGGGCCAGATGCTGATGCGGGGTGGGCCTGTGTGTTTTAAATGCCAGGGCCTTTTTTTTAGTCCCAGTCCGGCCCTGACTAGGGGTATGTCCCAATTCTCCAACAATGTCTTGAGATTACATTGTCTTTCTTTAACTGGTTTAAGACACTACATACAGAGTATACATTCTAACTAGGGGTGAGCGGGTTCGGATTTCTGAAATCCGAACCCCCCCGAGCCCCCCCGATCCGAGTCTGATCCGAGTCAGGCTCGACTTTTCCCGCCTGACTCGGATCTGAAATCGAGGCAAAACGTCATCATCCCGCCTTCCGAGTCTCACGGGTTTTGGATCCTATATAAGGTACCCGCGTCGGCGCCATTTTCTCACTCGGCTGTGGACAGTGAAGAGGGAGGGTGGGAGTTAGGGCTGTGTAGTGTAGTGTAGTGTAGTGCTGCTGTTGTCCACTACTTCAAAGTCCATAGGGGCTGGCTGTGTTGTGCTGTGCTGCTGTTGTTAATAGGGGCTGTGTCCACTACTTCAAAGTCCATAGGGGCTGGCTGGACTGTGTTGTGCAGTCAGTTCTCCATAGGGGCTGTGTCCACTCCAAAGTCCTGTGCAGTGTCCCAGTCCTAAAGGAGTGCTGTAGTGTTGTCCAGGGGGTGCTCTGTCCATCAGGGGTGCTCCCCCCAAGTGCTAAAAAAATAATATATTTTCTGTGTTTGTGAATTGTGTGCGCAGTAGCCGCACGTGCATCAACAAAGTAGTGCCAAGCGTGCGCCTGTGTCATAAGTAAAGGGCCGGCTGGCTTGACCGTTAAAGGGTGCTGTAACCCCCAAAGTACACTCCAGTCCAAACCAAAAAAAAAATTATTTTCTGTGTTTAGCCGCACGTATATATCAAATCGATATAACATAAATGGAGGACCAAACTTTCTCCGATAAAAATAAAATAGAGAAAGATCAAGAACCACTTCCTCCTAGTGCTGAAGCTGCTGCCACTAGTCATGACATAGACGATAACATGCCATCAACGTCGTCTGCCAAGGCCGATGCCCAATGTCATAGTAGAGGGCACATACAATCCCAAATGGCAAAGTTCAGGAAAATGACCTTGAAAAAGACATTTAAATCAGCTGAAGAGAAACGTAAACTTGCCAATATGCCATTTACGACACGGAGTGGCAAGGAACGGCTAAGGTCGATCCCTAGTGTGTTCATGACTAGTGGTTCAGCTTCACATGACGATGGAAGCCCTCCTCCCACTAAAAAAATCAAAAGAGTTAAGCTGGCAAAAGCACAGCGAAGAACTGTGCTTTCTAAGAAGATATCACAAATCCCCAAGGAGAGTCCAAGTGTGGTGGTGGTTGCGATGCCTGACCTTCCCAGCACTGGACGAGAAGAGGTGGCTCTTTCCACCATTTGCACGCCCCCTGCAAGTGCTGAAAGGAGCACCCACAGTTCACTTGCTGATATGCAAATTGAAGATGTCACTGTTGAAGTACAACAGGATGAGGATACTGGTGTAGCTGGCGCTGAGGAGGAAGTTGGCGAGGAGGATTCTGATGGTGATGTGGTTTGTTTAAATCAGGCTCCAGGGGAGACAGTTGTTGTCCGTGGGATGAAAAAGCCCATCACGGTCATGCCTGGGCAGAAGACCAAACATTCCACCTCTTTGGTCTGGCAATATTTCTATCCAAATCCGGACAACAACTGTCTTGCCATATGTACCATATGTAAAGGTGAAATAAGTAGGGGTAGGGACGTCAACCACCTAGGAACATCCTCCCTTATACGGCACCTGCAGCGCGTTCATAAAAAGTTACTGTCAAGTTCAGAAACTTTGGCTAAGACCGTAAGCAGTCCAGGGACACCTAAATCCCGTTGTCCTGTTGTATCCAAGCGCCTGCAAACCACACCGTCAACTCCCTCCTCGTCAATTTCCTCCTTAGTCAGGATCGGAAGTAGTCCTGCAGGCCATGTCACTGGCATGACTGACTCTCCTATCCGGGATTCCTCTGGAGGATCCTGCATTGCTACGCCTACTGCTGCCGCTGCTGCTGTTGCTGCTGCTGGGAGTCGTTCATCATCCCAGAGAGGAAGTAGGAACACCACTACTTTTACTAAACAATTGACCCTCCAACAGTCCTTAGCGAGGAGGATGAAGTACGACAGCAGTCATCCTGAAGCAAAACGTATAACTGAGGCCTTGACTGCTATGTTGGTGTTAGACGTGCGTCCGGTATCCGCCATTAGTGCAGTGGGATTTAGACAATTGATGGAGGTAGTGTGTCCCCGGTTCCAAATCCCATCTAGATTCCACTTCACTAGGCAGGCGATACCGAGACTGTACAGAAACGTCAGAAAAAGTGTCCTCAGTGTCCTGAAAAATGCCGTTGTACACAATGTCCACTTAACCACGGACATGTGGACAAGTGGAACAGGGCAGACTAAGGACTATATGACTGTGACAGCCCACTGGGTAGATGTATCATCTTACGTAGCAACAGCAGCAGCGTCACCAGTAGCAGCATCTCAGAAACGCCAGCTCGTTACAAGGCAGGCTACGCTGTGTATCACCGGTTTCAGTAAGAGGCACACCGCCGACAACCTCAGAGAAACTGAGGGAAATCATCGCCCAGTGGCTTACCCCACTTAGACTCTCCTGGGGATTTGTGATATCTGACAACGCCACCAATATTGTGCGGGCATTACATCTGGGCAAATTCCAGCACGTCCCATGTTTTGCTCACACAATAAACTTGGTGGTGCAGAATTTTCTGAAAAGCGACAGGGGCGTGCAGGAGACGCTTTGGGTGGCCCGAAAAATTTCTGCCCACTTTCGCCATTCAGCGACTGCGTGCCGAAGACTGGAGCGCCAGCAAACACTCTTGAACCTGCCCCGCCATCACCTGAAGCAAGAGGTTGTGACGCGGTGGAACTCAACCCTCTATATGCTTCAGAGGATGGAGGAGCAGCAAAAGGCCATACAAGCCTATACATCCACTTATGACATAGGCAAAGGAGGGGGTATGCACCTGACTCAAGCGCAGTGGAGAATGATTTCCGTGTTGTGCAAGGTTCTCCAGCCCTTCGAACTTGCCACACGTGAAGTCAGTTCAGACACAGCCAGCTTGAGTCAGGTCATTCCCCTCATCAGGCTTTTGCAGAAGCAGCTGGAGAAAGTGAAGGAGGAGCTAAGACGGAGCGATTCCACTCGGCATGTGGGACTTGTGGATGAAGCCCTTCATTCGCTTTGCCAGGATTCCAGGGTGGTCAATCTGTTGAAATCAGACCACTACATTTTGGCCACCATGCTTGATCCTAGGTTTAAAGCCTATGTGGTGTCTCTCTTTCCGGCCGACACAAGCCTGCAGAGGTGCAAAGACCTGCTGGTGAACACACTGTCAGCTGAAGCGGAACGTGACACGTCAACGGCTCCTTCTTCATTTTCTCCCGCAACTGGGGCTGCCAGGAAAAAACTTAGGTATCCTAAGCAACCCGCTGGCGGTGATGCAGGGCAGGCAGGACCAAGTTTGGACATCTGGTCTGGACTGAAGGACCTGGCAACAATTTCTGACATGTCTACTGTCACTGCATATGATACTGTCACCATTGACAGAATGGTGGAGGATTACATCGGTGACAGCATCCAAGTAGGCATGTCAGACAGTCCATACCTGTACTGGCAGGAAAAAGAGGCAATTTGGAGGCCCCTGTACAAGCTGGCTCTATTTTACCTGAGTTGCCCCCCCTCCAGTGTGTACTCCGAAAGAGTGTTTAGTGCAGCCGGGAACCTTGTCAGCGAAAGGCGTAGGAGGTTGCTTCCACAGAATGTGGAGAAGATGATGTTCATCAAAATGAATTATCAGCTCTTCCAGGGAGACCAGCCTCCAGAAGGTACAGAGGGACCTGTGGTGGTGGATTCAAGTGGGGACGAGTTAATACTTTGTGAGGATGAGGATGTACACACTGAAGAGGGTGAGGAATCGGTGGATGAGGAGGATGAGGATGACATCTTGCCTCCGTAGAGCCAGTTTGTGCAGGGACACATTAATTGCCAGCTTGTTTTGTGGGGGCCCAAACGAACCAATCATTTCAGCCACAGTTGTGTGGCAGACCCTGGCGCTGAAATGATTGATTTGTTAAAGTGTGCATGTCCTGTTTATACAACATAAGGGTGGGTGGGAGGGCCCAAGGACAATTCCATCTTGCACTTCTTTTTTTTCTTTGCATTATGTACAGTTTGGGGCCTAGTTTTTCTAACTGCCATCCTGTCTGCCACTGCAGTGTCACTCCTAGATGGGTCACTTGTTTGTGCCGCCCACTCGTGTCGCTTAGCATAGTCATCCAGCTACCTCGGTGCAACCTTTTGGACATAAAAACACTATTGTGAGGTGTTCAGAATAGACTGGAAATGAGTGGAAATTAAGGTTATTGAGGTTAATAATAGCATAGGAGCAGAGAAACCAACAAATTCTGTGATTTTAGCTGTTTTTATGCTTTTTAAAAAAAAAATACAGATCCAAAACACAAAACCCAGAACCCAAAACACGGAAGGGTGGTTTTGGCAAAACCAATCCAGATCCAAAACACGAAGAAAGATCCAGATCCAAAACCAAAACACAAAACACGAAAAGTGGCCGGTGCACACCCCTAATTCTAACCAATAATTTCCTATGATCCATAACCATCAAACACAAGATGCGACTCCCTCGCTGATAGACTCGAATATCTGTAAATAAACAGGGTGTCAGTATAGTACCAAACATGCCATGTCTAACATGTTGTATACCTTAAATATCATATATGCACACTTTATACCATAATGATTGTCTAACAAAACATTTTCTTAATGCTAGGGAACCTTTTCTATATGTGTGCTTGCATAAATGAATGTGAGATATTTACAGGAATTCATCAGTGTGCGTTGTATGTCTGAACGCAGCGCAAACGTGCGCTGCGTGTATGTGTCGTGTATCATGCAAACATGTGCTCTATGTGAGTTTATATTTTAACAAATGACAGACAATGAAGTTGTTCTGATCAGAGATGACCAGCAGATAGATACTTGATGGAGTCACAATATCTGGTGGCTAATCAAAGGCCTCTTCAGCTTATTTGGAATGTAAATGTTAGTTCCTTTAGGTATACAATGATAGTCAGACTTATGACAATGGTTTCTAATTTTGCATTTAACACACTCGTCTGCACCTCACAGTATGTGTGTGTTTTTCAATTATCTGCCACAGACATACACAGAACCTGCCTCCTATACACTGGCTAAAAGTTGCATTTTTAAATATATATACCCATGCGCATCAGATCACACCAACGCAGGACAGCGTCCGATTTACCCCCCATCAGGGCATAGACGACTAGATCGTCAGATAATAATAATTACAAAGGATCATGACCAATTATTTGACTTCGACCATATATATGTATATATATATATATATATATATATATTATATACACACACTTCACTGATCAATAACATAGGCTTCTCTTAACCACAAATATTATTTAATAAAACACACACATATTGCACATTCAAATAGAATTATAGTTGCAATTGCTAAAACTATCTAGTATATGACATATTCAAGATCTATAAAACATATATTGCATCCAGTGGTATTTGCTGCTCTTAATAAATGCATCTGGCACTGTTGTAAAAGGGCTCATGGACCCAAGTTATTTCCTAGATAAAATTCAATAAATGTATTATCATTATCAGTAATACATTTAATGTTAAAAAAACATATATAGGAAGGCAAGTGACCATTTAAAATATATAAAACCTAATACCGGTACAACATAAAAGGTATTACAACATATATACCTTTTATGTTGTATACTGGTATTAGGTTTACATTAAATGTATTACTGATAATAAATCCATACTTGCCTACCCTCCCGATTTGGTTGGGAGCCTCCTGAAAACAGGGTGCCGCTCCCGGCCTCCCGGGAAGGCAGGTAAGCCTCCCGCAAGCTTTCAGTGTTGCCGCTTGCACAATGTCCGTGCTCCTCTCGAGTAAACCTCCGATCTCCTTGTGTAAACAGGGGTCGCAGCACAGTTCCTACAGTTTGTATATGTGGAGATCACGGCACACAGCTCCTTCAGCGTTGCAAATTGCACGTTGTCCGTGCTCCCTTCCAGTACACATCCAATCTCCTTGTATGAATGGAGGTCGCGGCACTCAGTACCTGCAGCGTGATCGCTTGCACTCTGAAGGTTGCTCCCCTTCGATACAAATCTTCACATTGTGTTACCTCTGTGTTACATGTTTCCAATTCAATACACAAAGAAATCTCTCAATGTAAGTCCATATAGCAGCAATAGTCACTGGAGATTAACCCCTTCAACGCGTTTCACTCCTCTCCAGGTGCTTTTTCAAGAGTAGGGTACTAAGCCAGAATTGTCCCTTTATATCGGGATCCTGATTAGTTAATATCTCACAGTTGGAATCAATTAGATCTCTACATAATAGGTGTTTCCAGTTTAGAGAAGCCTTTTAGTTAGCTATAATACATACTGTATAAATACATGTTAAAAAGGATTTTATACATGTTCTAAATCACATATAATTTATTCAATTGAATATGCTCTTATATGATATCGGTATACTTATTTAAGTTAAATCATTTATTCGTTCATTTGTAAATTATTCACTAGTTTCTGTATATATCTTTTCTTATTTATTTGTTTATTCTTACATATAAGTGCGGATGAGGTGAACAAGCCGTCTGCCGGGCGAAACGCGCGTCCTCCTTGTCAGTTACACTTTGTTTGGACAATCCAGCCAGTGCACGGGCTGGACGCCTCAGGGACTTGGATGCGGGAGTGGTATTGTATTTCATTGCATACTGACCAGCAGATCCCTGTGTCCCAGAACCGGTTAGATTATACATTACACAGGCTATGTATGATCTTATAGCATCACTTGCTCTTTTATCAATACGTGTATATATATACATCAGAGATTAATTACCTAGTTTGACCATTACTTCATTTATCTCTTTAATGATATATATCTGGTTCATGGTATTTTTACACATTTATTTTTTCTTACTGGTATCTCTCTTCACTGGCTGTGATTTATTCTCCAATATATATATTTTTGTGTGTGAATATACCCTTTTAAGCCATCTCACAGTTATACATGTTCACTTATTCTCTTTCATCTTTTTGTGAAGAGATATTATTATATACTATTTGCAATATAAACACTACCTGATATTTCAATCAGGTTGATACACAATTACTTTCACAGGTGGATGTCACTATGTTATTTGGTTGACTGACGCACGTCTAATAGGATTTTCCTGTCCAGGTTTTTGATATATGGACACAGAATATGTTACTTCTATAGTGATATACTACTGCCCATTCTGGTCACAGCTTAACTCTTGCTTCGGCAAGTATTGTCATTTGGGATTACACTATATAATTACTTGTTACTGTGTTCCACGTGATATGTCTTTTTACAATTTGCATATGTGATCTCTCACAGGGATCTCCTTCTGACTAATTACCAGTCTATGTGGACTCTTGTTAATTAGCCCACAGCAATCTTACCTTAGCAGTGAGTGTTTAATCTCTACATATTTTTTGATGATCTGAGCAGACACCTGGTGTGGTACTTTTGCTCATTATACTAGTGATGTGTTTCTTTACAATTTGTATATGTGATCTCTTTCAGGGATCTCTTTGTTGACTAATTACCGGTCTGTGTGGACTCTTGCTAATTAGCCCACATCAATTTTACATTAGCAATGAGTGCTTAATCCTTAGATTTCTTGATGATCTGAGCAGATACCTGTTGTGTCATTTTGTTTGTTGTACCAATTATTATTGTCGGCTACTGACATATACTCTTATCCAGTTGGTACTTGCAATACTGCTCCTAATTTGATTGACGATGAGATTACAGCTCATTACTCATTATTCCGTACGATTAACTCAATATGTTCTTTATGTAGCCCTTATGAATGCATAATATATATGATCTGTCTCCCTATCAAATAAAGGAGTTCAGTAGTATACAATATTACTCGTGTATTGAATTTATGATATGATTTGATATATTATGATACGTGGAACAATAAAGTCTGCTTGTGCATTCTTTTTTTGGAAATTGACACTCATCAACAAATGGACTACAGATGCTACTAGTCCTACACATATATATTGTTTTGACCTATGAACTGTGCAATTTTCCCTACTAGACCTACAGCCATACATTACTTGATTGCCCAATCTCGTCTGATCTTGGAAGCCAAACGGTAATTGGCCTGGTTAGTACCTGGAAGGGTGACCTCCAGGGAATACCAGGTGCTGTAGTGTAAAATATACCATTGGGAGTTTTTTTGCACATGGCCAAACAATATAGACATATGAGAGTTTTTTCTGTATATATTATCAATCAAATATATCAGTTTCTGATTGTGTAATATTTTTAAAAAAATTCACCTTTAGATTTCATTATGTTTTATGAAATCTGTTCTTTATGATGGATGTATACCATCTGAATTTTTGATTAAACTATATGGTACCTTACTATTATATTGCTATTAATAAAAGTTATGTTTTAATTAACAATAATTTATTTTAGAGTGCCCCAGATAATAGCCCTACTTTCCTCTCTTTTGTTGCTTAACATATAAATTGGGCTGTGGGAGCACCACCAACAATCATTTATGATAGATAATATTCAGTGATTTTTTTGAATGGTTGGTTGATAATTTATTCTTAGTTCTGTGCAGAATCGCTTCTTTCCTCTTATGATATCGGTATACTTATTTAAGTTAAATCATTTATTAATTCATTTGTAAATTATTCACTAGTTGCTGTATATATCTTTTCTTATTTATTTGTTTATTCTTACATTTAAGTTCACTATTTTTTATTTGTTTACATTGGATTTATCTTATTTGTATTTTGAATTTTGAAACTCCATGTTATTGTGCAGAAGAAAGTCAAAAGAAGAACATAGATCAAAATCATGTAGTAAAATACAATAAATAATAAAATAAAGCAAAATAAAATTATACAAAACAAAACAAAGCAAATGTAATAAATATCATGCTATGGTTATAGATAAACTACACTAAGTTATCCAAAGAAAATCAAGTTGTGATTTTTATCATGAATGTGTAGTAGGTCCCTATACATTTACCTTACTGTATAGTTATACCCCAATATATACAGGTTTGTGTGCTGTTGAGCAACTTTTTAATGACTCATATATTTCAGTAATTATACATATATTCTAAAAACTACTGACATCAGATTCACTAGACCACATGGGTCTTGTGGACTGGGATATAGGGTTCTATGGGAGGAAAGAATGAGAACAAAGGGAGAGAGGTTCCATGGATGAAACCCCAGCCCGAAACCCATAGATGGACATCAACTTACTAAGAGCAAACTTTCATGCCTCTCAAATATAACCCTAAAGGAAAATCAATCCGAACATGTGTAGTTTAGAGCTATGTTCAGACACTTCGGGTACAACGTGTATAATTGATTTTTTATATATTCTAATAGCCTACGCAGTGTCGGGGCAATCAGCTTTCAGTGATTCCACTGCAATGTAATGAAGACAACATCAAAAAGACTGCCACATAACTCAGAAAGCATCAGTAACTGCCATATAATACAGAGAGCATCACTGACTACCATACAATATATAAATCAATAGTGACCACAATATAATACAGAGGAGTGTGACCGTCATACAATACAGAGAGTATTTTAGTTCACATTACAATATTATTTCTTCATCAATAATTAACCCTTCCTGAAAAGTACAATATTAACTACTTCAGCATCATTGTAACAACCCCTTTCAATGTAATTAATAAAATTAACTCCTTTGCAATAATTATATACATAATTCAATAATTAATTAGCCCCAACTTCAAAATATAATTCCCTCCAACATTATGTACATTAAGTCATTAACCCACCAATTATCTCCCTAGGACGAGATGTAACAAGTATCGCAAATACTGTGAGTTACATCCAGACCATTTTTGCATGTATACTGTACTGGCATTTTTTAACGCTGGTACGCATGAATACTTACCTGCCAGGACAGCTCTTCCAATATAGAGCTGTCCTGGCAAGACATAGGAACCCGAGAGAGGATCTTCCAGTGGCATATGTATAATGGGTTCAGGGGGCCCCGCACCGCACACAATGGACCCATGAGATAATCCATATGGCAGAACCCCCTGTAAGTGATCCCGACACACCATCTTTCCATGATGTACTCATCGCATCCGCGATGCAGTACATCCCGCCTGTCTTCGGGTACTTACTGCGGTTGATTACCATTGTAATGCATTGCATTCCAGGGCTTAGGGCCTGATTCAGGTTGGAGCGCAAGGCTGCGTTCGCACACAGCCAGTCGATGTTTGCATTCTGCGCATGCATATAAAATGCAGTTCGCGTGCGTGTAACGGCCACTGCGATCGGGAAGCGATCACAGTAAGCACGCAGAGTCTTCACACAGTGATTGACAGGAAGTGACCATTTGAGGGTGGTGACGGGGAGTGGTCAGAGAAATATGACTAACAAGGAACAAGGAAGAAAGGGGGTGGAGATCCAGGGGGAGGCGATCATGCAGGCAGATGAGACTGCAGCTCTCTGGACCCGTCGCTAACAAGGAAGAAACGGTGGTGGAGATCCAGGTGGGAGGCGATCATGCAGGCAGATGAGACTGCTGCTGCAGCTCCCTGGACCCGTTGCTAACAAGGAAGAAAGGGGGTGGAGATCCAGGGGGAGGCAATCATGCAGGCAGATGAGACTGCAGCTCCCTGGGCACATCGCTAACAAGGAAGAAAGGGGGGTGGAGATCCAGGGGGAGGTGATCATTCAGGCAGATGAGACTGCAGCTCCCTGGACCCGTCGCTAACAAGGAAGAAAGGGGGGTGGAGATCCGGGGGAGGTGATCATGCAGGCAGATGAGACTGCAGCTCCCTGGACCCATTGCTAACAAGGAAGAAAGGGGGGTGGAGATCCAGGGGGAGGCGATCATTCAGGCAGATGAGACTGTAACTCCCTGGACCCGTCGCTAATAAGGAAGAAAGGGGGTGGAGATCCAGGGGGGAGGCAATTATGCAGGCAGATGAGACTGCAGCTCCCTGGACACGTCGCTAATAAGGAAGAAAGGAGGTGGAGATCCAGGGGGAGGCGATCATGCAGACAGATGAGACTGCAGCTCCCTGGACCCGTCGCTAACAAGGAAGAAAGGGGGTGGAGATCCAGGGGAGAGGCAATCATGCAGACAGATGAGACTGCAGCTCCCTGGACACGTCGCTAATAAGGAAAAAAGGAGGTGGAGATCCAGGGGGAGGCGATCATGCAGGAGAGGAGACTGCAGCTCCCTGGACCCGTCGCTAACAAGGAGGAAAGGGGGGGTGGAGATCCAGGGGGAGGCGATCATGCAGACAGATGAGACTGCTGCTGCAGCTCCCTGGACCCATCGCTAACAAGGAAGAAAGGGGGGTGGAGATCCAGGGGAAGGCGATCATGCAGGCAGATGAGACTGCAGCTCCCTGGACCCATCACTAACAAGTAAGATAGGGGGGTGGAGATCCAAGGGGAGGCGATCATGCAGGCAGATGAGGCTGCTGCTGCTTAGCATCAGCAGCCTCCCTGGAAGATAACAAGGAGTGGGGGTGGTGCCCCAACAAGTCTGGGCCTGGGTAATTAATATCCACCCCCTTCCTCCTATGGTGCACTACACTCAATGTAAGGCTGAAATTAAGTTTAGTTCATGGTAACCTGACAGAACCCTAGTACTAGAAGAATAGAAATGTGCCTGTTGCTAGCTACCATTGTCCCGACACCCTTCAACACCATTGAAAAATATATATTGTGTGGGTGTATACTGTATATATGTATTCTATTATCTGTAGATAGTCAAGTAGCTAGCGTGCATGAAACTAGAGAATAGAAAAGACTTTTCTATTCAATTACAGGAGTCTTATGAACATCGGATGACCTCAGCTGTCCAGACACTGCTATGCTAAGATTATTTTTAGAAATGGTCAGTGATCAATGTCAGGAAAGAGACCACTGGCTAGAGATTTTTTGATATGTATGTGCAATGCTGTTTAGTACAAATTCCCAGTATTTATAAATGAGAGGATACAGAAAGAACCACAGTGGTACAGCATAGACCTAGTACTAATTATGGACTTTTCACGGACGCTGTTTAAGAGAGGTGGGGGGCCCGTGTGCAGGCTCCAATCGGGCCTCCTCCTTCCCGGTGTTGCAGTAGACTCTGGCATTGTGCCAGAGTCTACTGTGCATGCACAAATCACCCGAAAATTAACGTGGTGGCCATTTTCCCAGTGATTTTGGCAGCCCGCACCGTGCCGACAGAGTGGTAAGTATATTTAATTTATATGGGTGCAGGATGTGCGGTGTGCCCATGTACACCAAACACTTTGCACCCATCATAGATACTCCCCTGTCCCATCAGTACAATCACAAGTCAATAGAGGAGATTCAGCTGAGTGAAGAAAGTATAGCACATTTGAAATGTTCATCATGGGGTTTTGTCCATTATCAAGCTACCAAAGTGTGTTGTTTTTTTTGAGTGTGCAGGATAATCTGTACATTAGTAGTCCCTTTTTTTCCCAGAGACTGCATGTAAGAGAAGGATCCTTTCAGATCCCTCCCCTGCATGGCTGCAGCTCCCCCTCCTCCCTGGCACGAGCTGCAACCACAGTACTTTATTAATAATAACAATATTAATACAACTTTCAGCCAACATTCATATGAATTATAACACAGATTACTGTTTAATAAACTGTGAAAGAGGCACTTACCAGGACATCTGATAGCACTGTCTGATATGCTATTATTAATATATTACATCCATTTTGACACATGTATTTACAGAAATGCTCAGCAAGCATTCGATATGACACATCGCCGGCCGTACGTCTGGCGGTTCAAATCCCGGCAGCGGCAGCCCAACACAGGTGGAAATCCCGAACGTTGGAAGGTAAGTATAAAGTAACCTATTCTACCCCCTAACCCTAACCCTCCCTTAGGGGTGCCTAACCCTAACCTCCCCCCCAAGTGCCTAACCCTAATCCCCCCTAAGTGCCTAAACCTAACGCCCCCTTCCCCGCTGCCTGAACCTAAGTCCCACGGGGGGGTGCCTAACCCTAATCTCCCCCCTGTGGTGCTTAACCCTGACCCCCCCTTCCCCTAGCCTGACCCTAATCTCCCGGGGGGGTGCCTAATCCTAAATCCCCCCCGGGAGCCCTAAACCTAACCCTCCCCCCCCCGCGGCTGTCCGCGCCCTGCATCCCTTCTCTCGGCGTAGGTAAAATGACAGGCATCGACATTTTGACACCTGTCTTAACCCTTGCCAGGATTTAGCAGTCAGGAAGCCGGCGGTTGGCATTGCGTCCACCGGCTTCCCGACTGTTTCCCGCTCAGCAAATATCGAGTTTTTCAGAGCCAGATCTGCAGTCTTTATGCAAATGTCACTACAAAGCCCTTCCCTGGTGTACATCCGCGTGTCCAAATATGTGAAGGCTCAGACGCCCATTTGCAACTTCCATAGAATTAGAGATACCAATTGGTCCATCTTTAGACGCCACCATTGGTCGCATCATCGAAACTTGCATCAGCCCTATGGTTAGTGCTGTTTCTCCATCTGAGTATGGCCCCATATGTCAGCAGTATTCACTTGGATTGGAGGGGTAAAGCTGCCCTTATGGACTCCAGTCACTACAGTTGAGGTATGGACCTGAGGATTCCACCTTTCTGAAACCTCTGATGTCCCACCTTACAGAGAAGAGGGCAGAAGATTCTATACAGAGGGCAGGATGCACTATAATCCATTACATGGTAAAACCCCCCAAAATTTAGTTTTTGGGGGTTTTACCACATTTCCCATGTGCACCAAGCTTTGGAAAGCAAAGCTTTCCACAACTTGGAGCCAGTGGGCAACGCCATCTTCAGATGGCATTGCCCAATAGAAGCCTATGGACTTCTTTTGCAAAGTTTTGTGAGAGGGATCCAATTGGATACCTCCCAGCATCCCCTGTGGCGCGCGTGTTAAACAACTCATGCACAGAGGGACTTCTGGGTCATGAACCTAGAAGTCATTCTATTGCAAAGGACAGTTCTTATCAGGAGAACTGCCCTTTCCATTTTTCACCATGCATGCTGGCATTATTAACGCTGGCAAGCATGTAATGAGTGGCAGGATGCATCGCAGGAAAAATGCAATGCTTGATGCATCCCACCAAAGGGTGAAGCTGGATCTTCACTCGATTTGCAGAAAATTGCTGCCTGAAGACCCTTGTCCACTGATGGACCTTATAGTAAAGAGCAATAAAAAAATATTTAAAAACCCGTGGAGCTAGCCCAGTATATTTGATAGTGAGAAAGAAATATATCAATATGTAAATAGATAAAAACAGATTACTTTTTTCTCTCTTGAATGTCAGTTTTCATCGAATTCCACATACAGTACATAAAAATAGAGAAAAGAAATAGAACATAGCATAATCCTGCATAATATTAAATGTAGCAATATATTATTGTAGGTCCACATTCACCATGCATATAAAATCATCATCATATAAATATAAAATTAGCATATACATGCCTAAGAATATATAGCAGCAAAAAGGAGGCCCAGAGGCAGAATTTAAGCGTTGGAATGCACTGCAGACAGTCCTGATTTGCCCACAATGTCTCACAAACAGCGTTGGTAGCAGGTATAGGTTCCTCGTTTCTAGCCAGTCTGCAGTCCTTAATGCATTTCGAGCACCCAGTGCTTTTCCTCAGAAGGTTGGTTGACCTTGCTGTTGCTATTTACTTACTATCTGGGTTTTGAGGTGACCCTCGTATTCGAACCTAGGCTGCTTTCCCGAGTGCGCTAAGAAAGTGGAATTCTACTTTTTACCTTATAGTCTTGCGTGTTTGGGACAAGGAGGTCCATCCTCTTAAGAAGGGTTTGATATAAATATATTCTAAAATTCATGAAGGAAGGTAAAGTATACAGCCATGTATTTAGTAAACATTTTAGGGTGTATGTATGGCTGATAATCCAGTAAATCTGTTATGAGACGCCGTGCTACCCACAGCGGCTCACATTCCTCGGCTGGTCACTCAGCCGCT
Source organism: Taudactylus pleione (assembly GCA_031769625.1). NCBI lineage: Eukaryota > Metazoa > Chordata > Amphibia > Anura > Myobatrachidae > Taudactylus > Taudactylus pleione. Next base: position 15,425,048 of record JAUIMM010000121.1, read on the forward strand.
GGGGATTTTAATCCCAGTTGTTACTATGGCAGCTGCACTGCATCATGGTCCTGGCTGTTCCTAAGCAGCTTCTATGCAGCGGCACAGCTACAGATGTTTCTGCTTAGGAGGCTTGTCTCTGTGGAGACAATCTGATTGGCCCCTACTTGTGGTAAACGTAAGGGAGGGTTTAGCATCCCTGCCGGTTATTGCGTCTTTTCCTTCAGAAGCTAACTGCCGTGCTCCTGCTGAGACTTTGGAACCCTGTCTGCGCAATATTCCTGTCAGCAAACATTTCCAGCCTTGTCCAGATATTGCCCTCTGGATTACTGCCTGCGTAATATACCTGTCAACCAAACATTTCCACCTCACCTGCAGGTTCCTGTCATAGATTACCATGTTTATGTCACCACTCCAGCCTAACTCCCTGCAGCCACCTGTTTATTGTATAAGCTCCAACTACCCTTAAATCATGGTGGTATCCAAGTACCGGTGATAGTTTTCATCTCTAAGGTAAAACAATGGCTGTTATAGGTGAAACACACACAAAAATCAGGCGCTCCAGAAAAATTGAATGGTACAAATCTAGATGCAGCTCACCACTAATGGGGTAGGCAAACCCTAAGAGAATTTACAGAAAATAGAAAAAACAGTTGTGGGAGCGCTAATTGATTTGTTACTACAGTACACATATAAATGTAAAAAATTGTTTTAAACACATTTATTGTCTCAATGACATAGAATAACTCAATATGATTAAAATATGTATATATATATATATATATCTTGTGCAAATCAGCAAATAAAACGGTCACATAAATAATGAGAGAGGAAGATGATATAGACAGTAATGAAATAAATAAATATAAAATATCTTAATAATCGCTGAGTGAAAATGTCTCAATCAGAGTGATTTTTCATAACCTCTGAAGTAAAAAGAGTCTTGTAATGGAACAGTTATTAGATCATCCAAGAATTTATACAGATAGCAACTGTGTTGGAATCAGATAAATCTCAAATGTCTCGATGACTGTGTAAAAAATAAAACTGTTACAACCACAAATAAAGGGTTGTGCTGTCTTACCCGCTGGATGAGTGAAAGTCCTTAGGTACCCAGTGGTAGAAGAACGGTCAGCTATGTATCCACTTGCGGATCCCGGCCGGGAAAACAACCTGTGTGGGTAGACGAGCAGTGCAGCTCGTAGTGGCAGCGTAGCTCTGTTAGCGGAGCGGCTGGGATAAATGCTCACCGCTATTGAATGAACAATGTCCCACTGGATAGCAATGCTCACCGGGGATAGCCTTGTATTAGGCTATTTAGCAGTTGTTAGTGTGAAGTCAGCGTGTAGCTGTTTCTGGATCATGCGTGTGAGAGCCGTCTCCGGAGACGGCCTGTCAGTCGCCTTGCTGCCATAGAATGGTTGAACGTACCTCTGAGGAAACGGCCAGTATACTAGAGCCGAGAAATGCGTTAGCTGCTCCCATTCGCAATCTAAAGAACAAGACTAACTGTGTTCAAACATTCTACGGCCGAAACCGAAGTTTCCCTCAAGTTAGAGGAACAACAAATAAAAGTTATAGTTTACACATAGGATGCAGCATCGGATCATCAGCAAAAAACATCGGCCATCTGAGTAACCCACAGCTTATGCAGGATGGCCAGTGTTCTTACTATACCGGGCAGGGGCTGGCAGTAAACTTTTAGCCTTTGGGGCAGACACAAGTAAGTGGCCCGGTTTTCAACCAGTGCATTGCAATGGGAAAAGACACATGATAATACAGGTTGGGTATGAAATGTCAGTGCTCGAGATCCTGGCTGTCAGAATCCCGATGCTGGCATCCTGAAAGGGCTAGCTTACCGACACTTGTTGTTCTGTATGCTAACCCTTCCCCTCTCCCTACCCTAACCTTCCTCCCTGGTGCCTAATCCTAACCTCCCCCTTATGCCTAACCTTAATCATCCCCCTAGTGCCTAACCCTAACCCCTAAACCTTCCATAACCTCCTGATACTTACCTTCGGGATGGCAGTGGTCGGTATTCTGGAGCCGTGATCCCGACCGTCAGCATCCCGTATGAAGGGATGTTGACTACATACCGATAATAGCCTCTGTAGGTAAGGTTTGTCTAATGTGGGCAGGGGCAAATTCAGGATTTTTATGGGGGGTTTCTATATACATATATATATACACACACACATATATATGTATATATTCATACATTATACACACACAAGCATATATATATATATTATATATACACATGCATATAGATATGCACACACATACATATGTCACACATAAATTACACACACACATACATTACACACACACTTACCTGCTAGCAGCTGTGGGTTGTAGAGATGGGGACGGGACCTGGCACTGTCAATAGGCCCCTCCCCTAGCGGCAAAATTATGCGATTTGTGGGATCGGGTGGGGGCGGGGCCAAATGACATGATTCTCATGGAATTGCATCATATTGGCTCCACCTCCTCCCGATTGACCCTCGAAAGGTGGCATTTTGCCATGAGGGACTAGGGCTTAATAATATGGCGCTCGCTCGTATCGTCTGTCAGGGTTTCTGGATACTCAGAAACCCCACCTGCATGTGCTACTGATGGGTGTGCTTTAAATAGCCAATGAAATATATGAAAAATTGTTATGTCAAAGAGCTTGTTTATAAGGGTTTGTTGGGAAATCCCAAACTGATTTTTTTTATTTCAAAATGTATTTATTGTCCCTTTTCCCCCTTGATATTTCAATAAATTTCACATATGGTAAACATTCCGTAATGTGTTAAGGACCACTAGAAATGGGGAGTGGTGCTACCTAGCTCACTAAATACAACTTAAACCAAAACAATAAGAACCAGTGTGAGACATGGAAGGTGCATTCCAGGACCTGTTTATTTATCAATTTAGGTATTAACAATATTAGAAATGAACCTCTATATACCCCTGCCTATACCTTCTTAAATCCTTCCTATAAACCTCTAAGAATAACGCTAATTTGCGTACGCAGTCTGACCGTAAATAAAGACAGGAGTGGAATCTGTGGTTCCAACGCACAAGTATTATTCAGGTAAAAGTACAGTCAGTTACACGCTATGACCTGTTTACAATAAGCGCAAATAAATACAATGAGAGAGACAGAGAGATAGACAGAGAGAGAGAGAGAGAGAGAGACAAAGAGAGAGACAGAGAGATACAGAGAGAGAGAGAGACAAAGAGAGTGACACACTTTAGGCGCAAAAGGAAATTATACAGACCCCAAGTAACAGTATACATACGCTGCGCCTCTGGACCCAGAGATAGACCTCAGACTAGAGACCCTCAGTTCATACAACCTTCAGCATGGACTCCTAAACCAGTATATGGGCACATGAATTTATTCCCCCCAGACTAAAGTAGGACAAAGGGAAATTTCCTGCTGATATCATTGGTTCCCAGAGGAGAAGCATATGTTGCGGCACATTTAACAGGTTGTTTCAAATAGACTTTCCCTGCTTCTAACAGCCGGAGTCTTTCTGGTAACACCTCCTGTAACATTTCATCAGCTAAACATTTTGGTGCTTGTAAGTTCTGCGATCCGTAACTTGAGTTTGCATGATGCAATCTCTCCACCGAAAACACAGGGATGCTGTAAAAAGCGTATGCATCAGAACGAGACCAAACACACCTTGCTTATCATGCATAATACCTTACTTATCAAAAACCTTTATTTCTTAGCATTTAAACTAACTTAACCAACTTGAATCATACATTTTGATGCTTATGGAACCTTATGTGTGAATATGAAATGTGTGAGTATTCGGGGTTTGATATAAAGACATATTTCATGTGTGTGTGAGGATGTGCCTTGTCTCTAACATTTTAGCATGCTGGGCCAGATAGTTCTACATATCCTGTCAGCAGGCCCTCCCACCTTTCCTCTGTCATTGCAGGAAGCTTGCTTATTTATTCTAGCCAGACCACCCGTAGTGAACAAACACTATGCAGGAAACTTATCTACCCAAGCCAGTTGTCACCTGGCCACTTGCTTCATATGATAATGGTCACAGATGCCTTTGCATGATGCTAATGGTATTATCACCACATGTACTAAAATGTGAGTTTATCTAAAATGGCGCTTAGGCAGCCATTCGCAAAATGGCGTCTTGCGATCGCATTTCTAAAATGGAGTCTTGCGGCCAGTCGCAAGATGGCATCGCTGTGATTGAATTTTAAACTGAACTTGTCTTACTCAATTATTCAGCTTCGACAGTCCACCCTTTGATAGCAAACAACATGCTATCACAATCTGTTATATAAATTTATTTTAGGCTTACATTTACATATTATTTAGTGCTATTCTGGGATGGCACAAGGTGTTCCTTAATCCATCAATAATGTGTCTCTGGGTGGGGACATAAAACTATTATTATACGCACACAGCGGATCTTGGGAGATCATGTGACAGGTGTGGGAATGCACCAGTCTTATAACAGCAGTCTTGAAGGGGAATTTGAGACTTTACATTATCTGAGGTGTTCTATAAATAACATTTCAATAATATCTTCTATGCATGTCTAAATATTATACATTTAAATGATGGTACTTCCTAGCTCAGGGTTGTAATGCAGTTCTGTATCTACCTCGGTATACATATTATCATTTCTGACCACCATCATAATTTCATTCTTTCGTTTTACTCTATTTTTACATTTTCCACACTTCAACACAATAGGAACACACCGGACGCATATGCCAATTATTATGATGACAATCTGTATAAGGATCAAGAATTTGCCTATGCTGGCGATCACTTCCTGGACCCATTCCCCTAGACCCGAGAACCATTTCACTGGGTTCAGCCATGACACCCATCCTTCTATCTTTTCCCCTGCTTCAGCCACTGATGCGTTATGGTTCTTACGAAATTCCCACTTTAGCTGCAGAATCTCATCCATCTTCTGGTCTATCACCTCCTTAGGGTTGCTAGTATCATTGGTGACATAAGTGCAACATTTTACTCCAAATTGGGTGGCTAACGTTACGCAATACCCTCCATTAACAGTGGTTAAATAATTCAACACTAGCCTGTGTTGCACTAGTTCTTTCTTGTACACTTGCAATTCTCTCCCCGTGTACCTGAATGTGTCATCGTACATCTCGAAGATATTATCTATTAATTTAGCAAGTTCCTGGATATATCTAAAATTTAATGTACCCCTAGCAATTCTGGTGGGATCCAGGGCGACTAAAACTTGATAGCCAGTTGTCTCACTGATTAACTGAGCGGCTTTATCACCAGGTATCATATTTCTCTTGCCTCTGTGTTCATATTGCGTGTGAAGATATGGTGACGGTGTGTTTTTATGTATTCCCAACATTTCAACATGTGTGAGGGTCATAACTTCTGGGACTACTCTTCCCAGATAACACAAACCTTCGGAACTCGGGGAGAGCCATTTATACGCTTTTCTTCCATATATAAAATATACATTATCAGGGAGAAAATAAGGAATGGTATGCATCATTATCATTAAACACATTTCTCTTGCAAACAATCCTATCTCAGGCTCTTCCATTTGGTATATGCAAGTTTCGGGTTGTATTATTTTAGCACAATAACCATCTGGTACTTTACCAATCATTTCTTTGGTGGAACTCAATGTATACCGGTACCTAAAATGTTTCCCACTTGATTTAATTGAGCGTAACAGATCATAGTTTATGGACTCATTATCAGCTCTTTGTGAGATGGTCATCGTCTGATTATTCCCCGTCACTTCCCAACCTCCGGGTTTATTGGGGTTGGTTATGTACAAACATAAAAGTGATCTATCTACTTGGAATTGATAGAGTTTGAAATGAGGTGGTTTGGATGAGAGGAATTTTCCATCCAAAGTTTTCCCTTTTTGTAAATCTAAAATTTCCGTGATATTCAGCAGAAATGGCACCAACCCTACATTATGCTGTCCCTGTGGCACATGTGAACACACCCAGCAATCAGTTTGATTTAACACTTTGCCTACCATGCTGTGATAATCCTCTAAAGGATACCCTCCCCAGTACGGGTTATATTTAGGTTGGCACCGTTGGATACAGTTCTCATCAACTAGGGACCCACAAAACTCACAAATACAGGAATCTTCAGACGATAAACCTCCACACCTTCCCCGAGTATCCGGAATGACAGCTCTCTTAACAATAACAGTACTAAGATTGGTCAGACACTCCCCTGATTGGCATTGCACTCCTCCTTTCTCCACTCCATCAGCACTGCCATCAGCTCCTGTTTCCTCAATCGGTCCCCCATCACAGACACTGGATATTCCCGAACTGACCAGGATGGTGAACACTCTAAAAGAGAATATGAGAATGAACACAGCAGGCCTGTCCATTTTAACAACAAGTCCTGCAAAATTTCTCTCGGTTCAGGTATCTCACTACGACCTTTTCAATCCTCCCGGAACAAGTTCGCGAGCGACAGGTCCACACTATCAGCCTTGTCTCCGCCTTGTTTCTCCACCGGTTGATTGACCTTTTTGCAGTGAGTGGAATGGACCCAGGTATCTCTCTCGGCCACCTTCAAAGATGTAGTACTCGTCAGCAGCACCTGGTATGGACCTTCCCACCGATCAGTCAAACAGCCTGAACGCAAGAAATTTCTGATCATTACATATTCTCCTGGTTCAACATCATGACAGTTAGTTTCAGGCATATCATTAGACAAACTGTTGCTTTAACTGCCTACTCATTGATATAAGATACTTTACAGTTACCTCGTTGTTACCCTTCAAGTCTTCCTGGGGACTTATAATCAAATGAGGTTGTCTGCCGAATAGTATTTCAAATGGGGACAGATTCAGAGGAAACCTAGGAGTGGTCCTTATGCTATGTAGGACCAAAGGTAACGCTTCTGGCCATCCTAGTCCAGTCTCTGCCATGATTTTACTTAGCTTATTTTTAATAGTTCCGTTCATCCTCTCTACCTTGGCACTGGACTGCGGTCGGTAGGGGGTGTGAAGTCGGCTATTAATACCCATCAGCTTACACATATTTTGAAAAACATCACCTGTGAAATGGGTACCCCTATCACTTTCAATGATTCTAGGGATACCGTACCTGCATACAAATTCCTGAACTATTTTCTTGGCAGTAAATGCAGCAGTATTAGTGGCCACTGGGTAGGCCTCAACCCAGTTAGAAAATACGTCTGTGCACACTAGTACATACTTAAGGTTCCTGCAGGGTGGTAATTGGATGAAATCCATTTGTATCACCTGGAAAGGTCCATCAGTCGGTGGAATGTGGGACGGTTCGGTAGGGATCGCTTTCCCTATGTTCTTTCTCAAGCAGGTCAGACAGGACATTGCTATCTTCTCTGCTTGTGAAGAAAAACCTGGTGTGCACCAGTATGCCCTCACCAACTTGCACATACCCTGTTTGCCCAGGTGAGTCAGACCGTGTGCTGCCTCAGCCAGGCTGGGGTAATATGCCTTGGGGGCTACTGGCTTACCATGTCTGTCCCTCCAGAGCCCGGAGGACTCTTGCCCACACCCCTTGGACTTCCATATGGATTTTTCCTGAATTGAACACAAATTTTGCATCTCAATTAATTTCAGCATATCAAAGGTTTGGAATGACATAATTGTTTCAATGGGGGAAGACATTTTTAACCCTGCTGCCCATTTTGCAGCTTTATCAGCTCTGTTGTTGCCCAGTGACACCGGGTCATCCTCACATGTGTGGGCTTTGCATTTAATTACTGCCACTGCCTTGGGCAGTTGGATTGCTTCTAAGAGATGTTTTATGTGTCGGAAGTGTGCAACTGGTGTGCCTGCTGCTGTCATAAAATTTCTCAGACGCCATAGAGCCCCAAAATCGTGCACCACCCCAAACGCGTACCTCGAGTCAGTGTAAATGTTAGCAGATTTGCCTGCTGCCAGTTCACATGCTCTAGTCAGTGCCACTAACTCTGCCACCTGGGCTGAGTGAGGAGGACCGAGAGGTTTAGCTTCCATGATGTCTGTGTCATTTACAACAGCATAACCTGTACATAATTCACCTGTGTCTGTTTGTCTGTGACAACTCCCATCCGTATAGAAAGTCACATCCACATTCTCTAAAGATGTGTCATGTATGTCAGGTCTAGCAGTAAAGGTCTGATTCAGATATGTCATACAACTCCTTTCCTTCCACCCTTTGTACATCATGTTGTACATATGGTAGGTATGTTGCTGGTTTCAGCGTACTGCAACGTTTAACAGTAATATTTGCAGGAGCGATTAGGGCTAGTTCCCATTTGGTGAACCTAGGCGAGGAGACGTGTCTGGTTTGAGCTGAGTTCAACAGAGCAGATACAGCATGGGGAGTGTAGACAATCATATCATGGCCTAATACTATGTCCTCACTTTTACTCACCAATAAAGCGGTAGCTGCTACACTTCTCAAACAGATGGGGAGTGATCTTGCTACCGTGTCCAATTGGGCACTGTAGTATGCTACGGGCCTACTGGCATCACCATGTTTTTGTGTAAGGACACCTGCAGCACAACCATCGGCTTCCGTACAATATAAATCAAAAGGTTTTTCATAATCGGGTATTCCCAATGCAGGAGCTTTTGTCAGGCTATCCTTAAGATTAAGAAAACCCTGTTCTGATTCCTCAGTGTGTGTGACGCGATCGGGCTTTGAGGAAGAGACTAGTTCCTGTAAAGGCCAGGCCAAAATAGAAAAACCTGGGATCCACATTCGGCAATATCCACACATTCCCAAGAAGGTATGAATTTGCTGTTGATTCTGCGGCAGTGTCATGTTTTGTATAGCCTGGATTCTATCATTTGTGAGATGTCATAACCCCTGGGTTAGGCAGTGTCCCAAATATTTTACTCTGGGCTGGCACGGCTGTAACTTGTTCTTAGCCACTTTGTGTCCTGTATGCGAGAGATGAAGTAACAAAAGTTTAGTATCATTCACACATGACATAAAATAGTCAGAACATAGCAATAAATCATCCACATATTGAATTAGAACTGATCCATTGGCAGGTTAAAAAGCTTGTAAACAGTCATGCAATACCTGGGAGAAAATACTGGGGCTGTCTATGAAACCTTGGGGAAATCGTGTCCATGTATATTGCAGACCTCTGTATGTGAATGCGAATAGGTACTGACAGTCAGGGTGGAGGGGCACAGAGAAGAAAGCGGAACAGAGGTCAATGACAGTGAAATGGGTTGCATTTGGTGGGATCTGCATCAGGATGACAGCTGAATTCGGCACTACAGGGAATTGGCTCTCTACTACCTTATTAACACCTCTAAGGTCTTGCACCAGCCTATAACCCCTCCCACCACTCTTCTTTACTGGAAAGATGGGACTGTTGGCTACACTAGCTGTATGAACTAAAATTCCCTGTTGCAATAATCGCTCGATTATTGGAAACACCCCTAAACGGTAGAGTGATACATTATCCTTTGAGGAGTGTCTAACATATCCCGCACCTCGTATACCATTCTCTCTGGGATATCTAAATATACACCATCAGGGGTGCAATATATGACACATCCCATTTTACATAACAAGTCTCTGCCCAGCAGGTTAGTAGGAGCCGTGGCAGCCAGGAGAAAAGAATGTCTGGTATGCAATGGCCCAATACTAACCTCTGCAGACTTTGTTAAAGGATAACGTTCAACTCTACCTGTCACACCTATTGTTGGTATTGTCTCGTTGGTCACCTGTAAATTAACGGGAGATTTCATCACTGACTTGGTCGCCCCTGTGTCTACAAGAAAAGGATATTCAGTACCAGCTACATCAGCCATCAAGACCGGTTCTTCCCTAGTACTTCCCGTTAACCTGACTATCTGTAGACTACAGGTATGACCTGACCCCTATCGTTGGCTACCATTCTCCAATAAAGCATTTACGGCTACAATTGGAGCTGGTGCTTGCTGAATATTTGCTGATCTCTGTGCATATCCCTTATGGGGATATCCAGGTTTCCCTTGGTGTGGGGTCCATACTCTTTTTACTGTGCAGTTTCTACTTAAGTGTCCTGTTTGTTTGCAATTAAAACATGTCCATGATTCAGGTGAAAGCATGTGTTGTTGTGGAGTTTGAGCAGAGGGTAAAGGTGGTGGATATGGGTAAGGATAGGGAGGGTAAGGGTATTGTGGGGGATAAGAAGTAGGTGGATATCCTGGGACCTGTGGTTGCATTGGGTTAGTAGGATAGAGTTGTGTTTGTTGTTGAGTGGGGTTAGTGAGAGCAACTTGTTCTGACATGAGTGTGTGTGCTAGTGCAAGCGTGTCTGTTGGCTGGGGTGTTACCGTCATTCCCTCCAGTGCTTGTATACTGACAGCCATTAATTTTTCGCTCTGGGTCTCCCTCTTTTTTGAGATGTTTTTGTCATGTTCTATGGCAGACTCTATGAGGTTATCTATTGTAAGTCCCCTCCAGCCAGGCTGTGAGGTCTGAACCCGAGTTTTTAAATTCTCTTTTAAACCGTCCATTAATATCGTGACTATCATTCCCCTGTGGTGAATGCTATCTTCAATATCTTCTATCCCAGTGTACTGGGTGATAGCCTGCAGAGCCCGATCGCAATAGTCTTCTGCAGTTTCACTCTCCTTTTGTTTGATTGTGAAGATTTTGTTCCAGTTAACTACTAAAAATATACACCCAATTGAGTCACAATGCGGGAAATGTTAACTTGGTTTACTTGGTCTGTTAAGGGAACGTCGCCATCCAATACACAATCTGTGATAAATTTTGTCACGTCGGTATTGCGTGGTAGACAGGCCCTTAACACTACACGCCAATCTTTATTAGTGGGCTCATGAGAACTACCCAAATTTCTCAAAAATCTTTGAGATTTGGCTAATTCCTTTTTTGGATCAGGGAAATCATTTATGATGGAATTTAGTTCTGCCCTTGTCCATGGATAATGCATTACTACTTCCCTAGTGGGCACTACACCGTTTGCATCCGCATTTCCATTCGGAACAGTTATTGTCCGAATGGGATGCAGACCGGCAGCGTTGCTACCTCTGACCTGGTTACCTGGCTGGGGGTTTAATCTGCTGCTGCTATGTATGGTATTAACAACTTCCTCAATGGGTGCAGAGTGTATTAACACTTCCCTTGCTGTTACCGATGGAGATGGCGGCACCACCCGTGATTGTGGTGATGCAGCATCTATCATTTGCACAGCATGGGAAATGGCAGACATTACAATAGGCTCATCATCTACGTCATAAACATTTTCTTTATGGTTACTTAAGAGGGGGTACAAATGACTTGTTACATTTTTGTTGGTATTTTTGGTAACTGTACTTGCACCTCCGTCCACATAAGGTGGGGGAGGTGAGCGTGAACTGCTGGCAATACTCTCCACGACGCTACCTTGTCGTACGTGCGCGCCAATTTGCGGCTCGCCCGTATTGCAATTCAGCGTCGTGGATGTATTTTCTGGCAATGCGTTCGCAACGCTAGTTTGCATCGTTTGCACATTTTTAAGCCAAGCATCCCCTTCATGCTGCCATAGTTTTAAACATTCAAAATACTTAATCTTTTTCTCTTGGGATCGCACCATACTGATGTGATCCTGGACATTATCTAACACATTTTTGTCAAAACTGCCAATTCTGGGAAACGGTCTAACACTCTTCCTCGTCATATTAAACCATATATCACAATACCTTATTGCATAAGTACCGTACTTGGTATGCATGATACGACGGGCCGATCCGATCGGCGCCTCCATTAGCAGCACATCATTGCTTAACATCTCTACTGTTTGCGTGGCTCCCATTCTGAGACAACTCCTACGCTTTTCAATAAAAATTTAAACCGGTGAAAGACAATCAAGACACTTTCACTTACCTGTGGACGATTTAAGTCGGCGGCGCCCACACACCTGGATAAGATTTAGTAAAGCAAATTCCACACCTGGATAAGATTTGAAGCAGGCCACTTCCACACCCGGATAAGCTTTAGTAAGGTAACTTCCAGACCTATGAGAGTTTATATGTTGGCCACTCTCACGCACCTCTATACAACAAAGACAACATGTACACCTGCTACTGTGTTTAGAACGGTAAGCTGCTTACCGAGCGACTAGGCTAACCCTTGCACCTAGCCCTTAAGGATCATACGATACCCTTAACTTTAGGGAATAAATTACCCCTACCAACAATACACTCACTGTTACACACTTTTTCCTGCGCAGAAAAATACACGTTTAACCCAGATATTGGTAATAGAAAAAAAAATGTAAACCTCAATGGCTTTGTTTAAACACGTGGCAGCAGAACCGGAAGTGCGTATACGCTATTGTGCGAATGGCCGCATACACAATTATGCGACTACCACACAACCGTACAATGACTTTTTCACTGCGTACGCAAAAATGCGTTTTAGCCGCGTACGCAATACTGCGGCACCCCTCTAAACACAAGGTTCTATCAACAGAGGAAAACAAACTTTTTCCTCTCTTGTCCCTGGATTCTAGTCAGCTTCCTTAATTCACACGGAGACGGATAGCGATCTTTCAGCACAAAGCGGTTGCAGGCAAACCCTGCATGTGGCCACTCCACCCTTTGCTGAAATATCGATGACCGTATGTACCGTGTGAGCAGGTAAGTGACTTCTGCATGAGCCCCCAACTAACAATATTAGAAATGAACCTCTATATACCCCTGCCTATACCTTCTTAAATCCTTCCTATAAACCTCTAAGAATAACGCTAATTTGCGTACGCAGTCTGACCGTAAATAAAGACAGGAGTGGAATCTGTGGTTCACAAGTATTATTCAGGTAAAAGTACAGTCAGTTACACGCTATGATCTGTTTACAATAAGCGCAAATAAATACAATGAGAGAGACAGAGAGAGAGACAGAGAGACAGAGAGAGAGACAGAGAGAGAGAGAGACAAAGAGAGAGACAGAGAGACACAGTGAGAGAGAAAGAGACAAAGAGAGAGACACACTTTAGGTGCAAAAGGAAATTATACAGACCCCAAGTAACAGTATACATACGCTGCGCCTCTGGACCCAGAGATAGACCTCAGACTAGAGACCCTCAGTTCATACAACCTTCAGCATGGACTCCTAAACCAGTATATGGGCACATGTATTTATTCCCCCCAGACTAAAGCAGGACAAAGGGAAATTTCCTGCTGATATCATTGGTTCCCAGAGGAGAAGCATATGTTACGGCACATTTAACAGGTTGTTTCAAATAGACTTTCCCTGCCTCTAACAGCCGGAGTCTTTCTGGTAACACCTCCTGTAACATTTCATCGGCTAAACATTTTGGTGCTTGTAAGTTCTGCGATCCGTAACTTGAGTTGCATGATGCGATCTCTCCACCGATAACACCGGGATTCTGTAAAAAGCGTATGCATCAGAACGAGACCAAACACACCTTGCTTATCATGCATAATACCTTAGTTATCAAAAACCTTTATTTCTTAGCATTTAAACTAACTTAACCAACTTGAATCATACATTTTGATGCTTATGGAACCTTATGTGTGAATATGAAATGTGTGAGTATTCGGGGTTTGATATAAAGACATATTTAATGTGTGTGTGAGGATAAGTGTCTTGTCTCTAACATTTTAGCATGCTGGGCCAGATAGTTCTACATCTCCTGTCAGCAGGCCCTCCCACCTTTTCTGTGTCATTGCAGGAAGCTTGCATATTTATTCTAGCCAGACCACCCGTAGTGAACAAACACTATGCAGGAAACTTATCTACCCAAGCCAGTTGTCACCTGGCCACTTGCTTCATATGATAATGGTCACAGATGCCTTCGCATGATGCTAATGGTATTATCACCACATGTACTAAAATGTGAGTTTATCTAAAATGGCGCTTAGGCGGCCATTCGCAAAATGGCGTCTTGCGATCGCATTTCTAAAATGGAGTCTTGCGGCCAGTCGCAAGATGGCATCGCTGTGATTGAATTTTAAACTGAACTTGTCTTACTCAATTATTCAGCTTCGACAGTATAAATTTTTTATTATTTATAAAACATAACTTTTATTGATAATTAACTAGGATCACATATTATATAATAAAAATATAGATAATAAGATTGTGTGCAAAAAAGTAAGAAAAGTGTGTTATAGTTAAAATCAAGGAATTGATCCACTGAATCACATATTTATAATTTATTTAGTTATGTTCTTTAATTGACACAGTCTGCAAATTCAGTTAGTAGTTGATATTCTGACGTTCAAATCGGATTCATTAGTATATAGTTAGTATGATTTTACAATATTATGATGCAGTACTGTTTCATTGGAACACAAGTCATTCATATGTTATGTAGTGAGAGAGCTATTGAAACATTGTAGGTTATTTATTGCCTCAATGTTGTAACCGTCCACAGATGATATTGATGTTACTATTATTTTCCTTTTTGTTGAAGGAAAATAGGAGTGGGGATGGGGGGAGCAGACAGTGACAATTGTGTATAATAACTTGTTAATTCTGTCCTTTTATCATGTTTTTGTTCTTCGTTGCTGATTCCCCTAATTGGCAGGATGTCATATATTGTTTTTAGTATATATGCAGAATCCTTGCTCCGTAAAGAGCTGTCACCGTCTCCGTCAGTAGCAGCTCTATTGGTGTCTATGGATACAACGGCAGTATGCTTTTATACCCCGCTCATTAAGGGGAAACTCTTACTGAGCGGGGTATAAAAGCATACTGCCGTTGTATCCATAGACACCGATAGAGCTGCTACTGACGGAGACGGTGACAGCTCTTTACGGAGCAAGGATTCTGCATATATACTAAAAACAATATATGACATCCTGCCAATAAGGGGAATCAGCAACAAAGAACAAAAACATGATAAAAGAACAGAATTAACAAGTTTCCCCTTCTTAACATTGTATATTAGGGAAAGCAGATAGGTCTGATACTGCCCGCTGCTACTCTCCCGTGTTACTGTTACTGCGCTTGATGCATGCGGGCTCACTGTGTCATATATTGGTTCTTTGTATATGCGCAGAATCCCCGCTCCGTATGCAGCTGTCACTGTCTCCATCAGCGGCAGCTCTATAGGTGTCTATGGATTCGACTGCAGTATACTTGACACCCCGCTCAGTGAAAGTTTCCCCTTCTTAGCAGTGTATGCTAGAGAAGGCATGCAATACTCTCTGACCCCCCCCCCCCCCCCTATCCCCACTACTATTTTCCTTCAGCAATAAGAAAAATAATAGTAACATCAATATCATCTGTGGACGGTTACAACATTGAGGCAATAAATAACTTACAATGTTGCAATAGCTCTCTCACTACATAACATATGAATGACTTGTGTTCCAATGAAACAGTACCGCATCATAATATTGTACAATCATACTAACTATATACTAATGAATCCGATTGAACGTCAGACTATCAACTACTTTCTGAATTTGCAGACTGTGTCAATTAAAGAACATAACTAAATAAATTATAAATATAGAGCTATTAGCATTAATACCACTGTGATTCAGCGGATCAATTCCTTGATTTTAAATATAACACACTTTTCTTACTTTTTTGCACACAACCTTATTATCTATATTTTTATTATATAGTATGTGATCCCAGTTAATTATCAATAAAAGTTATGTTTTATAAATAATAAAAAATTGATACCTAAATTAATATATAAACAGGTCCTGGAGTGCACCTTCCAAGTCTCACACTGGTTCTTTTTGTTATGTCAAGGAGCTATAAACAAATACAACAACCAGCCCAATCCCAAACCAGAAACCATTCTAGTGACCCTACATGCACACAGCACTCTAGTGACAGATATACAATACAGGAACCATTCTACTTCCAATATACAATACAGGGACCATTCTTGTAACCATTATACAATACAGGGATTATTCTCGTGACCTATATACAATTGAAGGACTATTCTTGTGACATATATATAATACAGGCAATTCCATTAACAAGTATATAATATAGGGATTATTCCAGTGACTAGAATACAATACAGGGACCATTCTTGTGATTATAATTTATAAAAAGTATGGTTAATAAGTTCCCATTGTATAAGCAAAAAATAATTAAAAAAAATTACAAATGTGGATTCATAATAAAGTATTCTTCTACTTGTTAGTGAACAATAAGCAAACAGCCCAGTTAGAATATATGCATTATGCTCCTAGGCTATGAAGCTGCATCACATGTTGTACTGTGTTAATTTATAAGTTCAAAGGCGATGGAACGGTCAATATCAATTAATTAAAAACCTCATATGGGGACTTATAGGCCACAGTCAAGCAAGGGTCCAGCGCATCTAACAATGGCAGCAGCAGTGAAAGTGTGCAATACCTTTTTTTACTAATTCACTGACTTAAAATAGTTTAGTAAAAAATTGTAAATATAAGCAGCCTACCCAAGATCCTGGAATTGTGTTTGACTCTTTAATAGAGCTACTGTATGTCCACTGTCACACACATAGCCGCACCTAGACAGATTTACACACTGGGCACCTTGTCCTTAAGAATTCTTCTTTAATTTCACCTAACATATTTATTTTTCTAGTATAAAGCAGGAGAGACTTTAGATGACTCAAACAGTGGCCAGTAACCGGTATATAATATACAGAGACTATTGCAGTGACCACTATTGTAATGCAGAGAATATTACATTAACCTCCACATAAAGCAAGGAACATCACAGTGGCAGCCATATAAGGCAGAGAATATTAGTGTGACCACCATATGAAGCATTGAACATCACAGTGACCGCCGGATAATGCAGAGGTTTGCAGTGACCACCAGATCAGGGAGTGTCGCAGAGACTGCCAGTTAATGCAGAGAGGTTTGCAGAGATCGCCAGATCAGGGAGCGTCGCAGTGGCTGCCATATAATGCAGAGAGGTTCACAGTGACCACAAGATCAGGGAGCGACACAGTGATGTGCCATATAATGCAGAGAGGTTCACAGTGACCACAAGATCAGGGAGCGACACAGTGATGTGCCATATAATGCAGAGAGGTTTGCTGTGACCACCAGATCAGGGAGCATCCCAGTGGCTGCCATATAATGGATCATCGCTGTAATTACCAGACAATCAGGCTTGCCTACCCTCCCGATTTGGTCGGGAGCCTTCCGAACATCGGGTGCCACTCCCAACCCCCCCGGAAAGGCAGGCAAGCCTCCCGGCTGCTGCCTGATCCCCCGCTACACATAGAAACCCCCAATGATGCACCATATTTTTGGCATTGTGAAGAGGGGGCGAAGAGATCGCACGGCCCGTCCTGGCTCTGCCCCCAATGCCGCATCATTAACCGGCCACACCCCCTGCTGTGCGCAGACATTCAGCTCCCTCCCGGAAGGAGGGAGCTGAATGTTGGCAAGTATGCAGGCAATGCAGAGATCATCAGTGACCCACATGTAACATTGATATTATAAATATACCCCTCACACACAATAATAATACCCCCACACACCACCCCCAGCACAGACAGTATTAAACCCCCTCTCTCCAAGAAAAATAAACAACTACACCCCTCTCCATTGCAGTATTCCACCCCCACCCTCCTCATATATAAGTTTAAACATTTTAACACATCCACTGGCACTTACCTCTCTGGAAGAAGGATCTGCCTGGGCCATGCGGAGTTCCAGGGTACAGGAAGAGATGACAGAGACAGGATAGACTAGAGAAGAGGCGGAGACTCGGGGTGAGGGGGCGGGGTCTTGGGCAGGGACAGGAGGAGGTAGATTAAAATAGGCAGACAGGATAAGAGAGGGGGCGTGGCCTCCTGGTGAGGAGGAGGAATCTTAGCCGGGGACAAGAACGAGTTTAGAACAGTCATAGAGGGTAGAGGAGGGGGCGAGGTCTTGCCCAGGGACACTGGGAGTAGATTCAGTAGCAGAGTGTGAGGTCAGATAGATTCAGATTAGTGACAGACAGGGGATAGCAGGGGTGGAGATTCTGGGTTCTAAAGCAGGGGAGGGCCCGAGTGGAGGGACAGACTCAGACAGGAACCAGTGCACACTGACTGCTCACAGCCCCTGTAGCGGAGCGGACTGAGAAAAGAGCTCAGTGTGCAGCCACAAGCTATATGGATGTGACAGACCGCCAGGTAACAGGCAGAGAATGCTTCCCAGCCATTCTGATGGCTCTATAGTCGGAGTGACTGCAGAGCACTTTCTGCATGTCACCCGGCCATCAGTCATGCATGTGCAATGTGTGACTGCGGCCATCTCTGAAGGAAAAGTGTATTGACATGGTGCCCAGCCCGCCACTGCTACCAAGGCCAGGAAATATGCATTGGTAGATGCAGACCCTGGACTCAGCGCGCCTTGAAAATGGGTCTGACATGCCCCCTGTTTTCAAGATCGCTGCCCATCATCACCACTCCTCGCCCCAAATGACCGCACCATGTCAATCCAGCTGCGTCCACCGTCACAGTCAGTTACCGGCACATGTGCCGATCATTAAACATCGGAGTTGTGCATAAACCATCAGGTTTCCTTCATGCCTTATGTTGGTGCCTTGTACCAAATAAGAGTCCAATAACATAGATTTAATTCTGGCCAGCAACCATTTCCACAACATTCAATGGCCACAGCTGAGAATTAGGACTACAACTGTAAGACAAATATTTAAAAACATATAAACAGTGATCCCTACTTAGACATTTGGGACCTGATTCTGAGTCAGACACATCCACGGACGCTTTTCCTTTTGCTAATCTGAGAATCTGCATGTGTATACAAAAAAATCTGTGTTTGCATGTGGAAGCCTATTCCCAGAGCTGCCACCAGGGGTAGCTGCCGGGACTCACCTTCCAGTAATGAGACAACTGCACTCGAGTCAGCAGCAGCTATTCTACTCCCCCCCCCCCCTAGTTACTCGGCTTATGGCTCTGCAGGGGGTTCTGGGAGTTGTAGTCTTATTGCTATATCCCGGGAGAGCAGCCGGGCCAGATGTACGAAGCTCTGGAAAGTGATAAAATGGAGAGTGATAAGCTACCAACCAATCAGCTTCTAACTTAAAACTTTCAAATACAGCCTGTAAAATGACATTTAGGAGCTGAGTGGCTGCCAGTTTATCACTCTCCACTTTATTACTTTTCATAGCTTAGTACATCTGACCCAATGTACTACATGTTCCAGCAGGCTGTAAGTGACAGCGTATCCATCATAACTATATTGTCACTAGTTAGACCAGCGCTCAGTCTCCTTTTCTTGGTTTATTGGCATATCCATCAAGCAGTCATGCTGCCGGCTCCATCACTGTTCCCCACGGCTCCTGGAAAGCAAGTGCCTGACAGCACCCTGTGAATTACAGCTTTCAGGACACAGGCTGAGGTGCTAAAGAGATTTTCCTGTTTAGGGCATACTTGCCTACTCTCCCGGGACCACTTCCGGGCCCCTGCAAGTGTAGGAAAGTCTCTCAGTATGGCTGCCGGCCCCCCGTAGCCCCGCACGCCCACACGCAAAAGTGGGCGGTCCAGGGGTGCGATGATGCGATTCGCGCTGAATGCCGGTAATATTGCCATTATAAAGCGGGGGTGGTGGCGTGATTGTGCTGGCCTCCACACTGCCCACTTCAGCCGCCCTTACAACCCCTGCTGCACCGAGGTGTATGGTTGGATCCCCCAAATGTATTACCGGAGACAAGTTCTAGCAGGATCCCAGAGTTACAGCACAGTGAGAAGGAACACCTGTAACAGCAGTGACAAAAGTATACAATTATAAAACACATAAAAACGATTAATGAATAAAAAAAAATGTAATAAAAAAATAGAAGTGGAAAATGGGAGGGGGAAGACTCCTAGCTAACACGCTTATAGGTGGCAAAGGGGTCCTGCCTATGTTGTCAGTCCTGGGACCCACAATTTCTAGATGCAGCCCTTCCTATTCTGCCCACTGTTTCTATGTCCACAGTCACAGTGATCATCATTAGTATCTGTACTTGCACCCAGGGCCGGATTAACAATGGGGTGGGTGGAGCTACAGCTCCAGGCCTCCCATTGAAAATAGGCCCACATACACTGGCTGCGGTGGAGACAGGAAAAAAAATATTTATTTTTTTTGTTCATGTCACCACCAGCCCAGCTAACTCTTCCCCCATGCCGCTTGCAGCTAAGTTTATCCTTTTCCTCAACCCCTTGCCCACCTCCAATTCCTTCCCCTCGGCCAGTGGACGGATCGGCCGGCCGAAGCCCGGCCCACCTCCGACCTGCTGAAGCTCCGCCTCCCGACTCATCCGAAGCTCCGCCCACTGACCCTCCTGCTCCCAATATCCTGTCACCTAGCTCACGAATCAGGAAGGAAGGCAGCCCAGCAGGTCCATATTTACTTCCTGCTACTGGTCAGTGTAATGTCTGGCTCCAGAGTATTTATATATACAGTGCATATATATATATATATATATATATATATATAATATGTGTATGTATGAATGTATATATATATATATATATATATATTAGGGATGAGCGGGTTCGGTTCCCTGAGAACCGAACCCACCCGAACTTCGGGGATCCGGGGCGATCCGAGCCCAAGCTCGGATCTCCCTGTCTGCCCCGGATCCCTCTCCCGAGGCAAAACCTCGAGATCTGCTGTCGGATCTCGAGGTTTTGCCTCGAGCGGCCATTTAAAAAAAAATGCCTTTGCCTTTAATGGGCAAAGTGCTGATTGGCTGACAGAGCCGTCTGTCACGGCTCTCAGCCAATCAGCATTATGGTGCTCATTTGCATGTAGCACGGACTCGTGAGATCCGTGCTACATGCATCTGTGTGATTGACAGTGACACAGAGCACAGATGGGTCAGTGAGACCCGTCTGTGCTGCTGTGTATTTCAATGACACAGATGCACGCACGGACCAGGAGATCCGTGCTACTTGCATCTGTGTCATTGACACAGAGCACTAACGGGTCCGTGAGACCCGTCTGTGCTGCTGTGGTAAATAAAAAAAAAAAAACCTGTGTAAAAAGAGAAAAAAATGGCGTGCCCCCCCCCCCAAAAAAGAGCAACCAGCCCCGGGCATTAGTGACCCAGTGCTGGGTGTGCTTAAATACAGGGGACAAACGACATAGGGGTCCCCTGTACTTAAACACAACCAGCACCGGGCTAGTCAGAACCAGAGCTGGTTGCCAAAATACGGGGGACAAACGACGTAGGGGTCCCCCGTATTCTGCGCAACCAGCTCTGGGCTCTGATCCGGTCCTGGTTCTGGAAATACAGGGGAAAAAAATGAGTAGGGTTCCCCTGTATGTTCCAGAACCAGCACTGGACTTTTTCTAGCGGGGGGCTGATGCCACAGCCAGGGGAGCCCTTTCACCGGGCCCCCCAGCCGCAGCATCAGCCCTGACCGCTAGTCAGCCCAGGCCGGGGATCCCTGGAGAGCTGGGGACCCCCCCAATAAAGGGGTCACCCTCTCCAGGGCACCCCAGGCCCAGGCTGATAGCCCGGGGCTATCCCCGCCACCCCTGGTGGCGGTGGGTGGCGGGTTGATTGTGTGGTGTGGTGTAAATAAAGAATATCAAACATTGTCTTTACAAGTAGAACTGCAAGTCCCAGCAAGCCTGCCCCGCATGCTGGTACTTGGAGAACCACAAGTACCAGCATGCAGGGCATTAAGGGCCCACTAGTACCTGTAGTTCACCTGTAAAAAAATGTTTAAAAAAAACACAGGACACACACACCGTGACAGTATAAGTTTATTAAACATACATACACACACACACACACACACACATGTACACATACTCACCTATGTAACCTGTAGCATCGGTCCACTTGTCCGGTAAAGTATCCATAGGGGACCTGTGAAAAAAAACATACTCACCATCTCCTATGCGAGGTTCTGTCCTCTTCGTTCCAAAGTAGGCATCCCCGGACTTGGCAAAAAAAAAAAACGAAAACGCGATCCACGAACTTAGTACCGTTCTATAGAACGGTACTTCCCGAATGAGAGCTTAGCGGCGGGGTATCACCATGGAAACCCCGCTGCTAAGCGTTCATTGGCTGAGAGAGGCCATCTCCCGTCTCTCTCAGCCAATGAACGGCTCCCTCCATTGTAGTCAATGCTGGGAGCCGCAAGGTTATTAAAGTTTACCCTGTGGTTCCCACCATTGACTACAATGGAGGGAGCCGTTCATTGGCTGAGAGACGGGAGATGACCTCTCTCAGCCAATGAACGCTTAGCAGCGGGGTTTCCATGGTGATACCCCGCCGCTAAGCTCTCATTCGGGAAGTACCGTTCTATAGAACGGTACTAAGTTCGTGGATCGCGTTTTCGTTTTTTTTTTTTGCCAAGTCCGGGGATGCCTACTTTGGAACGAAGAGGACAGAACCTCGCATAGGAGATGGTGAGTATGTTTTTTTTCACAGGTCCCCTAGGGATACTTTACCGGACAAGTGGACCGATGCTACAGGTTACATAGGTGAGTATGTGTACATGTGTGTGTGTGTATGTATGTTTAATAAACTTATACTGTCACGGTGTGTGTGTCCTGTGTTTTTTTAAACATTTTTTTTACAGGTGAACTACAGGTACTAGTGGGCCCTTAATGCCCTGCATGCTGGTACTTGTGGTTCTCCAAGTACCAGCATGCGGGGCAGGCTAGCTGGGACTTGCAGTTCTACTTGTAAAGACAATGTTTGATATTCTTTATTTACACCACACCACACAATCAACCCGCCACCCACCGCCACCAGGGGTGGCGGGGATAGCCCCGGGCTATCAGCCTGGGCCTGGGGTGCCCTGGAGAGGGTGACCCCTTTATTGGGGGGGTCCCCAGCTCTCCAGGGATCCCCGGCCTGGGCTGACTAGCGGTCAGGGTTGATGCTGCGGCTGGGGGGCCCGGTGAAAGGGCTCCCCTGGCTGTGGCATCAGCCCCCCGCTAGAAAAAGTCCAGTGCTGGTTCTGGAACATACAGGGGAACCCTACTCATTTTTTGTCCCCTATATTTCCAGAACCAGGACCGGATCAGAGCCCAGAGCTGGTTGCGCAGAATACAGGGGACCCCTACGTCGTTTGTCCCCCGTATTTTGGCAACCAGCGCTGGTTCTGACTAGCCCGGTGCTGGTTGTGCTTAAGTACAGGGGACCCCTACGTCATTTGTCCCCTGTATTTAAGCACACCCAGCACTGGGTTACTAATGCCCGGGGCTGGTTGCTCTTTTTTGGGGGGGTGCACGCCATTTTTTTCTTTTTTTACACAGGTTTTTTTTTTTTTTTTTTACCACAGCAGCACAGACGGGTCTCACGGACCTGTCATTGCTCTGTGCCAATCACACAGATGCATGTAGCACGGATCTCCCGGGTTCGTGCTACATGCAAATGGGCACCATAACGCTGATTGGCTTCCTGTCTGCCACTGCAGTGCCACTCCTAGATGGGCCACGTGTTTGTGCCGCCCCCTTGTGTCGCTTAGCATAGTCATCCAGCTTCCTCGGTACAACCTTTTGGCCTAAAAACAATATTGTGAGGTGTGAGGTGTTCAGAATAGAGTGGAAATGAGTGGAAATTAATGTTATTGGGGTTATTAATAGCGTAGGAACAAAAAAAGGCCCATTTATGTGATTTTAGCGTTTTTTTTTTATTTTTTAAGAAAAAATCCAGATCCAAAACACAAAACCCAGAACCCAAAACACGGAAGGGTGGTTTTGGCAAAACCAATCCAGATCCAAAACACGAAGAAAGATCCAGATCCAAAACCAAAACACAAAACACGAAAAGTGTCCGGTGCACACCCCTAATATATATATGCACTGTATATATAAATACTCTGGAGCCAGACATTACACTGACCAGTAGCAGGTAGTAAATATGGACCTGCTGGGCTGCCTTCCTTCCTGATTATATATATACATATATATATATATATATATATATATATATAATATTATATATGATGTGTGTGTATATATATATATATATATATATATCCAAGGGGGAACGGGAGGCACTCAGTGAGGCTTCACATCTTGAAAAGAATTACAGCAAAACTGTTGCTAGTTGTCAACGTTTCAGTGACATACACTTTTATCAAGACATGAAAAAACAACATAATGACATACCTTAAATAGTATTCACCCCGTGTACCTGCACCACGCTGTGTCGTCCCGTCTGGAGTCCGATGACGTCACTGATAGCGCCAGAGCGCCGGCGTCATCGTCATACCAAGGGGGCGTGGGCACCCATGTGTAAACCATCACCTAGGTAACCTGTAAACAAATAACATCGCAAGCATAAAGAGAGCAATCAGACTGCTATAAACTCAAAAGATCACTAATAACTGGAAAAAGATGTAAACAGGGAGAGAGAGGAAACACAAAGGGAGAAGATAATTAGAGAAAGCAAGTAAATGAATTCATTTCATTCAATCCGCCAGGGTGAAGCGTTTGGAGATTATGTATCCAACGTGATTCGTGTTGTAAGAGGACCCGTCCTCTGTCACCACCTCTAGTACTTGGTGGGATCCAGTCTATCATTTTGCAACGGAGTGTTGATAATCCATGCTTGAAGTCTCTAAAGTGCTTAGCCACAGGCTGATCTACTTCTTTGCCCTCTAGGGCGGCTCTAATGCTCGAGCGGTGTAAAGCCATACGTTCCTTTAGTTGCCTAGTCGTTTTGCCAATGTACAGAAGGCCACACGGGCAACGTATATAATATACTACATAACGACTTGTACATGTGAGGGCATATTTGATGTTGAATTTACGGCCAGAATGAGGGTGAACAAAGGTGTTGCCAGTTTCTAGATGGCTGCAAGTGATGCAGCCTGTGCATTTGTAATTGCCTGACTTTCTAGTGAGAAAGCGCACAGGAGTTTGTGGTTTATGTTGCGAAATATCATTATGCACAATTAGATCTTTAATGTTGCGACCCCGTTTAAAAGCAGGGGTAATCTTCATTCCCTGCAGTGCCTTTAAAGAAGAGTCAGTTGTCAGCATAGGCCATGCTGCTTTAGCAGTTTGTATCAGGTCCCGTGATCTATTGGAAAAATCCTGGACCCATAGTATTCTAGAACATGTGGGAGTTCTTTTGACCTTCTGAAGAGCTGCCAGTCTGGATACTTTAAGGGCTTTGACTTTAGCTTTTTTAAGAAGTGTTGGGCTATAACCTCTGGACAAGAATTTAATGAGCATCTTGTCAATTTGTTGGCTAGCATCAGTTGGATCACTACAAATCCGTATAATCCGGAGAAACTGTGAAAACGGTAATCCTTTTTTGAGCGCTGGAGGGTGAAAACTACCTGCTTGCAGGAAAGTATTTCTGTCTGTGGCTTTGAAATAGATCGTAGTGCAGATGTCCAATGTCTGATTGACTGATATAGCTACATCCAAAAAATGTATCGATTCAAAACTACTGTCGAAGGTGAATTTAATAGGGCAGTCCTCAGAATTAACATTTTCCATGGTTTGTGTGAATGACTCTTTGGTACCTGTCCATAAAATGAAAATGTCATCGATGTAACGTAGATATGCTGTGATAGATCCTTGAATCACCGGGGATGAGAAAAATAAGACCCTTTCAACTTCGCACATATACAAGTTTGCAAAGCTCGGTGCCACGCATGACCCCATGGCACAGCCGGATCTTTGTAAAAAGAACTTGCTGTCAAATAAAAAATAATTTCTAGTAAGGGTTAGTTCTAGGAGGGTGAGGAAAAACGTGATGTCAGGTCCAGCGTAGGCTGGATTATTCACGAGAATCCGTCGGATCGCCTCAATGCCTTTCTGATGGGGTATAGACGTGTACAAGCTTGTCACATCAACTGTGCACATTAGATGTTTAGTGGTTAATGGCGAAAGTTCTTGTAGCTTGAGGATGAAGGATGTAGTGTCCTTTAGGATAGTGGCTTCTGCTTGTACCACAGGTTGAAGTAAATAGTCCAAATACTGTGAGACTGAGTAGTACAATGAATCCCTGGCCGCAATTATGGGTCTGCCAGGTGGATTGGTGGCATTTTTATGTAACTTAGGTATACTGTACAGTACAGGTACCCTCGGACAATCTTGGACTAGACTCTCAAAAGTTTTCTGAGAAATAATCTGGTTTTGTAACGCAGTCGACAATATGCTATCAAGCTCTTTTTTGAACATTTGTGTAGGATCGCCAGTTAACAGTTGGTACACCTTTTGATCAGATAGCTTATTGTATAATTCCGACTTATACATATCAAGATCCTGCACAACGATTACCCCACCCTTATCCGCAGGGCGGATTACAATATCCTTGTACTTACTGAGATTTTGAAGTGCTATTCTTTCAGCCTTAGATAAATTGGGTATGTTAGTGGCCTTTGATATTGGATATCTGTTGCCAGAACAAGTGTCTATATGTGCTTCCATTCTGTTGTGGAAGTACTTGATAACCGGGTTAATTGATGTGGGGTCAAATTTAGATTTTTTGATGTATGACGGAGGTAGATGTTCCTGATCTTTTATATCACCATACCGCTCCTTAAGTTCAATCTTCCTGGTGAACTTATATAGGTCAACTTTACTGGTAAATGTGTCAAAGTCCTGAGTGGGGACAAAGGACAAACCCTTGTTTAAAACTGTAACCTCATCTGAGGTCAATGCCCTTGAGGACAAATTGAAGACTACATCTTCCTTTTGTATGTTCTTTTTGATCGTCCTCGCCCACTGCCCTCCGCGACGGGTTTTGGATCTACAGGTGGATCTGTTCTGGCCCGCGTGCGTACCCCTAAAGGGGGGCGCTGAGCTGATTTTGTAGGCTCTGTGGCACATTCCTGATCGCTAGAGGAGATTGCTCCAGTGGAGGAATCAGTTTCCAATGGGAACCTGCGGGGTCTATATCGTGGCCTCCTATCTGTTGGGGGGCCCCTATTGTTGACCCAGCTGTATACCTTCAGTTCCGCGTAATCCCGGTTCACCGTTTGTAGTTTAGATTTTTTACATTTGATCAGATCACTTCTATATTGTTCTACCTGTGTCGTAAGTTTGGATACTATGTCCGTGGAAACCTCAGGTTGTAGCTGACTTAAACGTGAGGATTCAAATTTAGAAATATTTTCCTTGGCGAGAGCTAGTTCTCCGGCCGACTCCTCGATGACCAGGAGAATAAGGTCAAACGAGCATCTGTTGAGGATGGCGGCCCACCTTCTGCAAAACGTGGGGTTGTATCTACCGATAGTCGGAATATTTTTGATTCTGAACCCTCGGGGTATTTTTTTCTCCCGATAGTAGTCGGATAATGTCACTCCATGTAGGTAGAAATCTACCTCTCTTTTCTTAAGGCGTAGGAGCTGAGCTGTCAATTGTTCAATACTTTCTTCTCCTGCTGTAGTTTCCAAATTATCAGTGAAGAGAATACTGTTCACTTCTGCATCTGAAAAGGATAATATCTCCCCCAATGGTAGAATGACATCTGCAAGTCCGGTGCACTCAGCTTGCATAGAAGCCTCAGACATCCCCTTTGAACAAAGGTGAAGCAGGAGGCCACAATCGTGACTATCAAAATGATACACCCACAGTTCAAAAAATATGAAGACTAATTATGGTACTTGATAATAGAATATTCGTGCGTTGCCTTGGCTAAAGGAAATCCTGTTATATTGTACTAGTGCACAAACAGCGATCCTAAATGTAGTATCCAAACAGACCCGGCACTCGCACTGAAATCGATATAGCTCCGGTGCCTTCCCCTGATGCAATAAGCAAGAAATATCCAAGGGGGAACGGGAGGCACTCAGTGAGGCTTCACAACTTGAAAAGAATTACAGCAAAACTGTTGCTAGTTGTCAACATTTCAGTGACAAACACTTTTATCAAGACATGAAAAAACAACATAATGACATACCTTAAATAGTATTCGTTTTGTGTTAAACTGTTTGTCTACATATGCCATCTATGTGATCATATGCCCATGCGAACTATACTATATTGGGAAAACTATCCGGACCATCAGAGAAAGAATGGCACTGCATAGGTCCGCCATCAAACTAGCACTGAACAGAGGCTCTTCAGAACAACCAGTAGCCCGACACTTCCTGGAAACTGGGCATCCACTGACGGCACTTAAACACATGGTCATTGACCAGGTCCCTGTGTCCATCAGGGGAGGGAACCGTGACAATAACCTATTGCGTTTGGAGGCCCGATGGATCTACCAACTAGGGACCATTGCACCTCGTGGACTTAACGAGAAAATTAATCGGAACACCTTATAACTCATTGGTGTTGTTTGTTCATTATGTGTCTCATGTTTTGCAGGCACTGTTGGGCTTACTGACCTTTATAGTCAGGCTGCCCTAATTTTTCTGGTTTTCCTTTTACTTCTATTTTTTTCATTGAAGTAGCTCCACACTATTATTAATATGTATGGCATTTGCAGGGCTCAGTGACCCCCAGTGCAATGGGCTGCCTCTGAGGAATAGGATGCAGAGGATTCTATCCCCTACTCCATCGCATTGTTTACAGCCCTGTTGCACATCTATACCAGTGAAATGTGCGGATACAGTGACCATTAAGTATATTTTCTCAGCACTATGTATGTGCACTGTAATACACTGTTGGAATATGGTCATAGATATGCCCAGTAATCATGCCCCTTACTGTTACATGCACTGTGTGTCATCCAGGTCTGTTTATGCAGACCGGGGAGACGCTGTATTGTTCACCTGCGGTTGATTGGCAACCCTGTCGCAGAGGGCTGACGTCATCGTGACGGGCCTTGCCAGCAACGTGGATGGGGTTGCTTGGCAACCCTGTCGCGGTGGGCTGACATCACAGCGACGGGACCCGGCCGCAGCGTGGGCGCGCTCTACCCGGTCTGCTGCAGACCAGTGTCTTTCACTCCTTATTTAAGGTGAGTGTTTGTTTCATGTCTTGTTCATCATTTGTGATGTATATATATATTTGGCTGCCTTGAAAAAAGAGCGCAGCTCTGAAACGTCGGTATCTACATTGCCAAATATATTCTTTTTACAGCATACAATTTGGGAGTGCCGCAGCTTTCTTCTCTGGTGCATTTTTTGTGCTGAGGGCACCCAACCACATTTATATCTACAGCAGCGAGTGCCAGTCCTCTCCCATACTCTCTCTCTCTATATATATATATATATTATGTGTGTGTATATATATATATATATATATATATATATATATATATAACAGTCCACCAACTGCCGGCACTCCCTTCAAAGGGTTAAATAGCTCCGGTGCATAGTTCCACAATGTAATCACATGAAAACTCCAGGAGAAAGAACGGCACTCAGAGACTTAATACTTGCAAAAAAATACAGTGTATTGTCAGTCTACATGTGTTTCGGGGATACAACCCCTTCGTCAGGATCACAAACAACAAATAACATATATAACAAACACCCCTTAAATGCCCCCCTAACACCATACCTGCGCTCCAGTCATCCACAGCAACCACGAGTCCGGTCGTCGGACTTCCGCTGACGCACTTCCGGGATCTGCAAGGATGTCTTGCTATGGAAACGCGCAGCTTGCGTTCCACAGATCTCACTCTCCTGCGATCCACCCTAGGGACTCCCGCAGACCAATAGATCCGTGGTGCAAGACGACAGGAACCTAACCATATCAAAAAATGAATTATAAAACATAAAATCAATGCATCAGACAGTACAATTAGATACATTAGGTGCAATTTGTTCAATCAGAGATCACCCACCTATATCATTAGAATTATTCATATATATACTCCCCTAGATCTAAGAACTTCCTAATAGCACAATATAAGAAACACAAAGTCTGCACATATATAGAGAATTCACCTAATACCCCAAAACAACAAATAACTATCTACATAATGCTGTTCCAATTAATTTTATCATTAAGTCCTCTAGGACCAATAGTGTGCAATCGGACAATCCATTGTGCTTCTCTCACAAGCAATCTTCTAGCTCTGTCCCCTCCTCTTAATGAGGGAGGTATATGATCGATCATGAAATATCTAAGTGTTGATAACGAATGGCCCCTCTCCTTAAAGTGTTTCGCCACAGGTTGATCAATAGCTCTACCACTTAATGATAACCGAATGGCAGAACGATGAGTTGCCATACGCTCACTAAATTTTCTCGTAGTCTGACCAATGTAGCTAAGACCACATGGGCATACAATCATGTATACCACATGCGTACTACTACATGTCAGAACATGGCGGATATCAAAAATTTTATTATTATGGGGATGTTTGAATGACCTGCATGTTATCATAAAGGAACATGTTGTACAATTAGTACATTTGTAGCAGCCCGGTGGCTTGTGATAAACATTGGGTACATTCTGAACACCCCTCCCAGTGATGTCTGTCTTCACCAGCCTGTCCCTCAAATTCCTACCCCTTTTAAATGCTGCCAAAGGGCGCACATTTTTAAATACTGGCAGATCACTATCAGATGTTACAATAGGCCATAATGCTTTAGTGGCTCTTTTAATAATGGGACTAGCCACTGTGTAATTGCTGGTCCAAGGGATGAACCGTGTCTCAACCCTTTTAGCAGGATTCAATAACCTTTCTCTGGACATATCCAGTACTCTAGATTTCTGTAACTGCAAGTTTTTCAAATCATATCCACGGGCTACAAATCTTTTAATCAAATCATCCAACAATCCCGGGAGTTTATCCCTGTCACTCGTGATGCGAGCAAACCGCATCATTTGTGACAGAGGTAAACCCTGTTTTAAAGCTACTGCATGATGGCTAGAAGCCATCAAAAAGGTGTTCCTATCTGTTTCTTTCCTGAAAACCTCTGTTTCAATCAACTCATTCTTGATCGTAATTTTTAGATCAAGGAATTGGATTTCCTTACGATTAAACACATACGTAAATTTAATGGGGGATTCTGACTCATCAATCCTACTCATCAAATTACCAAAAGGCTCCTCCCCTCCGGTCCATAGAAGAAACACGTCGTCTATGTACCGGGTATACCAAAGAATGTGTTGCTTGATATTAGGATCATCAAAAAATAATCTTTGTTCCTCCACAAACATAAAAACATTAGCATACGAGGGTGCCACGGATGACCCCATGGCGCACCCTCGTAGCTGTAGATATACTTCACCATCGAATAGAAAATAATTCCTATTCAAGATTAATTCCAATAATGTGAGGAACAGATTATGGTCAAAAACAGACTTTGATAAATTACCTTCAAGAAAATCTCTCATGTCCAATAGTCCGTCTCTATGCGGTATAACCGTATAGAGACTACGGACATCTAAACAACAGAAAAGTGTACCATCTGGTACCTTACCAAGATCAATCAATTTACTTAAAAGAGAAGTGGTATCCTTAAGGAAAGTCGCTTGTAAAGGAAGCAAAGGCTGCAAGATAACGTCCAGCAATTGTGATGTAGCTTGATACAAAGAACCACGAGCCGATATAATGGGTCTCCCCGGTTGTCTAGTGCTGTTCTTATGCATCTTAGGCAGAGTATATAGGGTAGGCGTAAGAGGGTACTGGACACAAAGTGCATTGAAGACCTTGTGTGAGATCTTATTCTCCTCCTTGGCCACAGATAAGATACCAAAAAGTTCCTTCTGATATTCCAGGGTAGGATCTTTTCTTAGCTTTTTGTATACTTCCCCCTCTGCCAATTGCGACACAATTTCCATCCGATAATCTCCTATGTCCTGGATCACTATAGACCCGCCTTTATCGGCGGGCCTAATAACAATGTCCTCATACTCTTCCAGATTTCTTAGGGCTTGAGTTTCCTCACGGGTTAAATTAAACCTAAGTTTCACAGGAGCTTTTTTGAATTTGATAACCGCATCATCCAATAAGCGTCCAAATGTTTTTAATGACACATTCGTAGATACAGGATCAAATGAGGATCTGACAGCAGAGGTAAGAAAAATGTCCACAGCTGATCTATCTGCAATAGCATCTTCTCGCGGAAAAAATTATTTAAGTCACAACTTGCGTGCGAATCGATGAGCGTCTAATTTCCAATCGAAACAGTCAAAGGCATTAGTTGGAATAAAGCTTAATCCTTTGCTCAACACCTGCATTTCTGCGCGAGATAAAGATCTTTGTGAAAGGTTAAAGATTAGACTTTCCTCCTCGTTGTCACCTTCCTTCCTCCTTTGGCACCCCCTCTGGTTTTGCCGTCCCCTGCGAGTGGGGGTTTGGCGTGGGCACTTATGTTGTCCGCTCCACCTTGATCCAAAGGGGCCATCTGAATAGATGTTTGATCCTCTGATTCCGAAATGACAAAGTCACTATCCGTATTACTATTTGATGTGTTACCATCACGGGAAGATTCAACGATTTTTTTTCTGCCATGGTCTGCGTCTAGCTGTATTTGTCCGTTGGTATTGTGGATTCTCACCTCCCGATAACCACCTATATACATGATTATCTTCATAATCAGAGTCCACTTTATATTTCTTATTTTTCTTAAATTTTATTAAATTGTTCTTATATGCAGCACATTGTGTTTCAATTCTATTCATCCAATTTTGACTGGGATCCTCATCAAGGGTTTTTTTGTGATCTCTTTCAAATGCAACAATTTTATTCCTAGTCACAGATAATTCCCTGTTGGATTCCTCAATGACTGCCACCATTAAATCGAAAGCGCATTTATTTAGAATGCCAATCCATTTGCGAACAAACTCAGGGTTATGACGCCCAATTGTCGGTACATTTCGTACCCGGAAGCCTCTTGGAATTTTATGCTCCCTAAAGTACTCCGAGAGGGATATACTATGTAGCAAATAATCAATTTCTCTGCGTTTCAACTTAAGTAGTTGTTGATAGAGGTCATGTGAATTACCTACTGGATCATTCAATGTTAGTACCTCTTTACTGAGTATGTTCTCAATTTCAGATGCCGAGTAGCTGAATGTTTCACCCGGATCTGTAATAAACATGCCCCGGCAGCCAGCTGAATCCATGGATTGTGATGCACTTGCAGTATCCATTCCTGCCGATTACTCACTCACATGTATCAGGAAAGATATCATAAAAGGTCCTTAATTCAAATATCAGTGGGTGCCATGCAACGTGTGCCACAGAAAAAACATCCAGGCACAATCAACAACAGTCCACCAACTGCCGGCACTCCCTTCAAAGGGTTAAATAGCTCCGGTGCAGTTCCACAATGTAATCACATGAAAACTCCAGCAGAAAGAACGGCACTCAGAGACTTAATACTTGCAAAAAAATACTGTGTATTGTCAGTCTACACGTGTTTCGGGGATACAACCCCTTCGTCAGGACCACAAACAACAAATAACATATATAACAAACACCCCTTAAATACCCCCCTAACACCATACCTGTGCTCCAGTCATCCACAGCAACCACGAGTCCGGTCGTCGGACTTCCGCTGACGCACTTCCGCGATCTGCAAGGATGTGTTGCTATGGTAACGCGCAGCTTGCGTTCCACAGATCTCACTCTCCTGCGATCCACCGAGTACTGCCCTAGGGACTCCCGCAGACCAATAGATCCAAGATGCAAGATGACAGGAACCCATTATATATACTGGGGCATATTTATAATGGGTACGGGGTATGCAGTGCTCACGGGCCCAAGGGGGGCCCGCACCGCACACCCTGCATCCATATTATACTTACCACTCAGGAGTCCCACGTCGGCACTGGTGTCAGCACTGTAAAAAATGACTGGAAATAATCCGCCGTGGCCATTTTCCTGTTGTTTTGCGCATGCTCAGCACAGGGGAAATGGCAACTGCGGGCATTTTCTTGGTGACCTGTGCATGCACTCTAGTGCCCAAAGTCTTATCAGTGCAGCACTGCGCTCAATGGGCTCGATTCAATTAAATGCGAAGTGAATAGCACCGGGAATAGGCTCCCGAAGCTATTCAATTCAGTGTGCTGTTAGGTTGGGGAATGGCCATTCTCACACCTTAAACAGGGTGTTTAGTTGCGAGAACGGGCATTCTTCAACTAAACTTCCCGGCGCGTTGCTGTTTTCCCAGCGCTAAGGGCAGAAAACAGCATCGCATGTGGACTTTTGTCAGATTTCTGCTCGCATCCCAGGAGGGATGAATAGAGGCCAAAATATGAAAATTCTGTCAATGTCCCAATATTTATGCACCTGACTGTATCAGGTCCATAAATATTGGGACATTGACAGAATTTTCATATTTTGTCCTCTATTCACCACCACAATGGCTTTGAAATGAAACAAACAATATGTGCTTTAACTGCAGACTTTCAGATTTAATTTGAGAGTAATTACATCCAAATCAGGTGAACGGTGTAGGAATTACAACGGTTTCTAATTGTGCCTCCCACTTTTTAAGGGGCCAAAAGTAATGCGACAAACTAAACAATCCTAAATCTAACTTTCACTTTTTAATACTTTGTTGCAAATCCTTTGCAGGCAATTACAGCCTGAAGTCTGGACAGACATCACCAGATGCTGGGTTTCATCCCTGGTGATGCTCTGCCAGGCCTCTACTGCAAATGTCTTCAGTTCCTGCTTGTTCTTGGGGCATTTTCCCTCCAGTTTTGTCTTCATCAAGTGAAATGCATGCTCATTCGGATTCAGGTCAGGGGATTGACTTGGCCATTAATAACATTCCACTTTTTAGCCTTAAAAAACTCTTTGGTTACTTTTGCAGTATGCTTCGGGTCATTGTCCATCTGCACTGTGAAGCGCTGTTCAATGAGTTCTGAAGCATTTGACTGAATATGAGCATATAATATTGCCAGAAACACTTCAGAATTCATTCTGCTGCATTTGTCAGCAGTCACATCGTCAATAAATACAAGGGAACCAGTTCCATTGGCAGCCATACATGCCCACGTCATGACACTACCACCACCATGCTTCACTGATGAGGTGGTATGTTTTGGATCATGAGCAGTTCCTTTCCTTCTCCGTACTCTTCTCTTCCCATCACTCTGGTACAAGTTGATCTTTGTCTCATCTGTCAATAGGATGTTGTTCCAAAACTGTAATGGCTTTTTTAGATGTTGTTTGGCAAACTCTAGTCTGGTCTTCCTGTTTTTGTGGCTCACCAATGGTTTGCATCTTGTGGTGAACCCTCTGTATTCACTCTTGTGAAGTCTTCTCTTGATTGTTGACTTTGACACATATACATCTACCTCCTGGAGAGTGTTCTTGATTTGGCCAACTGTTGTGAAGGGGTTTTTCTTCACCAGGGAAATAATTCTTTTGTCATCCACCACAGTTGTTTTCCGTGGTCTTCCGGGTCTTTTGGTGTTGCTGAGCTCTCAGGTGCGTTCTTTCATTTTAAGAATGTACCAAATAGTTGATTTGGCCACACCTAATGTTTTTGCTATCTCTCTGATGGGTTTGTTTTGATTTTTCAGCCTAATGATGGCTTGCTTCACTGATAGTGACAGCTCTTTGGATCTCATATTGAGAGTTGACAGCAACTGATTCCAAATGCAAATGTCACACCTAGGGCTCTATTTATTAACATAATTTTAACTAAAATAAAGTGAAAAAGGGTGTTTTCACACCCTTTTCACTTTATTTTAGTTTCACCTGTAGTTATTACAGGGCAATTGGAGTAGAATTAGTAAAATTCTACTCCAACCCCTAGTATCACTTATTTTTAGTAAAGCAGATCGCATTTCCCATAATTGTAATGGGAAATGTGATCCGACCATAGTTACTAAAAATAAATTGTAAAATAATACCGGGGGAAGCTCTGTGATAATAACGCCACCTGGAGGTGGCATTATCCAGGGTTTCCCCTGGTTACCGGGCTCCCACTCTGCTCTAACGGGGAGAGCAGAGGCGGGAGCCGGTACCAGTAATCAGCTGTGTGGTCTAAACAGACCGCAAGCTGATTGCTGTAAAAATAAGAAAAAAAAATGTAAACATTTTTTTTTACTTACCTGAATCCAGGGACCGGTGATAGGGCCTCCGGTGATGTCTCCTCTCCGGTCAGCTGGTCTCCCATAGTGCCCTGCTGCCCGGTCATCAGGTGATCGGGTCCCAGTGCAGTATGGGAGATCACCTGATCGGGAAGCCCGGAGAAGATCACCGGAGGCCAGGAGGATGCAGGTAAGTGTAATGAAGGGAGGGTGGGTCGCGGGGGTCTGCGATCACGGGGAGCGGGGCTTAGCATCGATGGGGGTAGCAGCGACGGTGGTTCGGCGCATGCGTGGGCTCTTAGTCGCTGTATCTTTTTCGAAAATACCGCGACTAAAGTGCGGATGGGATCCGCAGGGACAGAGCTTTATCACAAGCTCTGTCCCTGCAAGGGATTTATAGTAAATCCCTGTGATATTGCCTGAATTCGCAATGCGAATTCACTCGGTAATATCACACTACAATCCGCATTCAATATGCGGATTGTAGTAAATAGAGCCCCTAGAATCAACTCCAGACCTTTTACCTGCTTAATTGATAATGAAATAACGAGGGAATAGCCCACACCTGTTCATGAAATAGCTTTTGAGTTGATAGTCCCATTACTTTTGGCCCCTTAAAAAGTGGGAGGCACATATTGAAACTGTTGTAATTCCTACACCGTTCACCCGATTTGGATGTAATTACCCTCAAACTAAATCTGAAAGTCTGCAGTTAAAGCACATCTTGTTTGTTTCATTTCAAAACCATTCTGGATTCTGGTGGTGAATAGAGGCCAAAATCTGAAAATTCTGTCAATGTCCCAATATTTATGGACCTGACTGTATATGTGTGTGTATGTATATATATATATATATATATATATTTATTTATTTTTTTAACATAGATATAATGAATATATAAAAATTGGCAGATTTCCAACAGTGGCCACTTAGTTTTAAGGTAGGCGCCAGCAATACCTTCCATGGAACTAAACACACCCACAGAACAGGCCACACCCATATGTTTACCACACCTACATCACATTGGTCATGACCCTACATGACCAGTCACACTGCTGCGGCACTTGTCACACCCCCAACAGCGGTACACAATAGGCCCCTCATGAATTTCAGCTCCAGGCCCATGTGGACGTTAATCTGGCACTGCTTGCACCCACACCATGATGTGCCAAAGATCTCTCTGAAACAGTTGTCTCAGTTCCGTCCGCATGCTACGATCGAGCACGGAAGCCACTATGCACGCACACTACACTCCCATAACAATCCCATGAGATGGAACAGATCCATGCATTCCCATGGTCGCAGTTACTGCATTTTATGGATGGATCAATCCATATGCACTAGTAAACTCTGGAACTGATTCAGAGATGGATGCTATTGAGATGTTCCCACAGTTGAGCGATGCTTTGCTACTGTGCATGCCCATAAAGTCCAGGAATCCCTTACTGCACACACATGGACCCCTGTGTCCTGTGCCATTCACAATTACGTAAGGAATCACTAACACTTAAGAAGGGGGGGCACATAGAAATTTTGCTATGGGGATCCCATGGGTCTAGCTACGACCTTGCATCTGCCTCTCTTTATCCCAGCACTTAATCTCTTTATCACAGCGCTGCATCTCTTTATCACAGCTCTGCATCTCCTTATTTATCACAGCTCTGCATCGCTTTATCACAGCTCTGCATCTACTTATTTATCACAGCTCTGCATCTCCTTATTTATCACAGCTCTGCATCTCTTTATCACAGCTCTGCATCTCCTTATTTATCACAGCTCTGCAACTCCTTATTTATCACAGCTCTGCATCTCTTTATCACAGATCTGCGTCTCCTTATTTATCACAGCTCTGCATCTCCTTATTTATCACAGTTCTGCATCTCTTTATTTATCACAGCTCTGCATCTCCTTATTTATCACAACTCTGCATCTCTTTATCACAACTCTGTCTCTTTATCACAGCTCTGCATCTCCTTATTTATCACAGCTCTGCGTCTCTTTATCACAGCTCTGCATCTCCTTATTTATCACAGCTCTGCGTCTCTTTATCACAGCTCTGCATCTCCTTATTTATCACAGCTCTGCATCTGTTTATCACACATCTGCATGTCCTTATTTATCACAGTTCTGCATCTCCTTATTTATCACAGCTCTGCATCTCTTTATCACACATCTGCATCTCCTTATTTACCACAGCACTGCATCTCCTTATTTATCACAGCTCTGTGTCTCCTTATTTATCACAGCTCTGCATCTATTTATCACAGCTCTGCATCTCCTTATTTATCACAGCTCTGCATCTATTTATCACAGCTCTGCATCTCCTTATTTATCACAGCTCTGCGTCTCTTTATCACAGCTCCGCATCTCCTTATTTATCACAGCTCTGCATCTCCTTATTTATCACAGCTCTGCGTCTCTTTATCACAGCTCTGCATCTCCTTATTTATCACAGCTCTGCGTCTCTTTATCACAGCTCTGCATCTCCTTATTTATCACAGCTCTGCATCTCCTTATTTATCACAGCTCTGCGTCTCTTTATCACAGTTCTGCATCTCATTATTTATCACAGCTCTGCATTTATTTATCACAGCTCTGCGTCTCTTTATCACAGCACTGCATCTCCTTATTTATCACAGCTCTGCATCTCCTTATTTATCACAGCTCTGCATCTATTTATCACAGCTCTGTGTCTCTTTATCACAGCTCTGCATCTCCTTATTTATCACAGCTCTGCGTCTCTTTATCACAGCTCTGCATCTCCTTATTTATCACAGCTCTGCGTCTCTTTATCACAGCTCTGCATCTCCTTATTTATCACAGCTCTGCATCTCCTTATTTATCACAACTCAGCGTCTCTTTATCACAGCTCTGCATCTCCTTATTTATCACAGCTCTGCGTCTCTTTATCACAGTTCTGCATCTCCTTATTTATCACAGCTCTGCGTCTCTTTATCACAGCTCTGCATCTCCTTATTTATCACAGCTCTGCAACTCCTTATTTATCACAGCTCTGCATCTCTTTATCACAGATCTGCATCTCCTTAATTATCACAGCTCTGCCTCTCCTTATTTATCACAACTCTGCATCTCTTTATCACAGCTCTGTGTGTCTTTATCACAGCTCTGCATCTCCTTATTTATCACAGCTCTGCGTCTCTTTATCACAGCTCTGCATCTCCTTATTTATCACAGCTCTGCGTCTCTTTATCACAGCTCTGCATCTCCTTATTTATCACAGCTCTGCGTCTCTTTATCACACATCTGCATCTCCTTATTTATCACAGCTCTGCGTCTCTTTATCACAGCTCTGCATCTCCTTAGTTATCACAGCTCTGCGTCTCTTTATCACACATCTGCATCTCCTTATTTATCACAGTTCTGCATCTCCTTATTTATCACAGCTCTGCATCTCCTTATTTATCACAGCTCTGTGTCTCCTTATTTATCACAGCTCTGCATCTATTTATCACAGCTCTGCATCTCCTTATTTATCACAGCTCTGCATCTATTTATCACAGCTCTGCATCTCCTTATTTATCACAGCTCTGCATCTCTTTATCACAGCTCTGCATCTCCTTATTTATCACAGTTCTGCATCTCCTTATTTATCACAGCTCTGCATCTCCTTATTTATCACAGCTCTGCATTTATTTATCACAGCTCTGCATCTCTTTATCACAGCTCTGCATCTCCTTATTTATCACAGCTCTGCGTGTCTTTATCACAGCTCTGCAGCTCCTTATTTATCACAGCTCTGCATCTATTTATCACAGCTCTGTGTCTCTTTATCACACATCTGCATCTCCTTATTTATCACAGCTCTGCGTCTCTTTATCACAGCTCTGCATCTCCTTATTTATCACAGCTCTGCGTCTCTTTATCACAGCTCTGCATCTCCTTATTTATCACAGCTCTGCATCTAATTATCACAGCTCTGCATCACCTTATTTATCACAGCTCTGCATCTCCTTATTTATCACAACTCTGCGTCTCTTCATCACAGCTCTGCATCTCCTTATTTATCACAGCTCTGCGTCTCTTTATCACAGTTCTGCATCTCCTTATTTATCACAGCTCTGCATTTATTTATCACAGCTCTGCATCTCCTTATTTATCACAGCTCTGCATCTATTTATCACAACTCTGCATCTCCTTATTTATCACAGCTCTGCGTCTCTTTATCACAGCTCTGCATCTCCTTATTTATCACAGCTCTGCATCTAATTATCACAGCTCTGCATATCCTTATTTATCACAGCTCTGCATCTATTTATCACAGCTCTGCGTCTCTTTATCACAGCTCTGCATCTCCTTATTTATCACAGCTCTGCGTCTCTTTATCACAGCTCTGCATCTCCTTATTTATCACAGCTCTGTGTCTCCTTATTTATCACAGCTCTGCATCTATTTATCACAGCTCTGCATCTCCTTATTTATCACAGCTCTGCATCTATTTATCACAGCTCTGCATCTCCTTATTTATCACAGCTCTGCATCTCTTTATCACAGCTCTGCATCTCCTTATTTATCACAGTTCTGCATCTCCTTATTTATCACAGCTCTGCATCTCCTTATTTATCACAGCTCTGCATTTATTTATCACAGCTCTGCATCTCTTTATCACAGCTCTGCATCTCCTTATTTATCACAGCTCTGCGTGTCTTTATCACAGCTCTGCAGCTCCTTATTTATCACAGCTCTGCATCTATTTATCACAGCTCTGTGTCTCTTTATCACACATCTGCATCTCCTTATTTATCACAGCTCTGCGTCTCTTTATCACAGCTCTGCATCTCCTTATTTATCACAGCTCTGCGTCTCTTTATCACAGCTCTGCATCTCCTTATTTATCACAGCTCTGCATCTAATTATCACAGCTCTGCATCACCTTATTTATCACAGCTCTGCATCTCCTTATTTATCACAACTCTGCGTCTCTTCATCACAGCTCTGCATCTCCTTATTTATCACAGCTCTGCGTCTCTTTATCACAGTTCTGCATCTCCTTATTTATCACAGCTCTGCATTTATTTATCACAGCTCTGCATCTCCTTATTTATCACAGCTCTGCATCTATTTATCACAACTCTGCATCTCCTTATTTATCACAGCTCTGCGTCTCTTTATCACAGCTCTGCATCTCCTTATTTATCACAGCTCTGCATCTAATTATCACAGCTCTGCATATCCTTATTTATCACAGCTCTGCATCTATTTATCACAGCTCTGCGTCTCTTTATCACAGCTCTGCATCTCCTTATTTATCACAGCTCTGCGTCTCTTTATCACAGCTCTGCATCTCCTTATTTATCACAGCTCTGCGTCTCTTTATCACAGTTATGCATCTCTTTTGGGCCTATTCATCATTGCTAAAATATCAAAGGAGGTAATTAGGTTTAGAATTGGCATGGAGTTCCACCTAATTATCATAGGAATTCATCATTCCTCCTCGCCATAGTATCTATTCCGAAAAGCTGTAATTTTTGTGATGACAGCTCTTTGGAAAATAGATACTTTTCCCTGCCTATACCTACCTTATCGCAGCTGTAATCAGTGTTGTGCATGCGCCGTTATATTCACAGAAGTGGCACATGCGCAGCACTGATTACAGCTGCATAAAATTCTATGTCCCCGCACCCCCCCACCCCCCTACCCGGATGTGCTGCAGCCGCGGACCATGACCCCCCCCCGGCCCCAGCAGCTACAAGGGGACAGGATGGCCAGGCAGAGGGAGCCACTGCTGGGCAGCGTCTCCCCTTCCCTCTATTCCCTGGTAGTAAATAAACAGTTAATTGAAGAAGCACTTATAAGTGCCATCAGGGAACAGAGGGGAGACGCTGGCAGGTAGCAGCAGCAACATTGCAGCGGGTAGAACACACAGCTGGAGCCTGAGGGACCAGGAGCGATGGAGAGACCTCAAAGAGGACCTGCCCAGCTGAAAGCAGGTAAGTATATCCCGCTGTACACCACCTGAGAGTGGCATATAGTAACACCATCAAATTCCGAAAATACATAATTTTCGGAATTTGATGAATAGCTTAATTTCTATGGGGAGTGTTTAAATTAACATAGACGGACTTAACCAAGAGATATCAGTGATATCTCCTGTGTTAAGGGGCCTATTCATCAACACTAAAATAACGTTTTTAAGGACATTTTCCTTAAATAACGTTATTTTGGTATTCATGAACAGACTTAACACAGGAGATATCACAGATATCTCCTTGCTAAGTTCCCCTGCGTTAATTTCCACACTCCGCATACATTAGTATGAGGATGTGGTAATTATGGTATTCATCAAATTCCGAAAATTATAAATTTTCGGAATTTGATACAGTTACTATTCGCCACTGTGAGGTGGCGAAAAGCAGAATCCACTTACCTGTATCAGCGTGTGCAGGTCCCCCGACGAGTCCCTCCGGCGCTCTGCTCCGTCCTCAGGCTCCGGAGGCTGGTCTGTCATGTGTGCTCTCCAGCAGAGCACAAGAAAGTTTAGAAAAAGAAAAAAACATTTTTTTTCTTTTCTAATCTGTCATGTGGTCTGCTGGGAAACCACATGACAGACCAGCAGGACGTAGCCGGAGGCTGCTGCGCGGACAGGTAAGTCGGGGGGGGGGGAAGGTGAGCGGAGGGGGGTGGGGGGGAATCGGGGGGGTACGAAACTTAACGCATCTGTAGGCAGTGCTGCGCATGCGCTGGTTTTATAGATTTAACAGCGCATGCGCAGCACTGTTTCCAGACGCGATAAGGTAGTGTAGGCAGGGAAAAGTATCTATTTCCCGAAAAGCTGTCATCGCAAAAATTACAGCTTTTCGGAATAGATACTTATGGAGAGGTGGAATGATGAATTCCACCTATAATTAGCTAGAACTCCATGAGAGTTCTAAAGCTAATTATCTCCATTGAATTTTTATGTTTAATGAATAGGCCCCTAAGTGTGTTAATGAATACTAAAATACAGTAATTAAGGAAAAATGTCCTTAAAACCATTATTTTAGTGTTGATGAATAGGCCCCTTTATCACACATCTGCATCTCCTTATTTATCACAGTTATGCATCTCTTTATCGCAGCTCTGTGGGGCCTATTCATCATGCCTAAACTTTCTCTGGAGGTAATTAGGTTTAGAACTTGCATGGAGTTCTACCTAATTACCGGAGGAATTCATCATTCCTCCTCCCCATAACTATCTATTCCAAAAAGCTGTCATTTTTGCGATGACAGCTTTTCAGGAAATATTTAGTTATCCCTCTCTACACGAACTTACCGCAGCTGGAATCTGTGCTGCGCATGCGCATTCGTAAAACCAGCGCATGCGCAGCACTGCCTACAGCGGCGGTATTTTGTGTCCCCCCCCAACCCTCCGCCCCCCCCTCCGCTCACCTCCCCCCGTCCCCGCACTTACCTGCCCGCAGCGCATCCGGCTTCGGTGGCTGGTCTGACACCTGTTCTCCCAGCTGACCACAGTAGTTTAGAAAAAAAAAAATCTATATCTTTTTTTTCTAAACTTTATTGTGTTCTGCTGGGAGAACACTTGTCAGAGCAGCCTCCAGAGCCAGAGGATGGACCAGAGCGCTGGAGGGAGGCACCGGGGTACCTGTCCACGCTGACACAGGTAAGTGTTACCTGCTATTCGCCACCTCACAGTGGCGAATAGTAACTCAATCAAATTCGGAAAATATACAATTTTCGGAATTTGATGAATAGCATAATTTCCATATCCCCATACTAATGTATGGGGAGTGTGGAATTTAATGTAGGGGGAATTAACCAGGAGATATCAGTGATATCTCCTGTGCTAAATGTCTTCATGAATACTAAAATAACAGTAATTAAGGAAAATGGCCTTAAAAACGTTATTTTAGT
The DNA here is from genome assembly GCA_031769625.1 of Taudactylus pleione. NCBI lineage: Eukaryota > Metazoa > Chordata > Amphibia > Anura > Myobatrachidae > Taudactylus > Taudactylus pleione. The sequence goes on from JAUIMM010000121.1 coordinate 15,468,699, forward strand.
GTTGATGAATAGGCCCCTGTGTCTCTTTGTCACAGTTATGCATCTCATTATTTATCACAGCTCTGCATCTCCTTACTTATCACAGCTCTGTATCTCTTTATCACAGCTCTGCATCTCCTTATCACAGCTCTGCATCTCTTTATCACACATCTGCATCTCCTTATTTATCACAGCTCTGCGTCTCTTTATCACAGCTCTGCATCTCATTATTTATCACAGCTCTACATCTCCTTATTTATCACAGCTCTGCATCTCTTTATCACAGCTCTGAATCTTCTTATTTATCACAGCTCTGCAACTCATTTATCACAGCTCTGCATCTCTTTGGGCTCTATTTACTACAATCCGCATATTGAATGTGGATTGTAGTGTGATATTACCGAGTGAATTCGCATTGCGAATTCAGGCAATATCACAGGGATTTACTATAAATCCCTTGCAGGGACAGAGCTTGCGATAAAGCTCTGTCCCTGCGGATCCCATCCGCACTCTAGTCGCGGTATTTTCGGAAAAAATACCGCGACTAAGAGCCCGCGCATGCGCCGACCGACCACCGCTACTACCCCCCCACCGACGCTAAGCCCCGCCCCCGGTGCTAAGTCCCGCCCCCCGCGATCGCGGACCCCTGCGACCCCCCTCCCCCCCCGCGACCCCCCCTCCCTTCATTACACTTACCTGCATCCTCCTGGCCTCCGGTGATCTTCTCCGGGCTTCCCGATCAGGTGATCTCCCATACTGCACTGGGACCCGATCACCTGATGACCGGGCCCCAGTGCACTGTGGGAGACCAGCTGACCGGAGAGGAGCCATCACCGGAGGCCCGATCACCGGTCCCTGGATTCAGGTAAGGAAAAAAAAAATGTTTAATTTTTTTTTCTTTTTTTTACAGTAATCAGCTTGCGGTCTACTTAGACCACACAGCTGATTACTGGTACCGGCTCCCGCCTATGCTCTCCCCGTTAGAGCAGAGTGGGAGCCCGGTAACCGGGGGAGACCCTGGATAACGCCACCTCCAGGTGGCGTTATTATCACAGGGCTTCCCCCGGTATTTTTTTACAATTTATTTTTAGTAACTTGCACACAGATCACATTTCCCATTACAGTTATGGGAAATGCGATCTGCTTTACTAAAAATAATAGATACTGGGGGTTGGAGTAGAATTTTACTAATTCTACTCCAATTGCCCTGTAATAACTACAGGTGAAACTAAAATAAGGTGAAAAGGGTGTGAAAACACCCTTTTTCACTTTATTTTAGTAAAAATAATGTTAATAAATAGAGCCCTTTATCACACATCTGCATCTCCTTATTTATCACAGCTCTGCGTCTCTTTATCACACCTCTGCATCTCATTATTTATCACAGCTCTGCATTTCTTTATCACAGCTCTGCATCTCCTTATTTATCACAGCTCTGCATCTCTTTATCACAGCTCTGTGTCTCTATGGGCTCTATTTATCAACATTATTTTTACTAAAATAATGTGAAAAAGGGTGTTTTCACACCCTTTTCACATTATTTTAGTATCACCTATAGTTATTACAGGGCAATTGGAGTAGAATTTGTAAAATTCTACTCCAACCCCTAAGTATCACTTATTTTTAGTAAAGCAGATCGCATTTCCCATAACTGTAATGGGAAATGTGATCCGACCATAGTTACTAAAAATAAAATGTGAAAAAATACCGGGGGAAGCCCTGTGATAATAACGCCACCTGGAGGTGGCGTTATCCAGGGTCTCCCCCAGTTACCGGCCTCCTGTCCTGCTCTAACGGGGAAAGCAGAGCTGGGAGTCGGTCCCAGTAACAAGCTGTGTGGTCTAAACAGACCGCAAGCTGATTACTGTAAAAAAAAGAAAAAAAAATAGTAAAAAAAAAAATGTACTTACCTGACTCCAGTGACCGGTGATCGAGCCTCCGGAGATTATGCCCCTCCAGTCAGCTGGTCTCCCATAGTGCACTGCGGCCCAGTCATCAGGTGATTGGGCTCAGTGCAGTATGGGAGATCACCTGACCGGAGGAATGGAGAACATCACCGGAGGCCTGTAGCATGCAGGTAAGTGCTATTAAGGGAGGGGGGGTCGTGGAGGTCGCGGGGGGTCCGTGATCGCAGGGGCAGGGCTTAGCGCCAGGGGCGGGGCTTAGCGCTGGGGGTAGCAGCGGTGATCGGTCGGCGCATGCGCGGGCACTTAATCACGGTATTTTTTGCAAAAATACCGTGATAAGGCTTCGAAGGGGATTTGCAGGAACAGAGCTTTATTGCAAGCTAAGTCCCTGTACGGGATTTGTAGTAAATCCTTGTGATATTGCCTGAATTCGCAATGGGAATTCACTTGGTAATATCACACTACAATCTGCATTCAATATGCGGATTGTAGTAAATAGAGCCCTTTATCACACATCTGCATCTCTTTATCACAGCTCTGCATCTCTTTATCACAGCTCTACATCTCCTTATTTATCACAGCTCTGCAACTCTTTATCAGAGCTCTGCATCTCTTTAGCACAGCTCTGCATCTCTTTATCACACATCTGTATCTCTTTATCACAGCTCTGCATCTCCTTATTTATCACAGTTCTGCAACTCTTTATCACAGCTCTGCATCTCTTTAGCACAGCTCTGCATCTCTTTATCACACATCTGCATCTCCTTATTTATCACAGCTCTGCATCTCTTTATCACACATCTGCATCTCTTTATTTATCACAGCTCTGCATCTCCTTATTTTTCACAGTTATGCATCTCCTTATTTATCACAGCTCTGCATCTCCTTATTTATCACAGCTCTGCATCTCTTTATCACAGCTCTGCATGTCTTTATCATAGCTCTGCATCTCCTTATTTATCACATCTTCATCTCTTTATCACAGCTCTGCATCTCCTTATTTATAACAGCTCTGCGTATCTTTATCACACATCTGCATCTCCTTATTTATAACAGCTCTGCAACACCTTATCACAGCTCTGCATCTCCTTATTTATCACAGCTCTGCATCTCCTTATTTATCACAGCTCTGCATCTCTATCACACATCTGCATCTCCTTATTTATCACAGCTCTGCGTATCTTTATCACACATCTGCATCTCCTTATTTATAACAGCTCTGCATCTCCTTATTTATCACAGCTCTGCATCTCCTTATTTATCACAGCTCTGCATCTCCTTATTTATCACAGCTCTGCATCTCTATCACACATCTGCATCTCCTTATTTATCACAGCTCTGCATCTCTTTATCACAACTCTGCGTCTCTTTATCATAGCTCTGCATCTCCTTATTTATCACAGCTCTGCATCTCTTTATCACAGCTCTGCATCTCCTTATTTATCACAACTCTGCATATCCTTATTTATCACAGCTCTGCGTTGCTTTATTACAGCTCTGCATCTCCTTATTTATCACATCTCTGCATATCCTTATTTATCACAGCTCTGCATCTCTTTATCACACATCTGCATCTCATTATTTATCACAGCCCTGCATCTCTTTATCACAGCTCTGCATCTCTTTATCACACATCTGCATCTCCTTATTTATCACAGCTCTGCGTCTCTTTATCACAGCTCTGCATCTCTTTATCACACATCTGCATCTCCTTATTTATCACAGCTCTGCATCTCTTTGGGGCCTATTCATTATCACTTAATTTCTACAAAAGTAGGTGAAAATTAAGATTTTCACCTATTTTGTGTAAATTAAGTGTAAGTGTATTCATCATTAATGTAACGCAGGAGATTTCACTATTATTTCCTGGTTACAAATCTACCCCAATAATTTCCACAGTCCCCATACTATAGTATGGGGATGTGGAAATTAAGAAATTCATCAAGTTCTGAAAAAGCATTTTTTTCGGAACTTGACGGTGATGCTGTATGCCACTCTGAGGCGTACAGCATGCGATACAGCAGAGGGATCTGAAAAGATCCCTTGCTGCTGTGTCCTCTCACCTTGCAGTGGCTCCCCGAGCTCTCCTCCTGAGCCTGGGCCTAGGAATAGGGCAAAGCAGACTCCCGCTGCTGTCCTGCGGTGGGGTGGGGGGCTGGTCTCAAGCATCGGGTATATGCAGGGCTGAGCAGGGGGGGGCAATGAGGCAAGCGAGCGCGAGGCCAGACCCTAAACCATCGGGTATATTGTGTATATCGTGGGCTGAGCGGGGGGGGAGCAAGGAGGCGCGTGAGTGGAAGGTCAGGTCTTAGGCAGTGGGGATATCCGGGGCTGAGCTGGAAGAATCGAGGATGCCGAGGAGGCGAGCGAGGGGGCAGGTGGTGGTGGAGGGGCTTGACTCTGACGGCTTCTCTCCTGCCTCTTCGCAGCCTGTCTTCAAGCTACGCATGCGCAGCTTTAAGACAGGTTGCGAAGAGTGAAGGCAGCATGAGAAAAATGCCCTTTTTCCGAAAAGCTGTCTCCGAAAAAGGAGCAGCTTTTCAAAAGTGATAATTAAGTATCTCTTTATCACAGCGCTGCGTCTCTTTATTACAGCTTTGCATATCTCTATCACAGCTCTGCATCTCTTTATCACAGCTCTGCATATCTCTATCACAGCTCTGCATCTCTCTATCACAGTGCTGCATATCTCTGTCACAGCTCTGTGTCTCTTTATCACACATTTGCATCTCCTTATTTATCAGAGCTCTGCATCTCCTTATTTATCACAGCTCTGCATCTCCTTATTTATCACAGCTCTGCATCTCTTTATCACAGCTCTGCATCTCCTTATTTATCACAGTTCTGCATCTCCTTATTTATCACAGCTCTGCATTATCACTGCTCTGCATCTCTTTATCACAGCTCTGCATCTCTTTATTACACATCTGCATCTCTTTATTACACATCTGCATTATTAGAGCTCTGCATCTCTTTATCACAACGATGATAAAGGGGCCTATTCATTAAACCTAAAAATTAGATGGAGATAATTAGGTTTAGAACTCGCATGGAGTTCTAGCTAATTATAGGTGGAATTCATCATTCCACCTCTCCATAAGTATCTATTCCGAAAAGCTGTAATTTTTGCGATGACGGCTTTTCGGGAAATAGATACTTTTCCCTGCCTACACTACCTTATCGCATCTGGAAACAGTGCTGCGCATGCGCTGTTACATCTGTAAAACCAGCGCATGCGCAGCAATGCCTACAGATGCGTTAAGTTTGTGTACCCCCCTCCGCTCACCTCCCCCCCCCCCCGACTTACCTGTCCGCGCAGCAGCCTCCGGCTTCGTCCTGCTGGTCTGTCATGTGGTTTCCCAGCAGACCACATGACAGATTAGAAAAAAAATACATTTTTTTTTTCTTTTTCTAAACTTTCTTGTGCTCTGCTGGGGAGCACACATGTCCGAACAGCCTCCGGAGCCTGAGGACGGAGCAGAGCGTCGGGGGACCTGCACACGTGGATACAGGTAAGTCGATTCTGCTTTTCGCCACCTCACAGTGGCGAATAGTAACTGCATCAAATTCCGAAAATTCATAATTTTCGGAATTTGATGAATACCACAATTTCCACATCCCCATACTAATGTATGGGGAGTGTGGAAATTAACGCAGGGGAACTTAGCAAGGAGATATCTGTGATATCTCCTGTGCTAAGTCTGTTCATGAATACCAAAATAATGTTATTTAAGGAAAATGTCCTTAAAAACGTTATTTTAGTGTTGATGAACAGGCCCCAATGTCCTTTATGGACTCTGGGCCTGATTCAGCAAAAAACGCATTTGCTTATATGTACGTAATCAGTCGATTGTTGCCTACTGCGCATACGTATGCTTCACAGTGCACATGCGCAAACTAGCCATTGCAATTGGGACAGTGATCGCAGATGATATGCAGACCCATGGCAGAGTGATTGACAGGAAGTGCCATTTGTGGGTGGTAATGGGGGGTGGTCGGGTGAACGCAGACGTGCCAGTGTGTTTCAACAGCGTTGCAGGGGCGTGCATAAATTAGCCACTGTGATACCAGAGGCCGTCTGAGGCCTCATAGCGTTAGTTGAAGTAAGGAAATCCTGAGTGAGGTCAGGGCTTCATTAACTGTCAGATGTTACTTGATGTTGCCGATTGATTCTCTATGTTGGCCAAGTATATGGATGTAAGGGGAAGTGGGTGTCCTTATGTCAGGCTGCGATCCCAATGCGAATTCAAACTAGGGGTGAGCGGGTTCGGATTTCTGAAATCCGAACCCCCCCGAGCCCCCCCGATCCGAGTCCGATCCGAATCAGGCTCGACTTTTCCCGCCTGACTCGGATCTGAAATCGAGGCAAAACGTCATCATCCCGCCTTCCGAGTCTCGCGGGTTTTGGATCCTATATAAGGTACCCGCGTCGGCGCCATTTTCTCACTCGGCTGTGGACAGTGAAGAGGGAGGGTGGGAGTTAGGGCTGTGTAGTGTAGTGTAGTGTAGTGTAGTGCTGCTGTTGTCCACTACTTCAAAGTCCATAGGGGCTGGCTGTGTTGTGCTGTGCTGCTGTTGTTAATAGGGGCTGTGTCCACTACTTCAAAGTCCATAGGGGCTGGCTGGACTGTGTTGTGCAGTCAGTTCTCCATAGGGGCTGTGTCCACTCCAAAGTCCTGTGCAGTGTCCCAGTCCTAAAGGAGTGCTGTAGTGTTGTCCAGGGGGTGCTCTGTCCATCAGGGGTGCTCCCCCCAAGTGCTAAAAAAATAATATATTTTCTGTGTTTGTGAATTGTGTGCGCAGTAGCCGCACGTGCATCAACAAAGTAGTGCCAAGCGTGCGCCTGTGTCATAAGTAAAGGGCCGGCTGGCTTGACCGTTAAAGGGTGCTGTAACCCCCGAAAGTACACTCCAGTCCAAACCAAAAAAAAATTATTTTCTGTGTTTGTGAATTGTGTGCGCAGTAGCCGCACGTGCATCAACAAAGTAGTGCCAAGCGTGCGCCTGTGTCATAAGTAAAGGGCCGGCTGGCTTGACCGTTAAGGGTGCTGTAACCCCCGAAAGTACACTCCAGTCCAAACCAAAAAAAAAATAATTTTCTGTGTTTGTGAATTGTGTGCGCAGTAGCCGCACGTGCATCAACAAAGTAGTGCCAAGCGTGCGCCTGTGTCATAAGTAAAGGGCCGGCTGGCTTGACCGTTAAGGGTGCTGTAACCCCCGAAAGTACACTCCAGTCCAAACCAAAAAAAAAATTATTTTCTGTGTTTGTGAATTGTGTGCGGAGTAGCCGCACGTGCATCAACAAAGTAGTGCCAAGCGTGCGCCTGTGTCATAAGTAAAGGGCCGGCTGGCTTGACCGTTAAGGGTGCTGTAACCCCCGAAAGTACACTCCAGTCCAAACCAAAAAATTAATTATTTTCTGTGTTTGTGAATTGTGTGCGCAGTAGCCGCACGTGCATCAACAAAGTAGTGCCAAGCGTGCGCCTGTGTCATAAGTAAAGGGCCGGCTGGCTTGACCGTTAAGGGTGCTGTAACCCCCGAAAGTACACTCCAGTCCAAACCAAAAAAAAAATTATTTTCTGTGTTTGTGAATTGTGTGCGCAGTAGCCGCACGTGCATCAACAAAGTAGTGCCAAGCGTGCGCCTGTGTCATAAGTAAAGGGCCGGCTGGCTTGACCGTTAAGGGTGCTGTAACCCCCGAAAATACACTCCAGTCCAAACCAAAAAAAAATTATTTTCTGTGTTTGTGAATTGTGTGCGCAGTAGCCGCACGTGCATCAACAAAGTAGTGCCAAGCGTGCGCCTGTGTCATAAGTAAAGGGCCGGCTGGCTTGACCGTTAAGGGTGCTGTAACCCCCGAAAGTACACTCCAGTCCAAACCTAAAAAAAAATTATTTTCTGTGTTTGTGAATTGTGTGCGCAGTAGCCGCACGTGCATCAACAAAGTAGTGCCAAGCGTGCGCCTGTGTCATAAGTAAAGGGCCGGCTGGCTTGACCGTTAAAGGGTGCTGTAACCCCCGAAAGTACACTCCAGTCCAAACCAAAAAAAAATTATTTTCTGTGTTTGTGAATTGTGTGCGCAGTAGCCGCACGTGCATCAACAAAGTAGTGCCAAGCGTGCGCCTGTGTCATAAGTAAAGGGCCGGCTGGCTTGACCGTTAAGGGTGCTGTAACCCCCGAAAGTACACTCCAGTCCAAACCTAAAAAAAAATTATTTTCTGTGTTTGTGAATTGTGTGCGCAGTAGCCGCACGTGCATCAACAAAGTAGTGCCAAGCGTGCGCCTGTGTCATAAGTAAAGGGCCGGCTGGCTTGACCGTTAAGGGTGCTGTAACCCCCGAAAGTACACTCCAGTCCAAACCAAAAAAAAAATTATTTTCTGTGTTTGTGACTTGTGTGCACTGTGGCTGCACGTGCATCAACAAAGGAGCAGCGCCAAGCGTGCGCCTGTGTCCCATAAGTAAAGAGCCGGCTGGCTCATTTCTTAAAGGGTGGTGTAACCCACAAAGTGCACTACTCTCCAGCAAAAATAAAAAAATATTTTCTGTGTTTGTGTGCGCTTTAGCCGCACGTATATATCAATATAACATAAATGGAGGACCAAACTTTCTCTGATAAAACTAAAATAGGGAAAGATCAAGAACCACTTCCTCCTAGTGCTGTTGCTGCTGCTGGGAGTTGTTCATCATCCCAGAGAGGAAGTAGGAACACCACCACTTTTACTAAACAATTGACCCTCCAACAGTCCCTAGCGATGAGGATGAAGTACGACAGCAGTCATCCTGAAGCAAAACGTATAACTGAGGCCTTGACTGCTATGTTGGTGTTAGACGTGGGTCCGGTATCCGCCATTAGTGCAGTGGGATTTAGACAATTGATGGAGGTAGTGTCTCCCCGGTTCCAAATCCTGTCTAGATTCCACCTGCATCCTCAAAGCAGCAGCGACAAGCGTGCGTCTGTCTGTTAAAGGGTGGTGTAACCCTCAAAGTGCGCTCCACAAACAATAAAAAAATTCTTTTTTTTTTTCTGTCTTTGTGAAATGTGTGGGCTGTAGCCACACCTGCATCCTTAAAGCAGCAGCGACAAGCGTGCGTCTGTCTGTTAAAGGGTAGTGTAACCCTCAAAGTGCGCTCCTCAAACAATAAAAATATTCTTTTTTTTTCTGTCTTTGTGAATTGTGTGGGCTGTAGCCGCACTTGCATCCTCAAAGCAGCAGTGACAAGCGTGCGTCTGTCTGTTAAAGGGTGGTGTAACCCTCAAAGTGTGCTCCACAAACAATAAAAATATTCTTCTTTTTTTTCTGTCTTTGTGAAATGTGTGGGCTGTAGCCGCACCTGCATCCTCAAAGCAGCAGCGACAAGCGTGCATCTGTCTGTTAAAGGGTAGTGTAACCCTCAAAGTGCGCTCCACAAACAATAAAAATATTCTTCTTTTTTTTCTGTATTTGTTAATTGTGTGGGCTGTAGCCGCACTTGCATCCTCAAAGCAGCAGTGACAAGCGTGCGTCTGTCTGTTAAAGGGTGGTGTAACCCTCAAAGTGCTCCAAAAAATAAAAAATATTTTTTTTATGTGTTTGTGACTTGAGTGCGATGTAGCGGCACGTGCAGCAACACAGTAGCAGCGCCAAGCGTGCGCCTGTGTCATAAGTCAAGGGCCGGTTTGGACATCTGGTCCGGACTGAGGGACGTGCCAACAATTTCTGACAAGTCTACTGTCACTGCATATGATACTGTCCTCAAAGCAGCAGCGACAAGCGTGCGTCTGTCTGTTAAAGGGTGGTGTAACCCTCAAAGTGCGCTCCACAAACAATTAAAAAATTCTTATTTTTTTTTCTGTCTTTGTGAAATGTGTGGGCTGTAGCCGCACCTGCATCCTTAAAGCAGCAGCGACAAGCGTGCGTCTGTCTGTTAAAGGGTGGTGTAACCCTCAAAGTGTGCTCCACAAACAATAAAAATATTCTTCTTTTTTTTCTGTCTTTGTGAAATGTGTGGGCTGTAGCCGCACCTGCATCCTTAATGCAGCAGCGACAAGCGTGCGTCTGTCTGTTAAAGGGTGGTGTAACCCTCAAAGTGTGCTCCACAAACAATAAAAATATTCTTCTTTTTTTTTCTGTCTTTGTGAATTGTGTGGGCTGTAGCCGCACTTGCATCCTCAAAGCAGCAGCGACAAGCGTGCGTCTGTCTGTTAAAGGGTGGTGTAACCCTCAAAGTGCTCCAAAAAATAAAAAATATTTTTTTTATGTGTTTGTGACTTGAGTGCAATGTAGCCGCACGTGCAGCAACACAGTAGCAGCGCCAAGCGTGCGCCTGTGTCATAAGTCAAGGGCCGGTTTGGACATCTGGTCCGGACTGAAGGACGTGCCAACAATTTCTGACAAGTCTACTGTCACTGCATATGATAATGTCCTCAAAGCAGCAGCGACAAGCGTGCGTCTGTCTGTTAAAGGGTGGTGTAAACCTCAAAGTGCGCTCCACAAACAATTAAAAAATTCTTCTTTTTTTTTCTGTCTTTGTGAAATGTGTGGGCTGTAGCCACACCTGCATCCTTAAAGCAGCAGCGACAAGCGTGCGTCTGTCTGTTAAAGGGTAGTGTAACCCTCAAAGTGCGCTCCACAAACAATAAAAATATTCTTCTTTTTTTTTCTCTTTGTGAATTGTGTGGGCTGTAGCCGCACTTGCATTCTCAAAGCAGCAGCGACAAGCGTGCGTCTGTCTGTTGAAGGGTGGTGTAACCCTCAAAGTGCTCCAAAAAATAAAAAATATTTTTTTTATGTGTTTGTGACTTGAGTGCGATGTAGCCGCACGTGCAGCAACACAGTAGCAGCGCCAAGCGTGCGCCTGTGTCATAAGTCAAGGGCCGGTTTGGACATCTGGTCTGGACTGAAGAACGTGCCAACAATTTCTGACAAGTCTACTGTCACTGCATATGATACTGTCCTCAAAGCAGCAGCGACAAGCGTGCGTCTGTCTGTTAAAGGGTGGTGTAACCCTCAAAGTGCGCTCCACAAACAATTAAAAAATTCTTATTTTTTTTTCTGTCTTTGTGAAATGTGTGGGCTGTAGCCGCACCTGCATCCTTAAAGCAGCAGCGACAAGCGTGCGTCTGTCTGTTAAAAGGTGGTGTAACCCTCAAAGTGTGCTCCACAAACAATAAAAATATTCTTCTTTTTTTTTCTGTCTTTGTGAAATGTGTGGGCTGTAGCCGCACCTGCATCCTTAATGCAGCAGCGACAAGCGTGCGTCTGTCTGTTAAAGGGTGGTGTAACCCTCAAAGTGTGCTCCACAAACAATAAAAATATTCTTCTTTTTTTTTCTGTCTTTGTATATTGTGTGGGCTGTAGCCGCACTTGCATCCTCAAAGCAGCAGCGACAAGCGTGCGTCTGTCTGTTAAAGGGTGGTGTAACCCTCAAAGTGCTCCAAAAAATAAAAAATATTTTTTTTATGTGTTTGTGACTTGAGTGCAATGTAGCCACACGTGCAGCAACACAGTAGCAGCGCCAAGTGTGCGCCTGTGTCATAAGTCAAGGGCCGGTTTGGACATCTGGTCCGGACTGAAGGACGTGCCAACAATTTCTGACAAGTCTACTGTCACTGCATATGATAATGTCCTCAAAGCAGCAGCGACAAGCGTGCGTCTGTCTGTTAAAGGGTGGTGTAAACCTCAAAGTGCGCTCCACAAACAATTAAAAAATTCTTCTTTTTTTTTCTGTCTTTGTGAAATGTGTGGGCTGTAGCCACACCTGCATCCTTAAAGCAGCAGCGACAAGCGTGCGTCTGTCTGTTAAAGGGTAGTGTAACCCTCAAAGTGCGCTCCACAAACAATAAAAATATTCTTCTTTTTTTTTCTCTTTGTGAATTGTGTGGGCTGTAGCCGCACTTGCATTCTCAAAGCAGCAGCGACAAGCGTGCGTCTGTCTGTTAAAGGGTGGTGTAACCCTCAAAGTGCTCCAAAAAATAAAAAATATTTTTTTTATGTGTTTGTGACTTGAGTGCGATGTAGCCGCACGTGCAGCAACACAGTAGCAGCGCCAAGCGTGCGCCTGTGTCATAAGTCAAGGGCCGGTTTGGACATCTGGTCTGGACTGAAGAACGTGCCAACAATTTCTGACAAGTCTACTGTCACTGCATATGATACTGTCCTCAAAGCAGCAGCGACAAGCGTGCATCTGTCTATTAAAGGGTGGTGTAACCCTCAAAGTGCGCTCCACAAACAATTAAAAAATTCTTCTTTTTTTTTCTGTCTTTGTGAAATGTGTGGGCTGTAGTCGCACCTGCATCCTTAAAGCAGCAGCGACAAGCGTGCGTCTGTCTGTTAAATGGTGGTGTAACCCTCAAAGTGCGCTCCACAAACAATAAAAAAATTCTTTTTTTTTTCTGTCTTTGTGAAATGTGTGGGCTGTAGCTGCACCTGCATCCTTAAAGCAGCAGCAACAAGCGTGCGTCTGTCTGTTAAAGGGTGGTGTAACCCTCAAAGTGTGCTCCACAAACAATAAAAATATTCTTCTTTTTTTTTCTGTCTTTGTGAAATGTGTGGGCTGTAGCCGCACCTGCATCCTTAAAGCAGCAGCGACAAGCGTGCGTCTGTCTGTTAAAGGGTGGTGTAACCCTCAAAGTGCGCTCCACAAACAATAAAAATATTCTTCTTTTTTTTCTTTCTTTGTGAATTGTGTGGGCTGTAGCCGCACTTGCATCCTCAAAGCAGCAGCGACAAGCGTGCGTCTGTCTGTTAAAGGGTGGTGTAACCCTCAAAGTGCTCCAAAAAATAAAAAATATTTTTTTTATGTGTTTGTGACTTGAGTGCGATGTAGCCGCACGTGCAGCAACACAGTAGCAGCGCCAAGCGTGCGCCTGTGTCATAAGTCAAGGGCCGGTTTGGACATCTGGTCCGGACTGAAGGACGTGCCAACAATTTCTGACAAGTCTACTGTCACTGCATATGATACTGTCCTCAAAGCAGCAGCGACAAGCGTGCGTCTGTCTGTTAAAGGGTGGTGTAACCCTCAAAGTGCGCTCCACAAACAATTAAAAAATTCTTCTTTTTTTTTCTGTCTTTGTGAAATGTGTGGGCTGTAGCCGCACATGCATCCTTAAAGCAGCAGCGACAAGCGTGCGTCTGTCTGTTAAAGGGTGGTGTAACCCACAAAGTGCGCTCCACAAACAATTAAAAAATTCTTATTTTTTTTTCTGTCTTTGTGAAATGTGTGGGCTGTAGCCGCACCTGCATCCTTAAAGCAGCAGCGACAAGCGTGCATCTGTCTGTTAAAGGGTGGTGTAACCCTCAAAGTGCGCTCCACAAACAATTAAAAAATTCTTATTTTTTTTTCTGTCTTTGTGAAATGTGTGGGCTGTAGCCGCACCTGCATCCTTAAAGCAGCAGTGACAAGCGTGCGTCTGTCTGTTAAAGGGTGGTGTAACCCTCAAAGTGCGCTCCACAAACAATTAAAAAATTCTTATTTTTTTTTCTGTCTTTGTGAAATGTGTGGGCTGTAGCCGCACCTGCATCCTTAAAGCAGCAGCGACAAGCGTGCGTCTGTCTGTTAAAGGATTACATTGATGACAACATCCAAGTAGGCATGTCAGGCAGTCCGTACCTGTACTGGCAGGAAAAAGAAGCAATTTGGAGGTCCCTGTACAAACTGGCTCTATTTTACCTGAGTTGCCCCCCCCTCCAGTGTGTACTCCGAAAGAGTGTTTAGTGCAGCCGGGAACCTTGTCAGCGAAAGGTGTAGGAGGTTGCTTCCACAAAATGTGGAGAAGATGATGTGCAGAAATTGAATTATCAACTCTTCCAGGGAGACCAGCCTCCTGAACGTACAGAGGGACCTGTGGTTGTGGATTCCAGCGGGGACGAATTAATACTCTGTGAGGATGAGGATGTATACAACACTGAAGAGGGTGAGGAATCGGTGGATGAGGAGGATGAGGACGACAGGGACAGATTAATTGCCAGCAGGGACAGATTAATTGCCAGCTTGTTTTGTGGGGGCCCAAACGAACCAATCATTTCAGCCACAGTCATGTGACAGACCCTGGCGCTGAAATGATTGGTTTGTTAAAGTGTGCATGTCCTATTTATACAACATAAGGGTGGGTGGGAGGGCCCAAGGACAATTCCATCTTGCACCTCTTTTTTTTCTTTGCAGTATGTACTGTTTGGGGCCTAGTTTTTCAAACTGCCATCCTGTCTGCCACTGCAGTGTCACTCCTAGATGGGCCACGTGTTTGTGCCGCCCACTCGTGTCGCTTAGCATAGTCATCCAGCTACCTCGGTGCAACCTTTTGGACATAAAAACACTATTGTGAGGTGTGAGGTGTTCAGAATAGACTGGAAATGAGTGGAAATTAAGGTTATTGAGGTTAATAATAGCATAGGAGCAGAAAAACCCACACATTCTGTGATTTTAGCTGTTTTTATGCTTTTTTTAAAAAAAATACAGATCCAAAACACAAAACCCAGAACCCAAAACACGGAAGGGTGGTTTTGGCAAAACCAATCCAGATCCAAAACACGAAGAAAGATCCAGATCCAAAACCAAAACACAAAACACGAAAAGTGGCCGGTGCACACCCCTAATATATATATATATATATATATATATCCATAGTAAATACTAGAAGCTTAGAATTCCAGAAGGCCAGACAGTGCCTTTAAGGGAGGATAGACCTACTGTGCTAGGAGCATATATACACCAGCCTGCTTCCTTTGTCTCTGGGTCGCAGCACTGATTGGGCAGCAGAACTATTTCAGCCTCTTTAGCTGTACCTTCGAATCCTGTAGTTATATGTAATTTCAGATTTGCATCTGTTTTTATAGTAAATGTTTACATTTTCTGACAGTCTTCTAGGTTTGCAGTCATTTTCTACACCATACCAATTGAGGGAAGGATTGACAATGGCGGTGGCGTAGCAGCTTTAGACATTAGGGAATGCGAAGATGGAAAAATAGGATCCCCAGGCTCCTTTTAAAATGTAAAAATCAATATCCAAATACATTATTTGTGTCAAATGTACAACCACTACTGGTGAGCTTTCTCCAGTAACAGGTTAACTATAGCAGATCCAGGATGGAGCAGGGAAAATTCAATGGGCTACATTTGTGCCCTGTTTGTTATCCATTATTACACACAATCTTCCCACACATCCACCATTTCTTTATAAAGCATTGAGGCTTAGTCCAGTAACACAGGTCGAAGAACTACATTTGTTCCCGTGATTAATAGGGAAAACAGGCCAGGGGAGTATGTTATTTATACTGATAATAAATGAAGCCGTCATTGCAATGTAAACATCTCATTGACATAGCCCAGTGTCCTACAGAGATGAGCCCACCATACCAGTTCTATCATGTTCTCTATCTCAGTCTCTTCAGCCTTATTTTATACACATAGTATTCATTTGTTTTATTTGTAGCCCTCAAGAATGAGACATCAAAAATATATTTATCCCTGTCTACAAAATAATCTGTGAAAATAAGTTTGTGATGTGTGTAGAAAGAGTTCAAAAAGAATAGGAGACCCATTGACTGCCTTTTTTTTATATCCTAATAAATTGTATTATTTTTTCAGCAAAATATGTTTTCAATTGGCTTAATATGTGAATAATGGCTATTTTTCCCTTAGCCATTCACCCCAAGAAATGAACTCCTCCATTGGGGGGAATTCAAATGTTTAGCCGGCGGCTTGTTTTTTTTAGACGACCGACAGAGCAATTCAATTGTTACTCTGTCGGGGCGCGATAGCCACTGGCATTACTGCACGCACTCAGGAGTGCGCGAGCAGAGATGTGTCTAAAATACCCTGGTTAGGGCACGCCAACTGCAGATAGCGCACCCTAACAAGGAATTAAGATGGGTTTAGCCATTTTAAATGGCTAAAACTCGTCTTTTAGGCGGCGAAGAGGTGATAATTAATGAGCGCCCAGAACAATTGAATAGCAATCTGGGCGCTCATTAATTATCACGCCAAAAAAAAACAATTGAATCACCCCCACTGATTCCACAACTTCCTCTGTTTACAGGCAGTGGTTGAAGTGTTGGTATGGAAATGTGCCCGAATAGCAAGTGGTCGCCTAACCCCAAAAATGGTAAGGATTTTAAGTTTTACATTAATTTCAGCTCTAATATTGAATGCTTTAAAACTCTATTTAATAAAAAACAAACATAAAATTATACCACTGAACGTGTGAGCAGGGGCGTTTCTAGAGAGGAGGGGGCCCGTGTGCAGTCTCCGACATGGGCCCCCTCCTCTCCGTCCGGCGGCCGGCAGTGCACTGAGCTGTGCACGGCCAGCGCCGGAGTTATAGACTCTGGGCACTAGAGTGTGCCCAGAGCCTATAGTGTATCCACAGGTCACCGGGAAAATGGCCGTGGCGGCCATTTTCCCTGTACTGCGCATGCGCAAATGACGGGAAAATGGCCTCCGTGGCCATTTTCCAGTCGTTTTACAGCACCAGACACCCGCGCCGATGTGGGACTCCAGAGAGGTATTATTATGGGTGCAGGGTGTGCGGTGCGGGGCCCCCCTGGACCAGGGGCCCGTGTTCCCCGCACACCAGGGCCGGCCCGAGCCTAATATTTTTGGTAAGCGAAGATACATTTTGGCGCCCCCTGGCTGAATTTGCACACTCTGAAGGTGCATGCACCCGACAAAGGAAAGGGGTGTGGTCTCATGGGAAAAGCCATAATCACGAGCGACAATCATGCTGGGTACATGCCCAGTGCTCTTGGAGCTGCTGGGCATGCTCCCAGTCCCTTTCTCCAGTCAATAGATGCCGCATGCATGCGCATGTCATCTATTCACCATTTACCACCCCATTTCAAACACTTTGTCGCCAAAATAGGGATGGTTGTGAGGCATGCTAAAAAGAAAGGGGCGTGGTCACACAATAGTATTCCCAATTCAAACTACACCACACAATAGCACGATCTTATTCACATTACACCACACAGTGCCCCTGATTCACATTACACCACATAGCAGTGTCCCTTATTTATGTTCTGACACACAGTAGTGCACCTTATACACAATGCCCACAGTAGTAGTGCCCCTAATACAATGCCTACAGCAGTAGTGGCACTTATATATAATGCCCACAGGAGTGGTACCCCTTCTGCAATGCCCCCATTAGTAGTGGCCCCAGTAGTAATGCCCCCTGTAATAGTGCCCCCAAAAGTAATGCTCCCTGTAATAGTGCCCCTGTAGTAGTGCCCCCAGTAGCCCCTGTAGTAGTGCCCCCAGCAGCCCCTGTAGTAGTGCCCCCAGTAGCCCCTGTAGTAGTGTCCCCAGTAGCCCCTGTATTAGTGCCCCCAGCAGTCCCTGTAGTAGTGTCCCTAGTAGCCCCTGTAGTAGTGTCTCCAGAAGCCCCTATATTAGTGTCCCCAGCAGCCCCTGTAGTAGTGCCCCCAGTAGCCCCTGTAGTAGTGCCCCCAGTAGCCCCTGTAGTAGTGTCCCCAGTAGCCCCTGTAGTAGTGCCCCCAGCAGCCCCTGTAGTAGTGCCCCCAGCAGCCCCTGTAGTAGTGCCCCCAGCAGCCCCTGTAGTAGTGTCCCCAGTAGCCCCTGTAGTAGTGTCCACAGTAGCCCCTGTAGTAGTGCCCCCAGCAGTCCCTGTAGTAGTGTCCCCAGTAGCCCCTGTAGTAGTGTCTCCAGTAGCCCCTATATTAGTGTCCCCAGCAGCCCCTGTAGTAGTGCCCCCAGTAGCCCCTGTAGTAGTGCCCCCAGTAGCCCCTGTAGTAGTGTCCCCAGTAGCCCCTGTAGTAGTGCCCCCAGCAGCCCCTGTAGTAGTGCCCCCAGTAGCCCCTGTAGTAGTGTCCCCAGTAGCCCCTGTATTAGTGTCCCCAGCAGCCCCTGTAGTAGTGCCCCCAGCAGCCCCTGTAGTAGTGTCCCAAGCAGCCCCTGTAGTAGTGTCCCAAGCAGCCCCTGTAGTAGTGTCCCCAGTAGCCCCTGTAGTAGTGCCCCCAGCAGCCCCTGTAGTAGTGTCCCCAGTAGCCCCTGTAGTAGTGTTCCCAGTAGCCCCTGTAGTAGTGTCCCCAGTAATAGAGCTGAGCAAAACAAAAAAACAAAGTTTACTTACCTTAAGCCCCGATCCTGTGTCCGCTGCCGTCTGCCGCTCCTCATTACTATGGGAAAGACGCACGACGTCTCTCACATAGTGCCCATGGGGGAAGTCTAGCCAGACATCAGGAGTGAGCTCCGGCTGCCGCTGTGGTGATAAATCTCAGCGGGCGCCCAGGAAATGGAGACTCCCTGCGGCGGCGTGGGAAGGAGTGTGGCGCGGAGGAGGGGGGAGAGAGTGTGTTGCGGATGGAGGGGGAAGGAGTATGGCGCGGGGGAACGACTGGACAGGAAGGAGTGTGGCGGCGGGAGGAGGGTTCCTGTAAGTTTGGCCACGCTGGGGATTGAGCGCCCTCTGCTGGCTAGCACCCTACGCACATGCGTAGTCGGCGTAATGGGCGGGCCGGCCCTGCCGCACACCATGCACCCATTATAGATACGCCCCTGTATGTGAGTCTTGTTATGCTAGGTCAACAGTTATCACATCGACATGCATATGGTTGACATGATGTCGACATGGTGTTGACATGCAGCATGTTGACAGTCGACAGTGACCATGTTGACATTCACCACACCTACACGGATGACATGTCGACATTATAGACTGTCGACAAACCACCCCTGATGGTCTAGAGCGTGTTACCGGCTCCTGGCGGCAGGGTTGTATTCCGGGTCCCGGTGGTCGCAAGGGGTACCGGCGGAGACGTCTGAGAAGCGGCCTAACTCTAACATCTCCCTAGTGCCTAACCCTAACCCACCTGGCGGCACCTAATCCTAACCATTGGCATTCTGGGAATGTGAACATTTCACCTGGCTTCATTTCAGACGTCAACATTGTGAATATGTAAACATTATGAGGATGTCAACATGGTTCCTGTGGACATGTTACACCATGTCGACATTCTAGTGTCAACATTGTGTTGTTGACATTATGAATGTTGATACAGCAACTGTCGACACTGTGACCGGATCCCGATTGTGTTTCTATTTTTATAAATAGTGTTAAAAAACAAATGTCAAGTATGTGAAAAGACAGCAGTGACTTGATATAATATACAGTAGTTGAAGGGTAAATAATTTAGGGCAGGCATTGGCACTGGAGGATGTGTACAGTGGCACACACAGGTTTATTCTCTCTACCATTAAGGGGCCTATTCATCAACACTAAAATAAAGTTTTTAAGGACATTTTCCTTAAATAACGTTATTTTGGTATTCATGTAGCCACTTAGCACAGGAGATATCACAGATATCGCCTTGCTAAGTTCCCCTGCGTTAATTTCCACACTCCCCATACATTAGTATGGGGATGTGGAAATTGTGGTATTCATCAAATTCCGAAAATTATCAATTTTCGGAATTTGATGCAGTTACTATTCGCCACTGTGAGGTGGCGAATAGCAGGTGAAACTTACCTGTATCCGCGTGTGCAGGTCCCCCGACGAGTCCCTCCGGCGCTCTGCTCCGTCCTCAGGCTCCGGAGGCTGGTCTGTCATGTGTGCTCCCCAGCAGAGCACAAGAAAGTTTAGAAAAAGAAAAAAAAAATATTATTTTTTTTCTAATCTGTCATGTGGTCTGCTGGGAAACCACATGACAGACCAGCAGGACGGAGCCGGAGGCTGCTGCGTAGACAGGTAAGTCGGGGGGGGGGGGAGGTGAGCGGAGGGGGGATACACAAACTTAACGCATCTGTAGGCAGTGCTGCGCATGCGCTGGTTTTACAGATGTAACAGCGCATGCGCAGCACTGTTTCCTGATGCGATAAGGTAGTGTAGGCAGGGAAAAGTATCTATTTCCCGAAAAGCTGTCATCGCAAAAATGACCGCTTTTCGGGAATAGATACTTATGGAGAGGTGGAATGATGAATTCCACCTATAATTAGCTAGAACTCCATGAGAGTTCTAAAGCTAATTATCTCCAGAGAATTTTTAAGTTTAATGAATAGGCCCCTAAGTGTGCTGCTCCTCCCTTCCTACTCCACCTCCTTATCTCACAGAGGAGATCTTGTTAGTGCACTGTCTATGCCATCTCCAAAAGAGAGAACCCAAGTGTGACATGCATATCCAGTGAAGTCAGGAACTCTGGTGAGTGAACCCTGCAACCAGGGCCGTAGTGAGATTTCCCGGGCCCCGGTAATATGGGGGTGTGGCCTAATTATAAAAAAAAAAATAGTATCAGCCTACTCCAGGGGGACCCCGAGTGCCCTCAACCAGGGTCAAATCTGGAGGGGAGGTGGTAGGGCGCAATCTATTATAAGTAAATTCCCTCTATTATAAGTAATCATACTAGCTTTTGGTTTGGCTCTGGACTTGATAAAACATAACAACAGATTATATTTCTGTATCTTTACTTCTTATGTCGGACGTGTTGTTTGGTTGTACAGATGTTGTATAGAAATATCTAAGCAGTGGAGTCTTTAGCATTGGAGGCAGCAAATACCAATCCATTGCCAATTCACTGAGAAATCACATCCCACGCAAATGGCACAAATTAAATACCATCACAGCCAGATTTACTGTGGTACTGAAAACAGCTATACAGCATGTGCACATCCTGCAAAATGTGTTTACATCATGATTCAAGACTGCTTTTCTCTCACAATAGAAATACTTCACAAACAGATTTCTATATAAAAACACATACTGTATACAAATGACTGCACTTCTCAAGTGTAACCACTACAAAGATCCTGAGTGGATCACTGAGGGGCTGGGACAGCACTTAGAATCGCATCTTTGTCCCCCCATCCCACACATTTCACTAGGGAGTGGGCAAGATGTGTGAGGGAGACCAACTTTTCTGAAAGTCTATGAGACTCCCTGAATATTTAGGAGTCCCCCAGCGTTCCTGGAGTGTAGGAAAGTATGGGTCACAGTAACAGTACAAAATCATAACTAACTTAACCTGAGCAGCCAAGCTTAAATACAGGAAAGCAACTAATATGTTTAGTACCATCAATTACTTTTGTAATGCTAGGTACACACGTCCCTGGTACCATTGGGAAGGGGGGAATCTCTAGTTTCTTTATTACCTTTTTTTTTACTTCATATTTTATTATCTGCATTATTGCAAAGAATGTGTTAATATTGTTATACCATACGCCAAGCTGTCATCCCAATAAAGGCACTGGGGGAGATGTATCAAACCTTGGAGAGAGCTAAAAGGAGAGAAATAAAGTACCAACCAATCAGCATATAGCTCTCATCTTACAGACTGTGGGATAGATGCGTCAAGCAGTGAATTGAGTGGAGTAGTGGAACATAGCAACCGATCAGCATCTACCTATCATTTTATAGACTGTACATTATAAATACTTCCTCGTAGCTGATTGGTTGCTATGGACAACTTCTCTTTCACTTCTTGATACATCAACTCCACTGTGTTTGAAAAATGACAGATGCTGATTAGTTGGTAATTTATCTCCCTCCACTTTATCTCTCTCCTAGTTTTTGTACATCTCCCCCAAAGTGAGATGACATGGGTCTTACTTTCATTAAGAAACCAAACCTGATTACGACCTGGGCCAGGATGCACTGAACGGAAAATGCGGTAAAACCCGTTTACCGCATTTTCCGTATGCAGCAATCTCCTGGCCGCCAGGCTCCAATGCGGTGGGTAACGTGTTACCCTATAGAAGCCTATGGGCTTCTACCGCATCTCGCTGCTATGAGGGATCCGTCCCAGCATGCCCGCAGCCGTCTCGTCACTCTGCGCATGCGCAGATGGACTCCTGGGTCATAAACCCGGAAGTCCACGGCGCAGGGCAGATCGCTAAGGACAGCTCTTATCGGTAGAGCTGTCCCCTGTGCTGCTAATCGCATATGTTAGTGCATATGCGATCAGCAGGGAGGCGGTGTCCGGCGGTAAGTACTGCGAGGTGTTAGTGCATCTCGCCCCTGCTGTCACTGGGGACAACATTATGGTTCAGGGGGATAGAACCTCAATGAGATAGTGTTCCTCATGTCTATAATAAGCATGGTTGTCACCTCTTTCGTAGCCAGCACTGAACAAGTAAATGCTTTCCAGTGGGTGTAATTAGCACAGGAGGAACCTCTCCTCTATTATTATACTGTTTTCTCAGGTTACAGGGGAACTCTGCCTTAATTTGGGCTGGATTAGTAAAAAGAATGATCTTAGCTCTGATTCCTGGGGTCTGGTCACCTTGATTAGAGGACACCTCATATTCCAGGTCTCCACCAAATACTGGGTCCCCTCTATTATAAGTAACCAGTCCTACACATACTAGCTTTTGATTTGGCTCCTATGGATTTTCAGACTTGATAAAACATAACAACATATTACATTTCTGTATCTATACAGTACTTCTTATGTCGGACATTGTTTGGTCTGGTGTAGTGTATAGAAATGTCTAAGCAGTGGAGTCTCTAGCATTGGAGGCAGCAAATACCAATCCATTGCCAATTCACTGAGAAATCACATCCCACGCAAATGGCACAAATGAAATACCATCACAGCCAGATTTACTGCATACTTGCCTACTTTTGAAAATACATTTCAGGGAGATTGTGAAAGTAACACCTATGAGCACGGCGGTAAAGTGGACGTATACTGCTACATCTGAGAGGCGTGTCATATTACTGACTTACATCCAAATGTAAACGAGCCCCAAAGCAGTCAGTAAGATCCACTTGTTGAATAAATCATACTATTACTTTTCAGAAAATGCATGTAGCCATAGGGATCATTGTGTCTTGTAACCAATGCAGTGAAATTATACTAATCATCCATTTGAATGTGTATATTTCTGTTTTTGTTTTTTTATATAACAGCTTCATAATGGGGGTAAGGCGCAATCAAGGAGATTGCTAGGCTCTTCAGGGAGACTGCTACTATTTCAGGGAGACTCCCTGACAATGAAGGAGAGTTGGCAAGTATGATTTACTGTGGTACTGAAAATAGCTAAAGCATGTGCACCTCCTGCAAAACGTGTTTACATCATGATTCAAGACTGCTTTTCTCTCACATTAGAAATTCACAAACAGATTTCCATATAAAAAAACATACTGTATACAAGTGACTGCATTTCTCAAGTGTAACCACTAGAGGGAGATGAGGTAATAAATACAGCAGCAGCATTTGGTAAATGGACACAACTTCATTGGTGCCAATCATATCCTTTATTTATTGTATAAAGCACCAACATTGCAGTGTTGAGTAGTAAAGTAGTAGTAAAGAATAACCTTATAACAATATAATTCGAAAAAGTGATAGAATAGTCCACACAGCAGGCATCTCCAATCCTTAACTTTATACAGTTATGCTACTCCAAGCATTAAGAACTATGAGAGTATAAAGCTTTAAGCAGCACAGAGGGGAATATTCTGTACAGAAGAGGAATGGACACTACACCGGCAGCATAGAAAGTCTGTGTAGTTGTGAAGATGCCAGTATTTTATTAAGAAATAATTACCCAATGTGGACAACCTTTTTAAATAGGTAAATTCAGATCTAGCAAAGTTAATGTTAGGACAGTGTTGGAATTAGGAATTTTGGGTTAGTTGGTATTTTTTATTTATTTATTTTTATGCAACCCCGTAACTCACTCCTAAGTATGGTGGTGAAGGCTTTGTTGGAGCCCAGCTACAATGGATGAGCAGACGAGTATGAAGTAATCTCTGCTCCCTAACGTGTTGTATTTTTATTTTTACATATGCTGGTCGGTAATAGAGGCAGCACACAGAAAAGTAATAAAAGCTACTGTAGGTGAACTGGTAGATTAAAAGGAATAAAAGCAGATAAGAGAAATAAGCTGTAACTGATAGATTTGTTCAAAACACTTTGTAGGCAGGTGTGAAGCGTTCTGTAAGCCGTCACTGAGAAACTCTCCTGTATACAGCTTGGGGCCCCATCTTTTATCATTCCTCAGAATAGTGGCTGGCCTGGGACAATTGCTTTCCATCAGATGTCTCTATGGTCTTCACCAGAACAACTTTCTTTGAGTTGGGTGGCTTTCGTGCTGCAGCAGAGGTTTTCATGTCAAAGTTCAAAAGATTGGCTGTTTGAGGAAATTTGGATACATTAAATTACACACAGAGAAATGCTTTTCAATCAGTAGCTGTCATTGATTTAATATTTAACAGATAGCGTTAGGTGATCCATTACCCTTATGTGTCTTTATTAAAAACTAAAAGTTATTTAAACACTTAACTGACGATTTTTTTTCCTAAAAACAGCTCCAACATTGTCGGGTTTTGTTTTAGTGAATTAGGTGAGGAACATCCATTTTTACTTATTTAAAAAGGTTTCATCAAAAATAAAAAAAAAATAAAAAGATTTTTTTTTTTAAAGATATTTGTAAAAAAAAAATAATCGTTTTTTAGAATACCGGAACATCAGAACCTCCATCGGAACATCGGAAACATCGCGATGTTCAATTTGAGACCGGATCCAGGCACCCGGTACGTAAGGGGAGTGAGGGGGGAAGTTTACTTACTTTTCCCCAGCGGCTGCTCAGTTCTGCAGGCGCTGGGTAGGGGGTCCAGCTTTGCTGACCATCCTTTGCCTTCAAAACAGCTTAAATTCTTCAATTCTTTTAGGTACACTTGCACACAGTTTTTGAAGGAACTCAGCAGGAAGGTTGTTTGAAACATTTTGGAAAATTAACTACAGATCTTCTGTGGATGTAGGCTTGCTCAAATTCTTCTGACTCTTCATGTAATCCCAGACAGACTCGATGATGTTGAGATCAAGGTTCTTCTTTACGCTGAAGATAGTTCTTAATGACATTTGACTGTCAGGCTGCGGCCTAGGATCGGATGTTACTCACCTTTCCCCTGATCTCTAGAGTGGTCAGATGCTAGGTGCGGCGGCAAGTGGCACGCTGAGGATTATACCTGGGGTCTGCTAGGATATCCATGTGCTCGCTCCATGATGTGGTTTCTGCAGTTACCATCATGGACGCAGCCATGACAGTCTGTTTTCACCTGACTAACCCTTTACCCAATGGTAGCATAGGTTGCTGTCAGCTGACAGTGATCTCCAATGGACTGCTATCTTACGGTATATAACCAGGCTCTGGACAACAGGAACATTGTTACTTGCAGTGTAAACTTGCTGTTGCAGCATTCCAGGTTCCAAGCTTTGTTCCTTCTAGTGACTTGTTCCTAGTCTTTTCCATGGTGTGTGTACTCAGAACATCTTCTGAGTACAATCTTTTAGAGTCATCTCCTGTGTTAGCTCCGCAGCTGAATCACCAGCGTGTGTACTTAGTACCATCTTGTGATACCAGCCTCCAAACTCCAGCAAGAAACCTCCAACATGCTTCACTGTAGCCTGAAAACACTCATTATTGGATCGCTCTCCAGCCCTTCGGCGAACAAACTGCCTTCTGTTACAGCCAAACATTTTACATTTTGACTCATCAGTACAGGGCACCAAACAACAGAGTACAAGGCGCTTTAAGAGAGTCCAGATGTGTGGTATTGATAAACCAGTGATATATATACCCTCAGCGCTGCAGGTCCAAAGAAACCTACTGTGAAGGTTCCCAAAAAACAGAGCCAAAATAAATACAAAAAAGTGGTAGCACCACTGCACATATCATTAACGGGAATATTCCGTGTACCAACTGAGGAACTGCGCCCTATTAAAGGGAATATATTTTAACTTCCAACTGACTATGTTGTGCTAAGGAGGCCTATTACCTTCTAAGATATCCTCTATTATTTGCTTTCTTGCACGCATACACAGAGGTTAACTTACAGCGTGCATATTGAGGATTTGTACCCTTTATTAGGGATCACCTCCATATCCTTAATAGACTCTGTCATGCCAAGGAGGCCCATTTCTTAATCATAAGGAACTTCAATTATCTTCATTTTTAGTTACCAGCTGTTTTTTTCTTTTTTTAGGAAATGATACATTGTTTATGTTTTGGGTTTCATTTTTGACATTGTATATCTTTTTATTTTGATTCATTTCATTACGTGTTCTTACCATTCTATCTTTATAGACCATCTCTATACCCAATTAATAATATTTTTCATTTTATGTATTTTATTGTGCAATTTATACTTTGATATTCCACTGTGGAATTTATTAATAAACAGTGATCTATTATACATCAGCAGCGCAAGTCTCATCAGTACAGGGCACCTGCTGCCATTTTTCTGCACCCCAGTTCCTATGTTTTCATGCATATTTGAGTCGCTTGGCTTTGTTTCCATGTCAAAGGTATGGCTTCATAGGCAAATGCAGGGGGATTTCCGGTTGCCTGGAAACCGCCCTCCGCAGCCCACACCATGACCATAATATAAATAGTAATATAGAATTTTACTAGTGCTGCATGTTCTTCTCAGTATCACAAATGAAATAATTAGCACAACCTGTGGATCTTTTAACATGTGTCAGTAAGTAATAAATACACCTGTGCACCAACTAGGAGATATGGAAAACATGCACTGCTGTAGACCACCAATAGGGTTAATTATTAATACCATATAATAATACACTATCCAGTGCATAAGGAGACCAGTATGGACCAGTAAATGTCCAGGGCAGTGCTAGGTTCTTCTGCTGCTCCTCCAGACTCCAATGCTCTGTAATGGTGCCTACATCTGAAATAAAAAACAATCAGCTCAGGCAGGATGGCCCTACTGCCACATCTAATGGCTTACTGTGATCGCTGGTCCTGTATATGCTGGAATTATGACACACAATACACTTTGTATGACGCATAATAAAGTTGGTTAAGTGCTAATTAAGCCCTCTTCATGGACTGGCCACTCACTCTAAAATCAAGCATTTGGAAACTCCACTCTATAAATCCTGCGTTTGCGACTGGGCTTTTGGCTGCAATTCTTCCATGAAGACCACTTCTGGCCAGACTTCTCCGAACAGTAGATGGGTGTACCTGGGTCCCACTGGTTTATGCCAGTTCTGAGCTGAAGGGCTGGAGAACAGTACAATAATGAGTGTCTGCAGGGTACAGTGAAGCATGGTGTAGGTTCCTTCCAAGTTTTGGGCTGCATTTCAACAAATGGAGTTGGGGATTTGGTCAGGATTAATGGTGTTCTCAATGCTGAGAAATACAGGCAGGTATTTATCTATCATGCAATACCATCAGGGAGGCATCTAATTGACTTTAAATTTATTCTGCAGCAGGTCAATGACCCCAAACATAAAGCCAATGTCATTAAGCGCTATCTTCAGCGTAAAGAATAGCAAGGTGTTTTGGAAGTGATTATATGGCCCTCACAGAGCCCTGATCTCATCATCATATAGTCTGTGATTAGTTCTTCAAAATGTTTAGAACAACCTCCTTGCCTAGTTCCTTTGATAACTGTGGGCCTGATTCAGAGCCGCTCGTAAGCGGCCGCTCGTTTGCTCCGAGCGATGTTCGCACAACTGCGCATGCGTATGGGTCGTAATGCGCATGCGCCAACCAGTCAGTGTGGTCGGAAATCGAGCGCCCGCAAAATAGCGAGTGCCTTCTAATTTGAGTGACAGGATGAGGCGTTTGTGGGTGGTAACAGGGGAAGGTGCCTGAAAACGGGGAGTGGTGATCCGAACGCAGGCGTGCCAAACCGTCAAAACGGGTGTTTTAAGGGTGTGCATAATTAACAAAGCAGCGTCATTGGCCACGTCACTTGGTTGTTTCTTAGCCTGAACTGTTCGCATGATTGCAGTAGGAAAATCCTACCACAAGCACTGCGAGCAGTTCAGACGCCTTTCGATGTACTCGATTAATCTAATAAATAGCGTAGATGACGTAGGATGCGAGCGGCCAGGGGGCGTCTATACAAAATAGCGAGCGCATGTATCGTTCGCTCGCTCAGACATAGAGGCGTCAACAGACCGCAAAGAGCGAGCGCTCAATGTAAATAGCCGGCCCCTTTTTCGGAATGAGCGAGCGCAAATAGCGTCCGGCTCTGAATCAGGCCCTGTGTGCAAATGTACCTAGAAGAATTGATGCTGTTTTGAAGGCAAAGGTTGCTCACACCAAATATTGATTTGATTTAGATGTATCTTCTATTCATTCACTTTGCAATTTGTTAATTGATAAAAATAAACTATTAACACTTCTATTTTTTTAAAGCATTCTTATATTGCAGCATTTTTTCCACAGCTGCCTAAAACTTTTGCACAGTACTGTAGATCCCAGCACCTGCAATCTCTACAACCAACACCTTTATCCTCAATATCCACAGTAATGATCGGAGGTAGTCCTACATCCAATTTGTTAAGGCTAGGTGACTCCTGCCCTATCCAGGATTCCTCAGAAGAATCATTCAGTGCTAGGACTGCTGCTGCTGGGGATAGATCTTCATCACAGAAGGGGACCAAGAAGACTAGTATTTAAAAAAAAAAAACTGACTGTGAAACAATCCTTTGCAAGGGGAGCAAGTATGACAGCTCTCACCCAGTTGCACAGCTGATCACTGATGCCATCACGGCTATGCAAGTATTAGATCTGCTTCCAATATCCACCACTAACGCAGTGGGTTTCACAGAGTTAATTAAGGTCCTGTGTCCCCGGTACCAAATTCCATCTTGGTTCCATTTTACCTGAAAAGCAATTCCTCGGCTGTACAAGGATGTTAAAAAAAACGAATTATTGTCCTACAAAATGCCAATGTACCCACTATTCACCTAACCACAGATATGTGGACAAGCGGTAGTGGGCAAACTAAAGATTACATGATTGTGACAGCCCACTGGGTGGGTGATTCATCTTTAGTAGCAGCAGCAGTCTCTATCAAACAATGCCAGCTCATTCAGAGGCAGGCTACTTTGTGTATCACCAGCTTCACTAAGAGGCATACCGCTGACAACCTCTTTGAAAATCTAAGGTATAGCAAAATGGCTTACCCCACTTTGACTCTCCTCAGGATTTGTGACTTTTGCCGACGCCACCAATATGGTGAGAGCATTACAGCTGGGTAAATTCCAACACGTCCCATGTTTTGCTCACACAATCAACTTGGTGGTACAGAGTTTTTTTTAAAAATGACAGGGACGTGCAGGAGATGCTGTCTGTGGCCCGAATAATTTCGGGACATTTTCGCCATTCAGCCACAGCATGCAGGAGATTGCAGCACTTGCAAGAACAGTTGAATTTGCCCTGCCACTAACTGAAGCAAGAGGTGGTAACAAGATGGAATTCCACCATTTATATGCTTCAGCGGATGGATGAACAGCAAAAAGTCATCCACAGCTATACAACAAGCCATGACATTGGGAGAAGAGGGGGAATGTTCTTTAGTCCAGCGCAGTGGAGAATGCTTTTCCGCCTTGTGCAAGATGCTCAAACCCTTCGAAGTAGCCACCTGTGAAGTGAGTTCAGACACTACTAGCTTGAGTCAGGAGATTCCCCTAATTAGGCTTCTGGAAAAATCAGCTCAAGAAATTGAAGGAGAAGTGATACTGCTAGGTATATTGGACTTGTAAATCAAGTTCTTTGTTACTTCACCAGGATCCAAGGATTACCAATATCTTCAAATCGGATCACTACATTTTGGCAACTGTGCTTGATCCTAGGTTTAAGTCATACATCATGTCTTTCTTTCCAACTGACCCAGATCTTAAGAGATGCAAAGAGCTCTTGGTGTGCAAGTTGGCAGCTCAAGTGGTACACAACACAATGACATCTCCTCCATCTGAGTCTCCGGCAGCTGCCAGGAAAAAACTCAGCTTTCCCAAAAGACCCAGTGGTGATGCAGAGGAGTCAATTTGTGACATCTAGTCAGGTCTATAAGAATTGCCGAAAATTAGTTACACGGCTACCCCGACACCATCTGATAGGGTCACCATCCAAAGAATGGTAGAGGATTATTTTCATGACACCGTACACAAAGGCATGTCACAGAGTCCCTTGGACTACTGGAAAGGCAATTTGGAGGCCCTCCAGACTGGATTTGCATTACCTAAGCTGCCCACCCTCCAGTGTGTACTCAGAAAGAGTTTTCAGCACAGCCGGGAATCTTATCAGCAATTGGCATAGGAGGCTACTTCCTTAAAATGTGGAAAATATGATGTTCATCAAAATGAACTGGAAATTCCACGCGGAAGACCTTTACCGCGAATTCCGTTAAAAAAAATACAGAGGTAACTATAATAGTGGATTCCAGCAGGGATGAATTAATATTGTGTGAGGATGATGTGCACACTGATGAGGGTGTGGAATCAGATGAGCAGAATGATCTCTTCAAGTTTTAACTGTAGAGAGGATTTACAATACTGTTAGCTGCCTTATGCCCATTGGTATCTTATTTTGTGGAGGCCCAAACAAACCAATCACTTCAGCCACAAGTGGCAGTCCTTGTCGCTGAAGTTATTGATTTGTTAAACTGTGCATATCCTATTTACTATATACAACATAAGGGTGGGTGGAAGGGGCTAAGGACAATTCCATCTTGCACCTGTTTTCTTTGCATTATGCGCTGTTTGGGGCATTGCTGACAGACATTTTTATAGTTTATTAAACTGCTGTGTCTGTGGCAATGTTTCATAGATGACCTATATTATTTTAAACTGCCGAGCGTTTGTGCCGCTGCTCTGACGCTTACTTTTTTTTCAGTTTCATACTGTATTTATTTCAACTAAAATCACAAATAGAAATACTTGCAAAATACTTTTATGCCTTTTTCAACCTTGATTTGTAGATACCAATCTGGTTGCCTTGTTTTTTAAACTTCATTCCAATGTGTAACAACAGATGAGCTTGGCTTTGATCATAACAGCCATGTTTGGTCAGATGCAACTCAAGCACCAAATGGAGAGGATATTTTGTGATGGTATCTGGAGATGCATATGATACATACAACATAAGGGTGGGTGGAAGGGCCCAAGGACAATTCCATCTTGCACCTCTTTTCTTTGCATTATGCGCTGATTGGGCCATTGCTGACTGTCTTTTTGTGTAGATGACAAATATATTATTAAACTGCCATCTTGTCTGCCACTGCAGTGCCATTCTCTTTCCTAGATGTGCCATTTTTGTAACTGAACTGCCACAGTCGCTGAAATCTTCTACATGCCGTTGACGAATACGAAAAATGTCCAGAAATTTGTATGGCCACAGACAGCATTTCCTGCATGCCCCTTTCATTTTTTTTTTAAAAATTCAAAACCATTAAAGAGCTCAACAGGGGCAAGGACTGATGTAAATTAGTAAATGTTCTATGTAAATGCCTCCCCTCCTCCCTCATAAATTTGCTTCGGAATCCAAAATTTTAAGTAAATTTACTACGAATCAACCCTCCTTTCCCTGCCTTCAACTACATACATACTCCATCTCCCTTGGCCTTATGACCTAGTTCTTGCTTAATGAAAACAGTCTTGTTTAATGAAAACATTCTTGGGGTCATATAGTTTATTAAACTGCCATCCTGTGTGCCACTGCAGTGCCATTCTATTTCCTAGATGTGCCATGTTTGGAAGTTGAACTACCACAGCCATTGAAATCTTCTACATGCGGTGGATGAAAGCCAAAAATGTCAAGAACTTTTTATGGCCACAGACAGAATCTCCTGCATGCCCCTTTGATTTAAAAAAAAACAAAATTCGGAACCATCGAAAAGCTCAATTGGGGCAAGAACTGATGTAAATGAGTAAATGTTCTTTGTAAATGCCTCCCCTCCTCCCTCATAAATTTGCTTCAGAAATTTTCTTTTTTTATGAAATTTACTACAAATCAACCCTTCCTTTCCCTGCCTTCAACTACATACATACTCCATCTCCCTCAGGTCTCTTGATAAATTCAAATATTTGTTTCCTGATATGCCATTTTGGAAGTTGAACTGTCATGTGTTTGTGCTGCCCACTGCTGTTGCTTAGCTTAGTCAGCCAGCTAGCTTGGTGCAACCCTTTGGCCTAAACTGGATGAAAACAATATTGTGAGCTGTAAGGTTGGCAAAATTGACTGGAAATAAGTAGAAATTAATGTTTTTGAGGTTAATAATACTCTAGGAACAAAAAAGACTCAAATTATGTGATTATAGGGTTTTTTGTAAATTTTTGGAAAAAAATCCCAAACCAAAACCAGTCACAGCGTTTTAGCAAAACCAAAACTGGACGATGAATTTGACCGAAAACCAGTAAAAATGGTCCGGCGCATATCTCTAATTAGAACAGAATATTTTATTCTCAAACATGATACCCTGAAAACTAGGGGTTTGAAGATGGCAGGGCTTGTTCTCTAGGTAACAGATGTTAAGGATCCTATCCGGGGCCAGAAAGTTGTTAGCCACTGTGATGCCTTGGAATCGTATCGCTCAGGCAGCCACTCAGATCTCAGTGCCAGAAGTCCTAGAGCCTTGTGAGATGTATCCCCTGTGGGACACATCTTACCAGACTGTTCCCAGTGGCTGGTGACATTTGGTGCCGGCTGCGAGTTGGGTTCAGCTAATAGGAAACAGCCGAGGTGAGCCAATAAAAAGTGACCGAGGTGAACCAATTGCGGCGAGCTGCGTCATCTCTGGCTCCGCCTGAGACGTCTGACAGGATGGGCCAGCGGCAGTAGAATGAGGCTGAGGATCAGACAGGTAGGCCCTCTATGAGGCCTACCCACCATTAATTCCTCCCTAGACCACCAGGTTGTCGGGCACTAGGCCCGTGGGGGTAATTAGGCTCGTGGTACTGATAGGCATGGAAAGGGACGCCATTTATTCCAGCTTCCCCTGGGCGCCAAACCCCCTAGCTACTCCCCTGTTAGGGCTTCAAGTGGGCAGCCAGACCGCCCACTGTTTTACCATCCACAACCAAAACCATTAGTATCTACATTTGCACAAGCCCCTTGCCGGTACAAGAGATCCATCAATCAGATGTAAGTTTCCCTTCACTGTGCGTACACCTCAGAATTATAGCTACACTCCCACGACACTCTCATGACACATCTCTTGTGTGTGACTGCAGCATTGCCACCCAGAAACGCCCATTTCACACAGATTCACAAATATGTGTAAATTCCCTTGTGTGCATTCACTGTTTGCTTAAACTCACTATTTACAGTGGTATAAAGAACTGAGTTTGACTCAGGCCAGGTATCCTGTATAATAGATTTTGGCTTAGCTGGCCATTGTTACACCTTTCTGTGAATATCGGTCTAACATCTCTATAAATCCAGCTAGAGAACCTCACCCTTTTTATTCAAACAGAAATACACCAATTTACACACACAAAAAGACAAATGAATGGCATTTCATGTTCATAGAACCCGGATACTAAAACCTATTAAGAAGACTTATAAATACATAGAGCATAAAGTCAGCCAGAGTTCACGTAGATGATTTTGGCTGCAGAACAGAGATACAGTCTATCCCCTTTCTACCAATTCCCTGCTTGTCTGTTTAAGTAACTGGCCCATTCATTATTAGGGGCCCAATGGAGCCGCCTAGTATTCATTGGCAGCCCCCCTAGGGACCTGGGGGCTTACAAACAGGATTGCCCCACACCTTACTAAGAAGAGATGACACTGTGGGACATATCAGCGGGGCACGGAACGCTGGCTTCCCGTGACACTGGACTTCGTACATCCTCATTTAACCTGTAGACACACCTTCACCACTGCATCATTGCTGTTATAATATCAATACCAGTTGTATATATGTTTTCTAGTAATATACAACTACACTATTTTTATTAGCTGTCCTTTAATTGAGCATTTTGGCTCAATAAATCTTGCATTTATAAAAAAGTTTGTCAGATGCATTTTGTGAGCGCGGATCTACCCCTTTATTGTTACCTGCATTGTAGAGATCGGGACCTCTCTATTTCAGATCTGCAGTTATATAGAAAGCCCACATTTAATGAGCGCTAAGTTTTCCCACTCACATTAGTATTCAGCAAACTCCAAAAACTTTTTGGAGTTTACCTGCAATGTTGGTTTCCAGAGCCCCGCTCTTTCCTATGGGAAGGATGTCCGCGGTGGCTGTGAAGAGGGATCCAATCAGATCTCTCCACCCCCGTTCGGATCCCCCAAAGGATGTCGGGAACTTCGTGTGCATGCGTGCTACTATTCACCGCTTCCAAAGTAGCAGTGTTAGAAATTGCAGGGACAGCTGATTTTCGGATAAGCTGACCCCACACCAGAGCAATGTTGAAAAGCTCCGGTGTTTTAGCATCCAGCGCTGTTACTCGTAGTGAGCTGGATAATTAATTGATGATGAATAGGCCCCTTAGTGTGGGGAAAGTCTTATTCTTGTACAGAGACAGCTTGCCAGCAACCCTATTGAAGGAGTTTGGGCTTTTTGTGTGGTAGATAACAAGGTACTATAACATGTCATACATCTTATAAGTCAATTCCACTTTTAAATTATATATATCAAAGTTAATCCACATCCGATGAAATAACTACATCTGTACAAATTACAAACATTTTATACTCACCCAACTTGTCTATAGCACTAAGCTGGGAGCTTGGAGTGTGATTGCTCAACCTAAAAAGAAGCAATAGGATTGTTATATACAGAATACTTAGCGTTCTTTTTAGTAAACATAAAAACATTTTTTCTCCTGCATTCTAGCTGGGGAAAAAACAGTTTTCTCTTCTCCCTATTTATAGAGAAAAAGCTGCTGTAAAATTGACAATTTCACTAAATTTTCTTATCTTAGTGATGCAGAAAAACGTCTCTTCTCTAAACTTTTTTCTATATGGTGTTACTGTACATACTCGCCTACTCTCCCGGAACAGCTGGGAGGCTCCCAAAACTCGTGTGGTGCTCCTGGCCGTCCAGAAGAGTGGACAAGTCTCCCAGTCACAATAAACATTATATCAGAATATATGAGCTGTATCTTACACTCATATCACAAAAATGTAACAATATCAGTAAGACTTGATGAGACAAGAAAACTTGCACTAGCTCTACTGTATATTAGTTTGCTATCCTGGCCAGAAGTGGCCATTCCCATATTTCCTGCTGTTTTCTCACCTGTTCTCCTCTCCCTCCAGCAGTTTCCGGTAGGTGGCGATCTCAATGTCCAGTGCCAGCTTGGTGTTCATGAGGTCCTGGTATTCTCGCACCTTGCTGGCCATGTCCTGCTTTGCCCTCCTTAGAGCCTCTTCCAGGTCTTGTGCATGAGTCTTACCATTCTGGATAGCATGCTCTCCATTCTCCTCAGCGTGGGTGATGGCACTCTCCAGGCTGGCCCTCTGGGAAGTCATTATACAATATGATTCTTAACTGTGTTTTTTTACATTAAATATAACTGGACATTGCATTTTTGGATTAAAAAGACATAAAGTAGTTTATAAGCTTGTAAATGTTGTCAGTCTGCAAGTGCAATTGCCTGATATATGGTTTAGTCGCTGGCTTATTTCCATCACTGAATTACTCCACAATAAGGTACAATTGTGACTTTAGATTGCCCAGATCTAGTTGGGGATTTTTATGATCTTTTGGTCCTAATTATACATACTTTATGTCGGCAGCATTTGTGGACTGGACTTTCAATTCACTTTCAGATTTGCGACTTAGTTCAGCTGATTGTTGCATTAGCATATTAAAGTAAGTACAACGCCACGGCTGTTAGGAAAAGCGGTCGCAGGAGCGCGTTTCTCAGAATCAGGCCCTTCAACTGCGATCCCCAATTCACAAGTGGATAGGTTAGAGACAACTTTAACAAATGCTTAGTTTAATTTTATTTTTTTTTACCTCAAGGCAGTAAGAACATTAGTAACAATTACATACACTTATCATTTTATGAACATATTGGGATTTTATTCTAAAACAAATAATTTTGTACATAACATTAATTATATTTTATATGGTACCAAAATATTTTACCTACAAACCTCCCTAAGGCCTAACTGCTATTCCCCTCCACATGTTTCACATCCTGCTTATATGATCACAGTGCCAGCATACCTGATTTTTTAGTGCCTCATTGTCACTATTGACGCGTTGTATCATCCGGTGCAGATCAGCCAGCTCAGCCTTCATGGCCTTTAACTCATCATTGGTGCGTTTTGCCTGATTGACCATATCATCAATCTACAAGCCGGGAAGTTATAAAGATGAGTTAAAACATTAAGAACCACAATATTTGGCCATATCTATGACCCAAATGTTAGACCAAAAGTACCCAGCATAGTCAAATGCAGGGGGTGTTTCCGGTTGCCTGGAAACCCCCCCTCCCCAGTACACACCATGACCACAATAGAAATAGTAATATAATAGAATTTTACTAGTGCTGCATGTTCTTTTCAGTATCACAAATGAAATCATTAGCACCACCTGTGGATCTTTTAACATGTCAGGCATCATCAATATGGTTAATTATTAATACTGTATAATAATATACTATCCAATGCATATGGAAACAAATATATACATATATGTTCAGGGCAGTTCTAGATTCTTCTGCTTCTCCCCCAGACTACCGGACTTGCTACAATGCTCTATAATGGTGCCCACATCTGAAATAAAAACATTCAGCTCAGGCAGGATGGCCCCACTGCCGCATTTAGGGGCTTATTCATCAACACTAAATGGCCCGGTAAACATGCGGAAATGCTACACACACAGACAAAAAATAGGCGCTGGACTATAACCACCTCAGTGGACCAGGATAAATGTAGGGAGTGTGTAGAGGACCAGGGGATTAATTAGTATAAAGCAGCCGTCATAGAGGTGGAGGAATCTGGACCCTCCCAACAATTACCAAGAAATCGAAAGCACAGATAGACAGGCGCTAAAGATACTAATATGTAATAAGAAGACCACAGTAAATAGTAAATTAGACACTCAAAAAATTAATAAAAATACATATAGGATAGGAAATGCTAAAATGACATAATAATATTTTCATTATCCCATTATTATGTCATTTTAGCATTTCCTATTCTATATGTATTTTCATTAATTTTTTGAGTGTCTAATTTACTATTTACTGTGGTCTTCTTATTAAATATTAGTATCTTTAGCGCCTGTCTATCTATGCGGAAATGCTAGTTTCCACATATTTTAGTTAATGGGGCATTCATCATCATGGGTCCAAAAAGGATGTTCCCTGATATTCAGCAAACTCCGAAAACTGAACGTTTTCGTAGTTTGCTTCCGGAACAAGTGACAAGTGCCATCTTCAGACAGCGCATGTTCTGGGATACCCGCTCCTTCCTATGGGAAGGAGTTCCGCTGATGCAAATAAGGATTTGAGTGGATCCCTCCGCCACCTCCTCACTACCTCTCCAGCGGCTTTGCTCATGCGCATGCGTAGCCGGGACGGCAGGGAGGAGGTAAGTAACGCAGCTTCTTCTGAACTTTTCAGAGCAGCTATCCCCGCACCGGAGCAATGATGAATTGCTTCGGTGTCAAATTTCCCCTGCTGCGAGTTGGACACTTAAGTATTGCAGCGAGTACAATACTTCATCAACGGAGGCTTACTGTGATCACTGGTGTGGTATATGCTGGAACTATGACACATAATACACTTTGTATTACGCATATTATTATTACCAGTTATTTATATAGCGCGCACATATTCCGCAGTGCTTTACATAGAATAGTTGGCCATTCACACCAGTCCCAGCCCCAGTGGTGCTTACAATCTATGTTCCCTATCACATGCACACACACATACACATTAGGATTAATTTTTGTTGGGAGCCAATTAACTTACCAGTATATTTTTGGAATGTGGGAGGAAACCGGAGCAACCGGAAGAAACCCACGCAAGCACAGGGAGAATATACAAACTCCGCTCAGTTAGGACCGTGGTGGGAATTGAACCCATGACCTTAGTGCTGTAAAGCAGTAATGCGAACCATTACACCGTCTGTGCTGCCCTATTAAAGCTGGTTAAGCGCTAATTACTGCATGTCCTCTTCATGGACTGGCCGCACTCGCTCTAAAATCAGCATTTGGAAACCCCCCTCTAGAAATCCTGCATTTGCCACTGCTCGGTGATACACTTTACAAGTGAAATGCAGTCAAAAAAGTTCAAGTGATCTATTCACCTATGCTCTCCTGTGACATGTACATTTACTGGTAGCAGGAATAAGCCAAACCTTCTCTAGACATAAGTGAAACATTTGGGCATATTCTGAATTTTGCAGCCAGTAAATCAGTTTATGATGGTTGCCCTGAACAAAAT
This sequence comes from Taudactylus pleione, assembly GCA_031769625.1. Taxonomy (NCBI): domain Eukaryota; kingdom Metazoa; phylum Chordata; class Amphibia; order Anura; family Myobatrachidae; genus Taudactylus; species Taudactylus pleione. Next base: position 15,506,683 of record JAUIMM010000121.1, read on the forward strand.
ACATCAGAATTCAGAACAAAACTGTATTATTTTAACAAAATATAAATAACATGTATACCTCTAAAATCACCTAAAAAATAAAATAAATAAATAATAAAGTATCTGTGAATGGAGTATCCAAGAATAGAAAATGTGCTGAGTATTGCAAATCTCCCAAACCGCATGAGAACAGCTGCTATGATCTTTCTCCAAAAGAGAACACATGGACAGTAGGTCCAGACAAAGGGCTGATGTGCAGTTGAATGTACCATTGTCTGCGGGAATTCGTACTGAGCATACACATAAAATTATGGCACGCAAATGCCGCTGTTCAGAATCATAAGCAATTTGAAATCATCAACCGTTATGTCCTGAGAGGAATAACAGGAGAGGCAGGGGCTGGCTGGCAACTTTTAGCCTGGGGGGCAAATGCATGCAGGCGGCCCTGGCAGAGGAGTAGCATGTAGCCAGGGTGCCCGAAAGAACGAGGACACCCTTATGCAGGCCTCGAGTAGTGCCCCGAGTAGTGATCCCCCCTATGCAGTGCCCCTTGTGCCCCCAGTAATAAGCCCCTTATATAGTGCCCCCAGTAGTGGTAACCCTTATGCAGTGCCCCTTAAATAGTGGCGCCAGTTGTAGTCTTCCCCCTATGCAGTACCCCCACTATTGCCCTTTATATAGAGCCCCCAGCAGTGGTCCCTCGATGCAGTGCCCCCAGTGGTAGTCCCCTCCCCCCTATGTAGTGCCCCTAGTAGTAGTCCCCTCCCCCCTATGCAATGCCCATAGTAGTAGTCCCCTTGTAGTGCCCCTAGTAGTAGTCCCCCCAGTAGTAGTACCCCCCTTGTAGTACCCCCAGTAGTAGTCCCCCCCTTGTAGTGTCCTCAGTAGTAGTAGTCCCCCCCTTGTAGTATCCCCAGTAGTAGTAGTCCCCCCCTTGTAGTACCCCCAGTAGTAGTAGTCCCCCCCCTTGTAGTGCCCCCAGTAGTAGTAGTCCCCCCCCCCCTTGTAGTGCCCCCAGTAGTAGTAGTCCCCCCCTTGTAGTGCCCCAAGTAGTAGTAGTCCCTCCCCTTGTAGTGCCCCCAGTAGTAGTAGTCCCCCCGCCTTGTAGCGCCCCCAGTAGTAGTAGTCCCCCCCTTTGCAGTGCCCCCAGTAGTGGTCTCCTCCTTATAGTGCCAGACCCCCCGCAGTAGACACACATAATATTAAAAAAAAAACACACTTACCTGACACCCGCTCCTGCTCCTGGTCCCGCAGCCGAGATCAGCTCTTCCGTCCGCCGCTTTGCATTATGGGAGTGACGCGTCATGGGAGTGACGCGTCACTCCCATTACCCACTGCGGGAGCCGGAAGATGTCCGACTCTCATCAGCTGCCAAAGCAAACACACAGCTGCCGGGTGCGGCGGCTGTGTGTTTGTGCTGTGTAGAGCTGACCGAACTCCGTCCGGTCAGCGCTACACACACGGTGCAGTCTGTGTCACAGTGACACAGACTGCCCGCGGCCCACATGACGCTGCGGCCCGGGGGGCACATGGCACCCTGCCCCCCGGCCCAGCCCGCCACTGAGGGGAGGGAAGGAGGGAAGGGGATGGGGTCATGTAGACAAAGTTCATTAAGGGTATGTTCATGCGAATGAGGCCTAAGCAGACCAAACAGGTTTCTTTTGTGTAATGTCTGCTCAATTTGCTTCCAAATGTTCATGTATAAAATATATAGTAGGGTTCATTGATGCTTGTTCTGTATTTTATGCACAGCCACAGTGGGGCAGATCGCAATTGGTACGCTGTCTTTATATGTTTCTAAAAGAGCCATAAACATTTCCTTTTCCAATTTATAGGAAAGAATCACATGTGTTCCCACAATTCCAATCTTACACTGGTATCACTGGGCCTCTTGGTGTCCACCTCTTGCGATAACACTGTCCAGAAATCAGGAATTAGGAAGGGTCACACGTACCTTGCTCTTGTACCACCTCTCGGCCTCCTGGCGGCTCTTATCTGCCATACTCTGGTATTGTGCCCTGACCTCATCCATCACATGCTTCATTTCCAAATCCCGGTTATTGTCCAGTTCTACGGTCACTTTGTCATTGTGCACCTGAGACTGCAGCTCATTTATTTCCTAGAGAGAGGACAAGATGTCACTATAACTGGGCACACAGAGATTTGCTGGGATATTGAAAAATTGACAAATATCACTGAAATCATATCAAAATTGGATGGGTCATTTTTGGAAATGAGCTTAAGGGTACCCAGTACACTGGGCAATGAGACCCGTCGGCCTGGCTACCCAGAGGCAGAGTGTCTCTCATGACTGACCGGTCACATACATACAAGTTTGAATGATCTGATCGCCGGACAGGCAGATAATAGAAGGCGCTTCACAGTCAGATGCATTCCAATCAATTTTACCATTCCCCTCGTCAACTACGGATAGGGATCAACAGTGCTATTTTTCAGCAGGAACAAGCAGGAACTCAGGGCCCAATTCAGACCCGCTCGCTAGGATGCGTTCGCACGCAGCCGTCAGCTGCCAAAGTATGCAAATTCCGCGATCGCACGGCAAGGCATTAGCACGCCCACTATGTCTTGGCGTGCGATCATGGTGTGTATTTAGGCGCCCACCAGCCTGTCTTAAGACGCCCACTTTCCCTTAGTAATACATGTCATCTTATGGAAGTGTATGCAACCATCGGTAACATCGAGTACCATCGGACCTGTATGCAGCCCTTGTGGCTGACCATACCCTACCGCAAGCACTGCAAGTGCTCCTGTATGTAATTCAACCATGTGACGTGTACTATGATGCTCCATCTTAATTATGCACGCCTCTGAAACGGCGTTAAGATGCTCAGACACACCTGCGTTCACACCACCACTCCCCCGTTTCCATTGACCAACCCCTGTTACCACCTACAAACGGCTTATCCTGTCACTCAGTCTAGCGAGGCGCCTGTGTACAAGAGGCGATCGCATGGACCGGTTCGCGCACGCGCAATGCGTTGCATATGCACATTGCAAACATCGGCTGGCTACGTGAGAACGCATCCTAGCAAGCGGGTCTGAATCCTGAACCTTTCATTAACTATGACGTAATGTCCTGGGCTAAAATTTATTTTCCGTAAGATAAGTTTTATTTAAAGTCCCTCTTGAGTGCCTTCTTTTCTAAATACTATATATATATATATATATATATATATATATATATATACACATATATATATATATATATATATATGTATATATATATATATATATATATATATATATGCATGTAGTAGTATAATAGGTTCAGGAACTGTGGGTGGAGCTACTGGGGGTGGAGCTATAAAAAAACAATTATATAAATATATTTATTTATTATATATTTATATAATTGTTTTTCTATAGCTCCACCCCCAGTAGCTCCACCCACAGTTCCTGAACCTATTTTTCCAGGAAAAAAGCCCTGGGGATCAGTGAAATCTTTCTGCCCATACAGATTGAAATTTGTGGCCAATTTTACATTTGGTAGATAACAGCCAACTTCATAGTGTGAACTTGAAGCCACCTTGCCCTATGCACAATCATTTGCATATGGAGCTAGCAGACACCTCAATTGTTTTGGGGGTACAGATATGACTGACAATCTCATTTATGAATAATAACACTCAGAAATATGTTTTAGTTGCTTTGTATCAAACACAGTGCTGCAACTGTAATGTAATACTGCTGATATACAGTATATTGTGTTGCATTACCTCCTTGTACAGCTGCTTCAGATAGTCTATCTCATCAGTGAGGCTCTCTAACTTGGATTCATTGTCCACCTTGTGGAGGTAGGTGTCATCCAGGTCCTGAGAGAAGATAAATAAGGTACATATTTATATAAAACTTTTTTTTAACAATATAGCATTATAGTTCTATTGTAAATTTTTACCAAATGGAACAGATAGCTCGACTATAGGTCTTCATTTGCAGTGCGCATGCGTATTTCAGGAGACTGGTCCAGCCATTTTGGACCAGTATCACAGAGGAAGCTGGTTATCTCTAAGATGTGTTATGCCCTCTCCGGCATTGTATGACTATATTGTGACTTCAGGAGGAATAACAGAGATCTGTGTAATTTGCCAGTGAGGAAAGATACAACTCTTGGTAATTTGCCCTTTCAGGAGAAAAAGGTGTGGAGTGATACAGAGCTGTGTATGTTTTTTTTCTCCATCGAAGGGGTCGTCACAAATGGAGATGGACATCCCTAGATCCTCCTGGTGTCAACAAAGGAATATTATTAAGCATGTGTGTGGGGAGGGGGGTGAAGCTAGTTTTTTCTGGGGAAAGTGGGGTCTAAGTGCTCTATTTACTACAATCCGCATTTGTAATGCAGATTGTAGTGTGATATTACCTTCAGGCAATATCACAGGAATTTACTACAAATCCCTTGCAGGGACAGAGCTTGCGATAAAGCTCTGTCCCTGCAAATCCCCTCTGCACACTTATCACAGTATTTTCGCAAAAATACAGTGTTAAGTACCGACGTATGCGCCTACCGACTGCTGCTAAGCACCGCCCCCGTCTCTAAGCCCCACCCACGCGATCCTGGTCCCTCTCCCCGCGACCCCCCCTCCCTTAATTACACTTACCTGCAGTGATCGGTGCTCCGGTGATGTCCTCCGTGTCTCCGGTCAGCTGACATCCCATACTGCACTGGGACCCGGTCAGGTGACGACTGGGTCCCAGAGCAGGCTGGGAGACCAGCTGACCAGAGGGAGAACATCACCCGGAGCCCCGATCACCGGTCCCTTTACTCAGCTAAGTTTTTTTTTTTACTATTTTTTTTTCTTTTTTTTTTAGCAGTGATCAGCGTGTGGTCTGTTTAAACCACACAACTGATCACTGGGGCCAGGTCCGGCTCTGCTATACCTGTTAGAGTAGAGCAGGAGTCCGGTAACCGGGGGAGACCCTGGATAACGCCACCTTATTACCACAGGGCTTTCCCCGGTATTTTTTCACAATTTATTTTTAGTAACTTTGGCCAGATCACATTTCCCATTACAATTATGGGAAATGCGATCTGCTTACTAAAAATAATTGATAATTAGGGCTTGGAGCTGAATTTTACGAATTCTACTCCAATTGCCCTGTAGTAACTATAGGTGATACTAAAATAATGTGAAAAGAGTGTAAAAACACCCCTTTTCACTTTATTTTAGTAAAAATAATGTTAATAAATAGAGCCCTAACTGTGAGTAGGTGAGGAGATAATGTCTATCTTTAGCTATTACGGTAAAGTACAAATAACAGCATATCCTTTTAGCTGATGAATCACAGAGCTACCTGAGGTTTGCAGTTGGAACAGCCATCCAGGGCCGTAACTAGGGTAGTGCAGCCTGTGCCATGGCATAGGGCACCAAAGGGCAGGGGGTGCTGTTCAGGCCTGTCAATTTCCTGTTTATTATCATTCTTACTTGTAGATTCCTCTTATTTCACACCCAGCATATCCTGGCCTCCCCTATCTCTTCCCTGTCCCTTCCCCATGAGGCCATTCCCCTTTTTTGGGTGTGTTATGTCCCTATTTTTAAAATGGGGGGGCACCAATGCTCTTTCTGGCACAGGGCACCAAAAAGTCTAGTTACGGCTCTGTAGCCATAAGTGGATTAACCATCAATGGACATCCCTGCTGGGGGGAATGGCAGGCAGCGGTCCAAAGAGAAATGGGAGAGGTGCTTAGCAGGCTGCCAGGGGCCAGGGGCATACCTCGCCAGGGGCATACGTCCTGTGCAGAGAAAAAAATCAGTGCCTCACAGCCAATGATGGCGGAGAACCATCAGAGAACCATTGCATCTTCATCATCAATGTCCAATATACGGATGAACGTCAGCAGGTTACCCATCAATGGTCGCCATTGATGGTATGAAACCATCAGCTGTGAACCATCAATGGTTTCATCCATTGATGGTCAGCCCTGTTTTAATACTGGCCAGACAGCGGGCTAGTCAGGGAGTGGGGGCGGGGCTTCGTGGGTTGTGTCGGGGGTAAGCGGGGGCGGAGGTAAGCTCCAGGTCCCAGCACATGGAGAGGGGGAAAAAAAGAACATTGTTTGGCTCTGTGCCATCAATGGAGATGTACCATTGGTTCACCACCATCGATGGTAAACCATCGATGTTGGTTAATCATTGATGGCCGATAGCCGTCCATAGGCCAAAACCATCAACCATTGGTGGCAAACTATGGATAGTTGTTAACCATTGACAGTCGATGGTCATCCCTATATTGTAGTTAGAGAGCTTCTTACACAACCGAGTACTCTCTGGGTCATGTACTCTACCTTCTTCGTCAGCACAAAATCATTTTCTAGCTGATTCCGCCTGTTAATTTCATCCTCATATCTGCAGGAACAAAAGCAAAAGAATATATACAACAAATAATGGAAGTTTACTGGGTCATATGCCAGGAAACCAGGATTAAAAACATTCTGCATAACACAGCCCAGTTCTAATCGTTTGGTAATAGTTGCTAATATAGTAGTTCTGGGTCAAATATTATAGGTTATCAGTCAGCTGGCTATACTGAGGTCATGACATACATATTTTTTTCTTGTAAATGCTGCATTTTAAAGGGTCATTAAATCTATAACATAAATGGATGCATCTCATAACATTTACAAGTATTTATTTTACAGTCAGGTGCATAAATATTGGGACATTGACAGAATTTTCATATTTTGGCCTCTATTCACCACCGCAATGGCTTTGAAATGAAACAAACAAGATGTGCTTTAACTGCAGACTTTCCGATTTAATTTGAGGGTAATTACATCCAAATCAGGTGAACGGTGTAGGAATTACAACGGTTTCTATATGTGCCTCCCACTTTTTAAGGGGCCAAAAGTAATGGGACTATCAACTCAAAAGCTATTTCATGTACAGGTGTGGGTTATTCCTTCGTTATTTCATTATCAATTAAGCAGGTGAAAGGTCTGGAGTTGATTCTAGGTATGACATTTGCATTTGGAATTAGTTGCTGTCGACTCTCAATATGAGATTCAAAGAGCTGTCACTATCAGTGAAGCAAGCCATCATTAGGCTGAAAAATCAAAACAAACCCATCAGAGAGATAGCGAAAACATTAGGTGTGGCCACATCAACTGTTTGGAACATTCTTAAAAAGAAAGAACGCATCGGAGAGCTCAGCAACACCAAAAGACCCGGAAGACCACGGAAAACAGCTGTGGTGGATGACAGAAGAATTATTTCCCTGGTGAAGAAAAACCCCTTCACAACAGTTGGCCAAATCAAGAACACTCTCCAGGAGGTAGGTGTATATGTGCCAAAGTCAACAATCAAGAGAAGACTTCACAAGAGTGAATATAGAGGGTTCACCACAAGATGTAAACCATTGGTGAGCCTCAAAAACAGGAAGACCAGATTAGAGTTTGCCAAACAACATCTAAAAAAGCCATTACAGTTCTGGAGCAACATCCTATGGACAGATGAGACAAAGATCAACTTGTACCAGAGTGATGGGAAGAGAAGAGTATGGAGAAGGAAAGGAATTGCTCATGATCCAAAACATACCACCTCATCAGTGAAGCATAGTGGTGGTAGTGTCATGGCGTGGGCATGTATGGCTGCCAATGGAACTGGTTCCCTTGTATTTATTGATGATGTGACTGCTGACAAAAGCAGCAGAATGAATTGTGAAGTGTTTCTGGCAATATTATATGCTCATATTCAGTCAAATGCGTCAGAACTCATTGGACGGCGCTTCACAGTGCAGATGGACAATGACCCGAAGCATACTGCAAAAGCAACCAAAGAGTTTTTTAAGGCTAAAAAGTGGAATGTTATGCAATGGCCAAGTCAATCCCCTGACCTGAATCCGATTGAGCATGCATTTCACTTGATGAAGACAAAACTGAAGGGAAAATACCCCAAGAACAAGCAGGAACTGAAGACATTTGCAGTAGAGGCCTGGCAGAGCATCACCAGGGATGAAACCCAGCGTCTGGTGATGTCTATGCGTTCCAGACTTCAGGCTGTAATTGCCTGTAAAGGATTTGCAACAAAGTATTAAAAAGTGAAAGTTAGATTTAGGATTGTTTAGTTTGTCCCATTACTTTTGGCCCCTTAAAAAGTGGGAGGCACATATAGAAACCGTTGTAATTCCTACACCGTTCACCTGATTTGGATATAATTACCCTCAAATTAAATCTGAAAGTCTGCAGTTAAAGCACATCTTGTTTGTTTCATTTCAAAGCCATTGTGGTGGCGAATAGAGGCCAAAATATGAAAATTCTGTCAATGTCCCAATATTTATGCACCTGACTGTAAGTACAAGTTCCCATGCAATGACAGAATGCATATGATATTTTAGTAAGCTAGTTTTGTTTATTGAAAACTATTTTAGGCTACATATGATATTTTAGGCTAGGTTTGGTATTTTCAATAGTCACAAACTCTGATTAATTTAAAAGGGGACAGGGCAATTTGCTGTGACAGTTACAGATATTTTAGGGTCCTATACTGTGCATTACATTAACTCATTTAATTAAATTATAAAATTATAAAAAATGCATTTTCCTTATGGATGAGGGTAAAGGCATAAATGTAATATTTAAGCTGCATACACACACAACGATTTTGTAAATGAACGATTTTAGTAAACGATTTTTGTTAATTTTTTCAAGGGAAATATCGTTTACTAAAATCATTAATTTACTAAATGTAATGAACGATTTTTTTGAACTGCAATCGATTTTTGCATATTCCCTTAATGAAAATCGTTGAGTTGGTCAGTCTGATTGAACTACAAACTACAAACATGAACGCGCATGAACGATAATCGTTCATCGTTTTAACATAGAAAGTGAACGATTTCTTTCAACGATGAACGATAATCAATATTGTTTATCGATAATCGTTCAAAAAATCGTTGTTTTTGTATGCACCTATTCTGTGACAGGGTCAGCGTAGTTCCACATTAAGTAAATGTGGAATATCCAGATCTTCCAGGTTTGGCAGAGCAAAGGCATTAGGATTGTGTAAATGTCCAGTTCAGGTGTTGCCTCAATCAGTGCCTGGAAACGCAGCTGATTACAGACACCTGTTAGAAGCTGGTTTAAGAACTGCAGAGACACTGGGGAAACTGAGCCTGATGGTAAAATAGTCGCCCAGCTTATAGGCTTGGGGGTGACTAGGGTTAGGGGCCCTGGACCTGCTAGTCCACTGAAGAAATATTGCTGTATTAGAAGACTTTGTATGACATCTTGCCTGTGAAACCGCCATATCCTGTGTACCTGCCTGTGGTGAGCAATAAAAGTTACTGATGGATTTTACCCGGTCTATGTGATTCTTGTCACATTTGGCACCCGAACAGGGAGTCTTACTGGATACTGCTTCGCAACAAGAGCCCAGATACAGTGACGGGATCCACCCACAGCGGTAGTGAGACGCTTTGCAGGATGCTACCCACTGCACAGCGGCTTGGTGAGTAAGTCACTTTACTAGCAGCTGGGTGGGTGGGTGAGTGTGGCAGGCCAGCCATAAAACAGCAGTTGTTCACAGTGATACTATGTCTGTGTATATGCAAATTGTGCACAATATAAAAACTGCTTAATTCCAGTATATGGGTGAATGGCCAGGGAATGTGGTGCAGTTTTAAGACAAGCCAGCTGATATAGCTTGTTGGGAATCTGGCTTCCAAAACAGAATTTATAAAGCCTCGTAAGTTTGTCCATAAAGGGATAAAGCAGTGTAATATGGAGGAGCTTTTGAAAAGTTTTGCTGAAATATCTGCAGGGCTACAAGCCCTGGCAGCAGTGCATCAAGCACAGATGCAAGGGCAACAAACTCAAATTCAATTATTAGATGCACAGTTAACTGAAATAAGGAGAGGTGTTAGAGAAGCTTACTCCATCTGATGACATTGAAGCTTTTCTGTTCACCTATGAGCGTACTGCTGCACATTTCAAATGGCCTGAGGAGGAGTGGGCTGCCAGACTTGCTCCCTGTCTCACAGGGGAACCTCAGAGAGCATATGTTGATTAAATGTGACTGAGGAAAACTCCTATCCACACTTGAAAAAGGCCATATAAGGCAGAGTTGGAGTGACTGGACCTAGCAAAGCTCAGGAGTTTCAGGAATGGCGGCTAAACCCGTCTAAAGCTTCAAGGGTCCAGCTGACCACATTAGCCAGGCTGAGTAAGGAGTGGTTGCAGCCGGACAAGAACTCTGCTCAGCGTATAGTAGAAGTGGTGGCTTCTCCACCATGCTGTGCGGGTACTAGATCGTGTGGTGCAAGAATGGGCTCTACAGGCTGGTCCTCAAATGTTTGAGAAGTTAGCAGTGGTGATTGAAGGGTACCTGACTTTTGGGAAGTTAAGCAAAGCCAAACAGGCATTACAGACAGTTCCCAAGCCTAGAACCCAGGTCCCAATTATTAAAACCAACAGCCCACCTCCAGTTGTGTGTTTTGACTGCGGTGAGCCGGGTCATTTGCGCCGGCACTGCCCAAAGCAGGGCGAGCCGATGGGACTGTAGTGGTGGAAAAACAACTCAACCAGTGGTCAGCATGGCTGCTGGAAGCACTTCACCGGCACAAACCACCTTGATTCGTTTGATGGTGTGAGTGGAAGGCCGGGAGGTCTGGGCCTTAGTGGATACTGGCAGCGAATTAACCATCATCTCTGCCAACCTGATTCCACCTGGGGCTGATCAGGTGCTAGCCCAGGTACAGATTATATGTGTACATGGGGATGTAGAAGAATGCCCCCAAGTGCACCTCCCAATAGTGATCAAAGGGTGATCCCTGAAGGTGGTAGCCGCCAGGGGATTAACTCCAAATTGCACATTTTACTATGGAGAGCGAGATAAAATGTGCGATGTTGCTGACCACCAAGTGCAGTAAACGAAAAATGCGGTAAACTCCTCGTTTACCGCATTTTTCGTATGCATCATTCTGCTAGCAGCCGGGCTGCGATGTGGAGGGTAACGCCAGCCTATGGGCTTCTACCGCATCACGCTGCTATGAGGGGTTCGATCTGATCCCTCCCAGCATGCCCCGCGGCCGCCGCATCACTATGCGCATATGGACTCCCAGGTCATAAACCCGGAAGTCCACTGTGCTGCAGAGATCTTATCGGAAGAGCTGTCCTTTGCTGTACTGATCGCATATGTTAGTGCATATGCGATCAGTACTAATGCGATGTCCGGCGGTAAGTGTTAGTGCATGCCGCCCCTGGTCACAAAGTGTCTATGTGATCCTTTTATTTGTCAAGTATCTTTTTTTCTACATTACAAGCCTAGGTACAGTAGGACAGTACAAATAATATGCAGCTGGAAGTACCTGGTCTTTAGTTCTTCCACTACAGCCTGCATGTTGTGGAGCTCGGCCTGCAGCTTGTCCTTCTCGTGCAGCAGTCCATCTATTTGTTGCTTGAGGTGATTGCTGGACGTCAGTGTGATCTGGTCAATGTTGGACTTATAACTGTCTTTTTCCTTCAGCAGATGCAGCTGGGTCTTTAGGATCTTATTCTGCCTCTCCAAGTCTCTGACCTGTGAAAAACAAAATAAGTTACTGGTGTTGCTGCCGCCTGGGCTAAATCTTTGTTGGATACTAATGAAAAGGTTTTATATACTAAGGGCCATATTCAATTAGATGCAAAAAGTCAGTTGCTGGACTTTTTGCCGACATCTGAGGTTTTGGGTGCGAAAAAGTATAGCACTCGTCCCCGCGTATCCCCGTGTTCTATTTCAAATCGGCGAAAATGGGACCCGGCGAAAACTAAGTGAGCGAAAAGTGCTGTCATTTTTGGGGAAATCAGCCTGACACCCACCTAAAGATGCTGTGACATGGGAGTTCACTATGTGTCCCCCCGAATAGCACTGCTGAAGGTATTCTGGTTCTTTAAAAGGTCTCAATAGGTGCTGTTTAGCGTCTTTGAAAAAGTGATGTAGAATAGCATTTAGCAAGTTTTTTGGGAAAAATGAGTAGTCCCAGCAAATTTGGGGTATATGAAAATGGGTGCAAGCATATTTTAAAGTGGCTAATATGAACGTTAAAAAATCATGACAAATCCACCTGCAATAAAAAAAAAAACACTTGGGGCATACTTGGGGACCCCTCTTAGTCTATTTCACTAGTTTAGAAGTTTGTCCCCCAACTTTGATTTTTTTTTTTTTTTTGCCCCAAAACGAAAGTACTCTTTTGGGGTGTCCTGAGTAACTTTTTAAAAAAATTTGGACACAGTTTACCTTTGGGGGACAGTCCAAAGGGGTGCTGGGTGTTTCTGGAAGTATGTATCCCAAAACCCCAATTCTGCACTTTTTTTCGACACTTATTCATAAGTGATATTTTTTCGCAGCATTCTATCCATTGACTTTCCGCATCGACGAAAAGCCGGAAGAATTGAATAAGGGGATAAGACCAGATTGGCGAATATGACGTCATCGGCGAAAAAGTATCGCCGATAACGGCTTTTCGCCGGCAATTGAATATGGCCCTTAGAGGCAGCTTAGCTGCAATGTGGCTCTTTTCTAATGTACAGTAATAGTAATTAAAATGAAACAAAGTTTCAGTGGTAGAGCTGGCAGGGTCTGCTAACTCAGGGCCAGATTCAGATGTGGACGGTATTGCACAGCTGTAAGGAAGCATCTGCGATCTGAGGGCCTGATTTCAAATCCGGTCACAAGGCTGCGTTCGCATGCAGCCTGTCGATGTTTGCAATCTGTCATGCGTATGCATCGCAGTGCGTGAACCGGCCGCTGCGATCTGGAATCGACCACAGCGAGCACGCAGAGGCTTCATACAGTGATTGACAGGAAGTGACCGTTTGAAGGTGGTGACGGGGAGTGGTCATAGAAATGCAGATGTGCCTGGGCGTTTAAACACAGATTCAGGGGCGTGCATAATTAGGCCCCAGCAATGGCATACGCATCCTAACGTCTAGTTACACACTCAAACATTAGCAGTGTCTGCGGTAGGTTTAGGTCAACCACTATTTGTGTGTATGGGTCCGATGGTTCTCGATGTTACCGATGTTTTTGCTGTTTTGCGAGAACATAAGTGAAGGGAAGTAGGTGGCATTATGTAGTGTTGGGTGTCTACTTATTGTGCTGTGGTTACATTGCATATGCGGTCATTAGCATATTTTCGCCTCGACAGGCTGCGTGCGAATGCAGCCTTGCGGCGGGGTCTGAGTCAGGCCCTGAGTGCATTGTCCATCGACATTGCTCCGGATCACCATCCCAACCAGGGCCATATTAACCCATGGCCAGGCCACTAGGCTTTCAGGTATTTCGGGCCCCCTCCAACACTTTAATCTTTCACCCCACTACATTAAATTATCAATGTCCAGTGCAGGAACCCATGTCCCTTTTGTGTGCCAATCTTGGGGACGTGACCACATGTCACGCCACCTGTTCTCGGCACAAAGTGGGCTAACCCAGTGCTCCAGCAGCTGCTGGGGGCAGCCCCCAGCCTCTCCCCTACCTCTTTCTGAAGTGTGGCTGCGCAGTGACACCATCCGAGGGGGTGACACCAAATTAGCAGAGCATATATGTTGTTTTGATGTCACGCCCTCGGATGGTGTCACCTGGTGTGACCCGCACCCCACTAGTGATGCCAGTGGCAGGAAGACTGTGAGAGAGATTGTTGGCAAGATAAGCTGGCTCCTTTTAGGGTGTCCCACTGTCCGTGTTCCAAATAGTGGTGATATCTCCCTGTGGCATGTCTGCAAAGTGGCATCTACTGAATGTGCAGTCACACACTGGGAATGGGATTTGTAAAATGACCCTTGCTGGGGGGGCCTCTTCCAGTATGGTGTGTGCACAATATGTCTCGGTCATCCTGGAGGTGGTTGTCAGGGTATTGCTATTGGTCTGCTGCCTTTCCCCCACCCTATTCTCTCAAAACAAACCTCAGCTGACTACAAATGCAGCTTCAGCCTAGTCAGCCTTATGAATAACACGGCCCTGATCATGACTGGTTGTTGATTTGGTTAGGCTGCAATGGCGTATCTATAAATGGTGCAGTGTGTGCGGTTCACACAGGTCCCTGGGTACAAGGAGGCCCACACCGCACACACATCCTGCACCCATATATTGTTATACTTACATCTCTGCAGTTTCTTGACAAAATTATTTTTTATTTGTATTAGAATACAAGAAATACAATTAACAGTGGTCATAATACAGTATAAACCTCTAAATAATCAGAAAAAATAATGAAAATAAAATAGGAAAATAATTTTATGGGGAAGAAATTGGGAAAGGGAGGGGAAACGTATCCAGAGATAGAAAAAAAAAAAAAGAGGAAATTATATGACAAACTTTGGGTCATAGACAGACATGTTAATAATATAAATTTGAAAATAATCCAAGAGTAGGAGTTCCAGTACAATCCACCAGAAAAACAAAACAATGAACCAGACACAACTAGTCATTATAGTGTTACCTGTACCCAAGGAGGATTGGGCGGGGAAATAATACTCAAACCATAACCTCCAACCATTGGGGAAGAAGTGTAAGTGGAATATTTAAATCCCGATGTTTCCATATCATAGCTTCTGGACAAATAGTATAATCTTAGAGAGGGTTGAGGGGGTCAGATTTCTTCCCATCTCTGCTGTTTCAAAAGTGCTGCTCTGCAGTGCTGTAGAGCAGCAAAAATCACAGGGAAAATGGCGGCACCATTTTCTCAGTGACTCAAGCATTCACAGTAGAGATGTCCCCGGAATAAGGAGTGGGCGCCATTTTCCTGAAGACCCATGCATGCGCAGTAGATTCTGGCGCGCATACACACACACGGGTCCCAGCCAATGAGCGGCCGCTAATGGAAGCCGCCGCTGATTGGCTGGCGCCACAGCACTAATGATAGCTCAAGCCCAGAGCTGTCATTAGCGATACTGTAACAATATGCTTGTTACAGTGTCTCCGGGGCCCTCTTTGGAATACTGCAGAGAACATCGTGGGACAAAAGGTGAGTATTGGTTCTTTTTTCACATGTACAACTATTGGATACTTTACGTTAAGAAGGGGACGTGAACATCTGGGAGCAGGTAAGTATGTGTGTGTATGTATGTAAGTAATCTTTATTTTCACGGTGTGCGTTGTTTTTTTTTTTTTTACACATTTCTTCACAGGTGAACTACAGGTACCAGTGGCCCCTTAATGCCCGCATGCTGGTACTTGTGGTTCTCCATGTACCAGCATGCAGGGGAGGCTTGCTGGGACTTGCAATTCTACTGTAAAGACAATGTTGTTAATTAAATTTTTAACACTACACCTACACTATCAACCCGCCATCCACCGCCCAGGGGTGGTGGGGATAGCCCCAGGCTATCTGCCTAGGCCAGAGGTGCCCTGGAGAGGGGGTCCCCTTTATTGGAGGGCTCCCCAACTCCCCAGGGATCCCTGGCCAGGGCTGACTAGCAGTCAGGGCTGATGTTGCGGCTGGGGGGGCCCGGTGAAAGGGCACCCCAAGCTGTGGCATCAGCCCCCCGCTAGAAAGGGTCCAGTGCTGGTTTTAATTTTAGGGGTACCCCTACTCCAAATTTTTTACCTCTAAAATTAGGACTGGCCCTCCAGCCTGGTGCTGGTACCTGATTTACGGGGGAACCCTACTCGTTTTGTTCCCTGTAATTTTTTAAATAATTAACCCTACTTAACCAAGTTAAAAATAAATAAATAAATGATTTGTGTATGTTTTCACATAAACTTGCAGCTCAGAAGGTGAGTGTTTAAAACTTCTATTTCACAGTTTACCACAATCTCACACGAGATTGGAAACTCGAATCTTAGTAAATTTGCGAGTTGCATCTTTTTCATCTAAAGTACTTCCTATTTTGGCCGATGGTGAGGTTTTTCGAGTTTGCAAACTCACATGAGTTTTAACAGTGAAAAAAGAAAACTCATTTCAAACTCACTTCAAACTCACTTGAGTTTGTCTTTAGTAAATTTGTGAGATGAAAAACTCACGTGAGTTTGCAAACTCACTCAAACTCCACCCTTAGTAAATTTATCTTTTAGGGCGGGATGTAATAGAGATTTGAGTCTGCCGGGGGTGCGGGATGCAGACTGATCTCGATCGTTTTTTTAAAGTTGCAGTCATTTACAAGGCAAAGCCAGTTTGGCTTTGCCTTGTAAATGACTGCAATTTAAAAAAAAACGATCGAGATCAGTCTGCATCCCGCACCCCCGGCAGACTCAATCTCTATTACATCCTGACCACATTGTCAGTTCCCTGAATCCGATGGAGGCTGCAGAAGAGGGATCGTAGGATCCCTCTCCTCCGAATATGCCTCCATAGGCATAAGGCGGTTTAAGCCGTCTCAGGATGGAATAAACCAACAGGACCAAACAAAGGTCAGAATGTAGTCCCCACTGATAATAATGCGGACTGTGATATGCAGTGGTAGTTTGCCTTTTGCAGGAGTTTTCTGTGAGATCTCCTGCATTAGGCTGTTTACATAGTTTCTGCATTATATTATGCAAAAGCAGCCCCTCATTGCTTTTACAACAATGCCGTAAATGCAGGGTTTAAATAAAAAAAAGAAAAGAAGAAAAAAAAAAAAAAAGATACTGGATTGCAAATGGTACCCTTATGCTGACCATACACCTGCATGATTTCAGGCCGATTGTCCGATTTTTGATGAGTCATAAGATGGATCTTGTGAAAATCATGTATTATTTTAATAAGATACGAACCGGTGCACGCTCCCGCAGCTCCTGTAATCTGATCTTATGATTAGATGTGCAGCACATCTTGTCCATCGTATCGTGTGCAGATCGTGACGTTTATTTAGTTCATGCGATCCATCGTGCGGCAATTCAAGTCATTTCAATGACTGTATCCCAATGAGCGCGTGAAGCACAGCATCGATCATACGACAGATCCTGTGCTAAGAAAATCAACAAGCATGCTGCCGGGACTGCCAGGGAGCCCTGGGGAGTCGGATGGTGAGTCATGTGTAAATGCTGGTCATGCAGGTGTATGGCCAGCATTACCCATAGTTGCCTACCTTTGCTGTCTCTTCCCCGGGAGAAGCCTTGGGAGGAGAGGCAGGTGGGTGGTGATGAGGGCGGGGCCTGATGAATCCCGTCAATAAGCCCCGCCCCCTCATGGTAAAATGTTTGGCTTAAATTTAAATAGGGGGCAAATGGTGCAAATCATGTAGAATCGTGTCATTAAGCCCCACCCCCTGCACGGACACCTGCGATCGCCACGGAAATTCTCCTAATTCTGCCCACTTCACTAGGAAGTGGGCAGAATGCGGGAGAAATGCCACCCTTCTGGGGGTGCGGGGGTTTACACGAAAAATCGTGAGTCCCCCTCACGAAAACCGGGAGGGTAGGCATGTATGCCCTTACCATGAGACACCTTTATAATATGGGGGAAAAAACTGTTTTACTCACCACTCTCAGTAGCCATATGCACTTCATGACATACTGTACTATTTATATGTCTTTGGGGATAATTCATTATGTTGATAATTAACATTCCATCTTGCTGCAAGCACCGTAGCAATTCATCATTGCTCCGGCGCGGAGACAGCTGATCCGAAAATCAGCTGTCTCCCCAAACGCTTTCACTGCTCATTTTGGAGCAGTGAGACAAGTGCTCATGCGTGACCTACAGGAGCCCCGACATCCGGCGGAAGGAGCTGGACAGGGGCGGAGGGATCCTAAAGGATCCCTTTTCGCAACCCGGACCTCCTTCCCATATGGAAGGAGTGGGTTGCGACACACAAGCCATCTGAAGATGGCTAAAGCTCCCGCAGTCAAGCTTCGAAAATATTGTATTTTCAGAGCTTGGTGAATTCTGTCCCCATACTAGTGTATGGGAACATCAGGCCATTCCACAAGAGGAAGGTAAGTAGGAGATATCTGTGATATCTCCTGTTTTGCCTTCTTACTGAATGGCCCGATAATTTGTCACCTGCTTTTGTAGAAATTAAGTGATGATGAATAGACCCCAAAAACTTTTTACAAAAATAGTTTTTTTTTTTTACAAGTGTAATACCAGTCTTGTCCACTAGATGGTACTAGATGTTTTCATTAAACATGCACTGAACCCATATCAAATATGGGCATGCGTCCACCATGAGACCCTTCTATTAGCTGGCACTGAAAACACTGTACAGTACTATACTGGTTTTCACTGAAACACCAATAGCTCTCCTACATAATGCATTTATATAGCACACACATATTATGCATAGAGATGAGCGGTTCGGATTCTGTGGAATCCGATCCGCTCCGAACATTGGGGATCCGAGTCCCCCCTTACCCTGTTCGGGTGTTCACTGCCTGACTCGGATCCCCGTTTGGGGCCGAACGGCGGCCGCCTGATGTCGGATTCTCACTAGAGAATCCGACATCAGGTCTCCTCGCGTGTAGGGCAGAGCGCAGTGATAGCGCTCTGCCCTACACAGACACACAGCCGCCAGCGGCAGCTGTGTGTTTGTTACAGCAGCCAATGAGAGTCACACAGACACTCATTGGCTGCTGCATGGAGGGAGCCGGCTGGAGCTCACACCTGAGCTCCGTCTTCCGGCTCCCTCCTAAGCGTGTGACAGAGCGGACGGCGCGGGAGCTACTGGGGGGGGCCATACTACTACGGGGGGGGCCATACTACTACTGGGGGGGCCATACTACTGGGGGGGCCATACTACTGGGGGGGCCATACTACTGGAGGGGCATACTACTGGGGGGGCCTGCTAATGGGGGGCCTAATGGGGGGCATACTACTGGGGGGGCCTGCTAATGGGGGGCATACTACTGGGGGGCATTCTACTGGGGGCACTGCATAGTGGACCCTACTACTCAGGGGACTGCATAGGGGGCACCACTGCTGGGGGACATTGTGTAAGGGACACCGCTACTGTGGGCATTGTGTAAAAGGGTCACTACTGTGGGCATTGTGTAAAAGGGGCACTACTGTGTGTCGTAACATAAATAAGAGACACTACTTTATGGTGTAATGTGAATCAGGCCCTATGTGTGGTGTAATGCGAATAAGATTGTGCACTGTGACTCCTAGGGCCGTAGCCCACTTTGTAAACAAGTACTGTGACTCTGCTGGCGGTACCCCACTGGGTGGGTGCACTACTTTTCATTTCTGCCACTGCTGTGTGGCAATGTGTCATAGATGTGCTTTATACTGTGGTGTCTGTGTCGTTGTGCCGCTGCTTTGTCGATTAGTAACCAGTCAGCTCACTGCAACCTTTGGCCAATAATATTGAAAACAATATTATAAGCTGTGATATGGTCTAAATTGACTGGAAATTAATGTTATTGAGGTTAATAATACTCTAGGAAGAAAAAAAAGACCAATTTATGTGATTTTAGCTTTTTTTGTCAATTTTTGTAAAAAAAATCCAAATCCAAAGCCAGTCACCGCAGTTTGGCAAATCCAAATCCAAATCCGGACGACGAATTAGATCCAAATCCGGCAAAAATGGTCCGGCGCACATCCCTATGCAGCAGTTTTACAGAGTAATTCACAGTCCCTGCCCCAATGCAGCTTACAGTCTATATTTCACATGTACACATATACAGTACTACGGTTAATCTTCACCAGGAGCCTATTAACTGACTGGTATATTTTTGGATTGTGGGAGGAAAACAGTGTACCCAAAGAAAGTCCACACAAACATGTAGAACATACAAACTCCACACATATAAGCCTTAGGCCTGTATTCAATTAGCCGCAAAAAATCACCTGTTTGGGGCGCGAATTCGCGGCATGCGCGTCCCCGCATTTCGCCCTATTCAATTACAGAACATGTGAAAAAGCAAATAGGTGAATGCATAACAGGCAGAAAGTACTGAATAGATTGGGGGAATCAGTACCCCAAACTTAGATGCTCTGACACTGGAAATCATTACAGATGTGTACTATTAGCCCTAATAAATGTACTTGGTGTCCTTACATTTTGTTAAAAGCTTTCTAGAAGCTTTTGTGTTAAAGTGGTGAAGAATGATATAAAACAGTATTTTTTGGTTAAATAACTAGTCCAGTCAAATTTGGGGTACTTGAAAATGGGTGCTAGCATATTTTTGTGTCTCTAAAGTGCACTTTTTAAAAAATGCATGCACCTATAATCACAAAAACACCTGCCCTATCCATAAGGCCCCCCCCCAAGAAACCTATTTTGCAAGTTTTTATCCTTGAACCCCCCCCCCCTCCCCAAATTTTTTAATTTTAACCCCAAAAGTTACATGTCTTTTTTGGGGTGTTCTAGGTAATTTTTTTGTTGTTGCTGATTTGTCCTTTGAGGGGGTGTCCAAAGGGTTCTGAATCAATTCCCCACAGTTGCACCTCAAAATAGAGATTTTGCTTTTTTTTCCGCCTGCCATTCATTGGAGAAACTTTTCCACCTATTTCAGTGCATTGAGTTTCCGCCTAGGCGAAAATGTCCTGGAATTGAATTTGTAGATAAGACTCAAACAGGAGAAAAGCGGCAATAAGCAAAACTTTTTCGCTGATTACGGCTTTTCGCGTCTAATTGAATCCAGCCCTTAGTTGGAATAAAACCCATGACCCCAGTAGTATGAGGCAGTAAAGCTAACCATTGCATAACTGTGCTGCCCATACTATTGCCTCAAGCTCGCTGTCTAGGTGTTATCCTTTACTCAGAGCTGTCTTTTGCTCCCTATATTCAATCTGTGTTGAAATCCTGTTACATACATCTGAGAAACATTTACAGAATATGCACATATCTCATCTCACACAAGGAACTGCAAATACGTGGTATGCATTCAATAGGCCTGATTCTGCATCAGGTGCTATTTTCGATGTCAGACGTAGTTGAGTGATTATTTTTACTGCACATGTGTCTAAGTCGCACCACGCATGCTCCCCAATTGTGTTCGGACAGAGTCATACCTATGGCAGGTGCAGATTTTCCATTTGAGTATGGCCTCCAAAGTGACCAACGGAGCATCCAACGGAGTATGCGAATACTTCAGTAACACGCCTACGTCCAATGGCGGAACTAGCGGCGGTGCAGCCGGTGGCTTGCACCGGGGCCGGATGTGGAGCAGGGGCTCATAGCCGCCGCTGCACCCGCCGCTAGTGTCCTCACAAGTGTAGTGCAGACCAGTGCTGTAACTACCGCCCCCGCGGTGGCTTGGGGGCGCGGAGGCTTGTGGGGCGAGGTGGCTGCAGATTCCATGCGGACTAGCCATCCGCATGAAATCTGCAGAAAACAGCCCTCCCAAAATGGCCACCGCCTAGGAGGAGACATATGCCAGAGGTCCTACTGGACCTCTTGCATCTGTTAGTCACCCAGGCAGGGCGGTAGTGTGGACGGCACATAAGTGCCGTCCGCACTACACTACTAGAAACAAACACACAGCCGCCGGCGCCTGTATGTTTGTTTTAGCAGCCGATGAGAGTCTGTCAGACTCTCATCGGCTGCTGCGCCCACTGCGGGAGCTGGGCTTCCGGCTCCTGCAGTGAGTGATGGGAGAGACGTCATGACATCTCTCAAATCATGCAGAGCGGGCCGGACCCGGGGGGATGCTGCACGGAGGAGCATGCCGGAGCGGGGATCAAGGTAAGCAGAGTTTTCTTTTCTGTGTGTGTGTCTGGCTGGGGGGGGGGGGGGGCACTACTGGGGGGACTACCACTAAGGACACTGCTGGGGGGAGGACTGACTACTACTAAGGGCACTGCTGGGGGAGGACTACTACTAAGGGCACTGGGGGAGGGGAATACTACCACTAAGGGCACTGCTGGGGGGGATTGCTACTTGGGGCACTGCTGGGGGGCTACTACTGGGGGCATTGCTGGGCGGGACTACTACTGGAGGGATTGCTGGGGGGGACCACTACTGGGGGGCACTGCACTGGTGGGACCACTATTAGGGGCACTGCATAGGTGGGGATTACTGCTGCGGGCACACCCCCCTTCTAACTTTTCTCACTGCCATGACAGGTCAGGAAAGAACAGCACATGGTGGGGGCACAGGCAGCTGGGGTGACCCATCATATGCTGAGCCCATTTTACTAGTTAATATACTAACTTTAATAATCACTGACAACAACGGTTGGCATAAAAAAGTTAAACAGAACGGCATAAAGGTATAATGGCAAATCAAAGATCAGCCACATTATAAACCCAAAGATACAGAATCACTGGTGGTCAACCCTACTTTAAAACTTTATATAGTGGACACACCAGGCAGGATGGTGTCGCTGATCCTTGGTAGGGTGTTATCAACATAAACTATTTAAACAAAAGCACACTCAAAATTAATATAAGATCATAACACCCATCAACTGCCATTCTTTACTGCCACCCATCCAAGAACAAACACACCCAAACACAACGAGGGAGGAAGGGGGGTCAAAGGATCAGCAACAAAGGGACCTGCAACCAAGTGCATCTGCCTTCTATCACCTCTTGAAACCCATCCCTCGTACTCCTCCCCCTTCTAATGTTGGTCCCATACACACTGTCAATCAACCAACCGCAACTAACTTTATACACCAATAAAATAAAGTACTATTTCCAAGGCCAATCTCATAATGCAGCTAGGACAACACCTTGGTTGTGGTATAAAAGATCGCCAGTGTCTAGATTGTCAGTCAATAGGTCAACACCAGATGGTTAACAGGCAATAGGTCAACAGGGTCAAAAGGTCAACAGTTAATATGTCGACATGAACTAAGGCTGACAGGGTCCAATGGTCGCCAGGGTCGAAAAGTTGACACCGAAAAGGTCGACTTTTTTGTTATTTTAACCCTTATCACCCTAACCCCTAGGGCAGTTGTCTCCAACCCGTAGCTCACGAGCTACTGGTAGCTCGCTGTCTTAATTTTGGTAGCTCGCTTAGCTGCAGTACTGCCATGTCAACTAGGAGGGAAGCTTGCCTAGCTGCCGAGTCAGCTAGGAGCCAACCAGGTGGAAGTGACCTCTGATGCATGCTCCCCTATGGCATTGACGCCGTGAGTGGAGCCACAGGGAAGCGAGTCAAATGATTGCCATAGCTGCTACGATCACCTAACATGCTTCTCACTGGTTCCACCCATGGCGTCTATGCCACGGTGGAGCAGCACAATACATGCATGACAAACACTGAGAGTGACTCCTGCCCAACCCTCCTGGAAAAACACACAGCATTCCTGCCTATATCTTTTGCTCCTCTACTGCAGTTACCTCTTTGGAGCTGGTAATTGACAGTGAAATGTGCTTGTTACTTTACAAATTACAACAATATCACTGTATTAATTAAATTCATTATTGTTTTCTATTAACTATTTTTTATTTTTTTTCATTAAATGACCTTCAATTGTTCGGTTATTAGCCAGATTTTTTTTTTCTATAAATTTGGTAGCTCTTCAGGAGGTTTAATTTGTCTCGAGTAGCTCACACCCCAATTAAGAGTGGCGAGCACTGTGCTAGGGTCTTACCCAAACCCATCCCCTGGTGACTAACCTTGACCTTCCCCCTAGTGCCTAACTGTTGTTTCCTGCAGCCTAACCCTCCAACAAGTGCCTAACCCGAACTCTCTTCCTATCCCTAACACTAAAATTTATGAATAACCATGTGTCAATCTTTTCAGTGCTGACCAATTGTTTGTTGATCTTTTGAACTTGTTGACCTATTGCCTATAGACCATCTGGTGTTGAACTATTGACTGTCTATCTAGACACTTTAGACAGGGCCGCCTCTAGGGGTCGGAGCATCCTGTGCCTGCTCTCTATAGTGCATGTCCGAAAATGGGTGTGTGGTCTAATTACCATAGGCTATGCCCCCAATGTGACGTTATTTGGGGGCGTGCCCGCATGGCATGCCTCCAAATAATGTCAGGCTGGGGGGAGCCTCACTAGCTCGGCTTCCCCCAGCCCACTCCTGTCACTGAATGGATGCCGCGTACATGCACGCAGCATCCATATATACTCCGGGGTCTGGCCACAACTGCGGCGGTGGGGGTCCCCAACCTCCCGTTTTCACCACCCACGGGCCACTTCGGCCCACGGGTGGAACAGCGGGACAATACTGTCCCCCTGAAATCTGGATGTTGGGGAGGGGTGCGCCCTCTATGGGTGGCACCCTGTTCGACTGCACTGGTCGAACACCCCTAGAGACAGCCCTGACTGTAGATCTTCCATCCGGATACCTACCACCTTGATCCACTGCTGTCTAATTAGAATAAAAAAAATGTAATACAAAAAGTACCTTTGGATAGATGGATAAATCGGTCGGGATCGGGCTGTCGCATCTTATGTACTGTTTAATATTTACCGGTTCAACCTCCTTATCCTATAGAAGCCCGTACACACTGTGCTATGCCTGCACAGAGTGTATGCGGCATCAGGCAGCTGATGGGGTCACACTGGGGACAGACTGCACGGGTGATCGGGACAGTTTTACCCGATCAGCCTGTAATCGAAAAGGTGTGTATCAGGCTCTAGTCACCAGCATCCTTGGACCAGCTGGACATGTATAGCTGTTAACAGCCACTGATCCTTCTCATGTCATGATGAGCGAATAGCCAGCTAGTATGTTACTACCATTGTGGACTGAGGCCAAATACACAGAACTATACTGAGATTATGCTCATGACCCCAAATATAGGATTTAATGCACAGGTGTGCAGTCAGTTTGCAGATGGGTGTTTTCTATGCAACGAGCTAGTTGTAAGCTATGTCAGGGAGGATCCTGCACTGGGATTACACAGGCTCTGTTTACTGAGGACATTGTTCACAATAACTCAATAATGAAATAAGATCATGCCCATTATTTGCCTGGTTCCTACATTCATTTTCCCACCATTATCCTCTATCAAACCCAACCCGGGGTTATGCCAAATAGACTCCTGTGATTAACGTGTCACACAGGTTCATACAACAAGAACATGTTCCTGGGTTTCCCAAATGTGATTACCTGGCTGGGAAAATAATGTTTGACTTTAAATAAAATGTCAACTGCAAACAAAGGACCAGTAACTGAGGATTATGGCAAAGATTGTGTTTTTATATTTTTGTTCATACATAGCAAAATATTTTGGTGATCATGAACTTTATGCTAAATCATAGCTGCCCCAATGTAATAGGTTTTAGCTGGCCTAAATAATGCTAAAGGCAGCCTGCCTAGAGTCTGGAATTACTTGCAAATTGCAAGACAGAAAATAGTTTACTATCTGTTCTGTGTAATATGCTATGTATACAACCAGGTCAGCAAAGCAATATGAAGAAGGCTGCAAAATGTGACTTTAATCAGTAGAGCAGTGGTTCTCAAACTCTGGGCCTGATTCAGACCCGCTCGCAAGCGGGTCGATGGTGGCCCAGTGCGCAGACGCGGCGTGCTCGAGCCCTGGAGCGAGCGCACAAAGAACTCGCTCCAGCGCTCGCATCCAAAAGGGGCGGCTGTTGATGTTGATCGACAGCTCGCCCCGTTTGGAAGGCGGAGCGGGGTGGTGGCTGGGCAAACGGAGGCGTTCCTGCAGGAACGCCTGCCGTTTGTGGGCAGCCCTACTGACATCACTCATGATGTCAGTAGGTAGACTTCCTGCTCCATTAGAGCAGGAAGTCCACTGGGGCTTGCGGCAACGAGACCCTACCGCAAGAATCTCGTCGCAAGCCCGATGGTCGCGATGGTCTTGACCATCGCGACCATCACCTGGCTGCTCGCATAAGCTGTGGGTGGTACCCCACAGCTACGCAAGCGGTCAAGAGGCCGCAACTAAAAGAAACAGCGCCCGCCCTGATTCAGAGCGAGTGCTCGCTTTTGGCGAGCGCCTCTGAATCAGGCCCTCAGTCCTCAGGACCACACAGTTTTCCAGGTCACCTCGCAGGTGCATTCATTATGCACTGAGACAGGTAGAGCTAATTATTTCACTTGTGATTCTGTGAGGAGTCATGGAAACCATGCACTGTTTGGGGTACTGGAGGACCGAGTTTGAGAACCTGTGCAGTAGAGGATGCAGTTGCGGAACTTGTGAGTGGTGGTCCCAGGTGCAAAAATTTGCTTTGGGCCCCCCTCCTCCGCCCTACTCCAAGTTCAAAGTGCAGTGGGTGAAAGGGAGAGGCAAGAGGTAGACAAAGAGAGGCAAGCAGGTGACAAGGAGAGGGTGACAGGGAGAAGCAGTGGGTGACAGGGAGAGATAACAGGCAGTGGGTGATGGAGAGGGAAGAAGTAGTGGGTGATAGGGAGAGGTGACAGACTGTGGGTTACAGGGAGAAGTAGTGGGTGACAGGCAGTGGGTGATAGGGAGAGGGAAGAGGCAGTGGGTGAAGGTAAGAGGTAACAGGGAGAAGCAGTGGGTGACAGAGAGGGGAAGAGGGTGACAGGGATAGTTGACAGGCAATGGGTGAAAGGGAGAGGGTATAGGCAGTGGTTGACAGGGAAAGAGTGATATTTAGAGGTGACAGGGAAAAGCAGTGGGGGAGAGGGAGATGGTGACAGAGATTCAGTGAGTGCCCGACACATTATACCACACTGTAGTGCCCCACGCATTATGCTACACTGTAGTGCCCACATTATGCTACCTCTACTGCCCACACATTATGCTACACTGTAGTCCCCACACATTATGCTACACTGTAGTGACTCCACATTATGCTACACTGTAGTGACTCCACATTATGTCACACTGTAGTGCCCACACATTATGCCACCTCTAGCGCCCACACATTATGTTACACTGTAGTCCCGCCCACATATTATGCCACACTGTAGTCCTTACACATTATGTCTCCTGTAGTGCCCACACAGTGTACTCACCAGCAGCATCCTCAGGCCGCCGGCAGCGCAGTAGTCACAGCCTCACAATGAGTCACACACATGAGGCTGCAATGCTGCTAAATTCCAGGTAAGAGGAGCTTGTGATTGGCTCATCCAAACAGAGGGCTCGATTCAGACCAGCTTGCTAGATGCGTACGCTAGCTCCCAGCGTATGCAAATTCGACTAAGTGGCGGCATTGGCAGGCGATCGCACGGCAAGGCATAAGCACGCCCACTATGTCTTGGCGTGCAATCGCTTTGTGTATGCAGACGCTCACCAGCCTGTCTTAAGAAGCCCACTTGCACACATCATCTCCAGGAAGTGTATGCAACCATCGGTACATCAGGTACCATCGAAAGCGAACGCAGCATTTGAGGTTGACTATACCCTACCGCAAGAACTGCACTTCAGTGTAAAATTGAACCAGGTGACGTGTACGTGTACTATGATGCTGCCTGGTTAATTATGCATGCCCCTGAAACTACGTTAAGACGTTCAGGCACGCCTGCGTTCGCACTTCTACTCCCCCATTTTTAATGACCAGCCCGTCGCCAACCACAAACGGCTTCTCCTGTCACTCACTTTGCTGGGCTGTCTATGCTCGGCGAGCGACAGCTTCCCAATCTCTCGCACTGATTTGTGCACGTGCACTATGATGCATACTCATGCGCACAATACGAAATTGGCCAGCTAAGAGCGAACGCTTCCTAGTGAGCGGGTCTGAATCTGTCTGGGTCCAGAGCTCAGCACATGCTCCTCTGACCCCACTGCAGAAACTACTGGGATTTATTACCCAGTAGTGCACTGCAGTGCTGAGCCTGACTGCACAATGCCCTGGTCCTCTCTGCGTGTAGCTGCCGGCCGGCTACGTCACAGCCTTGATGACTGCCCGGCTAGCGGCTACACTGCAGCCTGCCATTTACAAACTGCGCCGGGCAGTGGACCCCTATATTGCAGAGAGCCCCTATATTGCAGTTCACCGGCAGCACCGCCGGTAGTTCCGCCCCTGGCTCCGCCTACCTCTGCTCCATCCCCCAGTGAGGGGGGGCCCTGCCTATTTTGTCAGTACTGAGGCCCACAATTTCTGATGGCAGCCCTGATGGCAGTTAAGAGTATGTAAATATTTATATTGTTCTTTATTTACTATGCTGGGACTCTGGACCCCACAATGGTTATCCAGGGCCAATAGGGAAAGAGAGGCATGAGTAAAGCAGTAGGGAGCCAGCTGCAGATCACATGACATAGAACTGGCTGGAACCAGCAGCAGGCGGCTGAGGTGGACACAGAGAGCGGACCAGCAATGTGTGAGGCGCTGTACTGAGAGTAGGTTGCCTCTGATTCCCCGGTGTGACAACTGTCAGGTTTCCAGTGACAGAGATTCAGTGAAGACGCTCAGATAGGTCTGTAATAACTCTGCATTTACCGGCCACCTACAGAACACATATTTATGAAGACCCAGGGCCAGATTAAGGTTTGCGGAGCCCCTGGGGCAACTAAGTCGTGGGGGCCCCTACCAATAAAATTTCCACGGCCCCCCACAACCACTACTATGCCCCTGACCTAGGGAGAGAGAGGTAAAGAGGGAAAAGATAGAGAGAGAGGGGGAGAGAGATGAAGAGTGGGGGAGTAATGGAGACAAAGAGGGAGAGAGAGAGAGAGGGGGAGAGAGAGAGAGAGAGCAAGATGGTGAAATAGAGAGGGAGAGAGAGAAAATGAGCTATACAGAGGAGGAGAGGGAGAGATAAAGAGGAAAAGAAGGAGGGAGACAGAAAGGGAGACTGCGAGCGCACACACACACTACCTGTTTGTTTCATCATGTTCCTGACAGGCCCAAGGGCAGGCATGTCACGGCATTAGGCCCCACCCCCTACCCATACACCTGCAAATTGCCGCATTATCAGCGCAGGGGGCAGGGCTTAGATCATCAGTCATTGCCCTGCCACCTACTGTAGTGTGGAGGTGGAGAAAAGCTGTCTCCGTGACCATCTTAAAAGACTTAAATCAAATTGTCCACCAGTGAGTGAGTCTGCAGGGTACATAAAACCAGTAACCCTCAGTCCTTTCTATTACAGTAAACCACTGGTGTTCACTAGTTACTGCAACCCTTCCCAGTGAGGATATTAACCTACAGTTAGCTGAAGTAAGCAGGACCATGTTACATCATAAGCCTTCCCCACTGCATTCCCCTATACTGACAGCTGATCATTACACACCACCACAGATGGTTACAGTGTGATAATAGGCAACTCTAGACTGCCAAGTATTTACCTCATCAGCTACCAAGCGAGCTAAGAGGGTTGGAGCAAGTCAGTTCTCAAAGCTGAGACTTAGGACAGATACCAACATACATCATTGCTACAGCGGGATGTAGTTGGCATACCGGTGTGACAGTCTGAATAGGGACACTGAAATTCCAACAGATCAGGATCCCGGCACCAGTATCCCGAAGGTAAGTATCGGGGTGTTAGGGGGAGGTTAGGGTGCGGGGTTAGGGTTAGGCACTTGGGGGAGGGTTAGGAACAGGGGTGGAGGGGGAGGTTAGGTTTAGGCACTAGGGGGGGAGGTTAGGTTTAGGCAACGGGGAGGGGGTGTTAGGTTTAGGGTGCATGGAGGGGGGGGTTAGGCTTAGGCACTAGGGGGGAGGTTAGGGTTAGGGTAGGGGTTAGGAAACACTTACCTGTCTTCCCTATGGGTGTCGGGATTCTGGCTGTCGAGATGCCGCTGTCGGTGTTCTGACCAGCGGCATCCCGACAGCCGGGATTTTATACCCAACCCGCTACAGCTCCCAAAGCTAATTTGTTTCTCTACTACAGCACAACTTTCAGGAAAGGAAAAACCGAGTTCACGTGTACAGATTTCAAAGGTGCATTATTAAACCGTTGTAAGTGCACCACCTCTACAGACTTAGCTGGCCAGCACTATTAAGGGGACCTGATTTGTCCCCAGAACTCATAGTTTAGGCCAAGGGAAAATTTAAATATATAGTGAAGTTATCTAATGTGTTTTGCTAAGCTATCTTATAAATTTGCTGCTAAAGTTATCTAAATGCTTATAGTGTAAAAGTGTATTGTTTGGATAATTATCTTGCATTGTGAACCCTGTTGGTGTTTTTGAAGTCAGGTAATTACAAGGAGAAGTGCTCGGAGGAATCCACTAACCTTGCTGGTTCCAGTACAATAAATTATAACAATGTTTTGTGTGAATCGCTTACCTGCAAAATGTTTATGTATGTACCTTGCTGTTAAAGTATATAGATGTCATATATATGATGTAATGTAAACTGGTTTATAAATAAATAGAAGCTTTCCTCACACTGATTGGTATAATTCACTGTGTAAAAAGTAAAACTTCTACCACTGTACAGTGAAGATATTTTCAGAGGAGTCAACACAGAGGCCCTGATTCAGAGCTGGACGTTTTTTTTTTTTTTTGTTTTTTTTTCATGGAGCGGCCTCCTGGCCGCTCGCATTGCTGTGGGTTTCCACCCTTGTGGTAGGGTCTCGTGGCCGCAAGCCCCAGAGAGCTTTTGGCTCAAACAGAGCCGAAAGCTCTCCCACTGACATCTGACTCTCCCACTGACAGAGGCGTTCCCATGGGAATGCCTCTGTCTGGGCAGCCACCCCCCGACCCACCCACCAAAGGGGGCGTGCTGTCACTCAACATCGACAGCATGCCCCCTTTGGTGCGAGACCCGGAGCGACAGATTGCCTGTCACTATCTGGGTCTCGGACATGTGCACGACTGAGCCGGCTCAGTCGTGCGCATGCGCTTTGGGCCACCATCGACCCGGTTGCGAGCGCTCAACGCTTGCGACCGGGTCTGAATCAGGCCCAGAGTACAACCGACCGTTCATTCCTTCTGGTAAGATACCTGAATCTCGCTATACCACCCTACACCTCCTGGCGGGGTATCACAGCAATTATCAGTAAACTGCGCATGCGTCTAAGTTGCACTGCACATGCATCAAGGTACTTTACTGGCAGGGAGCGTTTGGGGGAGGTAACTGGGTAGTGGCTGCAACAAAAACATGTCACCTCCTGCATCTACGAGCCCATACACAAGAAATATGGCTCTGGCGTCTCAGTTCCCGCGACCATTCTGCTGGACCTTATCCAGGAGTGCGATAATGGAATGATCAGCAAACCGATCGCTTGCAAAGCCATAGGCGGGTTACTCAATACATTCTTTGGCATCTGTGACATTTGCATATTTTTGCACAGCAGCTGCGTACACAGATCAAGCAGCAACACCAGTAGTGTACAACTCTGAGTCAGGCCCATGGAGCATTATCCTGTTGGTTGTAGTCATTAGAAGATGGGTATACTGTGTCCATAAAGTGATGCACATTGGGCCTGATTCAGAGTTGGGAATAGAGTAAGATAAAGCAAGTAACTGTGTACCTGGACAAACCACGTTGCAATGCAAGGGGTGAAAATACATACATTATTTTAGCATGCAGGGTAAATACTGGCTGCGTTTGCATGTAGCCCACAAATGCTGGACAGCTTTATTTTTAAAATGGAATTAAGATTTCAGTTTGGACACAACCCTCCCAAATCTAATTCTTTCATCACATTTTACATCTGCCCCACCTGCAGTGCAGCATGGTTTTACCAAGATGCTGAGTTACTTGCTCTTTCTTACTCTATTCCCCACTCTGAATCAAGCCCTTTGTCAGCAAAAATACTCAGGTAGGCTGTGGGAATTAAACAATACTCAATTTCAGATAAAGTGGAAAAGTTGCCCAAAGCAACCAATCCGCTTCTAACTGTAATTTATCTAGCACAGTCTTTGAAATGAGAGTTAGAAGCGGATTGGTTGCTTTAGGCAACTACACCACATTATCTCTTTCCAAGGCTTAATCAGGGCCGTAGAGAGGCCGGGCCCAGGTAAAGGAGGGGGTGTGGCCTAATCGTGGGAGGCATGGTTACGCCCCCTTGAGAAAAAAAACACTTCTGCAGCGCTGTTACGCGGCGGCGCGCGCTGGGGAGGGGGGCGCTGTAACCCCTCCAGCCCAGCACTAAGCGGGGGGGGGGCGGGGGCGATCAGTGTGATCGCTCCCCCCCACAGCCATAGGAGACTGCTCCGGCTGCTGCATTAGCTGCGGGCAGTCTCGCACTGCAGCCCGGGGGGTGACGTTGGACCCGGGCCCCGCAAGGCCCCACTGGCAAGCCCGGGTAAACTGTACCCGCTCCACCCCCCCCCTCTCTCGGCACCAATAGGCTTAATACATCTCTTCATTAGTATTAAAAGGCTAAATGTGTGCAAGAAACCTTCTTCACACCATTAAACAACAGCTAGCAGTCTGAACCGTAGAACCAAGGCAGGATGGATCCACAGATTCATGTTTATGTAGTACTGAGGGAAAAAAATCCTCCATGATCTTCCCTCCCCTCACTCCTGATCCATTCACATCCCGAGCTCTCCACGTTTTCTCCAGTCCATGCAAATCAGGACAGGTCCACCAAAATATGTATTAATGGGGATATGGATACATATATAGTAATGTAAAAAAAGTAAACAAAAATGTTGTGTATTTTTGTTGTACCCCTGTCCATTACAGGAAAATAA
The DNA here is from genome assembly GCA_031769625.1 of Taudactylus pleione. NCBI lineage: Eukaryota > Metazoa > Chordata > Amphibia > Anura > Myobatrachidae > Taudactylus > Taudactylus pleione. The sequence goes on from JAUIMM010000121.1 coordinate 15,538,943, forward strand.
ATCAGCATTTTGCCAACATAAATAACTGCTGTGTATTAGCTGTTATCAATAATCTGCTGTAAAATGATTCTGGAACTATTATCTGGTCTCTTTACCCAGAGACCTGTTATCCAGAGATTTCCAAAGACTAGAAAAAGTAAATAATATTTTACACACAGAGATAATCACTGATTATTTTTAATATAATGAGTTAAGTGGTCCCCATACTGCCCACCCTGCACCCAGGACAGGTTAGTAACTGTTCCCCAGGCCCGGCAACAGGGGGGCTCTAAGGGGACACCCGTACTGGGCCGCGAGGTCTAAAGGGTCCACGAGGTCCAGACAAGCACAACACAGGGCCGCAGGCGGTGGACTGACTGTTCCAGCAGCGGCTGCCAAGACTCATAGCCGCCGCCCAGCCCCAGCTCCAGGTCCCTTGTAGCCTGGCCCAGGCAGAGCTGGGCTCTTCTAGGTGGCTCATCTGCGGCCCGGGCCAGGCATGACCTTTAACTCTGCAACGCGACAGCGTGACATCATAGGTCACGTCGCTGCACGTCTTCCCTGCCCGGGCAGAAGTGGAGTGATCCCCGGCTGGCCCCCTGTTAGGGTTATGACTAAAATAGAGGGCTGCAGGGGACCTGTGAAATCACACCCACGTGACCCGGCATGAAAGGGGGAGGGTCGGGGATGCTAACGGGGGGACCAAAACTGTCCCCTCGCGGCCTCGCTACGCTCGCCACGCTTCGGGCACAACTATTTGTTCCCCCTCTATGCCCACGTGGATGGTAACGCACCAGCGGTCCTTTCTGCACATAGGATCTAGCATCAACCCCCCCAGTTAGGCTGCGCCACTGCGGTGGTAAGTGGTTGCAGCTGCCGCTAGGGATGGGGCTGGGGACGGAAGGTGACGGGCTGGACAAAGATGAGGGAGGCTGGGGTAGAGGAAGGTGATGGGGGCTGGGGCAGAATGTGACCGGGGCTGGAAGCAGAGGAAGATGAAGGGGGCAGAAAAAGATGAAGGGGGCAGAAAAAGATGAAGGAGACTGGGGGCAGACGAAGGTGATCGGGGCTGGGGAAGATGATGACAGGGGCTCAAAGCAGAGGAAGGTATTGGTGCCTGGGGACGGAGGAAGGTGAAGGGAGCAGAGGAAGATGAAGGGGGCTGGGGGCAGAAGGTGACAGGGGCTGGATGCAGAGTAAGGTGATGGTGCCTGGGGACAGAGGAAGGTGATGGGGGCTGGGGGCAGAAGGTGATAGGTGGCTGGGGACGGAGAAAGGCAACGAGGGGGGCTTCTGGACTGAGGATGGTGATGAGAGGCTGAATTTGAGAAAGGTGATGAGAGGCTAAGGACTGAGGATGGCTGGCTGCAGACACCATCCCTCCTACCTCTGAGGCATCCACAGCACCGTCATCAAGAAGACCTTGCAAGAGACAGAAGACAAGAACTACAGCCTGCATCATCAGTGAAGAAGGACAGTGTGGTAAGTCGTAGTGTATTTTTACTTTATTTAAAGGCTGGCATATCTTTCAGTTAACATTATCATGCTTCACTTATCACACATGCAGGGGAGGGATGTGCGGGATTGTGGGTGGTGGTAAGAAGCAGGGGTCCCCAGATACATCAGTGTACTGGGCTCCGAGATTTCTATTGCCGGCCCTGCTATGCCCCCCCCCCCTATATAATAATATAATAATAATAATTAATAAAAATATAATAACTATTATTAATATTTATATAGCAGTATTCTCCGAGTAGGATAGTGCTTTACATTTGCATTTAAAATACAAATAAGCTTTACAGAAAAAAGGGTCATTAATGAAATGCATGAGTAAACAGGTGAGTTTTTGAAGGATTCTAGAATGGAGGCCTCTCGGACTGTGCGAGGAAGCGAGTTCAATAGAGTCGGAGCCGCAAAGCTAAAAGCTGGACTCCCAACTCAATTAAGGGAGATTATAGGTACAGCTAATAGTCCTTCATCTGCAGATTGAAGTGTGCGAGTAGCGGAATAAGGAATCAGAAACTGCTTCAGGTACCTTGGACCCATGTTATGTAAGGCTTTGAAAGTTAGTAAGCCAATCTTGAACAGATTGTCCATCTTACATGTACCCAGTAAAGGGAGTAGAGAATGGATGTTATGTGGCAGGAACTGGGCTGGTTAGGTAACAGCTGCAACTGGTGCAGTTATTTTGCAGGGAGACCCTCTCACACTTGGTCATTGATTTCAAGAGATAGGGCCTGATTCAGAGTTCTGAACAGAGGGCCTGATTCAGACCCGGTCGCAAGTGCTGAGCGCTCGAAACCGGGTCGATGTTTGCCCACTGGGCATGCGCACGACGGAGTCGGCTCCGTCATGCGCATGCGCGAAACCCGGCTAGCTCCGGGTGCTCCGTCGCTCCGGGTCTCGCACCAAAGGGGGCGAGCTGTCGATGGTGATTGACAGCTTGCCCTGTTTGGTAGGCGGGCAGGGGGGGTGGCTGGCCAAACTGAGGCGTTCCCGAAGGAATGCCTGCCGTTTGGGGGCGGCCCCACTGACAGCACCAGTGATGTCAGTGGGAGAGCTTCCGGCTCTATTAGAGCCAGAAGCTCTCTGGGGCTTGCGGCCACGAGACCCTACCACAAGGGTCTTATCGCAAACACGATGGTCGCAATGGTCTTGACCATCGCGACCATCAACCTGGCCGCTCGCAATAGCTGTGGGTGGTCACCCACAGCTATGCGAGCGGCGAGGAGGCCGAACAAAAAAAAAAAAAAAAAAAAAAAAACACCCTGATTCAGAGCGAGCACTCGTTCAGAGCGTCCGGCTCTGAATCAGGCTCAGAGAGAGATATCTCTCTCAACTGATCATCTTGGTGAAACCATGCTGCACTGCAGGTGGGGCAGGTTTAAAATGTGCAGAGAGATTTAGATTTGGGAGGGAGGTGTCCAAACTGACATCTAAATTGTAGAGTAATAATAAAGCTGTGCAATATTTGTGGGCTACATGTAAAAGCAGCCAGTATTACCCTACATGCAAATTTTTTTAAATCTATTTACACAGCTTGCATTGCAACATGGTTTGTCCAGGTACACAGTTAAGTGCTATCTCTCTCTCTATTCCCAACTCTGAATCAGGCCCATAGTTTTTAGGGTTTAGAGATTCGTCCTCATAAGACCCTCTAATATTGTCTTAAGAGCTGTAAAGTATAATTTCTCTTCCTACAATTTGGTCTTACTATTTGTATGTATTACAACCACATACACTAGTACCCCAGTATTATTACTCAAATCATTTGCTGGGGATTTCTCTGGTGCCTACTCTTATTTTTGTGAGTAAGGACAGTGGCACAGTACCTCTTCTTTTGTGCTGCATGTAATTCTCAGTAATTCTAAGTATGCAAAATTGCCCAGTCAAACTTCTCTTGTTAATGCTCCATGAGGAACCTATTTATCAAGGTAAATATTGCTGCCAAACCTCTGAAAATGGTTATTTTTTATTATTATAATTTTACAGTATCAGGACTATTTAACATGGGGGTACTCCACTGTCTCCACAGATATCTTCTGAGGGGGGTCCCTCCATTTTCATTTGTAAAAGTATTCCCATTAGTTTTCTATGGGAACTGCAAAAGTGCTTTACTTACCAAGTTCCAATGAGCTTAGCATTCCAGAGCTGGTACCCATTAGCTAACACTATCTTCTCATGGTGCCATCTTGTTCTGTCTATGGGGAGTGCCAGGCCTGAGAGTGATCATCAGATCCACAGTAGGCTGGAGACTCTTCCCTTCCATCTGCTAGCTTGTATGCACAGTATGTAGCTCCACTATATCACTATACTGAGACTCTTTGCCAGGACAGTATCTTATCGAGTTTGCTGTCCCAGCTAGAGTACCTTGGTAAATACCACTAAACATCTCTAATTAAAGTGTCATATGGGGACACACTTATCACTTATGGTAATTAGAATAATTAAACTTTCATTGGCATTTTCAGTAAAACTAAATCAGTACCAAGTCATAAAGGGTTACAAATAGATTATGTAGAAAACATTAAGAAGCTAGAAAATCTACACTAAGGTAGAGAGGTGGGAAGATTTAAAGGTAAAGGTTGAAGGGCAAAATATAGACACAAAACAGCCTACATGATACAGTGTAAAACACATACAAATATTAAGTAGTCACAGTGCAGGGAGCTTGCCCCAGATACAATGAGAGAGCAGTGGGATACAGAGTGATGTATTTGATAGGCAGCTGGAGGTAATTTCTGTGTGGTCGTGGCAGACTGGAGGTCTCTCCATGCCCAGCATTAAATAGGCCTGTATATATTGGCATCTATCACTTATCTTGTTCTGTGTGTTGGGTGAAACTCTCTGCATCAATTCTTATTATCTACATTTAAGAAGGGTATAGTACCACTTATATTATTATTATTATTATTATTATTATTATAATTATTATTATTATGATGCTGTGTGATATTAATTGTCCTTGTACAATTGCATCAGGTACATTGTGTTGAAATTGAATATACAATAAATAGTACATATATGGTGAGCTGTATTTATTTATATATAGCATGAATTAGGGGATTAAACTATGCCAAATTCTTATGTTTCAGTGGTTGGACATCAGAAGGATCTATCTGGCACTGAAGGTGTTAAATGTTACCTTGTCTATGAAGTTGACAAACTGATTGTTGAGTCCCTTGATCTGCTCCTTCTCCTGGTTCCTCAGCTGGTGCAGTTTGGGATTCATCTCCAGGTTGGGCAGGGAGGAGAGTAGGAAAGTACTGGATCCAGGTGTAATACGGGAGATGTTCAGGCCACTGCTTGCTCTCTGTAATCCAGGCTGGTAGCCCATGCTTGCCCGGACTACAGTGGGTCTTCCTAAGAGCGAGCCCTGGGACCTGCTGCTAAAGCCTCTGGTAGTGGCATAGCGGTTATTGTACAGACTCATGGCTCTCTGCAGCTAGAAGAGATGGGACCAATCTGTGGCAAAGTACGAGGCACAGGCAGCAAGGGCTGAAAATGTGTCTGTGAGCAGCCAGGTTCATATGACACCTGTTAGCATTTCCTTCTTGTTTATTGACACAATATTTAAATAAATATTCCTCCTATGGAGGCTGTACTGGTCCCTGGCTCCCGCCCAAACCTCAGGTGACACCACCTCATGAGCAAATAGTTCACTTTCTTCTTTATTCCCATCTACTGGAACAATAAACTCCCACTCCCCTCCACCACTGTTACTTGGAACGCACTGACTGTGTACTGACAACAAATAAGTATTTTATATGCAGTGGTGGACAATGTGATATTTTCCTGGGGCTTAATAAGTGACTCTCGAGCCCTGTGGCAAATTCCCAGGTCATATTATGAGACCGTAGCATCCTCAAACCCTAAGGTGGATTGTGAATTACTAAGGAACCTGCTTGAAACCTGTGGAAATGCTCTACAATTTTAGATGGCATGGAAGAGAACCAAAATGGGAAAATACCTTCACCGGCCACCTGCGTCCCCTGTGAGGGAAACATCACACACAGATCACCTGTTACTCACTACTACACTACTCCAATTATCAATATTATTTTCTTATGTAATTATGTTCTTATTATTATTCATGATAAATAATACATGTAATTGTGCCACATCTACCTCAGAAAGATAAGGAAAGAGGCTGCCAGGACAAGCTGGGACTTGTAGTTCCATAACCCTGATCCAAATTAAATACAATAATGTACATAAATCGGTGTTTGTAAGACAGGTACATTTTTACTGTGACCTCAGTTGAAACATCTGAGTTTGTTGGTACACAGAGGTGTGTTCATAGACAATGCCCGCCTCCTATTACTGTACATATCACCTGAGTACCTGCCAGCACAGTCAGACAGAGCACTGCACACCTGAGCTGCAGCAGTATACCTGCAAATCCTGTCTGAGTACCTTTTCCCACACGGTAGAGTCTGGTTAGTTTATATCTCCTCTGTGCATATCTCCCTGTATTATCTACCCTCTCTTCTGCAATTTATAATCTGTGTATTCCTACACCCCTTCACTTCTTTTTACAGTTACTTGGTGCACCTGAGACACCTGCACAGTCAGACACCTCACGTGTGTACAGTTTTTGACACTGTACGTACACACTAGGACAGAGGTCATCTTTCCATACAAGGGTCCTCTAAAGCTTCCACTGACACCTGCTAGCCCTCAAGTTACTTCTTCATCTACTTCTGTGACACTTCATATCTTTCTAATGTCTTCTTCTGGTGCCTCTAGCTGGCGCAGTAGCTCGTCAAGCCAGACAGGCTCCCCCGATTTTAGGATGTCTGCGTCTAGGCTGCAGTCATTGCGTTCTGGCATGGATCTACCTGCACTGCGTTCCGCTATGGAAAATTCCCTGGCACCTATGCGTTCTGGGATTGACTCCCTGCTGCAGAATAACCACCAGGAGGTAATGCAAGAGCTGAATGAACGTCTTGCTGGGTATCTGCAGCGAGTTCGGGGCCTGGAGGAAGAGAATCATAAACTGCAGGAGGAGATTGATGAATTATCAGCCAAAAAGAACCCAGTTTCCAGAGATTGGGACTCATATCAGGCCCCTCTACACCAGCTGCGCAAGCAGGTAAGACCTTCAATGAGCAGACTAATACATGCAGACATCCAACAGATAAAGGATGTCAGGCTCAGGCCATGCTGAGACCTGTAGTTCAACAACGCCTGGACAGCAACAGGTTTTGCAGACCCTCTTTAAGACCATCCATAGTAGGTTACACACTGATAGTAAACCTAAGATTATTCTGAATTCTACCTGTTGGGTTAAGATTAAGGGGTAAATTTACTAAAGTGAGAGTTTTTATAAGTGAGTTTTAGAAGAGATGTTGCCCATAGCAACCAATCACATTTTCGCTATTATCTTCTATAAGGTGCTAATTTAATGTTAAGTAGAATTTGATTGGTTGCTATGGGCAACAACTCTTCTAAAACTCACTTCTAAAAACTCTCACTTTAGTAAATTTACCCCTAAGGCTACACATCATCATTTTACCATAAATCATATTTGGTTAAATACTTTATCAAACGTCTAAATTATGATTTTACTGTACAGACAGTCCAGGTCAGAATTTTTAACTCTTTATAAACTACAAATGAGTCCTTTAAAACCAGATCTATATGAAATATTGCAGTGGTTCATATAAATACTGCACAGTGATAATTAAAAGAATTAAGGATGCATGCATACAGAAAGATTCCTGTACAGTCTTAGGGGCCTATTCATCATCACTTAATTTTCACAAAAGCAGGTGAAAAAGCACATTTTCACCTGCAATTGTGAAAATTAAGTTATCGGGCCATTCATTAAGGAGGTAAACCAGGAGATATCACAGATATCTCCTACTTACCATCCGTTTGCAGATTGGCCCGCTGTCCCCATATACTAGTATGGTATGGTTTTGACTGGCAAGCAAAAATAACCGTCTAAAGCAGGTAATCAGTGCCTTTCACATTCAACGGCTTCAAGCCATTTTTAGTTCTGTGTTTTGTTTTTTTTTAATATGCATGTGCAGCAGCAGATGGAGTTGTGGGCAGGTACTAGCTTAAAAAAAAACGCTGTGTGAATGGCTACATTGCAGACTGTGATTCACTGCCTTGCAGGGACGGCACGGCCACGACCCTGCAGCCGTCCTCCTCAGCTCCCGGCTGTAACACCCACATGTTTTCATACTTGATTCAATTTTACACCCGGCAAAAAAACGGCCAGTCAAAACCGGCGGGTGTGAAATAGCCTTCACAAGGACAGCTCCCGTGCTGTGTCCGTGCCGTCACTCCAAGTCAGTCAAGTATGTGTTGCAATGTTTTCTTTCACACACACCGGCCGGCTTTTCTGAGCTTGCACTGCTGCTGCCTCTGCACATGCCCAGTAAAGGAAGAAAAAAAAAACCCACAACATTAAAAACGGCTCAAAGCCATTGCATGTGAAAGGCACTGATTGCCGGCAAAAAAACGTCGGGCTTTGCCTGGTTTTTTGTCGGCCGGCAGAATACAGTAACCCTTACAGTGTGGAATTTCCGTAGGTGTCAGGTTACAAACATATCCAAACATTTGTACATGAGATAGAAATTTGATTTTGTCATATGTACAAGAGATATCGGTACAGTTTGAAAACTAATTTAGCATCCTTTCCTCTTCTATACACCCTGGGGGCTGAGTCTGTGTTGGGAGCAAAGTAATGAAAACAAACAACTTTGCACATGGACAAACCATGGTGCAATACAAGGGGTACAAATACATTTATTTTTGCATGCAGTGTAAATACCAGCTGCTTTTGCATGTAGCCTGCAAATTCTGGACAGTTTTATTTTTACACTGCAATTTACTGTAGATTTGAGGATTGATTGCAAATATTCCCTAATAAATCGGCCTGACAGTAAGAAAAGCAGGGATGATAACAGGGTTTGGGTACGCGATCCTGCCGCACACAATGTTGGCGCCGGAATCCTGATGGCGAAAATCCCGACGAATGACCATAAGTACTCTAACCCTTCCCTTGTCCTACCTCTAATTCACCTTTCCAGCAGCCTAACCCTAATTTCCCACAGCCTAACCCTAAACCTTCCCACCCGCAGCCTAACCCTAATGGCAAACTGTAACGCCTAACCCTAAAGGCTTGTATCGACCTCATAAACGTCGGGACCGGGTGGGGTGCCATCATCGGCAAGTGTGTATGCACACACATTTGGGCTCACGCTAATGATCCCACCGACAGCGGCAGCGATGTCGCTGATGACGCGTGGGAGCATCGTGAGTGACATAGCGGGTACACACTTGACAATGCGCCCAATATGTTGTCCGATCCTGCCGGAACGGACTATATATCGTCTAGTGTCCCCCCAGCATAGTAATCACGTTTGGGATTGCAGTTGCTGGCATTCTGGAGCTGGTATACTGACTTCTGTCGTGTGCCTAGATGCTGACTACATCCTGATAACAGCAGCAGCTCCATCACGTAGAGCAGTGTTTCCCAAACTTTTTTGAATTACGGCGCCCTAGTGTATCAGCATTGGCTTCACGGCACCCCAAAGCCAAACGTTGGTTATTGAAAAATTCAGAAGAAAATGTAGTAAAGTGATGTTAATTTTGCATGTCTGTCATTCTTAGATTCAGTTATGTGGAGTTGGACAGGTTTGTGTTTCTGTTTGTCCACATATTTACTTTACATTGGCCATAAATAATTTGATTTGGTGCCTGGCCACCAACCTGAGGCCCCCCTGCAGGTGTTCCGAGGCACCCCAGGGTGCCACGGCACACAGTTTGGGAACCACTGATGTAGAGTATTACTCAATTAGTAAAAAAGAGCAAATTGAGACCTTTATTATCACATTATCGTTACTAATATTGTGTATGCTGCTAAAAGTCATATTTAGAAATATAATTTTTTTTAATAAATTCAGTATAGTCTCTTTTTTGCTGTGATCTCCTTACAGATGGAGGATTTGAATATGGATAATGCTAAATTCCTCCTGCAGCTTGACAATGCCAGGCTGGCTGCGGATGACTTTAAAGTGAAGTAGGTATTCAGTAACCTTTCAAAACTCAGTCAATCCCACACCTTTTATTTGTGTGATTTATTGTAATATACATGCTGGCAGAGCATGCTAGAACCTGCAGTTTCAAGTCACTATCTCAGCCCTAAAGCAACATTGATCTCCTGACATGTTGGCAACATAACATAACATAATAGGAATATAATCCCATTTTTTTCCGTTACTTGTATCACTATCCCAAATATCAGAACTATGGGACCCCAACTGTTCTCATCGTGCAGTTTCTAAAATTTGAATTCTCCAAGTAGTAGTGTAAGAATATGGTATTTTTGTCCCATTGCCTTTGACGTGTCTAAACCTTTTCCTGGACTTATGAGCTCTGATTGTAGGCTAGAGACAGAACAGGCCATATGCGATGGGGTACAGAAGGACACACAGGGCCTACGCAAGATGATAGATGACACCAATTTCCTACGGATGAAGTTGGAATCCGAGGTAGAAACCCTGAGAGACGAGCTGATCCATCTCCAAAAGGACCACAACGAGGTGAGCATGATGATGGTTAAAGCACGCAAATCAAGGTGTGTACTGAGATAATTTATTATGTTACAGCTCCTGGCTCTAATTAGGTAACTAATTCGGAAAAACTAATCAGGTAAAAATGATCAGTTATCCCTTCCCTTCTCCTAATGAGGATCTCTTCTCCTCAGCTTCAATGGACCTTCAATGAGAAGATCAAGCAGAGGGGTCAATAGCTGACAATGTAAATGTGGAATGGGGCAGTAAGTCATATAGAATATCATATGTTCAACTGCTCCTCTTTTAGAGAGATGATCCTACAGGTTATCCATACAGTTATGGATAAAGTCACACTCAGGTGTATATTCAACTCCTGGTGTTTGCGCAGTACGATGTGAAATATAAAAACCTCTAGCGCCTCCTATAGATACTGAATATATAAATGAATAAGTGAAGCAGTAATTAAATAGTACAGGTTTATTTAAATCAAATTGTGCTAGCTGGTATAAAAACTCACTGACTCACAACATGTAACAGATAACAAAGAACTGTATGACATACAGACATATAGAAATAAAAATAAAATTAAAAATATGGGATACAGACACGCTAAATTAGCGAATTACTCTGGTCCCTTATCAGGATCAATGTCCAGGAAGTTTTCTTTGGTGGGGAAATGTCTTAAATACAGCACGTTAATAGTCCACAGAGTAAATCCAAGCAAAGGGCGATCAGTTGAAAAGTTTGCCGGCAAACTATAGGGTACCTGATACACTGCAGTGATAACGTCCAGGTCCCCCTCCACTGTCATCAACGTGTTTCACCTGTCATTAGGCTTCCTCAGGATGGTATGTGGGTCTCACTTCTGCCGCCTTATATACCTGCTTGGTCATCACTCTCCGCCCAGCCGTGCTGCGTGTACTTCCGGTCGGTGGGCCGTCATATCCGGTTACCTCTTTGTACTGCTTTATGCCTTGCCACTCGTTCTGCACTTCCGATCCATGCGGTCCAGGCTTCACCGTCACTTCCCGTTCAGTCAGGATGCGCCGATCACCTGATTCTCCCGCTTGGTCGTCTCTGTGCATTCCATCTAGTATCGTCACTATCTGTTTGGGAGTTGCCAGGAACCGAGATGGCCGCGTGTAGTTGTATGATGTCCGTCTTTTAAAGGGGTCCCTTATAAATTATTCATCACATTTGTTCCTATTAGTAATAGGATACAGAGGACTTCCATATTTGATCAAAGTAAAAGCCATGATGCTTCAAGGGACCAGAGTAATTCGCTAATTTAGCGTGTCTGTATCCCATATTTTTATTTCTATATTTCTATATGTCTGTATGTCATACAGTTCTTTGTTATCTGTTACATGTTGTGAGTCAGCGAGTTTTTATACCAGCTAGCACGATTTGATTTAAATAAACCTGTACTATTTAATTACTGCTTCACTTATTCATTTATATACTCAGTATCTATAGGAGGCGCTAGAGGTTTTTATATTTCACATCTATCAGGGAGGGTGAGCCCCTAATTTCTTTCCTCTAAAAGCGATAACCTATAGGATCTGAAAATACTAGCGCTACCTTCACTCTTCCCTTTTTCTCTTATACATATCTCATAAGCTCACCACTGAAGGTTTAGCAGCACTATTATATTTATCTAGAATGGCATATAGCCGAGAAGAACGCCTTAAGCAATTGGAATTATTTGGTAAAAAGATAGACACCAAGAATCATGCAGAAACAGTGGTGTCAGAGGAAACTTTCTGTGACCTCTATAAAAATCTAGAGAAATTGGAAAGTAGAGAAATTAGACATTGGTGGGAGAGCACTACACTAACCAAATATATAGAAAGAGGTATCATCCCAAGAGGGTTAAGGATTATTAAAAAAGTGTCCTTTACATCTGGGAGTGAAGAGTTCTCTAAACAATGGAATGAGACCCTAGATTCCTGTTCCTTTAGATTGATGAGATTGATAATTGAAGAGAGGGAACTCTCTATAAGAAATCTAGAACAGGAGATTCTTAATATCAGAAGAAAATTAAAACCAATAGAAAAACTACCAGATTTCAGGAACCTTGAAGAATTGACAAAGAACAAACTTAGAAAAATGGAGGAGGTTATAATTGATCAGAAAAAAAGAAAATTCCTGCGAGATGAAGAAGACTATAGAGGTGATTATCGGAATTGGAATGAAAGAAAGAAAAATAAACAAGAACTAGAAAGAGAGGAGAGAAGACCTATTGAAAGATGGAATAGAGATGGATATAAGGAAACAAACATTGGACCCATATCTAGAAACAGACTCCACTCCAAAAGAGGAGAAAATGGAGGTATACGGAATAGAGATACACGAGGCACAAAAAATAGAGATACCCGAACATATAGCTACAAATATGGGCCTTCAAATGAATTCCGATTTAAAAGAGATGAACCTGTGGATTATGGTGAGAATCATCGCAAAATGCATAAACAAAGATGGCCGGATAAGAAAGAAAATAAAGGAGAAGTCTATCCAGATAGAAGGACACTTATCAATAGCTTTAATAGTGGAAGAGAAGATCAACAAGAGATAATCAATACATCTGTAAGAACATTGATGAATCGCCTGAATGAAGTACATTGCGGAGACAATGAAAATAAAGTAAGGGAGTATGAAGAAACAGAAGAATTCCTGGAGGCTTTTTTAGAACTGGCACACGAGAATACCTCACTAAACAGAACACGGCTGTCACAGACTACGACACAGAAGGATCAGCCCAACAGAAAAAGAGACCGGAGAAAAAGAGATTCCACGTCAAAGAGTGGCAAGCGAGGAGGACATCAGGTCAGACTCAAAAATATCAGGAAAAAAAGAAAGGAAAAGAGCTACAAAGAAGATGATGCGCCGGGGATATTCAACCTAAGCAAACATCATCTATCTATCCCAGAGATCAATGTACTTAAAAAGGGATTGAAATTTGCACCCACTAATTGAATCAACAGATTTAATACGTTTATTGACCTCCAGAAATTCACAAGAAAGATTGCTCTCAAAAAGTTTTTTAATAAAAGAGAAAATCAAGTAGAAGATCAGACAAAGGCGGATACTTTTAAACATACGGACTTGAAAGAAAAATCTACCTTTCTCCCCCAACACACAAAAGGGAATTTAGTTAATACATTCCAAAAGTTAATGGAGGAAGATATTCGAAATCTGCCTGAGAACTACAGAAAGGGACAAAAAGATAACTTATCATCTGCTGAGAGAAAAGCATTACAAGGGTTAAAAAAGAACGTTCAAATAGTACTAAAACCTGCGGACAAAGGAGGAGGAATTGTGATCATGGATAAAGAAATGTATTTGGAAGAGGCGAAAAAATTATTGGAGGAAGAAGGCACTTATGGACTTCTGGAGAATGATCCTATGGACACCTTCTATGTGATCTATGTGAGATCCTGAAAAAAGGGAAGGACAATGGCATTCTAACAAAAAAAGAATTTGAATATATATATCCAAGATGTCCCAAAATACCAGTATTTTACCACTTGCCTAAACTGCACAAAGATCCAATAAAACCTCCAGGAAGACCAATAGTAGCAGGTATTAATTCATTGACATCCAATCTATCAAAATATATAGATCAATTCCTGCAGCCCCTAGTAAAACTACAACGTGGATATCTAAAAGATACAACACAAGTATTGGAAACTATACAAACCATCAAATGGCAAGAATCTTATATATTGGCCACATGTGACGTTAAGTCCCTCTACACATGCATAGAACACGAAAAAGGATGCAGAAATGTGAAGAAAATTTTGGAAGATGACTCTGACCTGAACACACAACAGATCGAATATATGCTGGAAGGAATAATGTTTATCCTGACACACAATTTCTTTTGGTTCGACTACAAATTTTATATCCAAAAAAGGGGAACAGCGATGGGGACCGTATTTGCGCCATCATACGCGAACCTCTTTTTGGCGCAATGGGAAAAAGAAACGATCTGGACGAACAATATCTAACACGAAAACCTCATCTTGTGGGCATGGTACATCGATGACATTATCATTATATGGGATGGAGAGAGACTGTTACTAGAAAACTTCATTTCCACCATAAATCAGAACCATGATAATCTAGTGTTCACCAGTGAAATCAGCAAAACAGAGATCAACTTTCTGGATCTTACCATTTTTATTGAAAACAACAATATTGAAACCAAAACCTTCTCAAAACCAGTGGATTGCAATAGTTACCTCAATGCAAACAGCAACCATCTTCATAAATGGATAACCAATATCCCAAAAGGACAACTTAAACGACTGAGAAGGAATTGCTCTAAAAGGGAAGATTGGGAAAAACAATCAAGATTGCTAATCCAGCGTTTTGAAGATAAGGACTACGACAAAGACAACTTAGAAAAAGATCAAAAGGAAGTCCGCCAACTAGATAGAAGGACCTTATTGCAATATAAAGAGAAAAAACAGACATCTGGAGAAGACAACATAGTTTTCATTACTGAATTCACTGGACAAAGTAAACTTCTGGAGAAATCTCTCCGAAAACATTGGCACATACTAAGAGCAGATGAAGAACTCAGCCCATTTCTACCAATAACACCTAGGATCGTGTACAGAAGAGCCCCGACTATAAGGAATAATCTAGTTAGAAGTAATCTTTACACAGAAAAAGAGGAGAGAAATACATGGCTACAGGAGAACACCTCAGGATTCTATAAATGTGGAAGATGCAGCGCATGTAAAAAGACTAAAAGCCTCACCACCAAACCTACACGCAACATCATATCATATACTACAAAGAAAGTTTTTAAAATCAAACACAAAATATCATGTGACTCAAAGGGAATCATCTACCTACTATCTTGCCCTTGTGGGTACCAATATGTAGGGAAGACAATACGTAAATTGTCCATACGCATAAACGAACATCTGAATAACATCAAAAACAATAAGGAGAATCACAGTGTCTCTAAGCATTTCCAGGATAAGCACGATAGTGATCCCTCCAAATTGTCTTTTGTGGGTCTAAAGCAAATAAAAATTCCATTGAGAGGAGGGAATCTTAACGATATTCTACTAAAAGAGGAAACCAAGTTAATTTTTGAACTAGGAACACTACAGCCCAAGGGCCTTAATATTGATTTTGACTTGGCACCTTTCTTGAGAACTTGAGGATGAACTTAGATCATTGATCTTTAAACTATCGGAGACATCTCCTTTACACTAAATTAAGAGCACATTTGTTGTTATATGTATGTCTGTGATGTCCGGTGTTATATGTAATCCCTCCCTCTTTCTTTTTATTTTTATTATTATATTTATCTTCATTTTTATTTTTATTTTTATTTATTTATTTTATAAATTTTAGTGTCTTCTGACTAACACTCATACTGGAAAATAACCTTGAAGTATCATGGCTTTTACTTTGATCAAATATGGAAGTCCTCTGTATCCTATTACTAATAGGAACAAATGTGATGAATAATTTATAAGGGACCCCTTTAAAAGACGGACAACATACAACTACACGCGGCCATCTCGGTTCCTGGCAACTCCCCAACAGGAAGTGACGATACTAGATGGAATGCACAGAGACGACCAAGCGGGAGAACCAGGTGATCGGCGCATCCTGACTGAACGGGAAGTGACGGTGAAGCCTGGACCGCATGGATCGGAAGTGCAGAACGAGTGGCAAGGCATAAAGCAGTACAAAGAGGTAACCGGATATGACGGCCCGCCGACCGGAAGTACACGCAGCACGGCTGGGCGGAGAGTGATGACCAAGCAGGTATATAAGGCGGCAGAAGTGAGACCCACATACCATCCTGAGGAAGCCTAATGACAGGTGAAACGCATTGATGACAGTGGAGGGGGACCTGGACGTTATCACTGCAGTGTATCAGGTACCCTATAGTTTGCCGGCAAACTTTTCAACTGATCGCCCTTTGCTTGGATTTACTCTGTGGACTATTAATGTGCTGTATTTAAGACATTTCCCCACCAAAGAAAACTTCCTGAACATTGATCCTGATAAGGGACCAGAGTAATTCGCTAATTTAGCGTGTTTGTATCCCGTATTTTTAATTTTATTTTTATTTCTATATTTCTATATGTCTGTATGTCATACAGTTCTTTGTTATCTGTTACATGTTGTGAGTCAGTGAGTTTTTATACCAGCTAGCACGATTTGATTTAAATAAACCTGTACTATTTAATTACTGCTTCACTTATTCATTTATATATTCAGTATCTATAGGAGGCGCTAGAGGTTTTTATATTTCACATCTATCAGGGAGGGTGAGCCCCTAATTTCTTTCCTCTAAAAGCGATAACCTATAGGATCTGAAAATACTAGCGCTACCTTCACTGTTCCCTTTTTCTCTTTTGCGCTGTACGATGCCTTGTGTGAAAACAGGATACATTTTTATCATCACCATATTCAACTTCTTATTCGCTACTGCCCCCTACAAATACTGAAAAGTGCCGAAGTTCTTACCAACCCATTGGGCTGTGTTGGCAATTGCAACTTTACTACCCCAGGGGTCCCACTATAATGGACCATTGACCACTACACTAGAATAGTAAAAATATGTAAGTAAAGCACAGGCAATTCACCATAATATAATAAAATAAAATCATTACTTAAGTAACTCAGTACAGGTTACTGCAATAGCAAACTAAGTGGAATGATTGGGAGCAGAGAATTTTGTATCAGGTGGAAGGGGTCTTGTTGGAGGGCCTGTGACATATTTTAGTGGACATGTGTAACCTCCTGCATTTCCCTTATCCATATTAAAAGCCTCAGCAAAACTAAGCTTTCTCTCACAGCTCCACATCTGCTGCATCATATTGCAATTCTCTTCGCTGGCTCCCGGTGTTCTCCAGAATCCAACTTAAATTACTCACCTTCACTAACACCACCCCTTCATATATCTCAAATCTCATATCAAAGTACTCTCCCTATTATATATTCCTCTTAACCGCACCTTGCCTGGTCTATGGGGAACACCTCATTCCCACCTACAAGACTTCTTCCTTGCCATTATCCACTTATGGGATTCCCTTCCATGCCCTATCAGACTCCTAAAGATTCATATATTTAAATACTCTTTTTAAAACCATCAATTTATTCAATCTAACCCTACTGCGACCGCTACTACCCACACTAATAACCCATTACATCTGTCACAATCTTGCTCCACCTGTCTCAGCTGTATCCTCTTCTTATTACACTTGAAGCTCTCTTATGATCAGGGCCCTTCCTGTTTTTTTATTTTCATGTCTGCATTTATTCTATCTACCTTGTAAATCCTTGTATTTCCTGCAGATGGTGGGAAGTAAAGAGCTAAACGAAGCTCCCCACTGCAGCATCTCCCAGCTTACCAGTAGGTGGTCTTGGACACCGGTAATCCCCCCCCCCTCCCCAGACCACCAGAGTGCAGGCATTAGGCCCATGGGTGCAGTCAGGCCTCAGGAGTGTGGGGCATGTTAGGTGGGCAAAGGGCCTGTGCCACAAGTATAAGTTACCTAGGCATTAGGCCCAGGTCACTTTCTGTGCCCAAATGTAGGCAGGCAATAACCTGAGCCCCTGGTGAGTGGCTGGCCATTAGGCAAAAATTACTTTCTGTGTCCAAAGGCAGGCAGGCAGGCAGGCAATAACCCGAGCCCCTGGTGAGTGGTTGGGCATTAGGCCCAGTCCACTCTTTAGTAACATATAGTTAAGACTACTCTGTGGCACAACTACTGTGTGGCATAACTTGAATAAGTGGCACTACTGTGTGGCAAAGTGGGTATATGGAGTACTTACTGTTTTGCATAATGTAAATAAGGGGATCTACTGTGTGGCATAATGTGAATAAGTGGCACTACTGTGGCGTAATGTGAATAAGGGTCACTACTGTGTGGTGTAATGTGGAAAATGTAGCACTACTGTGTTGTGTAATGCGGATATGGTTGCACTACTGTGTGGTGTAATGTGGACAAGGTTGCACTACTGTGTGGTGTAATGTGGATAAGGTTGTAGTACTGTGTGGTGTAATGTGGATAAGGTTACACTACTGTGTGGTGTAATCTGGATAAGGTTGCACTACTGTGTGGTGTAATGTGGATAAGGTTGCACTACTGTGTGGTGTAATGTGGATAAGGCAGAGCTACTGTGTGGTGTAATGTGGATAAGGTACAACTACTGTGTGGTGTAATGTGGATAAAGTACAACTACTGTGTGGTGTAATGTTGATAAGCTTACACTACTGTGTGGTGTAATGTGGATAAGGTTGCAGTACTGTGTGGTGTAATGTGGATAAGGTTGCACTACTGTGTGGTGTAATGTGGATAAGGTTGCACTACTGTGTGGCTTAATGTGGATAAGGTTACACTACTGTGTGGCGTAATGTGGATTAGGTTACACTATTGTGTGGCATAATGTGGATAAGGTTGCACTACTGTGTGGCGTAATGTGGATAAGGTTACACTACTGTGTGGTGTAACGTGGATAAGGTTGCATTACTGTGTGGTGTAACGTGGATAAGATTACACTACTGTGTGGTGTAATGTGGATAAGGTAGAACTACTGTGTGGTTTAATGTGGACAAGGTACAACTACTGTGTGGTGTAATGTGGTTAAGGTACAACTACTGTGTGGTGTAATGTGGATAAGGTACAACTACTGTGTGGTGTAATGTGGATAAGGTTACACTACTGTGTGGTGTAATGTGGATAAGGTTACACTACTGTGTGGTGTAATGTGGATAAGGTTGCACTACTGTGTGGTGTAATGTGGATAAGGCAGAGCTACTGTGTGGTGTAATGTGGATAAGGTACAACTACTGTGTGGTGTAATGTGGATAAAGTACAACTACTGTGTGGTGTAATGTTGATAAGCTTACACTACTGTGTGGTGTAATGTGGATAAGGTTGCACTACTGTGTGGCGTAATGTGGATAAGGTTGCACTACTGTGTGGCGTAATGTGGATAAGGTTGCACTACTGTGTGGCGTAATGTGGATAAGGTTGCATTACTGTGTGGCGTAATGTGGATAAGGTTGCACTACTGTGTGGTGTAATGTGGATAAGGTTGCACTACTGTGTGGCGTAACGTGGATAAGGTTGCACTACTGTGTGGCGTAACGTGGATAAGGTTGCACTACTGTGTGGTGTAACGTGGATAAGGTTGCACTACTGTGTGGTGTAACGTGGATAAGATTACACTACTGTGTGGTGTAATGTGGATAAAGTACAACTACTGTGTGGTGTAATGTTGATAAGCTTACACTACTGTGTGGTGTAATGTGGATAAGGTTGCACTACTGTGTGGTGTAATGTGGATACGGTTACACTACTGTGTGGTGTAATGTGGATACGGTTACACTACTGTGTGGTGTAATGTGGATAAGGTAGTACTACTGTGTGGTGTAACGTGGATAAGGTTGCACTACTGTGTGGTGTAACGTGGATAAGATTACACTACTGTGTGGTGTAATGTGGATAAGGTACAACTACTGTGTGGTGTAATGTGGATAAGGTTACACTACTGTGTGGTGTAATGTGGATAAGGTTGCACTACTGTGTGGTGTAACGTGGATAAGGTTGCACTACTGTGTGGTGTAACGTGGATAAGGTTGCACTACTGTGTGGTGTAACGTGGATAAGATTACACTACTGTGTGGTGTAATGTGGATAAAGTACAACTACTGTGTGGTGTAATGTTGATAAGCTTACACTACTGTGTGGTGTAATGTGGATAAGGTAGTACTACTGTGTGGTGTAATGTGGATACGGTTACACTACTGTGTGGTGTAATGTGGATACGGTTACACTACTGTATGGTGTAATGTGGATAAGGTAGTACTACTGTGTGGTGTAATGTGGATAAAGTACAACTACTGTGTGGTGTAATGTTGATAAGCTTACACTACTGTGTGGTGTAATGTGGATAAGGTTGCACTACTGTGTGGTGTAATGTGGATACGGTTACACTACTGTGTGGTGTAATGTGGATACGGTTACACTACTGTGTGGTGTAATGTGGATAAGGTAGTACTACTGTGTGGTGTAACGTGGATAAGGTTGCACTACTGTGTGGTGTAACGTGGATAAGATTACACTACTGTGTGGTGTAATGTGGATAAGGTACAACTACTGTGTGGTGTAATGTGGATAAGGTTACACTACTGTGTGGCGTAACGTGGATAAGGTTGCACTACTGTGTGGTGTAACGTGGATAAGGTTGCACTACTGTGTGGTGTAACGTGGATAAGATTACACTACTGTGTGGTGTAATGTGGATAAAGTACAACTACTGTGTGGTGTAATGTTGATAAGCTTACACTACTGTGTGGTGTAATGTGGATAAGGTAGTACTACTGTGTGGTGTAATGTGGATACGGTTACACTACTGTGTGGTGTAATGTGGATACGGTTACACTACTGTGTGGTGTAATGTGGATAAGGTAGTACTACTGTGTGGTGTAACGTGGATAAGGTTGCACTACTGTGTGGTGTAACGTGGATAAGATTACACTACTGTGTGGTGTAATGTGGATAAGGTACAACTACTGTGTGGTGTAATGTGGATAAGGTTACACTACTGTGTGGTGTAATGTGGATAAGGTTACACTACTGTTGTTAGGAAAGTGAGGGTAATTAAGTCTGGATAGAGTTTGGTGTTGGCCTTGAGGGCTGATTCGCCTGGACTAGTGGTGGCCTGTAGGGTAAGTTTTAGATGCAGCTTTTGGGCTGTGTAGCAGCCTGGAGGGCTGAAATGCCTTTGCTTGCTGTGGCCTGAGGGCCGAGGGTGAGATTGCAGCCTTTTGGGCTGTGTAGCAGCCTTGAGGGCTGGAATGCCTTGGCTAGCTGCAGCCTGAGGGCCAAGGGTGAGATGCAGCCTTTGGGCTGTGTGGGCTGGTTAGCTGCGGCCTGAGGGCTGAGGAAGAAATGTAGCCTTTGGGCTGGTGATTGGCCTTGGCTAGTTGTGGCCTGGGGGCCAAAGGTGAGATGCAGCCTTTGAGCTGGTGAAGTAGCCTTGAGGGCTGGTTAGTTTCCAATGGAGTGTGCACACTGACTTGACAAGATTTACCAGTGTCACCGGTTTGACACTGGCGGTGTTGCTAAGGGTGACACACTTTGGACGCTGAGTTGCTACCAGTGCTGCCGGGTTGACACTGGTGTCGGTGCGCCGGATGACGCACTTTGGCGCTGAGTTGCTACCAGTGCCATCGGGTTGACACTGGCGTTGATGCACGGATTGAGCAGCAGAGACGCAGGGATGCGACCAGTGTCGCCGGGTTGGTTGACACAAGCCACCTGACGCTGACTTGCGCCCGGGATGGTAGTGCACTCCTAACCGCTGAGGTGACACGCGGCTGTGGCTGGGGTGTACACTGTGCTGCCTCGATGACACAAGCAGCACACGGCAGATGAAATGCCGCCTGGATGGAGCAAATGGCAGAGAAATAACACAACAGACTGGACTCTGGAACTTGACTGTAGAACAGGAGACTGACACAACCGGAAGTACGAGTAACTATCACCGGAAAGGAGTGAAGGGCTGGCTGGAATTTAACAGAAACAGGGCCCAACCAGAGCAAGTTTCCCTAATGACAGATTATAGAGCACCTGGGCTGTGTTCAGACAGGAGAATCAATCAGTGTGCACCTGATAGTGCACACAGACAGGCAGTAATTAGTGCAGAAGCTCAGCAGCAACCAAGACTGGAACTGCAACAATATGCTGCTAACCACAGATCCTAACAGGAGGAAGGAGGAGACTTCAGCGAACGCTTGTCCGGCATTCACCCCGCACAGCATTGGCAGTCTGTGACAACTGTGTGGTGTAATGTGGATAAGGTTACACTACTGTGTGGTGTAATGTGGATAAGGTTGCACTACTGTTTGGTGTAATGTGGATAAGGTTGCACTACTGTGTGGCGTAATGTGGATGAGGCAAAGCTACTGTGTGGTGTAATGTGGATAAGGTTACACTACTGTGTGGTGTAATGTGGATAAGGTTGCACTACTGTGTGGTGTAATGTGGATAAGGCAGAGCTACTGTGTGGTGTAATGTGGATAAGGTTACACTAATGTGTGGTGTAATGTGGATGAGGTTACACTACTGTGTGGTGTAATGTGGATAAGGTTGCACTACTGTGTGGTGTAATGTGGATAAGGCAGAGCTACTATGTGGTGTAATGTGGATAAGGTTGCACTACTGTGTGGTGTAATATGGAAAAGGTTGCACTACTATAGCGGTGGTGCAGCCGGTACATTGCACCGACCTGGGGCCGCAGAAATGGAGGGGCCCGCAGCAGTATAATGAGTCTGACCGACTAATTTTATGCTGTTTACCTCTGCGCCGCGGGCTGTAACACAGGCGAAGGCCTGGATAGTTGTATATTTTGTGCGATTAGCAGGTGTTTCTTGAACAATAAAAAATAAGCTATAAACCAATGTGTTATTTTTGGTGTTCGCGCATAAACATTAAACTTGGTAGTGGGATTATCTGCTAGGGGGCACCAAAAAAAAATCTTGCCCAGGGCATCAAATTGCTTAGGGTTGGCTCTGTGCACGTGCACACTTATAACGATGGTGGCTATTTGCACAAGTGTATGGATAGGGCCGGTGTGCCTGTATAGAGGTGTGCAGCTCGGCCTTTGAGCAATTATGCATTTTATTTTGCGTAATCAGGTAGAGTGTAATTGGTACTGACTTGCATGTAACTCTGAATTGGCCCAGAGGCAATATTTTGACAATAATATTTCTTACTTAATTTGCCTAGATGGTTTGATACACTCCAGTATTATAAAGTCACCAAATCTGTAGTTTGAAGATCCATCTCTATTCATGGGATGGCTATAGCATACAGTTTGTGGTAGGTTCAGTCTGGGGTGGATATAGGGTAAAGTCTAGGGTGGAAAAAGGGTAAAGTCTAGGGTGAATATGGGAAGCATTCTGGGGTGGGTATAGCAGGCATTCTGGAGTGATCATCGCACAAGCCTGGCAAATATAGCATAGAGTCTAGGGCTAGTATGGACTGATGTTGTGGGTGGGTATAGTGTACAGTCTGTGATGGGTAAAGCATACAGTCTGTGGTTGGTATAGCACATAGAGTCTGGAGAGAGTACAGTCTTGCATAATTCCATCCCCCAACTTCACATTATCTGCACAATATCAGTGGGTTTTTACAAATCACAGAACAAATAGAAGTTCTGTAAACTAGTATCCTGCAGAATTAAATGTAACAAACCAGGGTATATATTCTATTGATAACTAATTCTGATATTGGACTCAATTGTTCCTCTGTATTGCAGGAAGTGGCGGCACTACAGGCTCTAATCAGCAATAACAATGTGAAGATAGAGGTGGACGGTCCCAAGAAACCTGACCTGAACGAGAGCATTGCTCAGATCCGAAGCCAGTATGAAAAAATGGCTGAGCAGAACCGGGCAGAGGCAGAGAATGCTTACAAAAATAAGGCAAGTGAGGGGTGTGATAATGGGTATAGCTTTTGGAGAAGATACATGTTCTTGGATACAGGGACTGTGCTAGTTTTTTGACTCCAGGCAGTTTATAGTTACAGTGCTGGTTCTTAGTTCTGGATTTGAGGCCTGATTCAACAAGGATCGCAACTAATATTACGCACACAATCGGCCGATTGTTGCGTACAGCTCATACATAGCAGTGTGCGAACACTCCACTATGATCGACGTGGCTATGCAGACCCATCACAGAGTGATTGACAGGAAGTACCATCTGGGAGTGGTTGGCGAAACGCAGATGTGGCAGTGTATTTTAATGCCGTTGCAGGGGCGTGCATAAATTATCCACTGCAATGCCATACGCAGCCCGATATCTTACTGCGTAACGAGAAGGTTAGCAATTTCTGAGTAAGGTCTGGCCTTGTGCAAGTGTGCATGAGGCTGCGATTGTACTCGATGTTACCAATGGTTTTGCAGTCTTGCTAAGTATTACGGATGTGTGTAATGTAAGGTGGGCGACCTTATGTTGTGCTGCGATGGCATAGTGATTGCAGTGCGACTGAATCAGGCCCTTGATGATTACTGGCATTGAAGGTTCACACCATTAAGCCCCACAATTTTGGGGGCACCTAAACCACATCATGTTTCTCATTTAGAGGGGTATTCAATATGAAACGTTAACGTTTCATATCTGAGTTTTTTTCTGCGTTAAAGTATCGGGCGTGCTCCCGCGTATCCCCGTATTCAATTTGAAATAGTCGAAAACGGGAACCTCCGAAGTTGGTTTTGCGTAAAGTTACGATTTTTTCCATAAAAAATTTGTAAGACCCCATAAAGTTGTAAAAACATGGGGGATCACTATGGGTACCCCCGTTTTAGCCTTTAAATGAAAGTCGGGGATTTAAATAGCCGCAGCAGGTGTTTTTTTTCCCGACATTGAAGAAGTGTTGCAGAAGAGCACTTAGGTTATTTTTTTCGTTTTTTTAAGTGGTCCCATCAAATTTGGGGTACATGAAAATGGGTACTAGCATATTTTTAAGTCCCTAAAGTAAGTTTTTAAAAATTCTGCATTTGTGCACCTGCCGCTATAAATCTATTCTTCAAAACACCTGCCGCATACTTGCAGAATAGCCCTGAACCTATTTCCCTATTGTTAAACAATTTTTTCCCATTTTTTTTTCCACCCCAATTTTTAAATAAATTTTTTGGGGTGTCCCTATTTTTTTTAAACCCAAATTTATTTTTTAAAGGGTGTCCCGATTTTTTGTAGGACATTTTTTTTTGAACATTTCCTTTTAAGGGGACATTCCCTAAACTACAGTCTATTTTTTATGAGCCTACACCCCCAAACCCCTATTCTGCATTTTTTTTCACTTGCTATATTAGTGCTTAGAAAAATTATCCCTGTTTTTAAAAAAAATGACCCTTGAGCCCATTTAAGGAAAAAAACGGGAATTTTCGGGAAATATGCATGGGACCCCCCTAAAGATGTCCTGACATGGGGGATCACTATGAGTAACCCCGTTTTTGCCTGCTTAAGAAAGTCGGGTTTTTAAATAGCTTTGCAAGGTGTTTTTCCCTGCCGCGGCTATTAGAAAGCCTGACTTCCTTCAGGAGTTAAAAATGGGGGTACCCATAGTGATCCCCCATGTCTAGACATCATTAGGGGGGTCCCTAGTATATTTCCCGAAAATTTCCGTTTTTGTTAACCTTTAAAAAACAAATTGTAAAAATGTAGAAAAAAAAATGACATAAGGTCCCCCCCCAAAAGCCAAACCAGCCCCAGGCTTGCCAGCCAGTGGTGGTTTCTAAAAATACGGGAAACAAAATGTGTAGGGTTCCACCGTATTTTAGAAACCAACACCAGGCTGCAGGGACTAGTGCTGGTTTTAAATATAGGGGGCAAAAACGACGTGGGGTACCCCCTATATTTAAGGCCAGCACCAGACCCAACCGACCGGGGTGTAATGCCACAGCCCGGAGACCCAATCACCGGGGCTCCAGGTCCAAAGCATTACACCCCAAGTCACACAGATCATTTCAAGGGGTCATTCTGAAGGGTGCAGGCTATTTTTTTTTTAAGCATGCACCCAATAACACCTTTTTTCGACACCTATTCAATGGTGAAAACTTATCCCCGTTTTTTAGCAAAGACTTTTCAAAACTGTGATAAGTCTTTGAAATTGAATACGGTGTAAAACTAAAATCAGTGATATTAAACGCAAAAACGTTAAAAAGTGCGATATTAACGCAAAAACGGACTTATCGCACCCATATTGAATACCCCTATTAGTATTTTTCCCTAAGTTGCATCCACACTGAGTGTCTCCTGACCTGCGTTTTTAAATTAAACACACCTCTTTCCTCATTGGCTGACAAAGTGCGTGGTAAGTCAAGTTCACTTGAGTGTGCTGCATACTTGTGTTGTGATGCTGCCAGTTTATGGGCTGGGAAAGAGATCATCGCGGCAAAATCAGTCCATGCGACATATCGTGCACACCTTATAGCCAGGGGGGGGGGGGGGGGAATGGTATCAAACCAGAAAATAGATAGTTTCGATGTCATCCCTCGGATGAATATACAGACTTATTAAATAAGAACTAAAGCCATAACAATACTTTTGACCATTTATTCTACCTCATCTTTCCTTTTCTAAAAGTAGTCATTTATTAATTTAAAATCTTCATAGCCCATATGTAACCCTGCAAAAGTGTCCAGGACACTGGAAAAGTATTGCAATATCAAGAATCATACGTATAACAGCTTAGTGTTAACAAGTTCAGCTTTGCTTAATAAATTTGCTGCATTAACATGATGTAGAATTTTATTAGTTACTGAGAAAAAAATGTGAATGACACAACAGGTAAGTGTGTTTATATTATGGTATTTTGTTTTTACATCTTGTATATATGTCTCCCAACATGACTAATATAAAATGCCATAGCAGAAAGTAAACATTCTGTCACTTGCAGTTTGACGCCATGTCCCAGGAGGAAAATGTAAACACAAAGGCACTGGAACAAGCCAAGAATGAGGTGGCTGACCTCCGGAGACAGCTGCAAACTTTAGAGATGGAACGTCAGACCCTCCAGAAGACAGTGAGTACAGAACCCTTTGTATCAAACATTTGCCCATCAACCATCACGTTAAAGCTGGGCATCCACTATACTATTATCTATCAGATATCTGTCTGGTTGGTATGAAAACCTGGTAATGTATGGGAGCAAACGACAATCGTCCATTTGCTCACAAACACTGGAAAATAGCCAAAAATGGTCATTCAGACAAATTGTTAAAACACACAAATGTAACCAGCTTTAGGGTGTATGCTAACAAAATGCAAATGGTCAGCTCACTTTGCTTCTCTGCCTGACCAGTGTTCTGATCAACTAGCACTGAAGCTGTATTTTGCTTCATTGAAAGGTGGACTCGTTAGAACATGTCCTGAAGGATACAGAGGGCCATTATGGATCCAATTTAACAGAAATTAACCGTCTGCTTGCCCGACTCCAGGACGAGCTGGCAGCTTGCCGGTCTGAAATAGAGAGACAAGTACGAGACTATGAAGCCCTACTAAACTTAAAGTCTAAGCTGGAGAACGAAATTCACGACTACCGTGCCCTGCTGGAAGGCGTTGTAGACAAGTGAGACCTCTTATTATACTGCAATCCTTTCTAGCACCCTCTCCTGAGCATGTCCCCCAGCACAATTAACCCATAGTTATCTAGTATCTTTGTAATATTGATGAAGAATGGTAATTAACACAAATTAATCCTACAGAAATGAAAACAAAGTTACAATAGCACAATAGTGAACATGTCACATCTGCACTGTGCAGCTCTAGTTCTGGGCCTTATTACTGTGCCAACACATGGGCATTTATATTTGTTGGGTGACGAAGCAAAAAAAAAAAAAACCTGTCAGGTGCAAGTAGGGTGGTCAACAAACTTGCATATAATACTATGTATTAGCCATACCACACAGATTGTTCAATCAGAATTGTATTTTGATTTGATTTTCTGGCTGTTTTGAACATACTCAAAGTAAGGCGAGGTCAGCTAGTATTACGTGGCTGTGTGCAAGAATAAAATAAGTAGTTTATAGGTGGTGATCCTATAGTCACTATACTTCTTTAGCCTGTCTGAATACCACAGTTGTAAGCCTCTTGACAGGTAGTGGCCACTTTAACTTTCAGTAATCAGGAGAGAATAGACATAAATCAAAGTAGTGTAGAATACCAATATT
Organism: Taudactylus pleione; assembly: GCA_031769625.1. Taxonomy (NCBI): domain Eukaryota; kingdom Metazoa; phylum Chordata; class Amphibia; order Anura; family Myobatrachidae; genus Taudactylus; species Taudactylus pleione. The sequence goes on from JAUIMM010000121.1 coordinate 15,566,680, forward strand.
ATAATGGACCACCATGAAATCGAGGCAGCTTACCTGGAATTCTGCCTAGTCAAAATTCACCAGCCCTTGTCAACAGAGAATCCAGGGGTTCCTTCCTGTTGTTAGGAATGATGGTCACTCTAGAGCAGGGGTGTGCAGTAAGCGGCCCTCCAGCTGCTGCTGAACTACAGATCCCAGCAAGCCATGCGACAGTTTTAGTATGCCATGATAGCAAAACTGTGGCAGGGCATGCTGGGATGTGTAGTCCCACAGCAGCTGGAGGGTTTCTTATTGCTCACACCTGGTCTAGAGGATAGGAAGTTTTGGAAACTCATTTATCAAGAATAATTGTCCTATAAAAGAACCGGACACATTTCGTAGTAGTTTGGGACTCTCTTCCAAGAGGGTTACAATTCCTCAGTCACACCGCTAAAGAGATCTAGCGGCTACAGATATACCACGTTACTGCAGCCATAATACTTCACTATCACCCAAATGATTTTAAACTAAACTAGACGCTCCACTTCCCGCAATTGCACGTATTCGCCATACCACTAGTTTATGAAATTTGGTTACACGAAAAAACATTGTAAACATAACAACCATACATGTAACTCCTTACGATTCTTCAGCTCAAATGACAGATTCTGATATTGTGTGTTTCAGAGACTATCCTGAGTCCACAAATCAAGGGGGTAAGTGAACATTAGGTAAGCAGAATCATTGGTGGCCCCTTTATTAATTCGTGCATTATTTGTAGTGTTAAACACAGTATTGGATAAGTGAAACATTTGATGAAGCAGTGTATATTGTGGTCATTTATAACCAATGTGATATCTGGAGGAGGCTTCAAGACGACTAAATACAAAACTAATAGCCCATTCAAGTAATTATTTTTTGCTTTACTTAGTGAAAGCGGCCATACAAGCAAAGGTAGGCAACTCCGGCTGTTGTGGAGCTATTACAACATTCTCTCCAAAGTTTGATACATCTCCCCCTTGGACTTGTAACTCCACTACATAGATTCCTTATATGCCCATTTTCTTACCTTTGATAGAGCTACAGTGGAGTAGTTGCCCATAGCAACCAATCAGCTTAATTTTATAGATTGTGCTTGATAAATGATAACTACAAGCAGATTGGTTGCTATAGTCAACTTCTCCAATTTATCTCTCAAAGGTTTGATACATCTCCCATTTGGTCATTTCAAAGTTTGAATTATCTGCCTGCATAGTATAGGGATATACTGATAAATATCACTGTTCCACATTGCAGACTGTTAAATAAACTGGAAAGCATGGGATTGGATACAAAGATAGTTGAATGGATAAGATCATGGCTGCCGGATAGGAAACAGAGTTGTAGTAAACAGAGTGTAGTCTCAAGAGGGAAATGTTACCAGTGGAGTACCTCAGGGATCTGTACTTGGACCAGTGCCTTTTAATATCACCAGGAGGGGTAAAACAAAAGATTGATGATCTAGGTAGACTAGAGTAATGGTCAAGAACAAGGCAACTACAGTTTAATGCCAAAAAATGCAAGATCATACACTTGGGTCTCAAAAATCCAAAGGCTAAATATAGTATTAATGGCACTATACTGGAAACTACTGAAGAGAAAAGGGATCTAGGAGTCACTATTTCAGGTGACTTAAAGGCAAGCAAACATTGTAACAAAGCAATGAGGAAGGAGAGTCAGATGCTTGGTTGCATAGGGAGAGGAATCGGTAGCAGAAAGAAAGAAGTGATAATACCACTGTATAGGTCATTGGTACGTCCTCATCTCGAATACTGTGTTCAGTTCTGGAGGCCATATCTCCAGAAGGATATTAATACATTAGAGACTGTACAAAGAAGGGCAACTTAAATGGTGCATGGTCTACACCACAAAACGTACCAGAAAAGACTAAAAGATCTTAATATGTATAGTTTGGAGCAGAGAAGGGAAAGGGGGGACATGACAGACGTTCAAATATATAAAGGGTGTTAACAAGGTAAAGGAAGGAGATATTCTTCAAAGAAAGAGAAGTATTAGAACAAGAGGACATGTTCTGAAACTGGAGGGTGGTAGGTTCAGGGGAAATTTGAGGAAAAATTACTTCACAGAAAGGGTAGTGGACAAGTAGAATAGCCTCCCATCAGAGGTGGTAGAGGCTAAGACAGTAGAGCAATTTAAACTTGCATGGGATAGACATAAGGATAGCCTTCAGAAGAAGGATCAATAAGGTTTGAGGTAACAATATGTTTAAAAATGGGGCAGACTAGATGGGCCAAGTGGTTCTTATCTGCCATCAAATTCTATATTTATATAAAGGTACTTGTCAGAATTTTCCAAGTTAAAGGACATGTCTACTCCAAAGCAATTCATCTATAACGTAGTACATTTTTTGGACCCACTTCTACTGTATCACAGGGATCCCTGAAGAAGTCATTCATTCAGCTAGGCAGATCAGTCTGAGCTGGATGCAGTAGCGCACATTTAGCCATCATCATTACATATAAATGTACAAGCAACGATCAGTTACATCATCATATTCAAAGAAATTACATCAACAGGGGCAGGCTTGAAAATATGTACCACTGTAACCATCTCTGGAGACCATGTCCCTCTGGGTAGATGACCCAAGCTCCTCAGGGCCCTATACTAGTGATACACCTTGAACTAACGCATCTTTAAAACATAAATAATTTGCAGGTTTAGAGATGAAGATTACTTTTCTGTGACAGCAGCATTAAGAATCCCTTTAGTACGTGTGAATGTACATATACAACATAAATTAGTCATTAAAATATTTTATTCTCTGGCCTACAGCACAGAAGACGATTCAGAAGGTGAATGTGACCCAGCATGAAATTGTCAATGGAAAAGTTGTATCTACTTCATCCAAAGAAATTATTCAATAAATTAGAATGGTGGGAGATTGTGGTACTTCTGTATATCCCGGTTTTAGTAATAAAATATAGTAGAATCACGATTCTGCTGACTTTTTTTTTTTTTGGGTGACATGATGTAAAAATTAGATAAATGGGCATTTTACCTTCGATAATATGTGCGCTATTCCCAGAACCCACATCAATTAGTGACATTTCCAGGGCAGCACTGTAACGTGAAAGTACATTACCCATCTTTAATTACCAAATGTTAAAAATGATATTACAAGTCAACAAAATAGGATATAAAGATTTATTTAACATTTCCAAAAACATACACATTTGCAATTATGACACATGTATGTTAACCATCATTTTGTTTCCCCAATAAGAAAACAATAACAGAAAGCAGAACGTGGCAGGGAGAGGATTATGGATAACAACGATAATGTCACCCATCTTCTCATTTTTCAGTCTTGGCAAAGCACAGCTTTAAACACATTGAATTTCATGGAATTGTACCCCCAGATAGTCATATTGGAACAGATCCATCTGGAATTCTGACCCCTGGGGTGACGAGTGCCGTTCCCTATACTGACTTGGCGTTATCCACATGGTCAACGAGTGGCAAATGTCTTGCCCCTAAAAATAAAACAAAAACAATAATGTAAAACACTTCCTAGAGTACATGTAAAGGCAGAGTGGAAAACACCGGCCCTTCATAAAACAATATTCACAATAATGAACACAATACAAGTCGGCAGCGTTATTTATTCAAACACCTTGAAAGAACTCAAAAGTCTGTCTTGAATTGAGCTAAAAGCTGTATAACTTCGAAGATCCTTACAGAACATTAAATTTATGAAATACTCCAAAAACCCGGAATAAGGTTTGCATATATTTAACATATAGAACATAAAGGGAGAAATGTTAGGTCGGGATGCGGTCAATATCCCGACCATGGGGACTCCGGCGGTTAGTATGCCGGCACCGGAATCCAGACACCTGTCAGAATCCTGAAGGTAAGTAGCAAGGTTAGGGGGTGGGTTAGGTGTAGGTACAGGGAGGGGGAGGTCAGGTTTAGGCACATGGGGGTAGGTTAGGTTCAGGCATCGGGGAGGGAGGGTTAGGTTAAGGAGAGGGGGAGGGTTAGGATACCGACCGACAGGTGTCGGGATCCTAACCCTGTCGGGAAGCCGATGGCGGGATTCTGACCGCAGGCATCCCGTACCCATTCCAGTTATGTCACTGTGGACTTGTAAAGAAGTCTGATCAGATAATGTGCAATAAATAGAAGTTTAAAATATATCACTGACCACAAGTATGCAAGATAAGTTCCGTCACACAAACAATGGCAGAAACCAGACTATCCTGATGCAAACCTGGCCAATGTCCACATTAAACAACAATTTATGTCAGGGTACAGAATGAGGAGAACACTGGATATGCACCATTTTACAATAATGAGCTGGTTTGTTATTTTCTTCCCGTCTAGTTCCTTAGAACTTGCAATTTATCCTTCCATGCCTTGGTCTATCAATCAAACGTATATTACCAACATCTACCCCAGAGGTTCCCCTAAAAAGAGGGCTTGGATTAGAGAAATGACTTGATTTGTGGACAGTGCTCTCAATGCACGATAAAGTGGTTATAAACAGAAAACCCCTTTGCACCCTGCACTCCTGTGAACACTGTGGTCATTCGATATCACAAGCCAGACTCACGTTATAGTCTTCATCTCTTTCTTCTCTGCGTCTGGACGAGCTCTGTTCAGAACTTTCAGGAAGTCTGATGTTTTTGCTCTCATGCGAGTGTGGATATAAGCCTGTTAGGAAATATTCAGGGTGAAAGGAGGAGGATACAGACATTGTATGGTAAAGATAACTGGATGCCAGAGGTTACCTTGTGACAAATCACCTGTAGTCTCTAAACTAATTACTTGTGTTCATACAAAACAAAGGCTGAATAATGTGATGCAAACATTAATTGTTTACTGTAACCCAGGGCACCTGGACATCAGCTGGTAATGTGCCATTATTACTACAGGATACAGCATTTCACCCACCGGCGTAATTTTACTAAATGAACCCTAATATGCTCCATACTTTGTGTAAGTAGCAGAACTCGCTGTAAAGTCATCCGACCATTCTACATTCCCATTTAAGGGACTGAAAGACATTGGGCCAATAATAAAACAATGTGCCACAGAAAAGCTACAGACTTTCTCTCAATGTCCAGGTCTGTATCAGAGACACCATTACAAAATGCAGTATTGTAGCCTTTTCCCCAACCTCACCAAATTCTAAAATTATTTTTACATTTCTAATAATCGAAATGATCAGCTAAATAACGATAGTGGATGGGGCTTCACAAGTGCTGCTTTATCCCACATGGGAGTCGCACATTGATTAGCTAATGAGCACTAGTCACATTGTGAAATTCTGGGAGCAGGTTGAAGCCTGAAAAGTAACCAAGAGCAGCTAATGTAGAACACGTCCATCTGCAGAAATGTAGAACACGTCCATCTGCAGTAACAGTCATTAGGATCATAAGGACAAAGAACATGTGCAGGAGGGCCACATAGCCGCCAGATACTGACCACATGTCTATAACTGTATAAACAGAACCTGGAGTCTGGCATCTGCAGTAGTTACCTTGGAACACTTGATGTGATAGTGCAGGTAATCCCGGAATGTGTGAATGAGATTGATGGTGTTGTCCCGTGCGTTGGTGTTCGTGTGACGTGGAAAGAGCACTGAGAATATGATAAAGACAAAATGAAGTAAATCAAACAAGAAACATTAGGAAGTGGTAATTACAATTTGCTAAATGTAAACTACTGAAGTGAAATATAATCTGTCTTTAAATAACTTTAAAAACATGACAGTGTAATAGACAACGGTTATTTACAAAGCTACAGAAAAACGGGCCATGCAGAGAAAATGCTATTCTATTGTGTCATCAAACTATTTTTCTGACTGACTGCAACCGTTATATGGGAACAAACTTTCGTTCAGCACGTTAAGATGGCAGAGATGCAAAAATATTCTCCTTGTGATGGTAGGAGCTGTGTGCTTTAATTTGCATTTATACACTGTCCCAAAGGCAAAAACAAAATTCTGTGCTGCAGGAAAGGTATATTTATATGAGTTTAAAGATAGGAGTCTGCGAATTTACAGCGGTGCACAAGTTTAGGGAGTGGAAACAACCATTTACACCTTATTTGGATATGTCCACGGGAGTTTGTAAAGATCATACTTACAGTTTTCTGTACCTTCCTTGCACACTTTACACTAGAGAAGCACATTTATCGGCACATAAACACAGGGCCTTCCTACCTATATATCTGTGTGTTATTACCCAGTTTTGTTCTATTTATGTTTCCAATTGTATAGCGCAACTGAATATGCTGCGATATATAAGAAACTTAATAAATAAAAATAAAATAAGTGCACAGATGGCAAAGACAGCCCTAATGATCTCTTTAAAGGAGTTAAAGCTGAATCTTAGAACAAAAAAAGGAAAGCTGTTATGTTAAGGGTGTGGTCCATATCCAACAGCAGATAGGACACTGAAACAAAAGTTTACTTTTTCCAGCATGTGCATTCCAATCGCAACACCCTATTGGTCTCAAAAAGCCTATGCATGATGAATGTGGTCAGATAGGTGACTTTGCAGCACAATGTATGCAATCAATTAAGTCACTTTACTCCATTATTAATGTCCAAATATATTAAAGCTCTTTCGTAAGGCACAATAAATTTGTAGGTAAACAGACTGGTGTGTGTTCTCACCAAACGTGATGTAGCCAATGTTGTCTCCCACTGCTGCGTCAGTGTCCTTTAACTCCAGAGGGGGTTCCCGGTGGCTGAATAAAACCTGAGGTGCTGTGTGACTGGCACGACGCCCTTCCTTAAACTCCTACAATAAAACATAACAACACTTGGTGAGATATGTTCCAACAGTAACCTGAATACAGTGATCAGATCTGCTGGATATACACCAATCACCACTGACAGGTGAAGTGAATAACATTGATTTCCTTGTTACAATGGCACCTATCAAAGGGTAGGATATATTAGGCAACAAGTGAAGTCTCAGTACTTCAAGTTGGTGTTTTGTAAGCAGGAATGATAGACAAGCATAACAAGGTCCAAATTGTGATGGCTAGATGACTGGGTCAAGGCATCTCCAGTCGGCAGATCTTGTGGTGTGTTCCCGGTTTGCAGTTAATACCTACCAAAAGCGGTGCAAGGGAGGACAACCTGTGAACCAGCGACAGGGTTATGGACGCCCAAGGCTGTTTGATGCTTGTGGGTAGCAAAGGCTAACCCGTCTGGTCCGATTTCACAGAACAGCTACTGTAGCAAATTGCTGAAAAAGATAATGCTGGCTATGACAGAAAGGTGTCAGAACACACAGTGCATCTCAGCTTGCTGCATAGCCGCAGACTCGTCAGAGTGCCTGTCTACTGCTAAAAGCTTCTACAATGAGCATGTGAGCATCAGAAAAGGAGACTTATGTATTATTTGTTAAGTCTCTTTCTTCGACTCCATAGGGGGCACAGGGACAACTCTGAGAATAGCCTGGAGAGGAGAGTCTGGGCACCAAACACACAAGCCTAGGTTCCTCTCCTATATACCTCGCTTCCAGGCACTGGACCTTAGTTTAGTTTGCGAGCCCACAGCATGAGCGAGGTAAAGAAGGAGGGCCGGCATACATACAGAACCATACATATCATGGAAGTACAGCCGTACCAGTCACCAAGGTAACACCTCCCGGCAGACAGTTATGTCAGGGTGGGCCCCCTGTGCCCCCTATGGAGTCGAAGAAAGAGACTTAACAGGTAAGACACAAGTCTCCTTTTCTTCTTCCTCCATTAGGGGGTGCAGGGACAACACTGGGACGCCCCAAAGCTGTCCCCTATGGGCAGGGACACTCCTGAGCTGTAGTGAGCAGAGAACACCCGAAGGGCGCAAAAGTATCAAAAGCGCAAAATCTGATAAAGACATGAGCAGACAACCATGTGGCAGCCTTACAGAGCTGTTCTGTAGAAGCCCCACAGCATGCTGCCCACAAACTCCCCACTGACCGGGTGGAATGGGCAGTCACCACGACAGGGGCAGATAGGTTAGCAAAGGATGAAGCCTGGCGAATGGTAAATCGTAACCAGCGGGCTAAGGTCTGCTTAGTAGCTGGCCACCCCTTCTTGTGAAAATCTTACAAGACAAATAGAGAGAGTCCGGACTTACGAAACATCTTAATCCGTTTGACATAAAGACGGAGAGCCCTCACCACATCCAACAAAGCCTCAGAGTGAGATGGATCCGAAGACTGAAAAGCAGAATCTACTATTTCCTGATTAATATGAAAACGGGACACTACCTTGGGAAGGTAGCCTAAGCAAGTCCTTAAGACATCCCTGTCAGAATGGAACACAATAAAAAGGAGAGCATGACGAGAGGGAGCTCAAATCCGATACCCTCCGAGCTGACACAATGGCTAATAGAAACACTGTTTTCCATATAAGCCAGTGCAAGTCGACTGACTGCAACGGCTCAAATTGAGCCAACTAGAGAGCTCGGAGAACTAAAGAAAGATCCCAGGGACCCACAGCAGCAACAAACGGTGGATGTACATGGAGAACTCCCTGGATAAAAAGTGCGAACCTCAGGAAGCAGAGTTACATATTGGTCTTTGAAAAAGGACAGACAAGGCCGAAAACTGGTTCTTCAAGGATGAAAGCCGAAGGACCAAATCCAGACCTTTCTGCAAAGAAGAAAGGATACAGGAAAAGGCAGAAAGACCTGGGATTTAACTCCTTAGTCAAACACCACCGAAAATAGGTACGCCAAACCCGATGGATACAAGCTGAAGACAGTTTCTTTACTTGCAGCATGGTTCTAACAACCCTCTGGAGAATCCTTTCGCTCTTAAATGGACGTCTCCAGAGCCACCCCGTCAAAGCGAGACGGACTAGATCCGGATGGAAGCAGGGGCTCCGAGATAGAAGGTCCGGCCGCAGTAAAAGGCACAGTGGGGCTTCTATGGACAGGCCCAGAAGATCTGCATACCACACCCTCTGGAGACACCAGGATCAGAGTTCCTCCTTCCAGCTTGAACTTGAATGCCCGGGATGAAAACTGCGGACAGTGCTGGAAGATGCCGCTCCGCCCAGCGTAGAATGTTGCCAACTTCTTGCAAGGCTCCTTGACAGAGTGTCACCCTTGTGACTTATGTAGGCCACCACGGTTGCGTTGTCAGACTTCATCACTGGAGTCCCAAAAGGAAGTGCTGTGCCCGACAGAGCCCTGTACACAGCACGAAGCTCCAGAATGTTGATGGATAGCTGGCTCTCCCGACGTCCTTGAAAGGTTAGTTGACAAGTTACAGCCCCCGACCTGTGAAGGCTTGCATCAGTGTTGAGAAGGACCCAGTGCTGGATCTAAAAGAGGCATCCCTTGTCCAGATGAGAATGCTGGAGCCACCACATTCGGGAGATACGAACTTCCTGGGGAGAAATAGAGTCTGAGCCTTGAGGTTCGGACGTGACTTGATCCAATGCCACAGAATGAGTCCCTGTAGAGGCCGGGAGTGAAACGGACCGTACTCCACCATGTCGAAAGTCGACACCAAAGAATCCTTAATTAGTATCCAGCTGCACGTCCTAAAAATGGGGCCTGTGAACACCCATTAAACAAAACACAAAAAGATATATTTGGGAAAGGACCGCACTAATAGTTTAAAACTTCCAAATTGTGAAATGGCAGAAAGTGAAGCAGTCAAGGCTTTTATAAAAATAAGATGCATTTAATCGCATATATATTCTCAATACATATGTATCACAATACACATCATACTACAGTTAATAAAAATTTCCTACATAGTAATAATATAACTACTTGATTGGATTTGTAGAATACCAATATCGGATAATTGAAAAAGTATTATAATGCAAAATTCTCTGAAGAAATGTCCCAACAGATTTGTTTGAAGGCAGAACATTTTTTAACCATCATAAAAAAAAATTTCCCCTTCAAACAAATCTGTTGGGACATTTCTTCAGAGAAATTTGCATGATACTACTTTAATTATCCGATATTGGTATTCTACAAATCCAATCGTTATATTATTACTGTGTAGGAAATTTTTATTAACTGTAGTATGATGTGCACTGTGATACATATGTATTGAGAATATATATATGAGATTAAATCTATCTTTCTTATTTTTATAAGAGCCTTGACTGCTTCACTTTCTGCCATTTCATAATTTGGAAGTTTTAAACTATTAGACCTTTCCCAAATATATCTTTTTGCGAAATTTGGTTTGTAATGACACAATCTTGTCTGGAGGGAGGAAGAGACTCTGAGCTCTGGAATTCAACAAGGCTCCCAGATGGAGCACCTCCTGGGATGGAGATAGCGTGGACTTTTTCCAATAGATGATCCACCTGTGTGATTGAAGCACCTCCACCGTCTTATGGATGTAATCTCTAAAGAACTGCTGGAGACTGTGCCAAGAGAAGCAGGTCATCCAGGTATGGTAAAATTCTGACAACCTTGTGGTGCAGATGTGCTACCATAACTGCAATGACCTTCATGAACACCCGAGGGGCCGTGGACAGTCCAAAGCGTAATGCCTGAAATTGGTAGTGTCTGGTTTGAACAGCAAACCTGAGAAAATGTTGATTATTGGTTTGTATAGGGATATGTAAATGGGCATCCTGTATATCCAGTGATGCCATAAAGTCCCCTGGTCCCAAAGCTAGAATGATGGACCACAGGGATTCCATGCGGAATTTGGGAATCCAAAGAAATTTGTTCCGGAGTTTTAAATGGAGGATGGGTCGGAAAGAGCAATCCGGCTTCTGCACTGGAAATAGATTGTCGTAAAAATCGAACCCTTTCTGGGACAGGGGAACAGTAATAACGACCCCTGAGGCCATGAGAGCACAAATAGAGGACTCGAGAGCTACTGCCTTTTTCGGCTGTGCAGGAAAGCCGATGGAAAAGAACCTTGAAGGTGGTCACTGATGAAAGGGGAGAGCATATCCTTGAGACACCACGCCCGACGCAGGAGTCTGTTGTGTTTTGCATCCACACTGCCGAAAAACGAAGAAGCCGGCCTCCCACTCTAAGGTCCCCTGGAGAAGGCCTGTCTCATCCTGCGGCAAGCTTCTCCGCTGGTTTTGAAGCTGGACGTTTGGTGGACCAGGATTGTTTACCTCTGGGCTTGAAACTATTAGGAGCAGAACCCTGGGTTCTGGGAAATGGCTGACCTCTGGTCTTACCATGAGAACAAAAGGAACAAGATGCTGAAGTCCTGGGGTCTCGTAGTGGTGACAGATTAAGAAAGCAGATTTGGATTCTGCAAGCGTAGTCACAATCTTATCCAATTCAGGACCAAACAGAATGTCACCTGAAAAAGGAAGGGCTTCCAGAGCCTTCTTAGATTATGTGTCCCCTTTCAAGGGGTGCTGCTCTTCTGGCCGTGACTGCCGAAGCAGAAACATTAGAGGTCAAAATCCCTGAATCTATAGATGCTTCGGATAGATAAGAAGCTGCTTCTTTGATATGGGCCACTGTAGTAGCTAAGCCAGCTCTGTGTGTGCCATCTTCCAAAGTGTCTGCCCAGAGAGCCACAGCTTTAGCTACCCAAGCCAATGCTAGGACTGGACGAGCCAGAACCCCTGCGTTTACATAAATGATCTTTAAGAAATTTTTTATCTGTAGGATCTTTAAGAGATGCCATGTTAGGAATAGGTAGAAGGGATGACAGAATAAGCCAAGTAATGTGGGCATCCACTGGGGGAGTAGACTCCCAACTTAGTCCTCTCCGTAGCAGGGAGAGGGTAAAAGGTAGCAATATGCTTAGAATCTTGAAAGCATCTACTAGGGTGAGTACAAGCCTCCACCAGGAGATCTTCTACTTGTGCAGAAGATGGAAATTCCGCCACTGACTTTTTCGGTCTTTTAAAGACAGGTGCCTTGGATCTAGGATGTTGCTTTGATTCCTCAACTAGCAGAATAGTCTTAACTGCTCTGATAAGAGCTTCTATGTCTACAGGAGACATAGCCTCTTCTGGAACAGAAGATGTCTCCATGTCTGAGGTAATGGAAACACTATACTCACCATCTGAGGATCTCTCTGAATCCAAACCTCCGGCAGATAATGGAAGTGGAACTTTCACGTGAAGCAGGTCTATGCCTAGGAGCCCTATCTCTATCCAGCATCTGCTGAAAGGACGTAGACACCTACACCTGAGCTAACCCTTGGACAGACTGAGATAAGGTTTGCATCCACGGCGGCTCTGCCACGGGGAGCTGTGGCACAGTAACAGGGACAGGTGGTACTGACATTGACATACGGTCAAACATCTGTAACAACCTGAGTCAGCCCGAGACACCCAAGCCGATTCTTGAGAAGAAGCCATAGGAGAAATTACCTGTTGCAGGGCCCCAAAGCAACTGACACACAGACTGTCATGTTCCAGACCCTGAGGAGAAAGTGACACTAAGACTTTGTTTGTGATGCAGTAGCCCCAGCCTCCTTAGTAGTTTTATTTCTGGACTAAGTCACAGAAAAAAAAAACTGCACACTAAACAAAAAGTATGGTGTCAGCAAACCCGGGTCTTTTAGGGCTAGTATACAGTGAACTTGTACTAGAAATATACCTGCTTTTGCTGTAGCAATAGGTATACAACTAAAAATAGTACTCACCCCTGCAAGGGATGTACCCTCAGTGACCAGCCACAGCGGCACAGATATGAGGAAAGTACACTTTCATACAGTATACACTCAGGGCCTGCTTCAGAGCCAGACGCTATTTGCGGACGCTCGTTCAGAAAAAAAGGGCCGGCTATTTAAATTGAGTGCTCGCTCTTTGCGGTCTGTTGACACCTCTATGTCTGAGCGAGCGAACGAAACATGCGGTCGCTATTTTGTAAAGACGCCCCTTGGCCGATCGCATCATACGTCATCTCCGCTATTTATCTGATTAATCGAGTACATCGAAAGGCGTATGATCTGCTCGCTATTCTTGTGGTAGCATTTTCCTACCGCAATCATGCGAGCAGTTCAGGCTAAAAGACAACCAAGTGACGTGGTCGATGACGCTGCTTTGTTAATTATGCACACCCTTAAAACGCCCGTTTTGACTGTTTGGCACGCCTGCGTTCGGATCTCCACTCCCCGTTTTCAAGCACCTTCCCCTGTTCCCACCCACAAACGCCTCATTCTGTCACTCACATTAGCAGGCACTTGCTATTTTGCGAGCACACGATTTCCGACCGCACTGACTGGTTGGCGCATGCGCATTACAACCCATACGCAGATGTGCGAACATCGCTTGGAGCGAACGAGCGGCCGCTTACGAGCGGCTCTGAATCAGGCCCTCAGACCACTCGATGCAGAATATGTGGGCAAAGCTCAACAAACCAGCCAGATGTAGCAAGAAGGAGCCAGGAAAGTAGCGCAGCTGCTGTGAGCAGGCTATCAGAGGAGCTCGGAGCCCTGCTTCACTCTCCACCGCTGAGACAGGCTATAGCAAAAATGGCCGCTCAGCTCTGGGGAGGAGTGAAGATAAATTGTGCCCGGGACTTGCTGGCCTCATAGGTAAAGCGCGCCCCAGTGGAGCGAGAGGGGCAAACAGGGAAGCACCCGGCTGGTCTAAACCCCAGGGAAATGGCCGCCGTTGCAATAAGGAAGCCCTCGCTCCATATCAAAGTCCCTGGTGGTCTAGTGGTGAGCGCGGTCAGACCGGGTGCCCCTCGCTACCAGCACCGCCGGAGGTCTCCTGCTCCATGGGTGACAGCCACTGACTCACAGCTCCCTACATGCAGGGAGCAGTCTTACCTGATCTGCCCCGATGTGCGCTGGCTGAGGCCGGCAGCTCCGTCCTGTGTAGTCCGCGGCCGAAGACACTGACCCAGTTGCCAGTGCTGCGGCCACCGGCGCTGGTATTGGTGGAGCGGCAGTGGGGGCGTCCTATTGGATGTCTTCCACTGCCCATACTGATAAGCTATAAAAATAAAATAACTTAAATAAACAGTGGGGAGCCACCTAAAGTAGCCCCCCTATAAACTGGTGCCCAGCTACTGTCGGCAACAAACTCAAACTGAGGTCCAGTGCCTGGAAGTGGGGTATAGAGGAGAGGAGCCTGGGCTTGTGGGTAATTTGCATTAACAGTTTGGTGCCCTGACTCTCCTCTCCAAGCTATACCCAGAGTTGTCCCTGCGCCCCCTATTGGAAGAAATGGACCATGGAGCAATGGTAGAAGGTTGCCTGGTCTGATGAATCAGGTTTTATTTTAGATTTGGGTGGACAGCCGAGTGCATGTGCGTAATATACACAGTGAAAGAGATGGCACCAAGATGAACTATGGAAAGAAGGCAAGACAGTGAAGGCAAAGTTCTGCTGGGAAACCTTGGGTCCTGGCATTCATGTGGGTGTTACTTTGACACGTACCACCTACCTAAACATTGTTGCAGACCAAGTACATCCTTTCATGGCAACTGTATTTCCTGATGGCAGTGGCCTCTTTCAAAAATTGTTCATGAATGGTTTGGTGAACATGACAACGAATTCAAGGTGTTGACTTGGCCTCCAAATTCCTCAGATCTCAATCCAATCGAGCATCTGTTGGATGTTCTGGTATAAAAAGCATGAGCCATGGAGGCTCCAGCTCGCAACTTACAAGACTTAAAGAATCTGCCGCTAACGTCTTGGGGCCAGATACTATAGGACACCATCAGAGGTCTTGTGGAGTCCATGCTTCGAAGGGTCAGAGCTGTTTTGGTGGCAAGAGGGTGACCTACACAGTATTTGGCAGATGTTTTTAATTTTATGGCTGATTGGTGTGTGTGTCTATACGATTTGGGCAGCAACATTTGAGATCAAGTTCTTAAACTCTTGATTTATCCCCAAGCAGCAGGACCCTTCCATCATAGCATGATGCTATGTTACTATTATGCAGCTTCACTTACCTGCATAAATACTTTTCCTATCACCACATCATCATCATCCTTAAATACTGTGCTAAACACCACGGTGACTCGATCCTTTTTGGCTTCCACGTACCTGACAAATGTACCAAGTTCTTATTATAATGTACAAAGCAATATAGCGCATGATAAAAAAAGATAAGGGTAGGACAAGTAAAAGGAAAGTGATACACATACGAAATGTCTACATTTTTATTTAAGAGATATACAGTAGTCTTATATATTGGGTGTTGAATCATAAAGGCATGATTCAGCAAAAGACAGAATTTTCCTTTGTGGGTGCACTCTTATATAAGACAAAGTTGTATAAAATGTAACTTTTAATGAAATCTTTTTAAAAAGTTGTATTGTAGACTAAGAGAACATACAGGACATTCCTGCAGATAATTTGAACAAATATATTACTGCAGTATTATTCTCCTTTATTGGATAATTTAATTTTATTTAGAAGTTTGGCTCAATTAATGTATGAAGCCTGTTAATTAGCAACACACATTTCTATTATTGTTAAAGTTTTAACAGCTTTCATTAATTACATGTTGCATTGATACATATGTTATATTTCACTTTTTTGTTCAATAAATGACCTATTATTACTATTGTAACCAATCTTCTCTTCTATAGATTGCAACATTAGTTTCTAATTTTTTGACACTGATCAGGTTTCTCATTCCTACAAAATATGCACTTATAATCTCAAGATCACAATCTATATATAGGATTGGTTATGTACTGCAAATAATCACATCTCCATAATTTACCCTTGTTTTACATTAAAGGGGAATTCCCCAAATATATTGTGTGAATATGTTCCTTTAGCTGGTATCCTATCTCAATATGTAATCCCTTGTTCTACTGTCCTCATAAACAATAGGAAAATATTGTGCCCAGACTAATTAGTTCAATTCAAGACACACTGCACAATGCAGTCTATATACATGCCAGTGGATGTTTACAGTCATATAAATGTATAAATAACAGATCCCCTTAATCTAAAAAATATCAAGGTGTTAGATCACATCAGAAAAATGTATATAAATATTATTCTTGGCGTAATCTATGCATAGACATGTGGCCATCGTGTATTAAATAAACAACCAGTTAAAATGTAAAACAAAAAGTGCTCTCATTCGGTGTTTGAAATAGTTACTGAAATCTCTGGCTATCCCTCCAGACGTTGGCTACTCTATTATTCACAGGAGGATATAATAAACGGTTTCAATCACTCACATGGTCTCATCATCGCGGTAGTGAATAACCGCTCTCCTCTCACCATCCTTTCCCTCTTCCTGAAACCTGAAGTACTTTTCAAATACAGAGGCAAAGCAGTTCCTCTTGAGCATGCCAGCCTGGTGAATAACAGACTCTCGGTTTGGAGGCAGGGAATCCAGGTCGTACAGCAATGACACATTGTAACCTGGATGGGTTAGTGAATACATCATATTTGATATTGTGACAGTCCTGCACTCAACCCTATTATAGCTACAGTTATATCCAAAATCCAAAGAAGCTTCAGATGTAGAATATTGGCTTTCCCAGTCAAGAAATGGTTCCAGTGGCACAAATATGTAACAGAGAAATGCAATTCCAATATTTAAATTGTGTGACACCGTGTATACTATATAATACCTAGGATATCAGGCCAGCAAGGTGTATACCATATAGTACATAGGATTTCAGGGTGACACTGTATATACTATATAGTACCAGGTTTTCAGGGTGGCCTGACCTTTATCGGCCTTTAGGTCGATTGTCCTCATATATTGCATGGACTTTCTTTCATGCTTGTAATCTAGGAGATGTACTATTTTCACTTAATAGCCAATTGTGTGGGACCTGCATACACTTTTTCTCTTTTCTGTACCCTACTTGTTACCGGTTAAAAAACAATAACAATTATTAAAACAATAAAAAAATAAATATCTGTACATGAGCTGACCCAGCTGTTCTATGGGGCACAGTTAATAAACCCATCACATGAATATTATTTAAAAGATAAAATAAAAGAATTGGTGAAATGCAAATATGTCATCATGGGCTCTACTCTGCCTCCTGCATGTGCAGAAGCATCTCGCTTAAAGATAACTTGTCTCCAGATTCTTGAATTGTTTAAACAGTGGCCCCATTAGCCTAGCTTCAAGGTGAGTTGTGTAACGTATAATGCTCTCCCACAGGATGCTACACCATATGTTGGCTATAGGTGACCAGGATAGGTGATCAGCTACTTTACACGATCTCTCATAGACATTAGGGTCTCAGAAGAATACCCATAAATGCTATGCAAAGTATAAATAAAATGGGAATTCAGCACTTGCTGAAGGGATCTCTTTAAACAAATGACCTGTAACATCTAATAAGAAGATCATACCGGGTTCAGTAGGCACCAGAAAGTTTCCATAGACCTTGTTCAGGACCTGTCAAAGTAGAGACACAGATGGAAGACTCAGATAAAGGTATTTCCTGGTTCCTTAATAAAAAAAACAATGTTACATTGTGGATTTACTTAAACCACAGAACAAGGAACAATGCAATATTATCCAATATCCTCAGGCCTATTACCGCTATACACAGACATATTTAAACAGGAGTGGATGAATATGTGTAATACATTTAACGGGCTCCATCACAATACTGATTTTAAAATTTAGGAAAGAAAAGTATTGTGCATTTAGCTGCAGGTTTATGCTGGTACCTTTCTGGAACTAGAATGACAATGATGTATGAAGCTCTGGAAAGTGATAAAGTGCAGAGTGATAAACAACCAATCAGCTCCTAACAGACATGTTACAGGCTGCGTTTGAAAAATGACAGTTGGAAGCTGATTGGTTGGTTGTTTAACACTCTCCACTTTGTCGCTTCCCAGAGCTTCATACATCTTCCACAATATCCCTTATCCCAAGAGCAGGAACAGAGCAGGGTCTGCATATCAGTAATGACAGATACCTACTGTAAGTAGAGAGTCTATCACTCTCTCATTCTGGGAAATGGAGGATGCATCCCTGTGCCCGCAAAGGCAGAAAGGTCTGTCAAAATAAGTGACCCCCTAGTGATATAAATACACAGATGAAAAGCACAGCTGGCAGCGATACAGGTTGTATAGAATGATAGCAAGTGAACAAAAATAAAAGTCCTCTGATATGGTGACACCAACTTAAAAGTATTTTTTTCAGCAATTTTATGGATTTTAAATAAATGGTCAGATCACATTTGGTGGCGTCTCCACACACTTATGCTAGCTCAATGTAACTTGGTTACAGACAGTTCTAGGAACCACTTAAGTACAGCCGACATGCGGATAGAGATACGGCTGAAGATCCACTGTCAAAGTATAAATAGATTAACTTTTTATGTGTAAAGTTAAGATGTATGCAAGTTAATAATGATGGTGATGTCCCTTAAAGTATGTAACCATACGTGTAGGTATGAATAACTGCTCATATATTGTATTGTGTATGTACAGCTGTCTATAGGGTACAGACCGGCTTTAAAAAGGGAAAAGCTGGGAACACTTTCTAAGATGTCCATTTAGCCCCTTCAAAATTTATCATAAAACGGTTTAATTTGCAACAGGAATGTTCAAAGACTAATGGGAAACATTTATCTGTTTTACATGTACTGGAAAGACAAGTTTTTTTGTGTCTTTATTTTATTTGGTAGTCTTGCAGGTATATCTTAGCATAAGAATATACACATTTGTAAAAATGATTGCGTGCCGAGGCCTTTGCCAGTTTCCACTGTTCAGCAATAAACATACACTACAGGGTAGAATGGTACAGAGACAAAGGGACAAATGAACATGGGTGGGCCACATTACTCCCACATTGAACTAAATGCGTATAACAGCCTATATGCAGAGTTGTATGCATCTACAGTATGCACAGCCAGACCACGACCATGCATACGTTTGGTTTCATAACAATCATCATCAGTGCTCATTTGCACCAGCCGTACACTTGCATCTGAAAACATTCTTATTTACATAGAACTGTGTATTGCCTGCAATTTCATCGACACGCCCTCTCAGAACTTGTGAGAACGCCCAGCTACAACCCAGTTCTGCCTACTAATTACAAGTGGAGACACAACCATAACACGTACAACACAGCACCACCCATGGCTTGGACGGATGTGCAGTACGTAAGATACACTCTGCACAATAGGGAGTCCATTTGCAATCACTGAATAGATATATAGACACTGCCTAAGACAGGAGACCGCATTGCCTGAGCCTGAACATTCCTGCAGCTTTCAGTGTATAGACTCAGTGTTACAGGACAGCTCAGGAAGTATGACACGCTTCCTCCTCTCTGACCACACTGCTGCCTGCAGACTATTTTCTTCCATAAAAGGTTCTTTCCTGCCATCACACACAGCACAGAGAACGCAACACTGCTCAGCACTACACAACTACAGTACATGACTGGACGGGGGACGGGCAACTCTACAAACATACACATGCAGGAAATGAGCCTGTCAGTTGTGTATAGGGACAGCGTATTCTAACATGCTGAATAGCTAAAAATAGCAAGTAATGCTAATCCTGCCAATCTAAAAGAAAAGGTGATATGAAGGGACAGGAAAAATATAAGAGGTATGTCAGATTAAATCAGATATAAGGGAATGGTCAAATGTTTCCATGAAAACTGTAAACAAAACAATAATGATGAATAAAATGCAAAGCACCAATGAACATTTAAACAGAAAGGGAATTTAAAAGTAGTCAGAGGAACATTTAATATAAAACATCTGGTGCCTTAAGTGCTCTGTTCCCTCCTACAACAAAGCCCTCTCACTAGTCACAAGGAGATGCTCCGTTCCCTCCTACAACAAAGCCCTCTCACTAGTCACAAGCAGATGCTCCGTTCCCTCCTACAACAAAGCCCTCTCACTAGTCACAAGGAGATGCTCCGTTCCCTCCTACAACAAAGCCCTCTCACTAGTCACAAGCAGATGCTCCGTTCCCTCCTACAACAAAGCCCTCTCACTAGTCACAAGCAGATGCTCCGTTCCCTCCTACAACAAAGCCCTCTCACTAGTCACAAGCAGATGCTCCGTTCCCTCCTACAACAAAGCCCTCTCATTAGTCACAAGGAGATGCTCTGTTCCCTCCTACAACAAAGCCCTCTCACTAGTCACAAGGAGATGCTCCGTTCCCTCCTACAACAAAGCCCTCTCACTAGTCACAAGCAGATGCTCTGTTCCCTCCTACAAAAAAGCCCTCTCACTAGTCACAAGGAGATGCTCCGTTCCCTCCTACAACAAAGCCCTCTCACTAGTCACAAGGAGATGCTGAACCTGCCGAGATAAATTTACCACAAATTTTACCAATTAGGAATAATTAGTAATGTGTTCCTATCTGGCAGTATAACACCTATGGCCATGTACTGAATGGTGCAAAATACCTGTTACAAGCAAACACAAATCCTTGTATGGTAACTACACTTCTAACTACTTACAAAATGCGTTCTTAATCCCCCCTGCAGCTTAGAGCACCAAGTACTAATAATGCTTGTGATTACTGCAAGCAACGTTACAATTTACACAAACACTTGGGAGAAAGAATATGTAAGGGTCCATTCACTTACATTATTATTGTACTATCAGTGTTATAGAGCGTTTACCAGGATTGAAGAACATGCAGAAAACGCTGGGTACTTACACCCTTGCCTAAATGCACTAAGCACATCCACCATGCCCACATTTCGGATTAATGACAATACCTTGAAAATAATATTTTTTATGATCCAACCCACACATTAGCGCCTTAAAAGCAGCAATACAGCATCACTCAAGTTCGTATGAAAACAAAAACATTGCTCGTAATATTTGCTTAACTACAACATTGAATATATGCTTAGCACAAATAACTGGCAGATGTAATTGAAGAAAAATTTATTTTCCATTTGACATCTACTCCTAAGTGGACACATCATATAATACATATGCATGACTACAAAAGAAGAATGTTCTCTGCAGACAATTGTATCCAGATGTTTCACGGTATCCTCTACCGTTATACACAGCATATATTTTCTCCTACTCAACACATTTAACTAGACACAAAGCTGTTCATATCTGAACATGCCAGGTCTGGGATGCAACAATGGGGTACGGGATCAGGGAGAGGACTGCATACTTCAGGCTCTTTGAATAAATACAGTTTGTATGGAAGGTACATGCTAGATACACTTCTAATTAATGTCACTAGAAATCGATTAGAAAACATGGGAGGCCTGTTTGTAAACATATAAAACTCCTAAAAAAAAAAATAAAATATAATTTTGAAAAAAAACAGAAATGTTAATTATAAGTATACTGGTTTAGAGTATAATCAGTATGGTGTGCACATGTGAATGTCTAACCTAATGCAGAATAACTGTCGTCATGCCTTCCAGAACAGAAGACACTCAGAGACAGACTGTAATCCCCACTAGTACTCTGTTACACGGGAGGGCTATAGGTATTCAGAATAAGCTTCAAATAAGGGATCGGAATAGAATAATGATACTGAATGTATCGCCCTCACATACTCCTTCCTGATGGGAATAGTTGGAAAAACACACACACACAAAAAGATGATTGTAGGTATGGGTTTCCTAGATAACTCATATACCTACATGTCATAATACTGCACCCGAAGCTGCCTTCTCCTGCATGCTGTCCCCTAGAGCATACACGCACACACACGCACACTTCCAAAGTTTCAGTGGTAAAACAATGTTTCGGTTTTGATTTTTAGTGGCATCGATGTGGATAGTCTGATGTTGGAATACATACATAGTCACTGATGACAGAGACTATGTAGACACGAGAAAAATCTGACTTAAATATACACTCTCTATCTTGAATGTGCAACTGTAAGCACATGTACTGTAGGCCTTCTTAAAATAATGTTTGAAGCAAAAGCACTCGCCTCATCAGTGCCATGTTCCTGCAGCTCTTTGTAGAACTTCAGAGAAATGCTGATCATCACTTTCGCCTTGTCTCCATTTGGGTTAGAGATGTGGTAAAGAACGCCATCGAAATCTGAGACAGAACATAAGTAGCAAATGAAAAGATAAAAGCAGGGATGAGCAATACAGATATTAAGTCTTGTACACAAAGGAGGTCACGATCATTGCATCAATAAATATTATCTATCCATCCACAGCAGTGAAAACACAGCTAATAATGATAATGGTGGCCAATCACAGATTATATGACAGAGGGCCAAGACTTATTGCTATATTCATGTTTCTCAATAACAGCTCTGTGTACTGCCACATCGTTGCTCCGACTTGCCGCGAGTCGACCGTGCGTCTTGTTTGCTCCCGCGGTCCATAGCTCTGCATGGAGCGCACGCTGCCGCGGCCTGGCATACTGTGATGTACGTGGGGACGGTGCAGTCTCTACACAAGTTGTATTATGTAGAGGTAAGGTACCTAAGAGCTGGGACATTCAGTAGCTTAAATTTTTATATATAAACACATACTATAGACTAGGGGTGTTTAACATGCTGCCTTCCAGCTGTTGTGCAACTCCACATGCCAACATGCTCTGCCACAGTTTTAGCATTCCCTAATAGCAAAACTGTGGCAGGGCATGCTGGGATGTGCAGTTCCACAACAGCTGGAGGGCAGCATGTTGAACACCCGGGGGAGAGGGAGAGGGAGATATACATACACACACACACACACACTATAGGTAAATTCAAGCCTCAAAGGCATACAGCACACACAGGATTGAGCATATGCTTCTAATGACCTACAGACCATGGGTATAATTCACTGGTGAATATTGAACGGAGTTAAAACAAATGCCTGTAATATTAGGAATTATTAAAAATAACAAACATGCCAAAAAAAAAAAAACGATTGTTTCTTTTTTTTTTATTATAACACCCGATTTTGCTATTTTGGTAACAGGGGCGTTTCTGGAGAGGAGGGGTCCCGTGTGCAGTCTCCAACACGGGGCCCCTCCTCTCCGACCGACAGCTATGCGCGGCCAGCGCCGGAGTTATAGACTCTGGGCACTAGAGTGTGCCCAGAGTCTATAGTGTATGCCTGTACTGCGCATACGACGGGAAAGTGGCCGCCGAGGCCATTTTCCAGTCGTTTTACATCGCCGGACCTCCGCACCAAACGTGGGACTCCGGAGAGGTAAGTAATATTATGTGTGCAGGGTGTGCGGTGCGGGGCCCGTGTTTCCTGCACACTCTGCACCCATTATAGATACGCCCCTGTTTGGTAATGGTAACAAAATGCTAAACATGATCTAAGTAAACAACCAATGTGCCAGAGAAGTCCTAGCTATGCTCTAAACCAGCAGTGTGATAATAATTGACACTGTTGGCTAAAGGGGCCTTATCCATTACACAACTTTTTGAATGATCCGAACAAAACCTCCTGGTTTTGGTCGGATCATTTAAAAGGTCGTCTAATGGATAGCCGGCAAGCACCAGGGATGTGCGTGCACGCTTGGTCCTTGCCGACCCCGACTATCTGTGGAACATTCTTGTCAACCTGACAACGAGCGTCAGGTTCCACATGTTCGCAGATAGGAGGTCGGTCTCCTGCACTGAATGACGTTCAGTGAACGCCGTTCAGTGCGGGCACCGCACCCGGCGACCTGAAGGACTGAACGCAAGGCTTCAATTTTTCAGGTCGCCTAATGGATAGGCCCCTTTAGTTTTTAAATCATATGCAAGGATCTTTATAGTACACATGTGCAAAAATAATTGGATGTTTCATCTACCCAAACACACAGTAACAACTGCTCAAGAACTGGGTGATCAAAATTTTCAAACGTCAATTATCACATTTCTGAATGATATTTTGATGAAGACATATGCAGAGCATAAACGTAAGATGTGAAGGAAACTGTTCCGTCCTTAATATTACAGAAAACTTGTGATTGGGCTACTATTTTTGTATAAAACCCGCTGTCACTTTATTCAGAAATTACTAGATAGTGCACTTCTTTTTATTTTTAAATCAATACATGTCTCATTAGCAGACAAGAGGCAGCTGTACAAACATTACCTGCAAAGGTCACCTCCACAGCCTCTGGTTTATTCCTACAAGAGAAAAAGTGATAAATAACAGTTATATAGCAAATAAACTTCTGTTTTAAGAAAGTTAATAACATAATGACATCCGGTCACAGGCGACATTCATAATGTTGACACCCGAACGTGAACATGTTCACAATCCCAGAATGCAGAACAGTTTAGGCGTCAACGGGAGGGATAAGGTTAGGCACTAGGGGAAGGGAGTTTAGGTTTACAGGGAAAAATACTCACCAGAACGCCACTCCATCAGACATCTGTGCAGGAACTGCTCATCACATGATCATTGGGACCCAGAAGATGGCGCTGGAGACACCACTGCCGCCAGGGACGTTATGTCAACATTCTAACATGTCACCCGTGTCCACATGAAGAATGTCAACATGGTCATTGTCGACTTGCTAAGCATGTTGACATGATAACGTGTCATAACATACCACACCCAATATAAAATATTTACAGTGGAAATGTTTTCCAGTTCCTTTTAGGCAACCTCACAGTAACCTTAATGGTAGAGTCTACTAGGGTCCCAAACAAGTTCAACCATATAGAAGCCATAAGCAAGAATATTATGTCTTTAACAAAAACCCTTAAGGTTTTAATCTGTCATTTATGAGGCTTATACCAGATGAATGAATGACAACACTCCAAAAATTAAATAAATCTTGTGAAGTATGCAGAAGACCAGATAATATTGTCACATTTTCAGCACGTGAAATGGATTCAATTGCATTTTAATTTAGTAAAACTGTAAAGAATATTTAAATATTAGGAATGTGTAATCCAAATGCATCGATCTGCAACTTTAGAATGGTTGCATTCTAGATAAATAGAAGGTGCTTAACAGTTGCAGACCTGCAGACTTTTAGAAGCACTGATTAAACCTTATTACACCTCATAAAACTGCTTTAGGTAGCGCTGATAGCATAAGTGCTTGTATGCTAGCAGCACAGGACAACTTGTACCAGCATGCACAGCTGAAGGGGGAACTAAGTAACAGGCTTGACAGGACTTGTACTAAAATGCAACCAAGATGAGGAAGTAACACACCAGGTTTCCTTCAAAACAGATAAATCTATACATACTAATTTGCATGCTTAGGAAGCATGTGCAGGTGGTGGTAAAAAATTTTCATGAACATTCATGGATGCAAATGTATAGTAGGTGTATAATTAATTACATGTTACAGCATTTCCTCAAAAAAGATAAGAAACTGGCGATTTTGGGAATACAAATCTAAACACACACATAAGTTACAACCTCTTCATAGATTCTCATTTCCCCATCTGATTAATTGTAACTTCAGAAACTTACTCACAGGTGCCCCTGAACCAGGCCAAGACACACACCCATCTATGGCCAAGTCGCGTTCCTGCACACACATATTTCCCAGAACTACACACCTACCGATTCTGACATCCCCCCAGTGCTCGGATCCCCACTCACAGCCAGGTAGCCCCTCAGTGCTCGGATCCCCACTCACAGCCAGGTAGCCCCTCAGTGCCCCGATCCCCACTCACAGCCAGGTAGCCCCTCAGTGCCCCGATCCCCACTCACAGCCAGGTAGCCCCTCAGTGCCCCGATCCCCACTCACAGCCAGGTAGCCCCTCAGTGCCCCGATCCCCACTCACAGCCAGGTAGCCCCTCAGTGCCCCGATCCCCACTCACAGCCAGGTAGCCCCTCAGTGCCCCGATCCCCACTCACAGCCAGGTAGCCCCTCAGTGCCCCGATCCCCACTCACAGCCAGGTAGCCCCTCATTGCCCCGATCCCCACTCACAGCCAGGTAGCCCCTCATTGCCCCGATCCCCACTCACAGCCAGGTAGCCCCTCAGTGCTCGGATCCCCACTCACAGCCAGGTAGCCCCTCAGTGCTCGGATCCCCACTCACAGCCAGGTAGCCCCTCAGTGCTCGGATCCCCACTCACAGCCAGGTAGCCCCTCAGTGCTCGGATCCCCACTCACAGCCAGGTAGCCCCTCAGTGCTCGGATCCCCACTCACAGCCAGGTAGCCCCTCAGTGCTCGGATCCCCACTCACAGCCAGGTAGCCCCTCAGTGCTCGGATCCCCACTCACAGCCAGGTAGCCCCTCAGTGCTCGGATCCCCACTCACAGCCAGGTAGCCCCTCAGTGCTCGGATCCCCACTCACAGCCATGTAGCCCCTCAGTGCCGGATCCCCACTCACATCAAGGTAGCCCCTCAGTGCCCGGATCCCCACTCACATAAAAGGTAGCCCCTCAGTGCCCGGATCCCCACTCACATAAAAGGTAGCCCCTCAGTGCCCGGATCCCCACTCACATAAAGGTAGCCTCTCAGTGCCCAGATCCCCACTCACAGCCAGGTAGCCCCTCAGTGCCCGGATCCCCACTCACATCAAGGTAGCCCCTCAGTGCCCGGATCCCCACTCACATCAAGGTAGCCCCTCAGTGCCCGAATCCACACGCACACTCAAGTTCCGAGATCCCCCCCCCCCGCACAATGAGGTCATCCCCATGACTAGGATCCCCACGCACAATATGTTTCACCAGTACCAGGCTCCCCACATAAACCAAGGGCCCACTACCGGTCATTACACCTGGACTCACAGTAACCTGAACCAGCCTCGCACTCACCCGACCACAGCATTCTCGAACTTGAATGTTAGGGTATCCTCTATGATGCGATTGTTCACCTCTAGCAGGATCATGGTGGCTCCTGGTGGGGGACTTCACGGATAATTTACAGCTATGAGTCGGTGTCAGTCACTGACAGGCCGCCGCTCCCTTCCCTATCTCACCAAGAGCCACTTCCCTACAGCAAGATGGCGCCTGCCGGTAGAACTTCCGCAGTACGGCAATATGGCGCTTTCCACATACCAGTTGTTATTGATGCAGCTGCATTGAAGGGTTGCTGCTATTTCCAAGTTGGAGAAAGGACCTCTGTGACGTAGACACCACGTGACCGCTGCAGGAGGGTGGACAGCTCCTGCGTTACCATCCACTAGGGAATAGAGGGGGAATAATTATCTGTGGCGAGCGCAGCGAGCCACCGTGCCCGAAGCCACGAGCCCGCGAGGGGACACTTTTGGTCCCACGTTACCATCCCCGCCCCTCCCCCTTTCAGGCCGAGTCACGTGGGTGTGACGTCACAGGGCCATCACCCCTCTATAGTCTAGCCCTAACCCTGCAAAACCCTGCATGAAGAGGCAGAAATATGTTTGATTCCAATACAAATAATATGCATTTTAGAAATGCTTCAGTGCTTCCTCACTGTGCCGAAATCGGGGGCGTCTTTCAGATATACTAGAGTAACTTCAGATTTTCCGTACAACAAAATGACAGCAGGAGAAGGTGTACCCTACTCTAAGGGCTCCTACTGTCACAGAAAAGCTGCCTAGCAAAGTGCCTGACTGACTGAGTGTGGTCAGGTCAGGTGAAAGAAACAGGGTGTGGACACGGGCAGTGATTGTATTAGTATACCTACAAGAGGAATTCCACGAATTCCTTATGATTCCTGTGTCTGATATTTTCTTGTTCTATGCACAGGACACTGTTTCAGCTCGTATTATACGTTGAGCAGCAATTCACCATTCATAGTCCGGGGTTTATCTAAAATGCATGTCAAGTAAGGAGGAAAGATCTTTTTCGGCCAGTTTCTAATTCAGAACATGTTATATTAATACAATTTGAATTAAATCAAAGTGGATTGCTAAGTTTACATTGTATAAACAAAATTATATCTGTTATACAAATTTAAATTATATTGCATATCTCCCAACTGTCCCGATTTACAGGCACTGTCCCGCTGTCTCACCCGCGGGCAGGGGGAAGTTGGGGAGGCCATGCTAACATGTACGGAGCCTACAACATACTCTGGGGTCTATATACTAAGCAGTGCTAGGAGACAGAGTGAAAAGTGATAAGAAAGTGATAAGGTGCCAGCCAATCAGCCATGTCACAGGCTGTGTTTGAAAAATGACAGTTGGGAGCTGACTGGCTGGCACCTTATCACTTTCTTATCACTTTTCACTCTGTCTCCTAACACTGCTTAGTAACTAGACCCCTATGTTATCTGGAGACCAGCGGTGACTGTGAGTGACTGCATTGGAGTACACGGTAGGTTGCAAGCTGACTATTATTTAAACTTTGGCTACAGACTGCTTATTTATTACAAATATTTCTTCATAGATGTGGAGACAAACACCCAGGGCCGGATTTACCGCTAGCCATTCTAGGCGGAGGCCTAGGTCCCAAGGGGCCCGGCCACGGGCCCCCCCGGAATCCGGCCCTAGAGAGAGCTTGCATTTTAACGCCACCTCCTCCTTCCCTGTCTTGGTACGAGCAGGGCTCTGGATGTGCTGCTGCTGTGTCTCCTCTCACCGGCCGGTGCCAGCAGCAGCAGCACCATGTCCAGAGCCCTGCTCCTACCAGGTGGAGCGAGGAGGAGGTGGAGTTTCAGGACAGGGCCAGTGAACGCTGGCTTCTGAAGTGATCAGAGGATAAGGAAGCCTACGATCGCTTCAGAGCCAGCGTTCCCAGTGATGCATTGCTCGGGTGACGTCACCCGCGACGTGAGGAGCCTGCGCGGCCGCAACTGCTGTATCAAGTTAGATCCAATCAGTACGGCAGCGGGAGCGTCAGCCTGGACGACGGCCGCGTGGAGTCAGGTAAGTAAGGGGCGTGGCGTGGGGGACTACTACTACAGGGGCAAAGGGCACAACTAAAGGGTCACTACTACTACTACAGGGGCACAACTTTAAAGGGCACAACTACAGGGGCACTACTACTACAGGGGCACTACTTTAAAGGTCACAACTACAGGAGCACTTTTTTAAAGGTTACAACTACAGGGCCACTACTACTACTTAAGGGGCACTACTTTAAAGGGCACAACTACAGGGGGCAATACATATGGGCACAACTACAGGGGGCACTGCATATGGGCACAACTACAGGGGGCCCTGCATAATGGCCACTGCTACAGGGGGCATTGCATAAGGGGCCCTGCTTAATGGGCACTGCTACAGAGGGCATTGCATAAGGGGCCCTGCTTAATGGGCACTGCTACAGAGGGCATTGCATAAGGGGCCCTGCTTAATGGGCACTGCTACAGATGGCATTGCATAAGGGACGCTGCTACAGGGGCATTGCATATTGAGCAGTACGACGGGGCATTGAATAATGGGCAGTGCTACAGTGGGCATTGCATAAAGGGCACTGCTACAGGGGGCATTGCATAAGGGGCACTAGTACAGGGGCATTGCATGAGGGGGGTGATCTATGCTGAGACGGGAGGGGTCAGTGAAAGAGCGGGTCTGTGCTGTGAGGGGAGGAGGGGGGGTTCTGTGCTGTGAATCAGAAATTAAAATATAGTGCTATGCCATGTTTGAGAGAGGGGGCCCCCAAAACTGGTATCTTGCCTAGGGCCCCATGAGATCTAAATCCGTCTCTGCAAACACCTCAGGAAAAGTGGGGAGTGCATTCAATTGGAGCCACAATTACAGTTTTATAAAGGCTCCACCGATCCCTACATATATGTCTATATACTAGGGGTGTGCACCGGCCACTTTTCGTGTTTTGTGTTTTGGTTTTGGATCTGGATCTTTCTTCGTGTTTTGGATCTGGATTGGTTTTGCCAAAACCACCCTTCCGTGTTTTGGGTTCTGGGTTTTGTGTTTTGGATCTGTATTTTTTTTTTAAAAAGCATAAAAACAGCTAAAATCACAGAATTTGTTGGTTTCTCTGCTCCTATGCTATTATTAACCTCAATAACCTTAATTTCCACTCATTTCCAGTCTATTCTGAACACCTCACACCTCACAATAGTGTTTTCATGTCCAAAAGGTTGCACCGAGGTAGCTGGATGACTATGCTAAGCGACACGAGTGGGCGGCACAAACACGTGACCCATCTAGGAGTGACACTGCAGTGGCAGACAGGATGGCAGTTAGAAAAACTAGGCCCCAAACTGTACATAATGCAAAGAAAAAAAAGAAGTGCAAGATGGAATTGTCCTTGGGCCCTCCCACCCACCCTTATGTTGTATAAACAGGACATGCACACTTTAACAAATCAATCATTTCAGCGCCAGGGTCTGCCACACAACTGTGGCTGAAATGATTGGTTCGTTTGGGCCCCCACAAAACAAGCTGGCAATTAATGTGTCCCTGCACAAACTGGCTCTACGGAGGCAAGATGTCATCCTCATCCTCCTCATCCACCGATTCCTCACCCTCTTCAGTGTGTACATCCTCATCCTCACAAAGTATTAACTCGTCCCCACTTGAATCCACCACCACAGGTCCCTCTGTACCTTCTGGAGGCTGGTCTCCCTGGAAGAGCTGATAATTCATTTTGATGAACATCATCTTCTCCACATTCTGTGGAAGCAACCTCCTACGCCTTTCGCTGACAAGGTTCCCGGCTGCACTAAACACTCTTTCGGAGTACACACTGGAGGGGGGGCAACTCAGGTAAAATAGAGCCAGCTTGTACAGGGGCCTCCAAATTGCCTCTTTTTCCTGCCAGTACAGGTATGGACTGTCTGACATGCCTACTTGGATGCTGTCACCGATGTAATCCTCCACCATTCTGTCAATGGTGACAGTATCATATGCAGTGACAGTAGACATGTCAGAAATTGTTGCCAGGTCCTTCAGTCCGGACCAGATGTCCAAACTTGGTCCTGCCTGCCCTGCATCACCGCCAGCGGGTTGCTTAGGATACCTAAGTTTTTTCCTGGCAGCCCCAGTTGCGGGAGAAAATGAAGAAGGAGCCGTTGACGTGTCACGTTCCGCTTCAGCTGACAGTGTGTTCACCAGCAGGTCTTTGCACCTCTGCAGGCTTGTGTCGGCCGGAAAGAGAGACACCACATAGGCTTTAAACCTAGGATCAAGCACGGTGGCCAAAATGTAGTGGTCTGATTTCAACAGATTGACCACCCTGGAATCCTGGCAAAGCGAATGAAGGGCTTCATCCACAAGTCCCACATGCCGAGCGGAATCGCTCCGTCTTAGCTCCTCCTTCACTTTCTCCAGCTGCTTCTGCAAAAGCCTGATGAGGGGAATGACCTGACTCAAGCTGGCTGTGTCTGAACTGACTTCACGTGTGGCAAGTTCGAAGGGCTGGAGAACCTTGCACAACACGGAAATCATTCTCCACTGCGCTTGAGTCAGGTGCATACCCCCTCCTTTGCCTATGTCATAGGTGGATGTATAGGCTTGTATGGCCTTTTGCTGCTCCTCCATCCTCTGAAGCATATAGAGGGTTGAGTTCCACTGCGTCACAACCTCTTGCTTCAGGTGATGGCGGGGCAGGTTCAAGAGTGTTTGCTGGCGCTCCAGTCTTCGGCACGCAGTCGCTGAATGGCGAAAGTGGCCAGAAATTTTTCGGGCCACCCAAAGCGTCTCCTGCACGCCCCTGTCGCTTTTCAGAAAATTCTGCACCACCAAGTTTATTGTGTGAGCAAAACATGGGACGTGCTGGAATTTGCCCAGATGTAATGCCCGCACAATATTGGTGGCGTTGTCAGATATCACAAATCCCCAGGAGAGTCTAAGTGGGGTAAGCCACTGGGCGATGATTTCCCTCAGTTTCTCTAAGAGGTTGTCGGCGGTGTGCCTCTTACTGAAACCGGTGATACACAGCGTAGCCTGCCTTGTAACGAGCTGGCGTTTCTGAGATGCTGCTACTGGTGACGCTGCTGCTGTTGCTGCGTAAGGTGATACATCTACCCAGTGGGCTGTCACAGTCATATAGTCCTTAGTCTGCCCTGTTCCACTTGTCCACATGTCCGTGGTTAAGTGGACATTGTGTACAACGGCATTTTTCAGGACACTGAGGACACTTTTTCTGACGTTTCTGTACAGTCTCGGTATCGCCTGCCTAGTGAAGTGGAATCTAGACGGGATTTGGAACCGGGGACACACTACCTCCATCAATTGTCTAAATCCCACTGCACTAATGGCGGATACCGGACGCACGTCTAACACCAACATAGCAGTCAAGGCCTCAGTTATACGTTTTGCTTCAGGATGACTGCTGTCGTACTTCATCCTCCTCGCTAAGGACTGTTGGAGGGTCAATTGTTTAGTAAAAGTAGTGGTGTTCCTACTTCCTCTCTGGGATGATGAACGACTCCCAGCAGCAGCAACAGCAGCAGCGGCAGCAGTAGGCGTAGCAATGCAGGATCCTCCAGAGGAATCCCGGATAGGAGAGTCAGTCATGCCAGTGACATGGCCTGCAGGACTACTTCCGATCCTGACTAAGGAGGAAATTGACGAGGAGGGAGTTGACGGTGTGGTTTGCAGGCGCTTGGATACAACAGGACAACGGGATTTAGGTGTCCCTGGACTGCTTACGGTCTTAGCCAAAGTTTCTGAACTTGACAGTAACTTTTTATGAACGCGCTGCAGGTGCCGTATAAGGGAGGATGTTCCTAAGTGGTTGACGTCCCTACCCCTACTTATTTCACCTTTACATATGGTACATATGGCAAGACAGTTGTTGTACGGATTTGGATAGAAATATTGCCAGACCAAAGAGGTGGAATGTTTGGTCTTCTGCCCAGGCATGACCGTGATGGGCTTTTTCATCCCACGGACAACAACTGTCTCCCCCGGAGCCTGATTTAAACAAACCACATCACCATCAGAATCCTCCTCGCCAACTTCCTCCTCAGCGCCAGCTACACCAGTATCCTCATCCTGTTGTACTTCAACAGTGACATCTTCAATTTGCATATCAGCAAGTGGACTGTGGGTGCTCCTTTCAGCACTTGCAGGGGGCGTGCAAATGGTGGAAAGAGCCACCTCTTCCCGTCCAGTGCTGGGAAGGTCAGGCATCGCAACCACCACCACACTTGGACTCTCCTTGGGGATTTGTGATATCTTCTTAGAAAGCACAGTTCTTCGCTGTGCTTTTGCCAGCTTAACTCTTTTGATTTTTTTAGTCTGAGGAGGGCTTCCATCGTCATGTGAAGCTGAACCACTAGTCATGAACATACTAGGGATCGACCTTAGCCGTTCCTTGCCACTCCGTGTCGTAAATGGCATATTGGCAAGTTTACGTTTCTCTTCAGCTGATTTAAATGTCTTTTTCAAGGTCATTTTCCTGAACTTTGCCATTTGGGATTGTATGTGCCCTCTACTATGACATTGGGCATCGGCCTTGGCAGACGACGTTGATGGCATGTTATCGTCTATGTCATGACTAGTGGCAGCAGCTTCAGCACTAGGAGGAAGTGGTTCTTGATCTTTCTCTATTTTATTTTTATCGGAGAAAGTTTGGTCCTCCATTTATGTTATACCGATTTGATATATACGTGCGGCTAAACACAGAAAATAATTTTTTTTTTGGTTTGGACTGGAGTGTACTTTGTGGGTTACAGCACCCTTTAACGGTCAAGCCAGCCGGCCCTTTACTTATGACACAGGCGCACTCTTGGCACTACTTTGTTGATGCACGTGCGGCTACTGCGCACACATTCACAAACACAGAAAATAATTTTTTTTTGGTTTGGACTGGAGTGTACTTTCGGGGGTTACAGCACCCTTAACGGTCAAGCCAGCCGGCCCTTTACTTATGACACAGGCGCACGCTTGGCACTACTTTGTTGATGCACGTGCGGCTACTGCGCACACAATTCACAAACACAGAAAATAATTTTTTTTGGGTTTGGACTGGAGTGTACTTTCGGGGGTTACAGCACCCTTTAACGGTCAAGCCAGCCGGCCCTTTACTTATGACACAGGCGCACGCTTGGCACTACTTTGTTGATGCACGTGCGGCTACTGCGCACACAATTCACAAACACAGAAAATAATTTTTTTTTTGGTTTGGACTGGAGTGTACTTTGGGGGTTACAGCACCCTTTAACGGTCAAGCCAGCCGGCCCTTTACTTATGACACAGGCGCACGCTTGGCACTACTTTGTTGATGCACGTGCGGCTACTGCGCACACAATTCACAAACACAGAAAATAATTTTTTTTGGGTTTGGACTGGAGTGTACTTTCGGGGGTTACAGCACCCTTTAACGGTCAAGCCAGCCGGCCCTTTACTTATGACACAGGCGCACGCTTGGCACTACTTTGTTGATGCACGTGCGGCTACTGCGCACACAATTCACAAACACAGAAAATAATTTTTTTTTGGTTTGGACTGGAGTGTACTTTCGGGGGTTACAGCACCCTTTAACGGTCAAGCCAGCCGGCCCTTTACTTATGACACAGGCGCACGCTTGGCACTACTTTGTTGATGCACGTGCGGCTACTGCGCACACAATTCACAAACACAGAAAATAATTTTTTTTTGGTTTGGACTGGAGTGTACTTTCGGGGGTTACAGCACCCTTTAATGGTCAAGCCAGCCGGCCCTTTACTTATGACACAGGCGCACGCTTGGCACTACTTTGTTGATGCACGTGCGGCTACTGCGCACACAATTCACAAACACAGAAAATATTTTTTTTTTGGTTTGGACTGGAGTGTACTTTCGGGGGTTACAGCACCCTTTAACGGTCAAGCCAGCCGGCCCTTTACTTATGACACAGGCGCACGCTTGGCACTACTTTGTTGATGCACGTGCGGCTACTGCGCACACAATTCACAAACACAGAAAATATATTATTTTTTTAGCACTTGGGGGGAGCACCCCTGATGGACAGAGCACCCCCTGGACAACACTACAGCACTCCTTTAGGACTGGGACACTGCACAGGACTTTGGAGTGGACACAGCCCCTATGGAGAACTGACTGCACAACACAGTCCAGCCAGCCCCTATGGACTTTGAAGTAGTGGACACAGCCCCTATTAACAACAGCAGCACAGCACAACACAGCCAGCCCCTATGGACTTTGAAGTAGTGGACAACAGCAGCACTACACTACACTACACTACACAGCCCTAACTCCCACCCTCCCTCTTCACTGTCCACAGCCGAGTGAGAAAATGGCGCCGACGCGGGTACCTTATATAGGATCCAAAACCCGCGAGACTCGGAAGGCGGGATGATGACGTTTTGCCTCGATTTCAGATCCGAGTCAGGCGGGAAAAGTCGAGCCTGACTCGGATCGGACTCGGATCGGGGGTGTTCGGATTTCAGAAATCCGAACCCGCTCACCCCTACTATATACACAGTCAAAATAGACTTTTTCACCAAGTGGTTTTAAATATATTCCCCGATTTGGACATTGCATACATTACATACATATATTAGTATCCTTGGAATTTATTGCTGTTTTACAAAAGAAAGGTTATTTTGCATATATATGGGAATATTGTATGAATAATAATAAGTAGCTTTTGTGAGAAGGATGCTTACTTAGATATTAATGTGAATTGGAATTTTATCATGTGTTTTTTTAATAAGTAAGATTTCTTATTGAATCATTGTGTTCTATTATTCACCACCACAGCTCTGTATAAATTCTGTGTTTTTTATTCTGGGCTGGCTACCCATTTACAGCTGCTTTTAGTGGTGATTACAGAGATCCCTCCCTCCCAGCGCCTAGTCATAGCTTTTGTTACAATGGTATTGTGCTTGGACCAACAAGGTTTTGGACATGAAATAGGATGGTAAAGTGGGCACAGGCACCAGATTCTATACAATTAAATGGGATTCGATCAAAATCCTGACAGACAGGATGCAAGCACTTAGAATGCCAAAATCCAGACACCTGTCAGAATCCCAGCAGCGGCATTCCAATTGTAAGTACTTGGGTTGGGGGAGGGTTAGGCACTAAGGGGGGAGGGTTAGGATTAGGGTGCAGGGAAGGGGAGGTTAGGTTTAGGCACCTGGGTGGGAGAGGAGGTTTAGGATACTGACTGACAAGTGTCGGTATCCTTACCCTGTCGGGATGCCGGTGGCGGGATTCTGACCACCGGGATCCCGAGCTTACCCAATAATGCCAGCGAGAGGGTGGAGGGTGAGCTTTTCCACTGCAGCCAGCAGGAAGGGAGCAGGGCTGCGCTCTGGGCAACAGCACTGCTAGCCCATGCTTGCCCAAAACCTTGCTGGGCCAAGCACAAAATTGAATTTGTGTAACAGACACTCCTTTTTGTTTATACAATGTAAACTTAGTGATCCAACTTGATTTAATTGTTTTAAGACAACATGTTCTGAATAAGAAGCTGGAGCATGAATAAGAAGTGACTAAAAAGCTGGAGTGTGAATAAGAGGCTGGCCGAATAAGAAGCTGCTTTCAGCCTTGTAGAAAAGGACATTTTTGGAGACATTGTACAGTTTAGAAAAATAACTTTTATTCAATATATATTTAAAATAAGAGTTCTAAGCAGGGCCAGAATGCCAGAAGGGCTGATAACCTCAGGGCTGGCTCGAGGAGGGCGGAAGTGCCCCCGCCATCCAGCCCATGCTGCCGGATACATGATATGTGCTCAGGGGGAGGGAAGGGGTGGCGGCAGTGATGGGTCGAGAAGAGACAGGGCATGTCATGAGGCCAGGCCCCCGTGACTTGTGGCACGCCCCCTTGAAACTTATACACGCTCCCTTTACCTAAGACGCCCGCACAGCCACAGTCCATCCCTGGTTCTGTTCTGATTAAAAGTAGGAGTAACCTTCCTTCCAACAGCCAAATACCGAGTTAAGGTTTAGGCAACCACATACCTCCCAACTTTTGTCTACCTGGATACAGGACATTGCATGCGCCAAAGGTATGCAACCTAAAAGGCAGAGCAGGGCTGGAGTTTTGCAACCCCCCCTATTCACGCCACTGTGGGGGCAAGCCCAGCACTCTCCAAGATGCTCAGAACTCTCAGAGGCGCCCCGTACACGACATCTATTCTATTCTCCCACTCAGTGCCAGATTAAGGTCCTCATGGGCCTGCAGTTGAAATTTATGAAGGGCCTATTGTGTGCCGCCGCAGGGGGTGTGACTAGTGCCCTATGGGTGTGTGGTCTGTTCTGTGGGGTGTGGCTAGCACCATGGAAGGCATAGCTACCCGCCTACCTTCAACCACCTCAATCTCCCTCCCTATTTGCTAATATGAAGTATAGATCACCTGTTATGTTATTGACCACTGAGTAAAAAAATAAATAATAAAAACACAATCTATGGTTATTAATAAAATGCAACAATTTTTATCTTATTAGCAGAAATATACCTGAAAATTATAAATTTGACATTGGAGCGCCATATATTCTACCTTTAGCAGACTGGCAGAGATCCATTGGGTCCCCTCCCCATCCCCCACAAAAAAATAACTGTTAGACTTTTAAATTTATGATACAAGAAATCAAAAGCTGACAGACCATTTTTGTGCGCAGTAATAGCCACCTCCAGTGCTTAAAGTGGTCCTAGAGAAGAGGTATAACTCACACCCCCCCCCCCCACATTGGAGATGCTTTACTAAAGGGACGGTGCATGACAAAAAAGGGGCGTGGTTTAAAAAGAAAGAAGTGTGGTCACATAATAGTATTCCCAATTCAAATTACGCCACACAGTAGCACAATCTTATTCAGAATTGTAAGTATCTAAAAAGAGCGCTTGTACAGTAGGTAAAATGGATCTGAATAAAAGTTGATTCAAAAGCGGCATAAGAGTAAAAGTAATAAAAGAAAATAGTAAGTCAAAAGGGATAAAGGGTAAAAGATGAAATGTGAATAGAAATAAAGTGAAATAATAATATTCGGGCAATGCTGTGAAACAAAACTTGAAAGTTAGAGATTGTGGTATTAACCACTATATGTTTATAGCTTTTTTAACGGTTATTTGTGTGGAGCTGGGCCTTGGGAGTTGTAGATATTGCGGGCTCTGAGGGCGGTGTCACTTGCAGGTTCTAATTAGCTGACCCTAATCTTACCTTTGTCTCCTGGCAGCGGTCACCTCTTCCTCCTCGTAGCGATGCGGTGATGTCCCGGGTCCCTGTCGGCGTCTTCCGTCCGCCGGAAGTTGACAAGATCACACATCCGGTTCGGCGTCAATCGGCTTTCCCACCATCCAACGCGTTTCATGCGGTAATGCACTTTGTCAAGGATGGTTCAACCTTGTGGGTGATCCCTATTTATACCAGGGTGTTTAAAAAAACTTTATTGGGTCCTCCCCCGGATTATCTGTTTGAAGAAGCGGTAAGCACATATTTAGGTGCTTGTATTTAAAATAACCAGCATTGCCCTCAAAATAAAATAAAAATTAAAAAATTATGATGAATGAGAAAATAAATAAAATAAAATGAATAAAAGATAAAATACATCAAATTAATACAATTAAAATGAAAAAATGTAAATAAAAAGTTAAAATAAAATGAGTAAGAGATATAGATAAAATAAAAGTAAAAGCAATAGAGTAAAGAAATCTAAATTTGTGGGAAAAGGTAAAGATCTGATGGGGTTTTTTTGTTTTTTTTCCCTCTAACTTTTAAGAACGATAAATTGGTAACACCATATCACATATGGATCACACCAGTGGCATGATAAATGCCTCACTATATATATGTGTATTAATACTTGTGTCCAGACCAATCCCCACAAAATTGTACATACTCAGAAATTACTAACCTTGTCGCACACAGTGAGTACTCAAGCTGCGTATGCCGTTGCAGTGGCTAATTTATGCACGCCCAAATAATGGCGTTCAAACGGACAGGCACGCCTGCGTTTCTCCGACCACTCCCCTGTCACCACCCCAAAATGCTGACCTGACATCACTCACTCTGCAATGGCATAGGTGATCGCAGAGCGATAGCAATGCTAACTACTGCACGCGCCCTGCAGTGCATACACATGTGCAGTACACATCATTGACCAATCTGTGTACGCGGTTGCAATTGCTATCCATGTTGAATCAGGCCCTGGGTTGTGTGTTCAGGCTCTGTTAATTTATTTTTTTAAATAAAACACTGTTGTGTGTTCAGGCACTGTGTTAAACAAAATGCCATTACTAAGAGTGCTGTGAGGCACTGTGTTGTGTATTTAGGCATTGCCATTAAGGTGCCATTAAAGTGAACTTGCACCTTTTTCAGATTTTTTTTTTTTTAAAGGACACGTGTGGGCAGGAGATGCTGTCTGTGGCCCGAAAAATTTCTGGATATTTTCAGCAATCAGCAACCACATGTAGAAGATTTCGGCAGGTGCAAGAATAGTTCCATTTGCCATGTCACCAACTGAAGCAAGAGATAGTAACCAGGTAGAATTCCAACCTTTATATGCTTCAGCGAATTGAGGAACAGCAACAAGTCATCCAAACCTACACAACAAGCCATAACATAGGGAGAGAAGGGGGAATGTAGCTTAGTCCAGCACAGTGAAAAGTACTTTCCCTTTTATGGAAGTTACTGAAACCATTTGAAGTAGTAACCAAAGAAGTCAGTTTAGACACTGCCAGCCTGAGTCAGGTGATTCCCTTAATTAAACTACTGAATAATCAGCTAGAGAAACTGAAGGCGGAGATGAAACAAAGTGACTCTGCTAAGAATATTGGACTTGTAGATCAAGTTCTTGATTTACTTTGCCAAGACCAAAGGGTTGTCAACGTCTTGTAATTGGATCACTACATATTGGCAACCATGCTTGATCCTAGGTTTAAGACGTATGTAATGTCTTTCTTTCTAACTAACACAGATCTTAAGAGATGCAAAGAGCTCCTTGTGAGCAAGTTGTCAGCTCAAGTGGCACATGACACAACAACATCTCCTGCTTCAACTACTCCTGTAAATGCTGCTTCCAGGAAAAAAAACTGACTAATGCCAAGAGACCCACTGGTTATGAGGATGAGTCAACTCAGCACACCAGAGTGAAACAACATTATGACATCTGGCCAGGCCTAAAAGTCTTGTCCAAAATTATTGATACCTCTACCATGACAATCTGATATATTAAGCATCAATAGAATGGAGTCCATTTGAATACTGGACTAATAAAAAAGCAATTTGGAGCCCCTGGTACAAACTAGCTTTTCTAGTGATTGGCGTAGGAGGCTACTTCCTAAAAATGTTGAAAAACTGATATTCATAAAAATGAGCTGCAAATTCCATTAGCTGCTAATTACATCAAAGTACAGAGACTTCTCAATGGTGGACTCCAGTGGAGATGAGCTAATATTGTGTGGTGATGATGATATTAACACTGATGGGGGTAAGGATGACATCTTCCAACTGTAGAGATGATTAACAACACTGCTAGCTGCCTTAAGCCCATTGGTAGCTTGTTTTGTGGAGGCCCAAACAAACCAAGCACTT
The DNA here is from genome assembly GCA_031769625.1 of Taudactylus pleione. NCBI lineage: Eukaryota > Metazoa > Chordata > Amphibia > Anura > Myobatrachidae > Taudactylus > Taudactylus pleione. The sequence goes on from JAUIMM010000121.1 coordinate 15,606,752, forward strand.
CAGTCAAAAAAGTGTCAGTCCCTGTCACTGAAGTGCTTGGTTAGTTAAACTGCATGTCATTTTAATATACAACATAGGGTGAGTGGGAGGGCCCAAGGACAGTTTCATTGTGCACCATTTTTATTTTCATTATGGGCTGTACTTTTTAAGGGGCATGGATGACAGTCTTCTGTCTCTTGCAAGGCCATTTGAATCTCTTTTATTGTCCTGACTCCTGAGGTCTGTGATTTGCTGCATATATCAGTTTGCAATTGCAGCATACAAACTCACATTTGTATGCTTTTGGTTTAATAATTTGCTCCACATGTCAAATGTCATTAATTTTATTTAGATTCAATCAATCCATTAATCAATCAATCATTTACCTGACTTCAATTAAATATTCCAGCTCCATTTCCCTGTACTGCCCTTGGGCCTTTGATCTAGTTGTTGATTAATGAAAAAAACATTCTTTCAATGGGGTCATATAGTTTACTTATCTGCCATCCTGTCTGCCACTGCTATGCCGCAATGTTTTGTAGATGTGCTATATTCTTTTTAAACTGCCGTGTTTGCTCAGCTGCTCTTTCGTTTAGTTTAGCCAGCTAGCTCACTGCAGACTATGGATAATATTAGTTAACAATATTGCGAGCTGTGAGGTGGTCAAAATTAACTAGAAATTAATGTTATTGAGGTTAATAATATTGTAAGAACAAAAACAGTCCCTGACACCGGCAAGCTCCCAAAACGCCTGCCAACTGGAACCACCACCCCTTGTCACCACCCAGAAATGCCTCTCCCTGCAGTTCAGATCTGCGTCTGACGGCGGTTACAATTGGAATGCATTCACAGTGCATCTCGGAAGCATGGGCATAAGTTTAACATTGGGTGCTTGTGTCCACCTCTGATTCAGGCCATTATCACTTAGATATTTTGGGACTGAATAAAAATTGGTCGCAACTGCATTTTTTTTCTGCAAAAGTGTCTGCGTATTTATTCAAATAAGATTACACCTACCCTATGATAGGTGTAATTTTGCCATCTGAACATGGCCGCCTGTGTCAGTGCAACTGCGTCTTTGGTTGCTGACCGTGACATACCCATGATAAGGCTGCGTGTGGCTAGCCACTCCCCTGTAACCTCCTAGAAACACCCACTGACTGTCAATCTCTCTGGGCCTGATTCAGAGGTGGATGCAGTGTTGATATCAAACGCAAGCGCCCAATTTTTTCAGTCTGTGCATGCATCTGAGTTGCACTGTGTATACCGTAGGGCAGGGGTTCCCAACCACGGTCCTCAAGGTACACTGACAGTCCAGGATAGCCATAGTTGAGCACAGGTGACTTAATTAGTACCTTAGGTATTTTGATTTAACCATCTGTGCTTAAGCATGGATATCACTAAAACCAGGACTGTTAGTGTGCCTTGAAGACCGAGGTTGGGAATCACTGCCATAGGGGGATGCAGTGTGAATTTGGATGCAGAGAGAGGCAATTTCAGTTGGCGTTCCCAGATGGTAACTAGATGTGGGTGTGTCGCAGTTAGTGACTGCTGCTTTTACTGCGATTGCACTGATTTCAGCTGCCCTGTACACATGAACATTCTGCGCCTCCATAGGGCTGGTGCAGTGTTCAATGATGTGGCCGATGGTGTGTCTTAATACACAAAGTGATGGATTAGCGCCACAGCTGGTGTGAGTCTCTGTACTAATCCCATTGGCTGTGCTATTGGCATAAAGGAGACTTAGCATCCATCTCTGAATCAGGCCCTCTGTGTTCGATTTCAGTCTTAGGGGCCTATTCACCATAACTAAAAAAAAAATCGATGGAGGTAATTAGGTTTATAACTAGCATGGAGTTCTACCTAATTACCGGAGGAATTCATCATTCCTCCTCTCCATAACTATCTATTCCGAAAAGCTGTCATTTTTTGTAATGACAGCTTTTCAGGAAATAGATACCTTTCCCTCTCTACACTAACTTACCGCAGCTGTAATCAGTGCTGCGCATGTGCCGTTACATTCACAAAAGCAGCGAATGTACAGCACTGCCAACAGTTGCAGTAATTCTGTGTTCCCCCCTACCCCTCCTCCCCTCCGCTCACCTCCCTTTCCCCCACTTACCTGGCCGCAGCCCCCGACCTCCCATCTGAAGAGGAGAAAACAGTAAAATTAAAATATATATATATTATTATTTTTTCATTTTAAACTTTACTGTGTTCTGTCGGGAGAACACAGTCGGAGCAGCAGCTGGAGCCGGAGGAGGGACGAGGGAGTGACAAAGGGAGCCAAGGAGGACCTGCCTGCCCAGCTGAAAGCAGGTAAGTATCACCTGCTATACGTCACCTGAGAGTGGCGTATAGTAACACCAGCAAATTCCGAAAAGACATCATTTTCGGAGTTTGATGAATAGCCTAGTTTCTACATCCGCATACTAATATATGGGGAGTGTGGAAATTAACGCAGATGGACTTTAACCAGGAGATATCAGTGATATTTCCTGTGTTAAGTGTGTTAATGAATACTAAAATAACGGTAATTAAGGAACATGTCCTTAAAACCGTTATTTTAGTGTTGATGAATAGGCCCCTTAGAGTGGTAACCAACCATATGCATGCGCAGTGTGACTCAGATGCATGTGCAGAATGAAAACATTGGTCGCTTGTTTGCGCCATCGCCACTACGTGCACCGCTGAATCAGGCCCTTTGTGGGTGACTGATGTCACTGGTTCCTAATGATTTCACAGGCATCCCAACTGTGCACAGGCAAAAGGTACTCTTTAGTAGCCCAAAATAAATTTCTTGGCCCCTGTACTGATTTTGTTAGGGGTTGTTGTGAACCGCTTTGGGTACTGGTGTGGGCAGGAAATTCTCTCTCAGTGCTGCACCTTTCACATACAATGGCTGCATGCCCAAATCATACTCAGCATATACAGCCATATTAGTACTGTTTGTATGGACCCACCTTATGCTGACACTGGGCGCTCCAGCACACCTGAAAGTGGCAAAGTACACTACTCTACAGTGGGCCTCGACTCATCCAGTTAACCCAGTTTGTGTAAAGTTACATTCCCAGGATAGAATGACACATTCTGTTTGGCAAAGGAATGGATTGTACTCATTCTTTAAGACAAGCATTGTTATGCTTCCTTGTGTAACCTATTTCAAGATAAACATATGTAAACAAAGTTCAAATTATATGGTATGTATTTTAAGATCACCCTATGATAAAAGTATTTTGTTATTAGGGGATATCTTTATTCAGGGTTTATTTTGAGGCTTTATATTCACCTGTTACCTACGCAGTGGAGGGCTGGCAACATTTTGGGCCTAATTCTTAGTCGGACTCATTTCCAAATGCAGATGAATCCCAAGAATATCTGCAACTGCGCCTGCACCACAGAAAGCAATGGTAGACTGCGGATGTGCCGTATATAACACATACACACATGGACAGAGATTAAGATTGCGGATGGATTCATTTGTCCGTTGACGGATCACTCTTCCTTTGCAATGGGCGTTTCTGGGCAACTGCTCACCACTCCAGATGTGGTGGTGGACAAATACAATTAGTGGCTAATTAACAGGTGTCACACAGTTGTTAATCAATACCAAACCAACTACTGTATATCTGAATCAAAATCAACATTTAGTGGCCAAGTATACAACTGTGTACAAGGAATTTAACTCCGGTTAACTACTCGCCAAGTACTGACATAAAAAAGAACACAACATACGTACATTCACAACACAAAGCCATACATAGTACAATACAATACAACACATGACAAATATAAAAGACCTCCTAGCTAAAACAATGAATTAATATTGACTACAGCATTCCCCAGTTAGGTATTTAACAAAAGAACCGCCGATGGAGAAAAACTTTTAAGATGCCTAAATGTCTTTACAGTATGCGATCTATATCGCCTCCCTGATGGGAGCAATTCACACAAATCATGACCAGGATGTGTACTGTCTGCTAAAATATTCCTCGTCCGCTTCCCAACCCAGACAAATATAGCTCCTGTATGAAGGGAAGTTCAACACCATTTATTCTTTCCGCAGTCCTAAATGCTATTTTTAGTCTAGCCCTGTCTCGCTCATGGGTGGCACCAACCCACACTATAATCGAGATACATAGTACAGACTCAATTATTGCAAATAAAAGAGGGTCATCAACTCCTTTGGTATGTTAAACTTCCTAAACTGCTGTAAGAAATACAGCCTCTGCTGTTCCCTTTTTACAACATCATCAATATTTGACACCCACTTTAAATCCGGGAGATTACAGAACCCAGAAACTTAAATTAATTCACCACAGATACGATGTTGTCAGGTATAGTGAGTTGGGACACAGTTACTGAAAGTCTTCTGAAGGTGGGCTGGCTGAAACAACACTAGGCAGGGCTGCAGAGAGTGAGGCAGAAGGGCTGGAAATGTCAGAGTGCTTTCAACGCTTTAATGCATTTTTGTCAAGCATAAATATACTTTATGCTTGACAAAAACGCATTAAAGTGTTGAAACATTACACCACCGACGACCTATTGTCTTCATTCAAAGCCCGGAGTGCGGCCGCACCTGTGTTCCTATAATATATATATATATATATATATATATATATATATTGTGATAGGATCACTGGTAAAGTGGTCTGTGGCAGGTACATTTGTCCCAGATTCCTGTCTTATGTGTTTTAAATCCCCAGGAGAAAGTCTGCATTGTAGCAGGCTTGAGTCTCGGCTTTTTGAAAAGCCGGTTTGGGACCTGGGGGTTGTGGGTGAGAGGAGAGGGAGGGCTCCACCCATGGCCACTCCAGGTTTTGGTTCTCGCAGCCTGGTAACAGGCTTGTTAGGGTTTCCACCTGAGAGTGGCCAATATAAGCCTAGTGTGTTTAGGGCTGAGTGTCTTACCTGGGAGAGCAGACAGGGAGTTTGCTCAGAGACACTTGGAAAACCTATCTGTGAGTGTTGTGCTGTGCCTTTGTTGCTGGTGAGGGCATTATGCCCTGCCAGGTTCTGGTAGTGAGGGAACCACCTGTAAAGTTAGAGCCCGGCCAGGGCTAGGATTTATGTTTATGGTTTCTTTTGTTGTTTCTGTTTTGCACAATAAAGACTGGCGCCGACCAGCTTGTACTCGAATCCAGTCTGGCGTACTGTTTCCTGGCTGCTGTGTGTGTAAGGAAGGAGTCCCCTACCCAGGAGAGGGACCCCCTAAACTGACTGTGTCACAATATGGTGGAGAATGCGGGCACCACACACACTGAAGTTTCAGCAAGAGGAAAACTTTCCATTTAAAAATTAAAGGGACAGACACCCAATTTGTGAGTGTGGAAATAACACTGTGTCCTTGGAGTCCCATAGAGGAGGCGTCAGCCAATGCTCAGAGACGCAAGGTTCAGCTTCCAACCTACACCCCAGGACAAAATGGAGGAAATTATTAAGGCCTTGCTCCAAGCTACAGCAGCTCAGCAGGAAGCTACAGCAGCTCAGCAGGAGACTAACAGACTTCAACAGGTCTCCATTGAGGAAAACAGCCAGGCCATAAAAGAGGTGATACAGCACCTGGTCGCCCGACCCAGAGATGTTAATACTGGTCCTCCCACCACCACTCTGGAGGCCTATCTCGCCGCATTTGAAAGAACGGCTGAAAGGGAGAGTTGGCCCAAGGAGCAGTGGGCAAGTCTGGTGGCACCTTTTTTGTCTGGGGAGCCACAAAAAGCATATTTCGACTTATGCCTGGCTGATGCCAAGGACTATAAAAAACTAAAACAGGAGATCCTAACTCGCTTGGGAGTCACCACCTTTGTTCGTGCCCAACGGGTCCACCGCTGGGAGTTCCATATGGACAAGCCTCCACGTTCACAGATGCATGACCTCGTCCATCTGTCCTCAAAATGGCTACAGCCCAGGACGCTGACGGGACCACAGATCGTGGAAAGGGTCGTGATGGACCGGTACCTGCGATCATTACCTGTGACTCTGCACAAGTGGGTGAGCCATGCAGACCCTAAGTCCGCGGACCAGTTGGTCGATCTGGTGGAGAGGTACGTGGCGGCTGAGGAGCTGATGAATATGCCTCACCGAGCCCCGATGGCGCACCGGCAAACTCCCACAGACACTGGTAAGACTGTTCCAGGGGAGAAGGGTGCTTTGTGGTGGGATGTACCTAAGACTGAGGGTGTAGAACCTGGAAACAGGCCTGCCAGGCCAGGAAGGCTCTTGCCCCGTAAACGAATAGACATTAATATGACTCAGTGTTTCCGATGTGGTGACTTCGGCCATATTGCCGCTAATTGTTCACTTACAACTGAAACTATGCAATGTGATACTGTTCATGTCTACAGCAGGGCGTCTTTCTTTGCACAGACAGCCTGTACGGCTGACCGGCAGGGTGAGACTGATAAGCACATGTGTGTACTCACTGTAGATGGCAACCGAGTAGAGGCACTGTTAGACTCTGGTAGCTTGGTGACACTTATGAAAGCTGAGCTGGTGAACCCCTTGAGGCATAAGGGGAAAACTGTTGGTGTGACCTGCATACATGGGGATACTCGATATTATGTTACTGCCGAGGTGAACATCGAGACACCATGTGGTTCGGCTATAGTTTCTGTGGGTTTGGTGCATGGACTGATGTGCGATGCAATATTGGGGAGAGACTTTGCTCACTTCTGGAAGTTGTGGGAAAGCCGTTTTGTTCCAGAAGTGAACAACCCTGATCCATTTGAGAAGGTTGTCGATGTAGTGGAGGAGGGAGTTTCTTCTGAGTCAGAGTTATTCCCTTTTTCTACTATGATTGGCGAACTAGAGAATGCGGAGCGTGACGGTGGCCCGCCAACTGATGTGCCTCCCACTGAGGTGGGAAGTGTTGTTGGGCCAGTGGATCGTCTGCCTGATTTAGAGGTCAGAAGAGAGGTCTTTGCCGTGGAGCAGTTGAATGACCCTACTTTGGTAAAAGCCAGGGAGAATGTAAAAGTAGTTGATGGTAAACCCATAGACCCTCATAGTCCTTTGTCCTATCCCCACATGGCAATGTGTCAGGGTTTGTTATATCAGGTGACTAAGAAGGGGGAAGATGTTGTGGAACAACTAATAGTTCCCAAAGCCTACAGAAGAACAGTGTTGGATCTGGCCCATGGTCATATAACGGCAGGCCATCTAGGGGTAGAGAAAACCACTGAGCGAATAATGCAGAGGTTTTTCTGGCCCGGGCTTCATAAAGAGGTATCTGACTTTTGCGCATCCTGCCCTGAGTGTCAGTATCATGCTCCCAGACCACATTTTAAGGGTCCACTAGTTCCATTGCCTATTATAGAGGTGCCGATAGTGAGAGAGCACCTGGAACAGGCTCAACAGGCACAGCAGAGGGTTTACAACTGCAATGCTCGGTTACGCAGCTTTGCTCCTGGGGACAGAGTGTTAGTGTTGGTTCCCACTGTGGAAAATAAACTTTTGGCTAAATGGCAAGGGCCCTTTGAAATCTTAGAAAGAGTGGGACAGGTCAATTACAAAGTTTACCAGCCGGGGAAAAGAAAGCCGGGACAGATATACCATATAAATCTGTTAAAGCCCTGGAAAGATAGAACGGTACTGTCGGCCGTCCGAGCCCCTCCAGTAAAACCAGGGCCCTTAGTTCCTGAAGTGACAGTGGCAAAAACCCTGTCGGCAATTCAACAACAAAAGGTCAAGGAGTTTCTGATCAGAAATAGGGTGCTGTTCTCTGACGTACCTGGGAAAACCTCGGTCGTTAAACATGACATCATCACTGACCCAGGGGTTAAAGTTAATCTAAAGCCCTATAGGTTACCAGTAGCACAAAGAGAATCGGTGTCGAAAGAAATTAAAAATATGCTAGAGTTAGGGGTTATTGAAGAGTCACATAGTGAATGGTCAAGTCCCATTGTGTTGATTCCAAAGCCCGACGGGAGTGTGCGTTTCTGCAATGACTTCCGAAAGTTGAACAGTGTTTCAAAATTCGATGCCTACCCGATGCCACAGTGGAGAAGGAGGCGTTGGCCATAAAGTGGGCGTTAGAGGCTCTCAGGTAGTACTTGGTTGGAAGAAAGTTTAAATTGATCACTGATCATGCCCCTTTGAAGTGGATGTCCGAAAATAAGGACAGTAATGCGAGAATTATGAGATGGTTCTTGGCGTTACAAACTTTTAAATTTTCAGTGGAACACAGGCCAGGAAGCCAGCTGGCCAATGCAGACGCGTTGTCACGCGTTCATTGTTTGGGGGCTTCATTTGTTCCGCCCCACAGGTCGAAACAAAGGGGGGGGATATGTGATAGGATCACTGGTAAAGTGGTCTGTGGCAGGTACATTTGTCCCAGATTCCTGTCTTATGTGTTTTAAATCCCCAGGAGAAAGTCTGCAGTGTAGCAGGCTTGAGTCTCGGCTTTTTGAAAAGCCGGTTTGGGACCTGGGGGTTGTGGGTGAGAGGAGAGGGAGGGCTCCACCCATGGCCACTCCAGGTTTTGGTTCTCGCAGCCTGGTAACAGGCTTGTTAGGGTTTCCACCTGAGAGTGGCCAATATAAGCTTAGTGTGTTTAGGGCTGAGTGTCTCACCTGGGAGAGCAGACGGAGTTTGCTCAGAGACACTTGGAAAACCTATCTGTGAGTGTCGTGCTGTGCCTTTGTTGCTGGTGAGGGCATTAGGCCCTGCCAGGTTCTGGTAGTGAGGGAACCACCTGTAAAGTTAGAGCCCGGCCAGGGCAAGGATTTATGTTTATGGTTTCTTTTGTTGTTTCTGTTTTGCACAATAAAGACTGGCGCCGACCAGCTTGTACTCGAATCCAGTCTGGCGTACTGTTTCCTGGCTGCTGTGTGTGTAAGGAAGGAGTCCCCTACCCAGGAGAGGGACCCCCTAAACTGACTGTGTCACAATATATATACAGTCAGGTACATAAATATTGGGACATTGATAGAATTTTCATATTTTGGCCTCTATTCACCACCACAATGGTTTTGAAATGAAACAAACAAGATGTCCTTTAACTGCAGACTTTCAGATTTAATTTGAGGGTAATTACATCCAAATCAGGTGAACGGTGTAAGAATTACAACGGTTTCTATATGTGCCTCCCACTTTTTAAGGGGCCAAAAGTAAAGGGACAAACTAAACAATTCTAAATCTAACTTTCACTTTTTAATACTTTGTTGCAAATCCTTTACAGGCAATTACAGCCTGAAGTCTGGAATGCATAGACATCACCAGACGCTGGGTTTCATCCCTAGTGATGCTCTGCCAGGCCTCTACTGCAATTGTCTTCAGTTCCTGCTTGTTCTTGGGGCATTTTCCCTTCAGTTTTGTCTTCATCAAGTGAAATGCATGCTCAATCGGATTCAGGTCAGGGGATTGACTTGGCCATTGCATAACATTCCACTTTTAAGCCTTAAAAAACTCTTTGGTTGCTTTTGCAGTATGCTTCGGGCCATTGTCCATCTGCACTGTGAAGCGCCGTCCAATGAGTTCTGAAGCATTTGACTGAATATGAGCATATAATATTGCCCGAAACACTTCAGAAGTCATTCTGCTGCTTTTGTCAGCAGTCACATCATCAATGAATAAATACAAGGGAACCAGTTCCATTGGCAGCGATACATGCCCACGCCATGACACTACCACCACCATGCTTCACTGATGAGGTATGTTTTGGATCATGAGCAGTTCCTTTCCTTCTCCATACTCTTCTCTTCCCATCACTCTGGTACAAGTTGATCTTTGTCTCATCTGTCCATAGGATGTTGTTCCAGAACTGTAATGGCTTTTTTAGATGTTGTTTGGCAAACTCTAATCTGGTCTTCCTGTTTTTGTGGCTCACCAATGGTTTACATCTTGTGGTGAACCCTCTATATTCACTCTTGTGAAGTCTTCTCTTGATTGTTGACTTTGACACATATACACCTACCTCCTGGAGAGTGTTCTTGATTTGGCCAACTGTTGTGAAGGGGTTTTTCTTCACCAGGGAAGTAATTCTTCTGTCATCCACCACAGTTGTTTTCCGTGGTCTTTCGGGTCTTTTGGTGTTGCTGAGCTCTCCGATGCATTCTTTCTTTTTAAGAATGTTCCAAACAGTTGATTTGGCCACACCTAATGTTTTTGCTATCTCTCTGATGGGTTTGTTTTGATTTTTCAGCCTAATGATGGCTTGCTTCACTGATAGTGACAGCTCTTTGGATCTCATATTGAGAGTCGACAGCAACTGATTCCATATGCAAATGTCACACCTAGAATCAACTCCAGACCTTTTATCTGCTTAATTGATAATGAAATAACGAGGGAATAGCCCACACCTGTCCATGAAATAGCTTTTGAGTTGATAGTCCCATTACTTTTGGCCCCTTAAAAAGTGGGAGGCACATATAGAAACCGTTGTAATTCCTACACCGTTCACCTGATTTGGATGTAATTACCCTCAAATTAAATCTGAAAGTCTGCAGTTAAAGCACATCTTGTTTGTTTCATTTCAAATCCATTGTGGTGGTGAATAGAGGCCAAAATATGAAAATTCTGTCAATGTCCCAATATTTATGCACCTGACTGTACTATATATATATATATATATATATATAAATATATATATATATATATATATATATATATATACATACAAAGAAAAGGGCACTCACCGAGCTTCATGCAATAAGAATTTTCCTTTTTTTTCAACTCACGATCATAATGTGTCGACATTTTGGTCCACCAAGACCTTTATCAAGACCCAACAGAAGAAAACAGCACGGCTACCACCAAAGGACCATATCCGCTATTCCCACAGAGCCAGTTTAAATACCCTCCATAATTGTAAATGCCTCACACCTGGGACACCTGACTGAAAAACCGGAAGTGGCTTAACAAACAAATATACAGTATACCACAACCGCTAAGGCCAACTATATAGAGACATCTGCTGTGGCTCATTGTCCTACCTGCCTGAGGCTGTAGAATCTAGAGTGCTCCAGCGTCTAAAGCTGATAAAAGACTCGATGTACACAGCCAAACCGAAAATACCATGCGTTCCACCCCTTGTAATGCACGGTACCCGGAAGTCATGCGGAATCCCACGTGACCACAAGCGCTGCTAGTGTGTCTGTAAATAGCGCAGCGCACTGTCAGCTGTTCAGATCCCAGCCTGCGTGTCTACTAATGTAATGCAAACCACATCCTATAGAACTTCCATCTGGAAGAGCAGCTGTCTATGGCTCAGAAAAAGTTCCACATGGTAGTGGGAAAATCAGAAGAGGAAAAGAAGTTAAATAACATTCTGAAGTTGGATTCTGGACCCAAAATGGTGTCTGATGTCTTCGCTGAACCCAGTGTGGCAGAAACAATAGAAGAGAAAAACACTGCGCTCTGTTATTTATGTTGGGACGTAAGAACAACACATTAATGTATTAAAAGAATTTAATGCTTAAATTATAATAATAATAAAAACAAAGACACATGTATAAACACAAAGATAAATATGAAAATTGTAAAAAAAATAAATAAATAATGAATAATAAGCGAGTCTGCTAGAAGCTCATAACAAACAGGAAATTAACAAGCATGCAAATGTAGGAGTTGATCAGGCTCCCAGATCTAAACACACTCTCCTGTGAGAATAGCTACACCATATACCTGTGCAGAATGAGCTATATACTGCTGTAGCAAGTGAATTGTTAAGGCACTGGTGGAGCCTGTAGCCACTGATAGCTATCCCCAACAATGTATCAATAATGATATTAGTGGAACCCGTTGAAAAAATGCCAGTTTTGTATCACAAGTCACAAGTGATATAGCCAATCTCAAGCGTGATTAATGAGGCTGACCATATGTTCCCGAAGTTGAGCCTGTATATAACATGTAGAATAGTACCCTATTGTGCAATAAACAGTCACGCAAAGTTCTGCTGGGTACTTAAATATTTGGGCTGTCAATAAGTACCTGTAGATAGGGACCATGCCGTCCTTTTCACAAAGGAAATAGTAACTGAAAATTACCAGTGTATTTCAGCAAGATGTGCTAAGCATTGATGTCCAACAGGTCTGCAAGCCGCTTGTTGGTCTTTTATTCGGCATCAGCACCCGTCCTGTGCTTAACAGCCGCCGGGACCTCCGTCAGTGGCCACGTGACCTGGATCCGTAACTGGAGTGGGCACCGGAGGATGCTGATAGGGCAATGGTCTAACGGTGGTTCAAATCTCGCAGGAAAAAACTTACAGGCTAGTTTTCAATGTGTGGGCACCTGGTTCCAGATGGGTAGTAGCTTCAGTGGCTGGTATGGAGAGCAGCAACGCGTTTCGGCTACTACTGTAGCCTTTTTCAAGCTGTAATGCCCCCTTCATGGCTAGATGATATATATAGTGTATCAGGGTGGAACCCATTGGGTAATTAGATAATTACTTTACTAACCATCCAACTCTCCTTAACCCTTAACGGTCGGTTCCAAAAAAATTTATCCATATCATTTACCAATATACTCTTAATATTCCTTACAACATCTTAAACACAAAACATTCAATAAATATAGAAAAAGAAAAATGTTTATTAAAACAACTAAAATCAATTAATGATAGGCGTATGATGATACACATAGTATGCATATATAACTGTGCATATAACACGTATGTATGCACGTATAAGCATACCTATTTCAGCCCCCATATGTCAACAAGTGTGACCATATGTTTGGCTGTCTACCCCTATGTCCCAACAATAAACATGACAGAGAAATACAGACCATCGGAGAATATAAATTATATAGTTAGAGCTTCATTATTAATGATTAATTGAAACATCGCCTGTGCTGAATCAGCTACTTTGCGATATCCTGAGTAGTGTACTAAAATAAAATAAATGGAAAAAAGAGAAAGGAAAAAATAGCCTATCTATATCTAACAAACATGTAGCTGACCATCGATGATCACCATCGAACAATAGCATCTGAATTCCAGTATATCGTTAACATAATAAGTTGGACATGAACTGGAATAAAGTAAATAAGTGAACAACTGAATTAATACACGTACCATAAAAGCGCAAATGCATATATACACATACATGTATGTAAGCACATACACATATATATATACATACACACACAAATATGCATATGTACTAGGGGTGAGCGGGTTCGGATTTCTGAAATCCGAACCCCCCCGAGCCCCCCCGATCCGAGTCCGATCCGAGTCAGGCTCGACTTTTCCCGCCTGACTCGGATTCTGAAATCGAGGCAAAACGTCATCTTCCCGCCTTCCGAGTCTCGCGGGTTTTGGATCCTATATAAGGTACCCACGTCGGCGCCATTTTCTCACTCGGCTGTGGACAGTGAAGAGGGAGGGTGGGAGTTAGGGCTGTGTAGTGTAGTGTAGTGTAGTGCTGCTGTTGTCCACTACTTCAAAGTCCATAGGGGCTGGCTGTGTTGTGCTGTGCTGCTGTTGTTAATAGGGGCTGTGTCCACTACTTCAAAGTCCATAGGGGCTGGCTGGACTGTGTTGTGCAGTCAGTTCTCCATAGGGGCTGTGTCCACTCCAAAGTCCTGTGCAGTGTCCCAGTCCTAAAGAGGTGCTGTAGTGTTGTCCAGGGGGTGCTCTGTCCATCAGGGGTGCTCCCCCCAAGTGCTAAAAAAATAATATATTTTCTGTGTTTGTGAATTGTGTGCGCAGTAGCCGCACGTGCATCAACAAAGTAGTGCCAAGCGTGCGCCTGTGTCATAAGTAAAGGGCCGGCTGGCTTGACAGTTAAAGGGTGCTGTAACCCCCGAAAGTACACTCCAGTCCAAACCAAAAAAAAATTATTTTCTGTGTTTGTGAATTGTGTGCGCAGTAGCCGCACGTGCATCAACAAAGTAGTGCCAAGCGTGCGCCTGTGTCATAAGTAAAGTGCCGGCTGGCTTGACCGTTAAGGGTGCTGTAACCCCAGAAAGTACACTCCAGTCCAAACCAAAAAAAAAATTATTTTCTGTGTTTGTGAATTGTGTGCGCAGTAGCCGCACGTGCATCAACAAAGTAGTGCCAAGCGTGCGCCTGTGTCATAAGTAAAGGGCCGGCTGGCTTGACCGTTAAGGGTGCTGTAACCCCCGAAAGTACACTCCAGTCCAAACCAAAAAAAAAATTATTTTCTGTGTTTGTGAATTGTGTGCGCAGTAGCCGCACGTGCATCAACAAAGTAGTGCCAAGCGTGTGCCTGTGTCATAAGTAAAGGGCCGGCTGGCTTGACCGTTAAAGGGTGCTGTAACCCCCAAAGTACACTCCAGTCCAAACCAAAAAAAAAATTATTTTCTGTGTTTGTGAATTGTGTGCGCAGTAGCCGCACGTGCATCAACAAAGTAGTGCCAAGCGTGCGCCTGTGTCATAAGTAAAGGGCCGGCTGGCTTGACCGTTAAAGGGTGCTGTAACCCCCGAAAGTACACTCCAGTCCAAACCAAAAAAAAATTATTTTCTGTGTTTGTGAATTGTGTGCGCAGTAGCCGCACGTGCATCAACAAAGTAGTGCCAAGCGTGCGCCTGTGTCATAAGTAAAGGGCCGGCTGGCTTGACCGTTAAGGGTGCTGTAACCCCCGAAAGTACACTCCAGTCCAAACCAAAAAAAAATTATTTTCTGTGTTTGTGAATTGTGTGCGCAGTAGCCGCACGTGCATCAACAAAGTAGTGCCAAGAGTGCGCCTGTGTCATAAGTAAAGGGCCGGCTGGCTTGACCGTTAAAGGGTGCTGTAACCCACAAAGTACACTCCAGTCCAAACCAAAAAAAAAATTATTTTCTGTGTTTAGCCGCACGTATATATCAAATCGATATAACATAAATGGAGGACCAAACTTTCTGCGATAAAAATAAAATAGAGAAAGATCAAGAACCACTTCCTCCTAGTGCTGAAGCTGCTGCCACTATTCATGACATAGACGATAACATGCCATCAACGTCGTCTGCCAAGGCCGATGCCCAATGTCATAGTAGAGGGCACATACAATCCCAAATGGCAAAGTTCAGGAAAATGACCTTGAAAAAGACATTTAAATCAGCTGAAGAGAAACGTAAACTTGCCAATATGCCATTTACGACACGGAGTGGCAAGGAACGGCTAAGGTCGATCCCTAGTATGTTCATGACTAGTGGTTCAGCTTCACATGACGATGGAAGCCCTCCTCCCACTAAAAAAATCAAAAGAGTTAAGCTGGCAAAAGCACAGCGAAGAACTGTGCTTTCTAAGAAGATATCACAAATCCCCAAGGAGAGTCCAAGTGTGGTGGTGGTTGCGATGCCTGACCTTCCCAGCACTGGACGGGAAGAGGTGGCTCTTTCCACCATTTGCACGCCCCCTGCAAGTGCTGAAAGGAGCACCCACAGTCCACTTGCTGATATGCAAATTGAAGATGTCACTGTTGAAGTACAACAGGATGAGGATACTGGTGTAGCTGGCGCTGAGGAGGAAGTTGGCGAGGAGGATTCTGATGGTGATGTGGTTTGTTTAAATCAGGCTCCGGGGGAGACAGTTGTTGTCCGTGGGATGAAAAAGCCCATCACGGTCATGCCTGGGCAGAAGACCAAACATTCCACCTCTTTGGTCTGGCAATATTTCTATCCAAATCCGGACAACAACTGTCTTGCCATATGTACCATATGTAAAGGTGAAATAAGTAGGGGTAGGGACGTCAACCACCTAGGAACATCCTCCCTTATACGGCACCTGCAGCGCGTTCATAAAAAGTTACTGTCAAGTTCAGAAACTTTGGCTAAGACCGTAAGCAGTCCAGGGACACCTAAATCCCGTTGTCCTGTTGTATCCAAGCGCCTGCAAACCACACCGTCAACTCCCTCCTCGTCAATTTCCTCCTTAGTCAGGATCGGAAGTAGTCCTGCAGGCCATGTCACTGGCATGACTGACTCTCCTATCCGGGATTCCTCTGGAGGATCCTGCATTGCTACGCCTACTGCTGCCGCTGCTGCTGTTGCTGCTGCTGGGAGTCGTTCATCATCCCAGAGAGGAAGTAGGAACACCACTACTTTTACTAAACAATTGACCCTCCAACAGTCCTTAGCGAGGAGGATGAAGTACGACAGCAGTCATCCTGAAGCAAAACGTATAACTGAGGCCTTGACTGCTATGTTGGTGTTAGACGTGCGTCCGGTATCCGCCATTAGTGCAGTGGGATTTAGACAATTGATGGAGGTAGTGTGTCCCCGGTTCCAAATCCCATCTAGATTCCACTTCACTAGGCAGGCGATACCGAGACTGTACAGAAACGTCAGAAAAAGTGTCCTCAGTGTCCTGAAAAATGCCGTTGTACACAATGTCCACTTAACCACGGACATGTGGACAAGTGGAACAGGGCAGACTAAGGACTATATGACTGTGACAGCCCACTGGGTAGATGTATCACCTTACGCAGCAACAGCAGCAGCGTCACCAGTAGCAGCATCTCAGAAACGCCAGCTCGTTACAAGGCAGGCTACGCTGTGTATCACCGGTTTCAGTAAGAGGCACACCGCCGACAACCTCTTAGAGAAACTGAGGGAAATCATCGCCCAGTGGCTTACCCCACTTAGACTCTCCTGGGGATTTGTGATATCTGACAACGCCACCAATATTGTGCGGGCATTACATCTGGGCAAATTCCAGCACGTCCCATGTTTTGCTCACACAATAAACTTGGTGGTGCAGAATTTTCTGAAAAGCGACAGGGGCGTGCAGGAGACGCTTTGGGTGGCCCGAAAAATTTCTGGCCACTTTCGCCATTCAGCGACTGCGTGCCGAAGACTGGAGCGCCAGCAAACACTCTTGAACCTGCCCTGCCATCACCTGAAGCAAGAGGTTGTGACGCGGTGGAACTCAACCCTCTATATGCTTCAGAGGATGGAGGAGCAGCAAAAGGCCATACAAGCCTATACATCCACCTATGACATAGGCAAAGGAGGGGGTATGCACCTGACTCAAGCGCAGTGGAGAATGATTTCCGTGTTGTGCAAGGTTCTCCAGCCCTTCGAACTTGCCACACGTGAAGTCAGTTCAGACACAGCCAGCTTGAGTCAGGTCATTCCCCTCATCAGGCTTTTGCAGAAGCAGCTGGAGAAAGTGAAGGAGGAGCTAAGACGGAGCGATTCCGCTCGGCATGTGGGACTTGTGGATGAAGCCCTTCATTCGCTTTGCCAGGATTCCAGGGTGGTCAATCTGTTGAAATCAGACCACTACATTTTGGCCACCGTGCTTGATCCTAGGTTTAAAGCCTATGTGGTGTCTCTCTTTCCAGCCGACACAAGCCTGCAGAGGTGCAAAGACCTGCTGGTGAACACACTGTCAGCTGAAGCGGAACGTGACACGTCAACGGCTCCTTCTTCATTTTCTCCCGCAACTGGGGCTGCCAGGAAAAAACTTAGGTATCCTAAGCAACCCGCTGGCGGTGATGCAGGGCAGGCAGGACCAAGTTTGGACATCTGGTCCGGACTGAAGGACCTGGCAACAATTTCTGACATGTCTACTGTCACTGCATATGATACTGTCACCATTGACAGAATGGTGGAGGATTACATCGGTGACAGCATCCAAGTAGGCATGTCAGACAGTCCATACCTGTACTGGCAGGAAAAAGAGGCAATTTGGAGGCCCCTGTACAAGCTGGCTCTATTTTACCTGAGTTGCCCCCCCTCCAGTGTGTACTCCGAAAGAGTGTTTAGTGCAGCCGGGAACCTTGTCAGCGAAAGGCGTAGGAGGTTGCTTCCACAGAATGTGGAGAAGATGATGTTCATCAAAATGAATTATCAGCTCTTCCAGGGAGACCAGCCTCCAGAAGGTACAGAGGGACCTGTGGTGGTGGATTCAAGTGGGGACGAGTTAATACTTTGTGAGGATGAGGATGTACACACTGAAGAGGGTGAGGAATCGGTGGATGAGGAGGATGAGGATGACATCTTGCCTCCGTAGAGCCAGTTTGTGCAGGGACACATTAATTGCCAGCTTGTTTTGTGGGGGCCCAAACGAACCAATCATTTCAGCCACAGTTGTGTGGCAGACCCTGGCGCTGAAATGATTGATTTGTTAAAGTGTGCATGTCCTGTTTATACAACATAAGGGTGGGTGGGAGGGCCCAAGGACAATTCCATCTTGCACTTCTTTTTTTTCTTTGCATTATGTACAGTTTGGGGCCTAGTTTTTCTAACTGCCATCCTGTCTGCCACTGCAGTGTCACTCCTAGATGGGTCACGTGTTTGTGCCGCCCACTCGTGTCGCTTAGCATAGTCATCCAGCTACCTCGGTGCAACCTTTTGGACATGAAAACACTATTGTGAGGTGTGAGGTGTTCAGAATAGACTGGAAATGAGTGGAAATTAAGGTTATTGAGGTTAATAATAGCATAGGAGCAGAGAAACCAACAAATTCTGTGATTTTAGCTGTTTTTATGCTTTTTAAAAAAAAAATACAGATCCAAAACACAAAACCCAGAACCCAAAACACGGAAGGGTGGTTTTGGCAAAACCAATCCAGATCCAAAACACGAAGAAAGATCCAGATCCAAAACCAAAACACAAAACACGAAAAGTGGCCGGTGCACACCCCTAATATGTACGTATATATATATATATATATATATATATATTATTATTATTGAATGATGTAAATATAGTATAATGCTAATAATGCTTGTGAGGTTGGCAATCACCTCTTTTAACACTGCTGCACTGGTATTTGAATCACTGGCTCATTAGCGCTGAGGTGTTTCTTGTGAGTTCACCAGTGTGGCAGAAGTACATAAACACAAACAGCAATTGTTACCGGTTGATCCTGAAAAGACTGGCATGCAGAGTGATATGCTACCGGTGCAGAGTGTCTTGTGTGATGAGCAGCGGAAAAACAGTGAATTGCGGGAACTAAGTAAGATGTTCCAGAATTATGTCTTTCAGCAGCAATGTGATCATAGAGATGTCCTCATTAATGATACCGGTGTACAAGAAGGGACAGAAGTATCGGAGTTGGGAAAGTCCCTAAAGGTCCGTCTTGGAAAAGTGGATTAGATTCCTTGGAGTGACTTTCAGCTTACAGTAATAGCTGAGGGTGTGAAGTCCTCCCAAATATACACAGGTCCAGGTGGCAAAACATGTCTGAAATTGGCGATAAAGAAATAACGTATACAGATGGTGACCGCATAACCCGTGAGGCAAAGGTACAAAATGTAAAAAAAAAGTCTACAGATATGTTGATGGCTTCCAAAGATGAGACTCTGATGTCACTATATGATCACAGTGATGTGAATGTGCCCAAGTCATACATTTTTGCAGTGGAAAACAGAACCTTACAGGCAGTTAATGGTAACAGTCTTGTGAAGAGTAATTCTCATGTATATGAAGTATTGCCATCATGCAACCAGGATAAAACTTGCAATACAGCTGAATTTATCTGTGAGGAAGTGAAGTGGTCTCAAATTACAAAGCTTGAAGCAAAATGTCCAGCTAAAGTGAATTGGAAAATAAAGACCTCTGTGGAAAGTAAATTTCAACCTGTGCTTGTGGAGCATGTGAAAGTTCATTTTATTTTCAAGACTCAAAAATCAGGAGCACAAGAAAATCCAAGAGATATATGCCTTAATGAAGTGGCAGATAGTCATCAAAGCAGTGAGATCAAGTCTGTGGAACAATGGAGAAAACACTCAAGTATCTTATGTGGACATGAGAGTCCGGAGTATGAGGGTGACAGTGCCAGTACATGGTCTGTTGACATAAAGCCAAGGTCCAGAAGTTGTGATGCTGGTGACTGTCAGGATAAAGTTAGCTCCTCTTTTGTCAAGGGTCCATCGGTGAAATATGCCAGTAGCCAATACAGGGCTTCAATGCTGCAGGTTTAAGATGGGTCAAGTAGAAGTTGGCCAAAAGATGTGCCTTTAATAGGTTTAAGTGGCAAGAGTGAAGAAGTGTGTCGCTCTGGAAAAAGTTACTTCAAGTTCTTAATGCCTGTTGCGGTACCCAAGGGTGAGCCTCAAGTACTGCATAAAAAAAGCAAGTACCACCATCGGTACCATAAAGTTAGGAAAAAAGTAAGGAGAAAAATTACCTCCGGAACTTGGAGGATGCGATCCCCAGAAATGACCAGGGTCTGGATGATCTTTGATCCGGTGGATGGTTCTGAGAATAATGAAGAGGGACTTCGCAATGTGAATGCCTCGTCTCATGTAGCTGAACCCAGGGTTTCAAGCTGGGGAGGGGGATATGTGGCAGTATCACCAGAGGTGGCGCTGGTGAGCAGCAGATTCTGTGTGGGGCAGGACAGATCCACCCACACAGAGTAGAAAAGCATTGTGGGAAGATGCCTAATTTTTGCCTTGTGGAGAGAGCTCAGGTGTGAGCTGATGAGAAGGCAGACCAGTCAGGCTGCTGTTGGAAACAGTCTATGTGGGACTGTGGCAGCCAGAGAGCCCAGTGAAGCTAAGCGAGCCATTGGGGGCCAGGAGGCCTGTGTCTGGACCTTTCAGGAGGCAAGGGGGGACCATAAACCTCTCAGACTGTGTGAAATTGAAGCAGCTGGACTGCAGGCTGAGGAAGCCAGGGCCTACTGTATACCTGGAGGATACAGGGAAGACACAGAGACTGTGAGAGACTTTATTGGCAGATTAGCTGCACCCTTATAGAGAGGGTTCAAGAAGTGAGTCAGACGTCCTAAATAGGGGCTAGGTTGTTTATTATTTTCTGTTTGTTTCCTGACTTTCCATGCTGGAAAGTAAAGCATTATTTATTTACTTGAAAGCTGTGTGTGTAAACTTGAATAGTGCATCTAATTATAAAGAGAATTACTAACAATCTGGTTAGAGCAGTGGTTCCAAAACTTTTTCAAATCATGTCACCCTATAGTATCAGCAATTTTTACATGGCACCCCTGGGCCAAAAGTTTCTTATTGACAAATTCAGCAAAAACTAAATAAAGTAAATTGTGCTTATATGTCACCCTTATGCTGGGTGCAAACTAGGGGTGTGCACCGGCCACGTTTTGTGTTTTGGTTTTGGATCTGGATCTTTCTTCGTGTTTTGGATCTGGATTGGTTTTGCCAAAACCACCCTTCCGTGTTTTGGGTTCTGGGTTTTGTGTTTTGGATCTGTATTTTTTTTTTAAAAAGCATAAAAACAGCTAAAATCACAGAATTTGTTGGTTTCTCTGCTCCTATGCTATTATTAACCTCAATAACCTTAATTTCCACTCATTTCCAGTCTATTCTGAACACCTCACACCTCACAATAGTGTTTTCATGTCCAAAAGGTTGCACCGAGGTAGCTGGATGACTATGCTAAGCGACACGAGTGGGCGGCACAAACACGTGACCCATCTAGGAGTGACACTGCAGTGGCAGACAGGATGGCAGTTAGAAAAACTAGGCCCCAAACAGTACATAATGCAAAGAAAAAAAAGAAGTGCAAGATGGAATTGTCCTTGGGCCCTCCCACCCACCCTTATGTTGTATAAACAGGACATGCACACTTTAACAAATCAATCATTTCAGCGCCAGGGTCTGCCACACAACTGTGGCTGAAATGATTGGTTCGTTTGGGCCCCCACAAAACAAGCTGGCAATTAATGTGTCCCTGCACAAACTGGCTCTACGGAGGCAAGATGTCATCCTCATCCTCCTCATCCACCGATTCCTCACCCTCTTCAGTGTGTACATCCTCATCCTCACAAAGTATTAACTCGTCCCCACTTGAATCCACCACCACAGGTCCCTCTGTACCTTCTGGAGACTGGTCTCCCTGGAAGAGCTGATAATTCATTTTGATGAACATCATCTTCTCCACATTCTGTGGAAGCAACCTCCTACGCCTTTCGCTGACAAGGTTCCCGGCTGCACTAAACACTCTTTCGGAGTACACACTGGAGGGGGGGCAACTCAGGTAAAATAGAGCCAGCTTGTACAGGGGCCTCCAAATTGCCTCTTTTTCCTGCCAGTACAGGTATGGACTGTCTGACATGCCTACTTGGATGCTGTCACCGATGTAATCCTCCACCATTCTGTCAATGGTGACAGTATCATATGCAGTGACAGTAGACATGTCAGAAATTGTTGCCAGGTCCTTCAGTCCGGACCAGATGTCCAAACTTGGTCCTGCCTGCCCTGCATCACCGCCAGCGGGTTGCTTAGGATACCTAAGTTTTTTCCTGGCAGCCCCAGTTGCGGGAGAAAATGAAGAAGGAGCCGTTGACGTGTCACGTTCCGCTTCAGCTGACAGTGTGTTCACCAGCAGGTCTTTGCACCTCTGCAGGCTTGTGTCGGCCGGAAAGAGAGACACCACATAGGCTTTAAACCTAGGATCAAGCACGGTGGCCAAAATGTAGTGGTCTGATTTCAACAGATTGACCACCCTGGAATCCTGGCAAAGCGAATGAAGGGCTTCATCCACAAGTCCCACATGCCGAGCGGAATCGCTCCGTCTTAGCTCCTCCTTCACTTTCTCCAGCTGCTTCTGCAAAAGCCTGATGAGGGGAATGACCTGACTCAAGCTGGCTGTGTCTGAACTGACTTCACGTGTGGCAAGTTCGAAGGGCTGGAGAACCTTGCACAACACGGAAATCATTCTCCACTGCGCTTGAGTCAGGTGCATACCCCCTCCTTTGCCTATGTCATAGGTGGATGTATAGGCTTGTATGGCCTTTTGCTGCTCCTCCATCCTCTGAAGCATATAGAGGGTTGAGTTCCACCGCGTCACAACCTCTTGCTTCAGGTGATGGCGGGGCAGGTTCAAGAGTGTTTGCTGGCGCTCCAGTCTTCGGCACGCAGTCGCTGAATGGCGAAAGTGGCCAGAAATTTTTCGGGCCACCCAAAGCGTCTCCTGCACGCCCCTGTCGCTTTTCAGAAAATTCTGCACCACCAAGTTTATTGTGTGAGCAAAACATGGGACGTGCTGGAATTTGCCCAGATGTAATGCCCGCACAATATTGGTGGCGTTGTCAGATATCACAAATCCCCAGGAGAGTCTAAGTGGGGTAAGCCACTGGGCGATGATTTCCCTCAGTTTCTCTAAGAGGTTGTCGGCGGTGTGCCTCTTACTGAAACCGGTGATACACAGCGTAGCCTGCCTTGTAACGAGCTGGCGTTTCTGAGATGCTGCTACTGGTGACGCTGCTGCTGTTGCTGCGTAAGGTGATACATCTACCCAGTGGGCTGTCACAGTCATATAGTCCTTAGTCTGCCCTGTTCCACTTGTCCACATGTCCGTGGTTAAGTGGACATTGTGTACAACGGCATTTTTCAGGACACTGAGGACACTTTTTCTGACGTTTCTGTACAGTCTCGGTATCGCCTGCCTAGTGAAGTGGAATCTAGACGGGATTTGGAACCGGGGACACACTACCTCCATCAATTGTCTAAATCCCACTGCATTAATGGCGGATACCGGACGCACGTCTAACACCAACATAGCAGTCAAGGCCTCAGTTATACGTTTTGCTTCAGGATGACTGCTGTCGTACTTCATCCTCCTCGCTAAGGACTGTTGGAGGGTCAATTGTTTAGTAAAAGTAGTGGTGTTCCTACTTCCTCTCTGGGATGATGAACGACTCCCAGCAGCAGCAACAGCAGCAGCGGCAGCGGCAGCAGTAGGCATAGCAATGCAGGATCCTCCAGAGGAATCCCGGATAGGAGAGTCAGTCATGCCAGTGACATGGCCTGCAGGACTACTTCCGATCCTGACTAAGGAGGAAATTGACGAGGAGGGAGTTGACGGTGTGGTTTGCAGGCGCTTGGATACAACAGGACAACGGGATTTAGGTGTCCCTGGTCTTAGCCAAAGTTTCTGAACTTGACAGTAACTTTTTATGAACGCGCTGCAGGTGCCGTATAAGGGAGGATGTTCCTAGGTGGTTGACGTCCCTACCCCTACTTATTTCACCTTTACATATGGTACATATGGCAAGACAGTTGTTGTCCGGATTTGGATAGAAATATTGCCAGACCAAAGAGGTGGAATGTTTGGTCTTCTGCCCAGGCATGACCGTGATGGGCTTTTTCATCCCACGGACAACAACTGTCTCCCCCGGAGCCTGATTTAAACAAACCACATCACCATCAGAATCCTCCTCGCCAACTTCCTCCTCAGCGCCAGCTACACCAGTATCCTCATCCTGTTGTACTTCAACAGTGACATCTTCAATTTGCATATCAGCAAGTGGACTGTGGGTGCTCCTTTCAGCACTTGCAGGGGGCGTGCAAATGGTGGAAAGAGCCACCTCTTCCCGTCCAGTGCTGGGAAGGTCAGGCATCGCAACCACCACCACACTTGGACTCTCCTTGGGGATTTGTGATATCTTCTTAGAAAGCACAGTTCTTCGCTGTGCTTTTGCCAGCTTAACTCTTTTGATTTTTTAGTGGGAGGAGGGCTTCCATCGTCATGTGAAGCTGAACCACTAGTCATGAACATACTAGGGATTGACCTTAGCCGTTCCTTGCCACTCCGTGTCGTAAATGGCATATTGGCAAGTTTACGTTTCTCTTCAGCTGATTTAAATGTCTTTTTCAAGGTCATTTTCCTGAACTTTGCCATTTGGGATTGTATGTGCCCTCTACTATGACATTGGGCATCGGCCTTGGCAGACGACGTTGATGGCATGTTATCGTCTATGTCATGACTAGTGGCAGCAGCTTCAGCACTAGGAGGAAGTGGTTCTTGATCTTTCTCTATTTTATTTTTATCGGAGAAAGTTTGGTCCTCCATTTATGTTATACCGATTTGATATATACGTGCGGCTAAACACAGAAAATAATTTTTTTTTTGGTTTGGACTGGAGTGTACTTTGTGGGTTACAGCACCCTTTAACGGTCAAGCCAGCCGGCCCTTTACTTATGACACAGGCGCACTCTTGGCACTACTTTGTTGATGCACGTGCGGCTACTGCGCACACAATTCACAAACACAGAAAATAATTTTTGTTTGGTTTGGACTGGAGTGTACTTTCGGGGGTTACAGCACCCTTAACGGTCAAGCCAGCCGGCCCTTTACTTATGACACAGGCGCACGCTTGGCACTACTTTGTTGCTGCACGTGCGGCTACTGCGCACACAATTCACAAACACAGAAAATAATTTTTTTTTGGTTTGGACTGGAGTGTACTTTCGGGGGTTACAGCACCCTTTAACGGTCAAGCCAGCCGGCCCTTTACTTATGACACAGGCGCACGCTTGGCACTACTTTGTTGATGCACGTGTGGCTACTGCGCACACAATTCACAAACACAGAAAATAATTTTTTTTTTGGTTTGGACTGGAGTGTACTTTGGGGGTTACAGCACCCTTTAACGGTCAAGCCAGCCGGCCCTTTACTTATGACACAGGCGCATGCTTGGCACTACTTTGTTGATGCACGTGCGGCTATTGCGCACACAATTCACAAACACAGAAAATAATTTTTTTTTGGTTTGGACTGGAGTGTACTTTCGGGGGTTACAGCACCCTTTAACGGTCAAGCCAGCCGGCCCTTTACTTATGACACAGGCGCACGCTTGGCACTACTTTGTTGATGCACGTGCGGCTACTGCGCACACAATTCACAAACACAGAAAATAATTTTTTTTTGGTTTGGACTGGAGTGTACTTTCGGGGGTTACAGCACCCTTTAACGGTCAAGCCAGCCGGCCCTTTACTTATGACACAGGCGCACGCTTGGCACTACTTTGTTGATGCACGTGCGGCTACTGCGCACACAATTCACAAACACAGAAAATAATTTTTTTTTGGTTTGGACTGGAGTGTACTTTCGGGGGTTACAGCACCCTTTAACGGTCAAGCCAGCCGGCCCTTTACTTATGACACAGGCGCACGCTTGGCACTACTTTGTTGATGCACGTGCGGCTACTGCGCACACAATTCACAAACACAGAAAATTTTTTTTTTTTTGGTTTGGACTGGAGTGTACTTTGGGGGTTACAGCACCCTTTAACGGTCAAGCCAGCCGGCCCTTTACTTATGACACAGGCGCACGCTTGGCACTACTTTGTTGATGCACGTGCGGCTACTGCGCACACAATTCACAAACACAGAAAATAATTTTTTTTTGGTTTGGACTGGAGTGTACTTTCGGGGGTTACAGCACCCTTTAACGGTCAAGCCAGCCGGCCCTTTACTTATGACACAGGCGCACGCTTGGCACTACTTTGTTGATGCACGTGCGGCTACTGCGCACACAATTCACAAACACAGAAAATAATTTTTTTTTTGGTTTGGACTGGAGTGTACTTTCGGGGGTTACAGCACCCTTTAACGGTCAAGCCAGCCGGCCCTTTACTTATGACACAGGCGCACGCTTGGCACTACTTTGTTGATGCACGTGTGGCTACTGCGCACACAATTCACAAACACAGAAAATAATTTTTTTTTTGGTTTGGACTGGAGTGTACTTTGGGGGTTACAGCACCCTTTAACGGTCAAGCCAGCCGGCCCTTTACTTATGACACAGGCGCACGCTTGGCACTACTTTGTTGCTGCACGTGCGGCTACTGCGCACACAATTCACAAACACAGAAAATAATTTTTTTTTGGTTTGGACTGGAGTGTACTTTCGGGGGTTACAGCACCCTTTAACGGTCAAGCCAGCCGGCCCTTTACTTATGACACAGGCGCACGCTTGGCACTACTTTGTTGATGCACGTGCGGCTACTGCGCACACAATTCACAAACACAGAAAATAATTTTTTTTTTGGTTTGGACTGGAGTGTACTTTGGGGGTTACAGCACCCTTTAACGGTCAAGCCAGCCGGCCCTTGACTTATGACACAGGCGCACGCTTGGCACTACTTTGTTGATGCACGTGCGGCTACTGCGCACACAATTCACAAACACAGAAAATAATTTTTTTTTGGTTTGGACTGGAGTGTACTTTCGGGGGTTACAGCACCCTTTAACGGTCAAGCCAGCCGGCCCTTTACTTATGACACAGGCGCACGCTTGGCACTACTTTGTTGATGCACGTGCGGCTACTGCGCACACAATTCACAAACACAGAAAATAATTTTTTTTTGGTTTGGACTGGAGTGTACTTTCGGGGGTTACAGCACCCTTTAACGGTCAAGCCCGCCGGCCCTTTACTTATGACACAGGCGCACGCTTGGCACTACTTTGTTGATGCACGTGCGGCTACTGCGCACACAATTCACAAACACAGAAAATATATTCTTTTTTTAGCACTTGGGGGGAGCACCCCTGATGGACAGAGCACCCCCTGGACAACACTACAGCACTCCTTTAGGACTGGGACACTGCACAGGACTTTGGAGTTGACACAGCCCCTATGGAGAACTGACTGCACAACACAGTCCAGCCAGCCCCTATGGACTTTGAAGTAGTGGACACAGCCCCTATTAACAACAGCAGCACAGCACAACACAACCAGCCCCTATGGACTTTGAAGTAGTGGACAACAGCAGCACTACACTACACTACACTACACAGCCCTAACTCCCACCCTCCCTCTTCACTGTCCACAGCCGAGTGAGAAAATGGCGCCGACGCGGGTACCTTATATAGGATCCAAAACCCGCGAGACTCGGAAGGCGGGATGATGACGTTTTGCCTCGATTTCAGATCCGAGTCAGGCGGGAAAAGTCGAGCCTGACTCGGATCGGACTCGGATCGGGGGGGCTCGGGGGGGTTCGGATTTCAGAAATCCGAACCCGCTCAGCCCTAGTGCAAACTAGATGGTATGTCACCCGATCCGGCAAAAATATCGGGCACATCGTCTAGTGTGTACCTGTTATGTTGCACGCTCACGCACATCGTCAGTAACATCCTGTGTCGGCTCTACATGTAGGGCCAACGGGGGGGGGATGTCATTAGCATGGCCCCCGCTGTTGCTACGTTGCTGCCTGCATCTGCAAGTGTGTATGTACTTGCCAATGGGGGCTCACCCACTGGGCCCCATCGCTGTGGATGTCAGGCTGGGTACACATCATCTAGTATGACTATGTATCCAGCCTTAGGTTCAGTTATGTGGTGGTTGACAGGGCTGCGCTTCTTTTGATCCACATATTTTTTGATTGGCAGTCATTAGCACTGGTTTTGCCAATCAGACTCACTAAAAAAATAATTTTATTTGGTACTGGACCACCAACCCGAGGCAACCCTGCAAGTGCCCTGGGGCACCCCAGGGTGCCACGGCACCGAGTTTGGGAACCACTGGCTTAGAGCATTTGCCTCAACAATAAACAACACCTACAAAGGTGAATAAATGTCTAATTAAATAAATACCACATAATCTATTTTACAGGAACAACAATAGATGATATATCCTATAGGATTTAAAGGATACCCTCTAACTAATTGAATACCTGAACTATGGGCCTAATTCAGAGTTGTACGCAATGCCGTTGTTTTCTCAAATCAAGCTTTTTTTGCCACTGCGCATGCATCTGAGTCATGCAGCAAATGCCTCAAGTCAAGATAGTCTGTATTCACAGTGTAAGATTGGAGGGTACGTTCGTTCCTTGGTTGTGTGTGTGTGTGTATTGGTGGGGAGAGGGAGGAGGGAAAAAAATGGGGGGAGGTTGGGGGGAGCAGATGGCTGTGTGTTGTGGTGGATGTGTTGTTGTAGAACAGAAATACTGGAGGCTGGATGGATGGTGGAAGAAACAAATATGTTTATTTGTATCTGTGTGTGCACATAGGGGGTGGTAGTTGTTCAGTAGGAGGCACAGTGCTCCTGGAGGATAAATGTCTCTTAGATGGTTCATGGCAGCACACACTGCCCAGTTGTCGGTGATTTGGGGTGACAGGGCGTATCCACAGTGTGGGGAGTAGGGTCAACCCTTTCAGGGGGCTCCTTGACATACGGTCCTGACTATTGCTTGCTTCCCTGCTGGACCTATGGTCGACAGACTTCTGAACTGGGATGCCCTATTTGAGGTGATCAGGGGTGCTCCCACTTTGCGGCATCCCGCACTGGTGAGGAGAATGGAAGCTGACCTACCGGTAGATGCCCAGGTCCGTTGGTGTGGGATCAGTTCTTCTCAAAGTCCAGTATGATGCCGCGGTGGGGGACGTGCACTGTTTCAGTGGCTCACGTCCGTGGATGCAGTGCAGGTGAAACCTGTGCTGCGTGTGGTGGTGTGGTGAGCGCATACAGCGCTGTCGTTTGGCAGAGGCTGGGGCTGGTGTGAGTGGGGACCAGCATCCGGTTAAGCGCTGCTGCTGCCGTTCAGGTGCCCAGATGTAGATGCAGGTGGGTTCAAGATGGGTAGGTATCTGGGGGCCTCCAACACGTTTTGGCACAGGTGCCTTCTTCAAGGAGGTGATTAACCGGCAGGGAGTGTTTGGGGGAGGCAACGGGGGCTGTCGGACAGAAACACAAGCGTTGCCATTTCAGGTGCCTATCAAATCCTACATCTGCGAACCCGTATGTACGAAACATTACTCCGGCTTCTCAATGACCATGGCCATTCTGAGTGACCATAGATTATCTCAAAGAGTCGATGTTTGCAGGATCTGCATATGTGTCTCCAATGCTGCATATGTGTACGCAGTTGCGTACAGCTGCGATGGCTCTGGTGAGCGTCTCTATACGTCAATAAGTCCCAATGGTTGTTTTATTAGCCTGTTTTTGCACATCCTTAGCTAAATAAATCGCAGCTTCGGCAGCAATAGAAATAGAATACAACTCTGACTCAGGCCCTATGTTCTCTTGGGTATATTGGAGAAATTCCTAAGCACCCAAACATACTGTTTAACAAAAATTCATACCTTGGAATAAATATATACAGATGAATACCATCAAGTTGAACCATGAACTTTATTTCATAAAGCGAATAAGTATTTTAAGGTAATTAAAAATTTTGCAGACACTGTCAATGATATACGCTGCTTGCACCCCACTGTACGCCCCTTAAGAATATTTATTTAGCTGTCCTTATGCTAGATGCTGCTGCACCCCACTGTACTTCTCTTAAGAATATTTTGTTAGCTGTCCTTATAATAGACGTTGCTGCACCCCACTGTACGCCCCTTAAGAATATTTCCTTAGCTTTCCTTATAATAGATGCTGCTGCACCTCACTGTACTTCTCTTAGGAATATTTTGTTAGCTGTCCTTATGATAGATGCTGCTGCACCCCACTGTATGCCCTTAAGAATATTTTGTTAGCTGTCCTTATGATAGACGCTGCTGCACCCCACTGTACTCCCCTTAAGAATATTTCCTTAGCTGTCCTTATGATAGACGCTGATGCACCCCACTGTACGCCCCTTAAGAATAGTTTGTTAGCTGTCCTTATAATAGACGTTGTTTCACCCCACTGTACTTCTCTTAAGAATATTTTGTTAGCTCTCCTTATGATAGATGCTGCTGCACCCCATTGTATGCTCCTTAAGATATTTTGTTAGCTGTCCTTATGATAGATGCTGCTGCACCCCACTGTACGCCCCTTAAGAATATTTTGTTAGCTGTCCTTACGATAGATGCTGCTGTACCCCATTGTACGCTCCTTAAGATTATTTCCTTAGCTGTCCTTATGATAGATGCTCCTGCACCCCACTGTACACCCCTTAAGAATATTGTGTTAGCTGTCCTTATGATTGACGCTGCTGCACCCCACTGTACGACCCTTAAGGATATGTTGTTAGCTGTCCTTATGATAGATGCTGCTGCACCCCACTGTACACCCCTTAAGAAAATTTTGTTAGCTGTCCTTATGATAGACGCTGCTGCACCCCACTGTACGACCCTTAAGGATATTTCCTTAGCTTTCCTTATAATAGATGCTGCTGCACCCCACTGTACTTCTCTTAAGAATATTTTGTTAGCTGTCCTTATGACAGATGCTGCTGCACCCCACTGTATGCCCTTAACTATATTTTGTTAGCTGTCCTTATGATAGATGCTGCTGCACCCCACTGTACTCCCCTTAAGAATATTTCCTTAGCTGTCCTTATGATAGATGCTGATGCACCCCACTGTACGCCCCTTAAGAATAATTTGTTAGCTGTCCTTATAATAGACGTTGTTTCACCCCACTGTACGCCCCTTAAGAATATTTCCTTAGCTTTCCTTATAATAGATGCTGCTGCACCCCACTGTACTTCTCTTAAGAATATTTTGTTAGCTGTCCTTATGATAGATGTTGCTGCACCCCACTGTACGCCCCTTAAGAATATTTTGTTAGCTGTCCTTATGATAGATGCTGCTGTACCCCATTGTACGCTCCTTAAGATTATTTCCTTAGCTGTCCTTATGATAGTTGCTCCTGCACCCCAGTGTACACCCCTTAAGAATATTGTGTTAGCTGTCCTTATGATTGATGCTGCTGCACCCCACTGTCCGACCCTTAAGGATATTTTGTCAGCTGTCCTTATGATTGACGCTGCTGCACCCCACTGTACGACCCTTAAGGATATGTTGTTAGCTGTCCTTATGATAGACGCTGCTGCACCCCACTGTACGATCCTTAAGGATATTTTGTTAGCTGTCCATATGATAGACGCTGCTGCTCCCCACTGGACTCCCCTTAAGAATATTTCCTTAGCTGTCCTTATGATAGACGCTGCTGCACCCCACTGTACGCCCCTTAAGAATAGTTTGTAAGCTGTCCTTATGATAGACACTGTTGCACCCCACTGTACACCCCTTAAGAATATTTTTTAGCTGTCCTTATGATAGACGCTGCTGCACCCCACTGTATGCCCCTTAAGAATATTTTGTTAGCTGTCCTTATGATATACGCTGCTGCACCCCACTGTACACCCCTTAAGAATATTTTGTTAGCTGTCCTTATGAAATATGCTGCTGCACCCCATTGTACGACCCTTAAGGATATTTTGCTAGCTGTCCTTATGATAGATGCTGCTGCACCCCACTGTACGCCCCTTAAGAATATTTCCTTAGCTGGCCTTATGATAGACGCTGCTGCACCCCACTGTATGCCCCTTAAGAATATTTTGTTAGCTGTCCTTATGATAGACGCTGCTGCACCCCACTGTACACCCCTTAAGAATATTTTGTTAGCTGTCCTTATGAAATATGCTGCTGCACCCCATTGTACAACCCTTAAGGATATTTTGCTAGCTGTCCTTATGATAGATGCTGCTGCACTCCACTTTACGCCCCTTAAGAATATTTCCTTAGCTGTCCTTATGATAGATGCTGCTGCACCCCACTGTACTTCTCTTAAGAATATTTTGTTAGCTGTCCTTATGATAGATGCTGTTGTACCCCATTGTACGCTCCTTAACAATATTTCCTTAGCTGTCCTTATGATAGATGCTGCTGCACCCCACTGTACGACCCTTAAGGATATTTTGTTAGCTGTACTTATGATAGATGCTGCTGTACCCCATTGTACGCTCCTTAAGAATATTTCCTTAGCTGTCCTTATGATAGATGCTGCTGCACCCCACTGTACGACCCTTAAGGATATTTTGTTAGCCGTTCTTATGATAGACGCTGCTGCTCCCCACTGTACGCCCCTTAAGAATAGTTTGTTAGCTGTCCTTATGATAGACGCTGCTGCACCCCACTGTACGCCCCTTAAGAATATTTTTTTAGCTGTCCTTATGATAGACGCTGCTGCACCCCACTGTACGCCCCTTAAGAATATTTTTTTAGCTGTCCTTATGATAGATGCTGCTGCACCCCACTGTACGCCCCTTAAGAATTCTTTGTTAGCTGTCCTTATGATAGACGCTGTTGCTCCCCACTGTACGCCCCTTAATAATATTTTTTTAGCTGTCCTTATGATAGACGCTGCTGCACCCCACTGTACGCCCCTTAAGAATATTTCCTTAGCTGTCCTTATGATAGATGCTGCTGCACCCCATTGTATGACCCTTAAGGATATTTTGGTAGCTGTCCTTATGATAGATGCTGCTGCACCCCACTGTACTCCCCTTAAGAATATTTCCTTAGCTGTCCTTATGATAGACCATGTTGCACCCCACTGTACGCCACTTAAGAATATTTCCTTAGCTGTCCTTATGAGAGATGCTGCTGCACCCCATTGTATGACCCTTAAGGATATTTTGCTAGCTGTCCTTATGATAGATGCTGCTGCACCCCACTGTATGCCCCTTAAGAATATTTTTTTAGCTGTCCTTATGATAGATGCTGTTGTACCCCATTGTACGCTCCTTAAGAATATTTCCTTAGCTGTCCTTATGATAGATGCTGCTGCACTCCACTGTACTCCCCTTAAGAATATTTTGTTAGCTGTCCTTATGATAGACGCTGTTGTACCCCATTGTACACTCCTTAAGAATATTTTGTTAGCTGTCCTTATGATAGATTCTGCTGTACCCCATTGTGCGCTCCTTAAGAATATTTCCTTAGCTGTCCTTATGATAGATGCTGCTGCACCCCACTGTATGCCCCTTAAGAATATTTTGTTAGCTGTCCTTATGATAGATGCTGCCAGGGCCGCCATCAGGGGGGGACTGCCGGGCCTCCAGTCCCGGGCCCAGAGAGAGAGGTGGCCCGGGTGACAGCAGCAAGCCAGCAAG
This sequence comes from Taudactylus pleione, assembly GCA_031769625.1. Lineage (NCBI taxonomy): Eukaryota > Metazoa > Chordata > Amphibia > Anura > Myobatrachidae > Taudactylus > Taudactylus pleione. Next base: position 15,640,151 of record JAUIMM010000121.1, read on the forward strand.
GAATATCATCAGCGCTGCGGCATGTAAACTATGGAACTGGTCGTGAGCCAATCATAGCTCGAAGAACGGCAACCAATCAGAGCAGCTGCTCTGATTGGCTGCCGTTCTCCGAGCTATGATTGGTTCATGGCCAGCTCCATAGTTCACATGCCGCATCGCTGATGCTCTCTCTCCCTGTCTGCTGCCCAGTGCATTTCAGTGCATACTCGCCCCTCTCTCTCAGGAAGTACTGTGAAAAGAGCAGGTATGTTGATCCTGCCTTGTGCTCCCCGCGAGTCCAGCCAGCCTTATCTGCACTGCCCCTTAGTCCAGCCAGCCTGCCTTCTCTGCACTGCCCCCCCAGTCTACCCAGACTTCCCTGCACTGTCTCCCCCAGTCTAGCCAACCTTCCCTGCATCCCCCAATTCTAGCCAGCCAGCCTCCCTGTCTGCTCCCCCAGTCCAGCCAGCCTGCCCAACCACCCCAACCCCCATTCCAGCCAGCCTGCCTACTTTCTCTGCCCCCCCAGTCTAGCCAGTCATCCCTAATCCCCTTCCCCAGTCCAGCCAGCCTTCCTTCCCTGCCCACCGCACCCCAGTCCAGCCAGCCCTCTAGTTTAGCCAGCCTACCTTCTCTGCCAGCCTACCTTCTCAATCCACCCAGCCTTCTCTGCACCACTAGCCCCTCCTAGTCCAGCCAGCCAGCCTGTCTTCCCTGCTCCAGTCCAGCCAGTCTTCCCTGCGGCCCCCCCATCTCCAGCCTGCCTGCCTTCTCTGCCTTGCCTCTCGCCTAGTCCAGCCGACCTTCCCTGCTCTTTTGCCCCCCCAGACCAACCAGCCTTCCCTGCTCTATGCCACCCCAGTTCACTCTTGCCAGCCCAGTGCCCCCACATGTCCAGTCTTCCCTGTCCTGTGCCCCCACCCGTAATGTCCATCCTTCCCTTCCCTTTACCGCCCCACACCATGTCTAGCATCCCTGGTTTATGCACCACCCCCGAAATAGCTCCACCCACATTATCCACAGCTCCACCCAAGTCTGCCCTATACCCCGGGGGGGCCCTGCCTATTTTGTCAGTACTGGGCCCCACAATTTCTGATGACAGCCATGGATGCTGCTGCACCCCACTGTACGTCCCTTAACAAAATTTCCTTAGCTGTCCTTATGATAGACACTGCTGCACCCCACTGTACGCCCCTTAATAATATTTTGTTAGCTGTCATTATGATAGATGCTGCTGCACCCCACTGTATGCCCCTTCAGAATATTTTTTTTTAGCTGTCCTTATGATAGATGCTGCTGCACCCCACTGTACGCCCCTTAAGATTTTTTTGTTAGCTGTCCTTATAATAGATGCTGCTGTACCCCATTGTACGCACCTTAAGAATATTTCCTTAGCTGTCCTTATGATAGACGCTGCTGCACCCCACTCTACGCCCCTTAAGAATATTTTGTTAGCTGTCCTTATGATAGACGCTGCTGCACCCCACTGTATGCCCCTTAAGAATATTTTGTTGGCTGTCCTTATGATAGACGCTGCTGCTCCCCACTGTACTCCCCTTAAGAATATTTTGTTAGCTGTCCTTATGATAGATGCTGCTGCACCCTATTGTACGCTCCTTAAGAATATTTCCTTAGCTATCCTTATGATAGATGCTGCTGCACCCCACTGTACGCCCCTTAAGAATTTTTTGTTAGCTGTCCTTATGATAGACGCTGCTGCACCCCACTGTACTCCCTTTAAGAAAATTCCCTTAGCTGTCCTTATGATAGACGCTGCTGCACCCAACTGTACGACCCTTAAGGATATTTTGTTAGCTGTCCTTATGATAGATGCTGCTGCACACCACTGTACGCCCCTTAAGAATATTTTGGTAGCTGTAATTATGATAGATGCTGCTGCACCCCACTGTACGCCCCTTAAGAATATTTTGTTAGCTGTCCTTATGATAGATGCTGCTGCACCCCACTGTATGCCCTTAAGAATATTTTGTTAGCTGTCCTTATAATAGACGCTTCTGCACCCCACTGTACTCCCCTTAAGAATATTTCCTTAGCTGTCCTTATGATAGGTGCTGCTGCACCCCACTGTATGCCCCTTAAGAATATTTTGTTAGCTGTCCTTATGATAGTCGCTGCTGCTGCACCCCACTGTATGCCCCTCAAGAATATTTTGTTAGTTGTCCTTATGATATCTTATGCTTGGCCCAAATTTAAACTGCATAGTAAATATAAAGTTATTATAAATCTTAATATGTTTATTATAAATCTTAATATGTTCTCAAATAGTATATTCCCAAAAATGTATATTTGTTAATGCTAATATGCGATATTATAAACAAAAAAAATTCCTATCTTGTGTATTTAATTTATTTTTAGTTTCCATCTTCCATTGAAGAATGGCAAACTGTTGCTGAAGATTTTTGACCGAAATGGAATTTCCCGAATGTGGAGGGGCAGTCGACGGGAAACATGTTCATATTATACCACCACCCCACAGTGGTTCCTTATATTTTTAACTACTGTACAAGGGCTATTTTAGTATAGTCATGATGGCTGTAGTATATGCGAGCTATGAGTTTATATATTTAGATTTTGGCAAAAAATGGACGGGCCTTCTTTTGGTGGACCTTTCAGGGACACTGTTTTATGAAAGAATGATATCCGGAAACGTACACTTAACACCGGCCTCCCGTTGCAAACAGAGGGCCTGATTCTGAGCTGTTCGCTCTGACAGAGCGCTCGCTCTGAAACAGGGCCGGGCCTTTTTTTTTGGAGCGGCCCAGCCACAGCTATTGCGAGCGGCCAGGATGATGGTCGTCATGGTCAAGACCATCGCGACCATCGGGCTTGCGACGAGACCCTTGTGGTAGGGTTTCGCCCATTGCAAGCCCAAGAGAGCTTTCGGCTCTAACAGAGCAGGAAGCTCTCCACTGACATAACTTGTGATGTCAGTGGAGCCGCCCCCAAACGGCAGGCGTTCTCATGGGAACGCCTCCGTTTGGGCAGCCACCCCCCCGGCCCGCCCACCAAAGGGGGCGAGCTGTCACTCAACATCGACAGCTCGCCCCCTTTGGTGCGAGACCCGGAGCGACGGATTACCCGTCGCTAGCTGGTCTCGTGCATGTGCACGACGGAGCCGCCTCCGTCGTGCGCATGCGCTGTGGGACCATTGACCCGGTTGTGAGCGCTCAGCGCTTGCGACCGGGTCTGAATCAGGCCCAGAATCTCAATTTTGTATTTGTTGGGGATGAGATATTCACTTTACACGAACATGTGATGAAGCCCTTTCCACAAAGGGGTTTAACTAATGAGAAAATAATTTTCAATTATCAACTGATCATGGCTAGGTGTACAGTGTTTTACGCCTTTGGGATAATGAGTAGCAGGTTCCGGATTTCTATACTCCGATTAATTTAAGAGTGGATAAAACTGACTGGATAGTGATGGCCTGCTGTGCTCTTCATAACATGCTTCGCAGGAAATCAACACAGCAAAGGGCACTTTCTTCATCCCATGACCACATAGAGGACAGTCAAATGTGGACATCTGTGTCTTCTACACCTTTTCCCACAGCCTACTCTACACATGCAAAAGAACTCAGGAATGAGTACATGGCCTTTTTTAATGGCGTGGTAGCAGTTCCTTAGCAGGGAAATTGCATTTCCTAATATAAGTTTCCTTGTAGCCTGAATAAAATTTATTGCATTTATCTTGCCAAAAAAAGTGTTTTATTAATTTAAAACTTGTATATGTATTTAACAAGTTATGTTATCTGTTAACCTTAAAAATGTATCAACAATACACGTAACATACGGCACCTGGTGGCGATTTGCCGGGAGGGACGAGTCCAGAGTCTGCGTGGGTGCACTCAGACTTCCTGGCCTCGCAAGCTGCCAGGACCCGGCCAGGCAGCGGGATGCTTTAGCTCCTGCAGCCTGGCCTACGGAGCATAAGTCGCGATTGTTCCAATGGCGTCCCCAGGCTGCGACCTCGGCAACAGCGCTGGGATCACGCAAATGCAGCAAGGTGGTGTGTGACACCTCCTTTTGCATTTCATATGGACGGAATTGCACAGCAGTTTGTGTGTGCCTGTGCAATTCCGTCCATCTCTGAATCATGCCCATAGTCTGCACGCTAGCCTGAACCAAACTCCACATAATGGATACTTACTGTTTTTGATACTTATGACACAAAATGAACCTCAAGAGTTATGTTTATAAGAGTCTACTAATTAATAACAGAATTTTATAAATTTTTAATATATAGAATTAATAACCATCTAAAACCATCTAGACCTTGGATCACGTAAAACAGTGCCACAACCCCCTTTCCCCTTATACGACTTTAAAAACACTACCATTTATAAATATAATACATAGTGTCAAGAAAAACACAACACAAGAGATGTAACATTTGAAAAAAAAAGTTATTTTACAAATGAGAGTTTCCTGGACAGGTTTAATCGATTAATACTAGACCAATGAGTGCCTCCTGAGTAAGGACTACCCAAATACAAAGCATCAAGCACTGAAATAAATTGTAATATACAGTTGAGACCATTACACTGATGCTAACATAACCAAGGTAAAGGCAAAGAAACAGAATTTAGAAACAGTATTCATGTTAAGAGCACAAGAAGTATACGTAAGTCACAACGTTCAGTAAACAAGTGCAAATGAAGTCCATTTGCCATAGTCATGGCACCTATGTACATACTCAAGGTCATTCTTGAGAAAAAAACAAAGAAAAAGGAGTGATAAATTTATAAAACACTAAAAAACCGAACAATAAAAAAAATCACATATTATAAAAATCTTCTTCGGCCTGTAGGGTGGTTTGTGCACTCATCCATGCTGAGTGCACACCACTCCTGGATGTGCTGGGAAAGGGAGATGGTGTTTGTGGGCTGCCTGACGCTTGATAGATGAGGGGATATGACGGAGGAGGAATTGGCATAGGGGGATAAGCCGGTCTATGAGGTGGGATGGGGAGATTGCCAGAGGACAGTGGGGTGGGTTGCGCTATACTATCTGACCCTACATTACTATGCTCATCCAATTTTCCTTGATGAGCAAGTATTATAGAGTTATATATGATGCGCATGAAATGAAGCAGCTGGTTTGGAGCCATACTGTCCATTTCGTGGGCCAATATGCATGCCGAAAACCTGATTTGCACTCGGGGACTTCTGTCAATCCTCCTCCACGTGTATTAAAAATCTGTCACTCCTTGACGTTCCAGAGGCTGGAGTCTTGGAACCGCCCTCCTCTTATTGCGGGTGCTGTTGCGGGTGGCCTCTCCATTTCCGACTCCACGACCTTTGTGGGCTTGCTGGATGAAGGGTCAGGATCCACCTCCAGAACTTCTACCTTGGAAAGATGAAAAAAAATATTATATTATTTAAAATAAATAAATAAATACTTACCATACAGTGGCTTTGAAGACAATTAAAAATGTAAATCTGTTAAAAGTGGGAGTCAGTTGAGATATTTTTAAAGGAAAACAATCAACTAGAAGAAAACTAATATTTACAATTGTTTAATTGCTTACCTGTTCCTGACTCTCCAAATCCTCGACGAGGTCCCCTAACCCCTCTGGCTCCAGCAAGCACCACGACCGTCTCTTTGGTTATTTCTCAAGAACAAAGGTGAGCAGGTCATAGTACCATAACTTTGGCTTTTGGACTTTATCTGCACCTGCTCCCGAACGTTGTGACCAGGGGCGCCGAGAGGGGGTGGGAGCGGGTACTATTTACACGGGCTCGAGCTTGCTTCACCTCACCTCTTACATCACAGCAGCCCAGCACACGCTGCTGTGTGCTGGGCTGCACTGGGAGACCGCTTGCCTATGCCTGTGGGGGGAGCGATCAAGCTGAGCGTGCGCATAACTTTTTTTTTTACCTAAGGGGCCATGGCCATGGCTCACACGATTAGGTCATGCCCCCTTTTACCTGGGCCCGATGCAGATCTTGGCGGGCCTGGTTGTGACTTCAGATACTTCTTGTGCTTCTTCAGGAACACTGTTATGTGTGCCCCCAGTTGTCTCCCATATGCAGTGACCCTTATGCAGTGCACCCAGTTGTCCTCCTTATGCAGTACCCCCGGAGTGCCCCTTATGCAATGCCCCCAGTTGTCCCCCTTATGCAGTACCAGCAGGAGTGCCACTTATGTGTGCTCCCAGTTGTCCCCCTTATGCAGTACCAGCAGGAGTGCCCCTTATGCTTGCCCCCAGTTGTTCCCTTATGCAGTGCCCCCGGAGTGCCCCTTATGCAGTGCACCCAGTTGTCCCCCTTATGCAGTGCCCCCTGGAGTGCCCCTTATGCAATGCCCCCAGTTGTACACTTTATGCGTGCCCCCAGTTGTCCCCCTTATGCAGTGCCACTCCCCCGAAAGAGCCCCTTATGCGTGCCCCCAGTTGTCCCCCTTATGCGTGCCCCCAGTTGTTCCCCTTATGCAGTGCCAGACCCGCAGAAGTGCCCCCAGTTGTCCCCCTTATGCAGTACCCCGGAGTGCCCCTTATGCAGTGCACCCAGTTGTCCCCCTTATGCAGTGCCAGTGCCCCGGAAGTCCCCCTTATGCATGCCCCAGTTGTCCCCGTTATGCGTTCCCCCAGTTGTCCCCCTTATGCAGTACCCCTGGAGTGCCCCTTATGCAGTGCACCCAGTTGCCCTCCTTATGCAGTACCAGCAGGAGTGCCCCTTAATGCGTGCCCCCAGTTGTCCCCCTTATGCAGTACCAACAGGAGTGCACCTTATGTATGCCCCGTTGACCCCCTTATGCAGTGCCCCTTATCCAGTGCACCCAGTTATTCTCCTTATGCAGTGCTCCCGGAGTGCCCCTTATGCAGTGCACCCAGTTGTCCCCCTTATGCAGTACCAGCAGGAGTGCCCCTTATGCGTGACCCCAGTTGTCCCCCTTATGTAGTAGCAGCAGGAGTGCCACTTATGTGTGCACCCAGTTGTTCCCCTTATGCAGTACCAGCAGGCGTGCCCCTTATGTGTGACCCCAGTTGTTCCCCTTATGCAGTGCCAGACACGCAGAAGTGCCCCCAGTTGTCCCCCTTATGCAGTACCCCGGAGTGCCACTTATGCAGTGCACCCAGTTGTCCCCCTTATGCAGTGCCAGTGCCCCGGAAGTCCCCCTTATGCGTGCCCCAGTTGTCCCCCTTATGCGTTCCCCCAGTTGTCCCCCTTATGCAGTACCCCTGGAATGCCCCTTATGCAGTGCACCCAGTTGCCCTCCTTATGCAGTACCAGCAGCAGTGCACCTTATGTATGCCCCGTTGACCCCCTTATGCAGTGCCCCTTATCCAGTGCACCCAGTTATTCTCCTTATGCAGTGCTCCCGGAGTGCCCCTTATGCAGTGCACCCAGTTGTCCCCCTTATGCAGTACCAGCAGGAGTGCCCCTTATGCGTGACCCCAGTTGTCCCCCTTATGTAGTAGCAGCAGGAGTGCTCCTTATGCATGGCCCCAGTTGTCCCCCTTATGCAGTACCCCCGGAGTGCCCCTTATGCAGTGCACCCAGTTGTCCCCCTTATGCAGTACCAGCAGGAGTGCCCCTTATGTGTGACCCCAGTTGTCCCCCTTATGTAGTAGCAGCAGGAGTGCTCCTTATGCATGGCCCCAGTTGTCCCCCTTATGCAGTACCCCCGGAGTGCCCCTTATGCAGTGCACCCAGTTGTCCCCCTTATGCAGTACCAGCAGGCGTGCCCCTTATGTGTGACCCCAGTTGTCCCCCTTATGTAGTAGCAGCAGGAGTGCCCCTTATGCGTGACCCCAGTTGTCCCCCTTATGTAGTAGCAGCAGGAGTGCCCCTTATGCGTGCCCCCAGTTGTCCCCCTTATGCAGTACCAGCAGGCGTGCCCCTTATGCGTGACCCCAGTTGTCCCCCTTATGCAGTACCAACAGGAGTGCACCTTATGTATGCCCCCGTTGACCCCCTTATGCAGTGCCCCTTATCCAGTGCACTCAGTTGTCCCCCTTATGCAGTGCTCCCGGAGTGTCCCTTATGCAGTGCACCCAGTTGTCCCCCTTATGCAGTACCAGCAGGAGTGCCCCTTATGCGTGACCCCAGTTGTCCCCCTTATGTAGTAGCAGCAGGAGTGCTCCTTATGCATGGCCCCAGTTGTCCCCCTTATTCAGTGCCCCAGGAGTGCCACTTATGCAGTGCACACAGTTGTCCCCTTATGCATTGCCCCCAGAGTGCCCCTTATGCAGTGCACCCAGTTGTCCCCCTTATGCAGTGCCAGTCCCCCGGGAGTGCCTCTTATGCGTGCCCCCAGATGTCCCCCTCATGCAGTGGCAGTCCCCCGGGAGTATCCCCTAAGTAGGGCATACTAAGAATATTCTTGGTCAGTGGTTTTGCACTTTTCTGTCTGGTAAATGATGATCCGCGTGGTCCTCCGACGCTCAGTGTCCAGCTCTGTCAGAGATAATCACAAAATGGAGGTTTGGGAGTGTCAGCGGAGTGGTTTCTTATTTTGTCATTGATCGTTGATCGATCAATCTGTATCAACTGTACAATACACCAACGATATTGTGAAAATTGACCAACATGTAGGGACGACAAAAGATCCCTTCAGACGACCAGTGGGAGCAAGCATTGCTGGTCATTGCAGGCATTTGTAGGAGATTGAACAATGTCGTAATCGTTCAATCTCTCATTTTAATCGCCTAGTGGATACGTGCCTTAAGGTTATATGTCCAATTGTCAGTGGTAGCAAAAGTCCCCCCCTTCTCCCATGTATTGTAATATAAACATTTATACATTCAAGATGTTAGGAAGTACATATTTGTTGATATAATAATTTTTACAGTTCGCTGCAGTTGATAACTGCCCTCACGTGTTTTGGTTTTGGATCTGTATTCTTTCCAAAAATTTATAAAAATAACTAAAATCACATAATTTGGGCCTCACAATATTGTTTTCATCCAGTTTAGGCTAAAAGGTTGCACAGAGCTAGCTGGCCGACTAAGCTAAGCAACAGCAGTGGGTGGCGGCACAAACAGGTGGCAGTTACACTTCACACATGGCACATCTAGGAAACAGAGTGGCACTGCAGTGGCAGACAGGATGGCAGCTTAATATAAACTATACGATGTTATAGAATGTTTGCATTAATGAAGAACTACAGTAGATCAGAGGCCCAAGGGCAGTACAGGGAAATGGAGGTGTGTAGTGGAAGAGAGATTGATTGTTCGAGTAATTGATTGATTAATCATTATTTTATTACTGCTATAAAAATATAAAATCAGAGAATTAAAAATGCTTTTAAAAAACAAGCACCCAAAATGGGTGAAAGTGTTGCATTTATTGATTCATTAATTGATTAATTAATTATAATTGGTTGATTAAGAAAATTATATTTAAGGCCACAAAAGAATACACTGTTAATAGCCAAGGGTTCCTCACAAGGGTTGAGCCAAGAAAATTAATAGTTGCACTCAGTGTCAGATTAAGGTCCACATGGGCAAGGAGCTGAAATTTATGAAAGGCCTATTGTGTGCTGTCGCAGGGGGTGTGACCATTATGGCAGGGGTGTGACTACTGTTGTCAGTGCTGTATCTGGATGGCAGTGCACCCTGTGCAGCACTGCTGCCCCCCTTTCTTCCTCCCGTCCCCATCCTCCCCCAGGAGCGCTTACCTTTCCCTCAGTGGCAGCCATTTTCCAGTCGTTTGCGCATGCACAGTACAGTTAAAATGGCTGCCGGTGCCATTTTCCCGGTGACCTGTGCATACACTATAGAGTGCCCAGAGTCTATAACTCCGGCGCTGGCCGTGCACAGCTCAGTGCGCTGCCAGGCAGAGAGGAGGGGGCCCGTGTCGGAGACTGCACACGGGCCCCCTCCTCTCTAGCACCTATTTCTGTACACAGATGCAGTAACAAGATATTGTGTAATAGGACAAAATATGATAAGCTGCAAGGGCTGGAGATTTTAAATCTTTCAAGTGATATCAGTTGGGAGCTTCCTGCTCTGTCAAAGCAGGAAGCAACCTGGGGCTTGCTGTAGATGAGACCCTACTGCAAGGGTCTCGTCGCAAGCCCCGATGGTCGCGATGGTCTCAACCATCGCGACCATCACCTGGTGATGTCAGTAGGGCCATCTACAAACGGCAGGTGTTCCTTCAGGAACTCCTCTGTTTGTCCGGCCACCCCCCCACCCCATCTACAAAACGGGGCGAGCTGTAGATCAACATCAACAGCCTCCCCGTTTATAGAGAGCCCCGAAGCAAGTGAATTTGTCACTCGCTCCTGGGCTTGCGCACGCGCACTGTGAGCACTGCGCGTGCGGAGGCCCTCACCATCGACCTGCTTGCGAGTGGGTCTGAATGAGGGCCTGTATTCCAATGAGCACACAATTCTGTGAATTAGCAGCTCCACTATTTTGTGGGTGACAGCAATCTCACTCTGCGAGAGTGCTGAATCTGCAGTTAACCACAGGGTGTGATGGCATACCATATCTGTATTGGGCAAGGAACATGTCCATTAAGGATTGGAATTTCATTGCTTTTTTAAGTTTCAGTGGCAGAAATTCAATAGGTTTTGTGGAATTTCAGATCATGTCTAAGAAGCCTTAATGGGACATGTGAAACCATAAGGTTTTCTGTCTATTGTATACCAGGGTAGAAGGTAGGCACACAGGGATGCACAAAAACTTACCCTGTAAAGGAGAAAATATAAGATCCCAAAAGGTACAATAGTAAAGATGAAAGGAAAAAATGGTCATGCTAAGGATATACAGTATATGGTAAATACTAGTATATAATACAATTTATTGCTGGAAAGAGAAATAGGCAGATGAGGGGGAAGAGAGAGATGGAGTAAGGGAGAAAAGCAGTGGCGGCGTTTGAACAGTGGGCCTTGTTCACTATGGATTACGATATTGCGTACGCACGCAGTTCAACTGCGATAGCATGCTAATACATTGCGATTGCAATACAAACTCAGCACTACATAAGGACGCCCACTTTACATTGCACACATCTGTAAAACTATCGGTACAATTGAGTACCATCGCAGTCTCACAGGACCTCATTCAGAGTTGGTCGTTGTGGCCGCACGGTCGTACGCCACCGATGTTCGCTATACTGCGCTTGCGTAAAGTTCGCAATGCGCGTGCACAAACTAGCCGCTACGATCTACGATCAGATATTTCTCTCTCCTTGAACACAGCCAGGTCGGTAGTTTGAGTGACACATGGAGGCGTTTGTGGGTGGTAACAGGGGAAGGTGTTTGAAAACAGGGAAGTGGAGATCCGAACGCAGGCGTGCCTGATTATGCGAACGGCGTTTTATGGGAGTGCATACGGATTATGGGAGTGCATAATTAACAAAGTAGCGTCATTGCACATGTGACCTGGGAGGTTTTTACACTGACATGATCGTAGAGCTTAAGAGAGGGTATGGTCAACCTTAAACTCTACGACCAGTTCTGATGGTTCCCGATGGTCTCGATTAATCCTTATATGCCCGGAGATGACGTGCAATGCGTACGAGAAGGGGGCGTATTTTTTTTGTCTTCCGACCGCTTCCTCCCTTGGTCGGCCAACTACCGATCCGAACTTAGGGACGCAACTTGCGAGGGAATCATTTGCATATCTGGCCCCTTTTTCCGTACGACCGTGCGGCCGCTTCGACCGACTCTGAATGAGGTCCACAGTGCTTAAAGTGGTCCTAGAGAAGTGGAGGAACTCACCCCTCCCCCTCTATGCTTTTTTAAAAACTGGACAGCATGGACTCAAAAGAAAGGGGGTGGTCATACAATAGTATTTCCAATTCAAATTATGCCATACAGCAGCACAATCTTATTCACAATACACTGCACATAGTGCCCCGATTCACATTACACCACACAGTAGTGTCCCTTATTCATGTTATGACACACAGCAGTGCCGGCAAATGGAGCCTCCCTGCGGACCCGGGCTGAGGTGGACTGGAGGAAGAGGAACTGGTTCCATCTCCAAATAGAAGTGACAGAACACAGCCCCGCCCTGTTTTGTCCCACTTTCACCCCTGCACGCACACTTGCACAATCCCTGACCTTACTCAGAAATTGCTATCAACCACGCACGCTATGAGACCTCTCACTGCGTATGGCATTGCAGTGGCTAATTTATGCATGCCCCTGCACTGGCATGCCTGCGTTTTCCTGACCACCCCCCAGTCACCACCCACAAATGGTGCTTCCTGTCAATCACTCTTTGAGGGGTCTGCGTAGTCACTGCGATTGCAGACTGGTTCGCGCACTGTGATGCATACGCATGTGCAGAATGCAACAATCGGCCGATTACGTGCCTATAAGCAACTGCATTACTTGCTGAATCAGGTCCCCAGGCCATTGCATGGGCATGCATAAATTATCCACCGCAATTCCATGTGCAGCCTCTGTTATGAAACTCCTGCACTATTGCATAAGACTCCTAGAGCTCCTCTATGGAGGGTCTTCTGCCTATAACAGCCACCCGCTGTTCCCTTAGTGTTAGACGCGCACACCAGTACTTAGGCGGCCGCCAGGTCTTAAACCTCCGAACAGTAGGGGTTTTTTGCAACAGACAGTAGATCACTAGGTAATAACTGGAGTTATGCAATCCTTGAAGTGCAGCACAGTATTTAACCACAGGTGAATGCAAGTAATAGAAGACTCAGATATATACCAGTCTTCAATGCAGTGGTAAGGATTAAACACAGTCACTATTATTGCAGCAGCAGCAGCATAACACAGCAATCCTTTTATAGAAAGACACTGGTTAAAACAGTGATTCCCAGCAAGGCACAGGTGGGTTGCTCAGCAGATAATGCAAGCACAGGTAACAGTGGTATACAAAGGAGTGTATATCAGCAGGGTAAATGCACAGTGGTGATACACTAGCTGAGAATTTCTACCGGAACTCTGGATCATCAAAACATGAACAGGGACCGAATAAAAGTACTCTAAGACTATCACTGGTAGGGAATGCTGGGACTGACTGCAATTTAACAGGAGGAAGAACCAATGCAAAACCAGCTTCCTTGATTAGAGATTAATTTGCAGCTTGAGCTGCTCACAGAGCGAGAGCTTGATTACAGGCTGGTTGCAGCTGAAACCTCTACATACTGACAGCTTCCCTGCTGCCTAGCAACAGCCAAGACTGGAAACTACAGGACAGTCAGAACTCCTGTCAGTGGATCGTAAAGTACCCCCCCCTTGAGGAGGGACCAAGGGTCCTCTAGCACCTGGCTTACTAGAGAAGCAGCACCTGGGAAAACAAGGGAACCACGGGCAGCCCAGGACTACAAAAGGAATCGGTATGATATAGAAGACCGACAGCGGCATCCCGATGGTGAAGATCCCAACAGGGGCCGGCAAGTAACTTAACCCTCCCCCTTTTCCTCCCTAACCATCCCCCTGTGGTGCCTAACCCTAACCTCCCTTGGTGGTACCTAACCCTAACCTCCCCCCGGTGATGCCTAACCATAACCCCACCTCCACGGAGCCTAACCCTAACCCACCCCAGGAGGTCCCTAAACCTAACCCATCCCCGGCCTAACCCTAAGCCTATCCTGCATACTTACCTTCATGATGCCGGCGGTCGGGATGCTGATGTCGGTATCTTGATCCCTTTGAGATGCTGACATCGGTATTCTGACGAGTGTCAGGATTCCGGCGTCGGTATCCTGATGTCCAGCATCCCATCCACCGGCATCTTGACCGGATCCCCTACAAAGCGCAGCCCGGTGCTGAGCATCCCGGGCCGTGCCTCTATATTGGAGGAGGCAGAAGTGCCACAGCTCGGGATGAGACATTGGTGGCCCTTCCTGTAGCATGCCTTGGCGCCCATTGGTGGCCCTTCCTGTAGCCTGCCTTGGTGCCCTTTCCACACACCTTTTGTCCCCTATTTCTTTTATCCTTTCAGTGTGGCTGCTCTTTTTTATATTAGATTCACCTATCACCTGTTTGGGTCAAGGTCCCTAAAATTGGGAACATAGCCCCCTTTTGTCGCAGTCACATCTGTATATCCTATCATAGGGGATGGTGGGTTTGAATCAGGGCACCATCATAGCAGGTGGTGAAGCTACTTGCAGGTAAATCTCCCAAGGAAGATATGGGGATAAAGGTTCACCGGCCAGTATAGTGTTAGAAGGTATGCTTACTTGTTGGTAACCAAATTTCAATTGTTTTAAATTGCATGTTACAGTTTGCAATTCTTTCTAGAGAAGTGGTATTACTATTAAAGTGAATGTCCTCTTAATTTCAAGTGTTCACCAGAGCTGTAATGTTTATGCCATCTATGTTGTTGGCATTTGGAAACAACATGCCTGAGTGGCATTTGGAAAGAGGTGGGGTGGGTATTAAAGTGAATGTCCTCTTAATTTCAAGTGTTCACCAGAGCTGTAATGTTTATGCCATCTATGTTGTTTCTGCTAATAGAATGCATTAATTGATTGATTATTCTAAGGTCATATCTGCAAAGTGTACCTCTGTATCACTGCCGCTCACTGCTTTTGGTAATTTAAATTATATAGTTTCCGTTTAGCAGAGACTGTATAATTTAATTTATTCGCAGGTACTACATCAAATTTGCCTGTTGGTTGATCAACTGCCATGTTTGAAGTGTGTATTTCTATACCTCTGTCATAACCATTTCTTTCATGAAGGTTGTACTACTACAGCGTAGCAGAGACGGTGTCAGAAGATCCGGTCTACAGGTACTTTGCTCAACAACGGTAGTAAAAATCACTATACTTCTGTTTGTTATTGCTAACATGGCAGATTATCTTAATTCACAGAGAAATAGAATGCAGTAGTGTGTACACATTCTCTATATATATAGTGTAGTGTAGTGTTGCTATTTTCTGGGTACTATCAGATTTCTTTCATTAATTTGTTTCGTTGTATTGCCATTGTCTCTGTGTGTAATTATATTGCAACTAATAATTGCCATTGTATCAACTTTTTCTTCTCCATTTGCTGTAATTGCTACCTAGCTCTCCCGTAATATTCTCATCTGAGAAATAGTATAGTTTATTACAAGAGCATCAATGGAATTGCTCCGTTGGGCGCCCATTAGTAGCATCCGTGGGTGCTAATCATTGAATTCCCCCATAGAGAGACAGGTGCACATGCAGGCTGGAGACAGAGAGAATAATACAAAGATTGTGACAGGCATGCAGAGAGGAAGCAGAGGCACAGACTGAGGATGGAACAAACATGGAAGGGAAGGAATGGAAGAGGAATTGAGTTAGGGGTGGGCAGTGAAGAAGATGGTGTCCTACTTTTATTGCAGTCTGCTGGGAAGAAGCTGCACAGAGAAGGAGGAGAAGTAGAACAGAATGGAGGAAAAGCAGAAGAGGGGACAGGGATGCCAGGCACACACAAAGCAGAGCATCCATCGCAAATGGCTGCACACTGCCTATCTAAAGCAACAGGCACTGCATGACCCAGCTCACAAAGCTGCCAGCACAAATATCTTCATTAGGGACTGGACCACCAGCCTGTGGTACCCCTGCAAGTGTCCTGCAGCACCCAGTTTGTAAAACACTGATATACAAGAAACTCCTCAGATACTATAGCACTTAGGGATAGATGTT
Source organism: Taudactylus pleione (assembly GCA_031769625.1). NCBI lineage: Eukaryota > Metazoa > Chordata > Amphibia > Anura > Myobatrachidae > Taudactylus > Taudactylus pleione. The sequence continues at coordinate 15,655,698 of JAUIMM010000121.1, forward strand.
GTAAAACTTCTTATTAGAAAAGTGAATGTGTTGCCTACAGCAATAAATAATATCTTAGTGATCATTTTGTAGAATGTACTATATAAATGCTAGCTAGAAAGGTTCTATACTGTATAAATGCTAGCTAGAATGTTCTATACTGTATAAATGCTAGCTAGTGTGTACTACATCCATGCTTGCTAGCATGTACTATATAAATGCTAGCTAGTGTGTACTATATACATGCTTGCTAGAATGTACTATATAATTGCTAGTTAGAATGTTCTATTCTGTATAAATGCTAGCTAGACTGTCCTATATAAATGCTAGCTAGTGTGTAGTATATAAATGCTTGCTAGAATGTACTATATAAATGCTAGCTAGAATGTTGTATTCTGTATAAATGCTAGCTAGACTGTCCTATATAAATGCTAGCTAGTGTGTACTATATAAATGCTTGCTTGAATGTACTATATAAATGCTAGCTAGAATGTTCTATTCTGTATAAATGCTAGCTAGACTGTCCTATATTAATTCTAGCTAGTGTGTACTATATACATGCTTGCTAGAATGTACTATATAAATGCTAGCTAGTATGTTCTATATTGTATAAATGCTAGCTACACTGTCCTATATAAATGCTAGCTAGTGGGTACTATATATGCTGGAATTATGACACTCAAAAGTTCAAAACACTTTGTATAATGCATATTAAAGCTGGATAAGTGCTAATTATGCCCTCTTCATGGGCTGGTCAAACTCGTAAAAATTAAGCATTTGGAAACCCCCCTTTAGAAATCCTGCATTTGCCACTGCATATGCCTGCTAGAATGTTCTATATAATGCTATGCTAGCTAGTGTGTACTATATACTGTACATGCTTGCTAGAATGAACTATATAAATGCTAGCTAGAATCTGACTGATTGTTAGGTTTAAGAGGTCCAGACCACGTATCTGGTTACAAGCAAAGGGGATTCTTTCAAAATCGGGTGATAGGGCCAGATTCATACAACTGAGCTCAGTTTTTCCAGGTATTAGTGATTTGGACAGGGTGTTCATGAATAATACTGGTGATATGTTATTATAATTTATATATCTGTCAAGCTTTGTTAATAAATACCTGAAGCAATGGAGGACTTGCTTTCTTCCAACTAATGGGTTAATTTTCATTGGTGGCAGCAGATCCCCCCCAAAAATTCAAATTTATCATTGCTGTATTGTATATCGGTGCTATTTATCAAACAACAGTTCTTGGCTCCCGGCAAACAGTAGAAAGTAAAGTGATAGCTTTTACTATAATTTTACTTCCGGGTTCTGACCTGGCTGATCTACTGCTCATGTGTGGCCTTAGAGCCAGCACCTCTGTGAAGGGTGGTTTGTTGGGGCCTCAGTGTATGGTCAAGGCATGTGTGTGGCAGCCTCACTACAATGGTGATGAAGGATAGTATTCTGCAGTGTTGCCAGAGCAGTCTTAGAAATCCCTGGGCAGTGCCCTACTTCCCAGAGCTAGCGGTCTCACCCCCTTTGCATGACGTCATGTTTTCATGGGATTAGGGGGAGGGGCCAGCCAGATTATTGCAGGTAGCTGATCCAGACAATGCAAGCTATATGCCGGTACTGTGGGGCAGAGACAGTGCCAGCCCCAGGGCTCTGCGTCATGGGCAATGGCACCACTCCCACATGCCTAGTTACGGCCCTGAGGGAGAAGTCTTATCAATAGCTAAGTCATCCATTTTCACTGTCGATTAAGCTTTTTTCCATTAGATAAATATGTCTCTATGTTTGCATCAGGTACAGTTATTTTCCTTTTCATGCATTCCAGGATTATTCTTACCCTCGCAGCTGTTGCCTGACAGAACTGTAACTAGACATTTTAACAGCCCGGTCGAGTGGTAATATCATCGCCTCCCGCCCACAATCTTGATATTATTGATTTGATACTATTTATGCTACTCCTTTTTGCACAACTAATATGTTTTTTATTGATTTTGTGACTTTTCCTTCTCCATCCTCCTCCTTATTTTCTTTATTATTTGGTGAACATGACAACCCGGACAGCACATACATGATCCTATGGGTGCAGAGAACCCTGGGAGGTGAAGACAACTGAATAATAATTACAAAGGAGAAATAGATTAATTTGAAAAAGAGTGATTCCAGACAACAATAGAGATATGTGTAGGTATGGGTGGTCAGAGTGGCATACTATATGTTGTGGTATTTGAAGGCATGTGAGGTGGTCAGAATAGCATGTGGGGGCAGGTGTGGTTGCCTGAGTGGCATTTGGAAAGAGGTGGGGTGGCCTGAGTGACATGTTGAAGCATATGAGGTGGTCTCAGCGTGGTAGTCAGAGTGGAATGTGTTGTGGTACTGTTTATGAAGGAATGTGGGGTGGTCAGAGTGGCATATTGAGGCACATGAGGTGTTCTGAGTGTCATGTGGTGTGGTCAGAGTGTCATGTGTGATAGTATGTGTAGCTGGTGAGTGGCCTAAGTGGCTTGTAAAAACAGATGGGTTTGTCTGAGTGGCAATTAGAGTGGTCAGAGTGGCATGTGTGGTAGTATGTGGAGGCAGGTGGGGTGGCCAGTGTGGCATATGGAGGCATGTGGGATAGTCAGCATGGCATGTATGGTAGTATGTGGAGGCAGGTGGGGTGGCCAGTGTGGCATATGGAGGCATGTGGGATGGTCAGCGTGGCATGTGTGGTAGTATGTGGAGACAAGTGGGGTGGCCAAAGTGGAATGTGTGGTGGTCAGAGTGGCATGTGTGGTAGTATGTGGAGTAGGTGGAGTGACCTTAGTGGCATGTGGAGGCAGAAGCGGTGGCTGGTTTTGATGGTGATCCCGGCCTGCGACGTCCGTCGCAGTGCTGGGATCGCAAATGCAGCAGGGACGTCATATACACATCCTTCTGCATTTGCATTATTGCAAGGATCACAATTGCAAAGTTGCCTGCGTGCATACATCATATCTATAGCCTGTGTGCATACATCATATCTATAGCCTGTGTGCATACATCATATCTATAGCCTGCGTGCAGCTTTGTAATTGCAATCCTTGCTGAATCAGCCCCTCTGGACAATAGCACCGGCTGTAGTACACTTGCTGTGGCCCTGTCACCTAGCACCTAGCTCTGATACTCATCTGTCTGCCAACTAGTTTTCCCAAATCAATCTTACTTTTTTCCAGTTGTACTATATAGAATGTATACTGTGTTAATACCATTGCCTGGGTGTCTAACTCTACACTAATCTTTATGAAATTACAACTGTTTGTCAAGGTACAGTTAGTATCCTGCTCTCTGTAAAATAAAACCTACATAGCGCAGTCTCTTCAGCAAATACAGACTATGTTAATTTTACACCATCTACAATATATTTACCCAATGATTTTATTTGTAAATGTTTTGGAGAAAATGGACAATATCCCTCCATATTTTAACTATACCAAGGTTTTGCGTTGATGTTACAACACTAGGGATGTTGGTAAATAGCTGTTTTGTCCTGATCAAGGTTTTTATTCAGGCATGTTAACTGTCTTGCCGCCTACTTGGCAATAACGGGACATGTAGCTGATTTATATGTGAGGCACTGCAGCACAGTGGAAAGTAACACTATTGAGAAAAGAGATAAATATTATAAATTCTGCTGTAATATGTTGGGCATTTATCACTACATTAAAAATGTAAAAATGTACGTGTGTGCACTATTTTCTACAAGGGAAGCAGATAAGAATATAACCCTCCTTAAACTTTTGTTTATATACGGATATAATGCTTTCACAGCACAAGAGATAGTGTTCTTTTAGTGATGGATTTTATGGCCAAAAAGAAGGGTGTGTAAACTTTGTAATCAATATACTGAGAGAAGAACAAACACAGGTAAGTATGGAATGCCATGTCTATCGTTGGTTAGAAATGATATGTGTATTCAGTAAACAGTTACATGTGTACAAAGTTACGGATTTATGGATTATTATACCCTAAACAATTGGTAGTATATCACTGGGATTTGTAATATGATGCTACACATAATAAAATTGTTCTGAAATGTTCTATCATCCTGGAGTCCTAGTCCATATAGATTAATACCCCTTTTCCAACTAAATTCCGGGTCTGACCCGGAGTTGGAACAAAGTTCCTATCCGGATAAGACCCGGAATTTTGCCGGCGCCGACTCGGGATATTCCCGAGTCGGCGCCGCTCACACCAGAGTCGAGTCTGCATAGACCTGGCTTTTCCGGAGTGAAAGTGGTTGCTTGGAGATGACGTCATCTCCAAGCGCCACTGATGCCGGACCAATCGGCCGGTTTGCAGCGCACTCCAGGTCATCGTGACCCGGAGTGCGCTGTTCTCACAGCAGTGTTTCACGGGCTACGCCCGTGTTAAACCCTGCTAGTTACCTGGGTTGGATTGCCGGGTCACTCGAAACGGCGATCCAACCCTCTCCCATTTTACACAAGGGAGCTGCCCGGGTTAACCCTTCAATAACCCGGGTTTTAGCTCTGGTGTAAAAGGGGTATAAATCAGTCTGTGAAAGCTACAATAGACAATAGAGATAAGGAATGGACTTTACTACTGTACATAAAATCTGGAATTGTATTTCTTGATCCTGTATGGTAAAAGGATACAAATCCCCCAATTTAATTGAATATTTATCATGGATGCAAGTGAATGTATCAAATTATATAATCAGGTTCAAGTTCAACTGAGATGAAGGTTTTCCAGACATACAGTGTACCCGACACACAGTTATTCTCAATAAAAAACACACAGCAATTTCTAATCAATAATACACAGTGATTCCCAATCATACACATCGATTCCCAATCCATAACACACAGCGAATCCCACTAAATAGCACACAGCGATTCCCAATCAATTACATAGTGATTCCCAATCAACAACAGACAGCTATTCCCAGTAAATAACACAGAGCGATTTCCAACCAATAACACACACCATTCCCAATCAACAACACACAGTGATTCCCAGTAAATAAAGCCCTCAATACATCAGTGACGGATTGACACTGATGTATGACGGATTGGCATCGCAGGATCTTTGAAATCCAATATGTTGGATTTCACAGATATGCTGATCACGATGAATAAATTATTGTGATTGGCACGTTGGTGAAATGTAACATGTAAAATTTCACCGATCCTGTGAAGGATCGCAGAACATCGATAGCCGCAGGTCGACATTGGCGTTTCCGATCCCATCGCAACATCGTGGCAATCTGTCGCAGATGTATGGGGACCTTTACACACAGTGATTTCCAATCAATAACACACAGCAATTGCCAATCAGAAACACAGATATTCGCAAACTATAATACACAGCGATTCCCAATCAATAATACAGAAATTCACAATCAATGATACACAGCACAGTGATAAACAATAAAAAACACATTGATTTAAAATAAATAACACACAACGATCCTTAATAAACACACAGCTATTTCCAAACGATAGCATATAGCGATTCCCAATTAATAAAACACAACGATTCCCATTCAATAACACACAGCAATTCCTAATCAATAATATACGGCAATTCCCATTCAAAACACACAGCTACAGAGACATTAAAACTTTTTGCCCCTTTCCTGATTTCTTCTCTTTTTACACTTAATTGTTACAGATCTTGAAACAAAATTGCATTTAAAACATAGACAACTTGAGTAAACACAAGATACAGTTTTTAAATGATCATTTTATTTATTAAAGGAAAAAAGATATCCAACTCCAACTGGCCCTGTGTGAAATAGTAGCTCTTGCGATCGGGACTGTGGTGACTACACAGACCCATCGCATAGTGATTGACAGGAAGTGGCGTTTGTGGGTGGTAGCAGGGGGGGTGGTCGTGCGAACGCAGGTGTTCCAGTGCGCCATTGCACAGGCATGCATAAATTAGCCACTACGATGGCGTACGCAGCTTGAGGCCTCATAGCATGCATGGTCTTTAGCAATTTCTGAGTAAGGTCAGAGCTTGTGCAAGTGTGCGTGAGGCTGCGATAGTACTCGATTGTACCGATGGTTTTGCAGTCTTGCTAAACATTACGGATGTGTGCAAAGTAAAGTTGGCGTCCTTATGTTATGCTGTGAAGGCATTGCAATCGCAATGGATTAGCATACTATTGCAGTTGAACTGCATCACTAATCGCTATTGCATTTGCAATTGCGTACGGTAGTGAATCAGGCCCTATGTCACTGACGGTGCGCACTCCCACACACTAGACCAGGGGTGGCCAGACTTTTGGACTCGGTGATCTACTTTTAAAACTGAAAACCTTTTGTGATCTACTGAGCCCGAAAAGGGGGCATGGTATGCAAAAAAGGGTGCGTGACCTCGCAGCAAGGGAGCGTGGGGTCTATCTTGCCGAAATCAAACATAGTATACCCAATTCATACGCCACACAGCAACACAATCTTATTCACATTACACCACATAGTAATGCCCCCAGTAGTAGTAGCCATTATGCAATGTCCCCTGTAGTTGTGCCCCTTATGCAGTTCTCCCTGTAGTAGAGCCCCTTATGCAATGCCACCAGTAGTTGTACCCCTTATGCAATGCCCCCTGTAGTTGTGCCCTTAAGCAATGCCCCCAGTAGGTGTGCCCCTTATGCAATGTACCCTGTAGTTGTGGCCATTATGCAATGTCCCCTGTAGTTGTGCCCATTATAAAGTTCCCTCCATAGTAGAGCCCCTTATGCAATGCCCCTAGTAGTTGTGCCCCTTGACGTCACCCGCACACTGCATCACTGGGAACGGTGGCCTCTGAAGCAATCACAGGCTTCTTTAGCAAAATAGTAATTGCCTCCTTAGTTACCTATTCAACCAATGAACCAAATTGAAATTGATAATTATGTTCAGTAAAGTTGGGTATTGCAGCAAGACAGTGATACGAAGCACAGGAGCAAGCCCACCTCTGAATGGTTCAAAAGAAACAAAATTAAGGTTTTGGAGTGGCCTAGTCAAAGTTTTGATTTGAGTCCAATATAGTTGCTGTTGCAGGACCTTAAACGGGCAGTTCATGATCGAAAATCCTCTAGTGTGGCTGAATTGAAGCAATTCTGCAGAGAAGAGTGTGTCAAAAATCCTCCATAACAATATCAAAGACTGATCCCCCAGTTATTAGAAGTGTTTGGGTGTTCCACCTTTAGTAGCAACAACTGAAACCAGTTATTAAGGTTAGGGGGGCAATTAAGTTTTCACATGAGAGATAGGGTCATTGCATGTGACTCATGTTACATACAATGTTAATTTTTAGAAGTTTAAAGTAGAGATGTGCGCCACCACCATGTTTTGGATCTGGATTAACCATCATGTTTTGGTTCTGGTTGCAAAACCACCCTCATGTGTTTTAGTTTTATTTATTTTTTAATTTATAAAAACTCCTAAAACACATAATTTTGTCCATTTTTGTCCTAGAGTATTATTAACCTCAATAGCATTAATTTACATTTCCAGTCAATTTTAACCACCTCACAGCTGACAATATTGTTTTCATCCAGTTTAGGCCAAAGACTGCAGCAAGCTGGCTGGTTACTAAGTGACAGAACAGCGGCACAAACACTTTGTAGTTTATAGCACATCTATGACACACTGCCACAGAGCATTGGCAGAAAATAAAAGAGGTGCAAGATGGAATTGTCCATTCTTTGGATGGTGACCATATTAGATGGCATTCTGGTAGAGGTGTCTAATTTTGGACAATCCTTTTAGACCTGACCAGATGTCAAAATGTTGTGTTGAGTCAAAATGTTGTGTTGAGTCTTCTGCATTACCATTGGGTCTCTTGGAAAAGTTGAGTTTTTTCCTGGCAGCAGCAGTTGCCAGAGAAACTGAAGGAGGAGACGTCATTGTGTGATGTGCCCCTTGAGCTGCCAACTTACTCACCAGGGCTCTTTGCATCTCTTAAGATCTGGGTCAGTTGGAAAGAAAGGCATAATGCACATCTAAAACCTAGGATCAAGCATGGTCGCCTAATGTAGTGATCCAATTTTAAAATATTGACAACCCTTGGATCCTGGAGAAGTGAATAAAGGACTTGATCTACAAATGGGATGTACTTAGTGGAATCACTTAGTTTCAACTCCTCTTTCAATTTCTCAAGCTGCTTTTCCAAAAGTTTAATTAGAGGAATCACCTGACTCAAGCTGGCAGTGTCTGAACTCACTTCACATGTGACTATTTCAAATGGTTTCAGAACCTTGCACAATGTGAAAAGTAGTCTCCACTGCGCTGCACTAAGGTACATTCCCTCTCCTCTCCCAATGTCATAGCTTGTTGTGTAGCTTTGGATGGCTTTTAGTTGTTCCTCCATACGCTGAAGCATGTAAAAGGTGGAATTACACCTTGGTAACACCTCTTGCTTCAGTTGGTGGCAGGGCAAATTGAACTTTTCTTGAAGGCGCTGCAGTCTTATGAATGCAGCTGCTGATTGCTGAAAATGTCCCAAAATTTTTTGGCCCACAAACAGTATTTCCTGCACATCCCTGTCATTTCTTAAAAAACTCTGTACCAACAAGTAGATTGTGTGAGCAAAACATGGGACATGTTGGAATTCACCCAGCTGTAATGCTCTCACAATATTTGTGGCATTATCAGAAATGACAAATCCTGAGGAGAGTGTAAGCGGGGTAAGCCATTTTGCTATGACATCCCTAAGTTGTCAGTGGTATGTCTCTTAGTGAAGCCAGTGACACAGAGAGTAGCCTGCCTCTGAATGACTGACATTGTTTGTTAGATGCTGCTGCTGTTCCTGCTGCTGGAGGCGATTCACCCGCCCAGTGGGCTGCCACAGTCGTATAATCTTTAGTTTGCCCAGTTCCGCTTGTCCACATATCTGTGGTTAAGTGGACATTGGGTACAATAGCATTTTGTAGGCCAATAATTAGTTTTATTTTAACGTCCTGGTACAGCCAAGGAATTTCTTGTCTAGTAAATGGAACAGAGATGGAATTTGGTAGCAGGGACACAGTTAACTGTACAAACCCCACAGCATTAATGGCAGGTTTTGGGCACAGATCTAATACCAGCATAGCCGTCACAGCGTCAGTGATCTGCTGTGCGACTGGGTGACAGCTGTCATACTTGCATCCTCTTGCATAGGATTGCTTTACATACAATTGTTATTTGAAAATACTAGTAGTCTTCTTGGTCCCCTTCTGGGATGAAGATCCACCTCCAACAGCAGAAGCAGCAGTAAGCAGAGTGCTGAAGGATTCTTCTGAGTAATCCTGGATAGGGGAGGAGTCATTTAGCCTCATCCTGGATGCAGAACTACCTCCGATCATGATTGAGGATATTTATGATGGGGAAGGGAGCTAACTGGGACGCAAATCATGTCAGGTTTTTTTGGTACTGTAAGTGTATGGTGAGTGCTAACAAGTCAGGTTGTCCTGTGCCGGTAACTGGTGGAGAATAGACGGTAAGGAACTGAGTGCAAATAACAAAGGGTATGATCCACTGGGAGTGAGTATTGGATATATATTCCAAAGTAGCTATTGCAAACTCAACGCATTTCCGTGCTGTTAAGCACCTTCGTCAGGAGCATTGCTAGCAGCCACCATATGGTAATATACACTTACCAAAAAAACCTGACACGGTTGGCATCCCAGTCTGGTGTCAGCCCCAGGAGCCGTAGTCCGTATTACCTGACGGGATTTAACTATTTATTGCAGCCACTTCGTCTGTCATTGGCACATTACCAAGACCAGATCTGAGAAGAGTTGAGTGCGTGGATATAAGAAATATTATCTCCTTATAAGTTTACTGCATGCAATCCCATTACACGCTAGGCATTGGAACCGGAAACCAGGATACTCTACGGGGGTTGCCGGTGATTGAAGCGGCAGTAGCTTTTTTACAACAAGGAGTGCTACATGGATGTGGTAATTACCCACTGTTCACAAAACTGAATGATATATTTTATCTTATATCATAAAGGAACATTTTAAAATTCCACAGAGGAGATTATATATTTCTAGTATTGCATATATATCTGTTTATTAGGACTATTTTACCTTAGTAGCCTCACAGATTATATACACTCTCATTTATGTGAACCATATTTTACTTTGCACAAAGAGACATTTTGCTACTACAACTCACTATTCAGTGTATCTTTTGTTCTGTGCAGTTTTTTTATTATTGTTTTTTTTACGTGTATCTGTATATTATATACTGTATGTATGAGATTGTGGCAATAAATGTGTTTATACCATTAATAGCTGGATTGGATTTTATGGGATTGCGCAGCCAGTTTTTCTCAATTTATGTCTTTGGAAATATTACACAGTTTTCTTAAACTGGCAGCTGCAGCCAATTAACCCAATTTAATTTTCTAGCCATATAGAGTTTACAGGGTGAGCGGAAGTGCCAGCATAATCTTCATTGTTTTATCTTTTTTTATTTTCTTTACTGGAGCGGATGTACACTGGACACTGGAATGTTGTCAGCACTGGAGTGGATGGACAGTGGACAGGTGCGTTGGTAGCACTGGAGTGGATGGACACTGGACAGGTGTGTCAGCAGCACTGGAGCAGATGGACACCGGACAGGTGCATCAGCACCATTGGAGTGGATGGACACTGGGCAGGTGCATCAGCAGTATTGGAGCGGATAGATACTGGACAGGTGCGTTGGCAGCACTGGAGTGGATCGACATTGGAAAGGTGTGTCAGCAGCACTGGAGCAGATGGACACTGGACAGGTGCATCAGCACCATTGGAGTGGATGGACACTGGGCAGGTGCATCAGCAGCATTGGAGCGGATAGATACTGGACAGGTGCTTTGGCAGCACTGGAGCGGATGGACACTGGGCAGGTGCATCAGCAGCACTGGAGTAGATGGACACTGGGCAGGTGCATCAGCAGCACTGGAACGGGTGGACACCGGACAGGTGCATCAGCAGCACTGGAGCAGATAGACACTGGATAGGTGCGTCAGCAGCAATGGAGCGGATGGACACCGGGCAGGTGCGTTGGCAGCACTGGAGCAGATATACACCAGGCAGGTGCATTGGAACTGGAGCAGATGGACACCGGACAGGTGCATCAGCACCATTGGAGTGGATGGACACTGGGCAGGTGCATCAGCACCATTGGAGTGGATGGACACTGGGCAGGTGCATCAGCAGCATTGGAGCGGATAGATACTGGACAGGTGCGTTGGCAGCACTGGAGCGGATGGACACTGGGCAGGTGCATCAGCAGCACTGGAGTAGATGGACACTGGGCAGGTGCATCAGCAGCACTGGAACGGGTGGACACCGGACAGGTGCATCAGCAGCAATGGAGCAGATAGACACTGGATAGGTGCGTCAGCAGCAATGGAGCGGATGGACACCGGGCAGGTGCGTTCGCAGCACTGGAGCAGATGTACACCAGCCAGGTGCATTGGAACTGGAGCGGATGGACACCAGACAAGTGCATCGGCAGCATTGGAGCGGATGGACACCGGACAGGTGCGTTGGCAGCACTGGAGCAGATGGACACTGGATAGGTGTGTCAGCAGCACTGGAGCGGATGGACACTGGACAGGTGCATCAGGTGCACTGGAGCAGATGGACACTGGACAAGTGCATCGGCAGCATTGGAGCGGATGGACACCGGCCAGGTGCGTTGGCAGCACTGGAGCAGATGCTCACTGGGCAGGTGCTTCAGCAGCACTGGAGCGGAGAGGAACTGGACAGGTGTGTCGGCAGCACTGGAGCGGAAGGACACTGGACAGGTGCATCATCACCATTGGAGCAGATGGACATCAGACAGGTGCGTCAGAAGCACTGGAGCGGATGGACACCAGACAGGTGCGTCAGCAGCACTGGAGCGGATGGACACTGGACAGGTGCATCAGCAGCACTGGAGCGGATGGACACTGGACAGGTGCATCAGCAGCACTGGAGCTGATGGACACTGGACAGGTGCATCAGCAGCACTGGAGTGGATGGACACCGGCCAGGTGTGTCGGCAGCATTGGAGCCTGGCAGCACTCTAGCAGATGGACACAACACAGCATTGAACACTGGAATTGATGGAGCAGACCATGGAGTGGAGCACAGCACAGCAGCACATAATGGACACAGGAGCAGGCTGGAGTCAACTGACACAAGTGAAAGCAGCACAGCCGAGAGTACACAACAGCTTGTAACAACAGACTGTAACTGGCGCCGGAATCACCACGGTGGGGTCTTATATAGGTATCCAAAACCCTGCAAGAATCAGATGCCAGCTGATGACGTTTTGCCTCAACCTCGAGTCTGGAATTGGAGGGGAGATCCGAGCTGCGGGTCTGGATCCTTGCTTTTTCTGTCTTCTCCAGAGCACTCCTTTTAAAGTTCTTTATTTTCCTCTCTCCAGGGTCAATTCATTAAGAAGAAAATATCCCCTGTGACAATTAAGGATTGCTGTGAGTTCAATCCAAGTATTGTGCCCTCTCTCTTAACCCCAGCCCACCAGAGTGGAGCTCGAGGAACCAGGAGGGAGCTTCAATAAGGTAAGAGGACACAGTAGGGAGGGATCTTTTCAGATCCCTCTTTTGTATCGGATGCTGTATGCCATCACAGGATGGCATACAGTATCACTGTCAAATTCCAAAAAAATGCTTTTTCGGAACTTGAAGAATTACATAATTTCCACTTCCCCATACTATAGTATGGGGGCTGTGGAAATGATGAGTGGGGACAACTGTAACCAGGAGATATCAGTGATATCTCCTGCGAAACATGAATGATGAATTACCCTGACACTTAGAGCTGTCGAGCTTGCCACTGGAGTATTGAAAGCTGTGGTCCGAGGTTGTGCAAGGAATCGGAGGTGAGGGGCCTGGATATAAGATCTCCTCATCCACAGGTCTTGGACGTTGGCGAGACCTGGTCATTGGTGCGGAATCTAACCTACAGGGAGATGTTCACCAGTGACCCCTCCAAGCAGGATATGGGGTTATCTGCACCCTGCAGACAGGTCACGGTCCTTTGACCAGATATCCAAGCTCTGTGGGAATAGAGATTCAAAATATCAATGGCCATGGGGAAATGCCTAAGCAAAGGCACAAATATACAGAGAGAATTAACTAGAAGGTAGTACCCTGGACAGTACTCAAAGATGGCACTAGAGGTGAAACACCAGCAGAGGCATATTGACGCACTTTTGCGCTGAAAGCTGGCACCTGGGATGCGCTCCGGTAGTGGAGAACTGACGCACTTTTGCGCAGAGAGTTGGCACTTGAGTGGCACTCCGGCCAGTGATGAACTGACGCACTTTTGTGCAGCAGAACGCACAGACAGCACACAGGCAGAGAAGCAATCACACTATTACTTGAGGTGATATTAGTTATATTAATTCACAGGCAGAAATGTTAGTCGCACTGTTACTCAGGATGACACTGGCAGTTGGTACACAGGCAGAGATATTGGTCGCACTGTTGCTCAGGATGACGCTGGCAATTTGGCACACAGGCAGAGATGTTAGTCACACTGTTGCTTGAGAGAGACACTGGAAACTTTCAACGAAAGGAGCAGGTGAACCTAGAATGAGGACTCTACTAGTTTACACTAGAAGCGACACACATTGTTCAGTCAACTTCCTGGCGTTCTGAACCAGATATATACCTAGGGCTAGCAGTAGATAGGAGCGCAGCATCAGCTGACCGAGACCATGCTACCATTGGTTGGAGATACTGTCACATGAGAGGAACTGTCATGGCGGCGCCTATGATGGGAACTTCAATCCCCAAAACACAAGGCCGACCATGGAAGTCCGCAGGCGCCTAAGGCGGAATACTCACTGCAGCACCCGCCACCGCACCAGACATCTGAAGTCAGGGGAAGCCGGCGCAGAGGTAAGAGATTGTCAATCTTAGGCTGAACCCTGACAAGAGCTGTATGCATTATGTTATTTATCGGCGTCCGAATGTTAGTTAACATTCCAACTCGACGCGAGACAGCTGATCCGAAACTCATCTGTCTCCCCAAGTCTTATCAGTGCTCCTTTCGGAAACAGTGAAACTAGTGCACCTGTGTGATGTTCACAAAAGCCCAGGCGTCTGGCGGAAGGAGCCAGACAGGGGCGGATGGATCAGGATTTTCTCAACCAGGGACTCCTCCCCATCTGAAGATGGTGAATACTCCCGCTGTCAAGCTCCAAAAATATTGTATTTTCGGAGCTTGAAGAATTCTGTTCCCCATACTAGTGTATGGGGACAGCGGGCCATTCCAATAGAGAAGGTAAGCAGGAGATATCTGTGATATCTCACCTTTTTGATGAATAGCCTGAAAACTCAATTTCTACAAAAACAGGTAAAAATTTTAATTTTCACCTGCTTTTGTAGAAATTAACTGATGATGAATAGGCACCTCTGTGCCAGGCTCCCCTGACAAAGAGTGAGTCCCGTGGAGCAGAAGGGCAAATATCGCTGACCCGGTGATCCAGTGAATAGCGACAACCACAGGCTGGGTGTTGTGCACTCCCTAACATGCGTCCCTAATGCCTCCCACAATACAGATACACAATCAGCGGCTTTTCAGTTACAAAGCAATACGATAAATATCCTAGGAAGCCGAAGATCACCTGAGCAGGGTCCCTTACCAACCACCTGCAGTCAATGGGAATGGGAGACGGACAGCGGGGATGGGACCTAGCTGGGGACTAGTGCCACGGACAGGGCTGGATGTGGCCTGCTGTCTGCTTCCTCGGGTGAGATGGGCTGCCCCTGGGGCCTCCACAACTCCAGCCTAGCAGAGGCTACAATCATGGCCTAACACCAACCAACGATACCTGCGGCCTAGTGCAGAACAATGCAGTACACATGGCCAAGTGCCGGCTAAACAATATGCACGACCTAGTGCTGAACAATACACTCTGCCTAGAGCAAACTAAGCAATACCTATGGCCTAGTGCCGAAACATGTAATATCTGCAGCCTAGTGCCAAACCATGCACATGACCTATCGCCGACTACTCAATACCTGCGGCCTAGTGCCGAACAACAATACCTAATTCCCTGCCTAAAGGAGGGTGAGGGTGTTGGGGCCCACTGTTTTTAGTAGCTCAGGCTTCAAGCCGGCCTAAAGTGGGGTGGGTGGGCATGAACAGGGCCTAGCGACCTCTGCGGCTCAGGCTTTTGGCCAGCCTAAAGTGGGATGGGGATGAACGGGACCTAGCGCCCTCTGCGGCTCAGGCATTTGGCCTGCCTAAAGTGGGGTGGGGGGCGGATAAATGGGGCCTAGTGCCTGCTGTGGATCAGGCCTCCGTCCTGCCTAACTACCAAAAGGTTTGGGCATCAGGCTAGCACTGAACGGTGGTGGTACAGTGTGGTTACAAGTAAATGCAAAATAAAAGGACCTAACTGAAAGCTTACCTGGTCCCAGCACTAACGTCCTCCAGGCTAAACATCGGATACATGGCCTGCTGGGATTGATGGACATTATGACGCGCCACATCACAGGGGCGCGCCTGATGACTCAGGGACCGCTGCAGGTTACAGGAGGGCTGGTGAGCCCAAGAGGTGAGGAGCAAACGCGGCCGATCCTCCCACAGTATGGCAAACCGCAGGCGGCGGACCCACTTTTCCGGCTCAGCTTGTCAGGCAGCTGTGTGGGATAGTTGGTGGAAGTAGAGCCTAGAGCCATGAGGTGTTACTCACTACTACAAGCTCCGCAAAGGCCCATGGGAGGAGCTGCTGTGGGCGCAGCAGCCCTCCCTCTGTCATTTACTTATAGTTCAGAATGAGCCTATGCACGGTAGCCCAATCTGATCGCTACCCGATTGGAGCACAGCCGCAAGCCGCTGTCCTGGTGGTGCCGCCCCAATCTGCCAGAGCCAGCCCTAGGATGCCCCTAGGCATTTGCCTAGGGCTGGCTCTGCACACTGATTCCCTATCAATAACATCCAGCAATTCCCTATCAACAACGCACACTCTTTCTCTATCAATAACACACAGCGATTCCCTATCAACAATGCACACTGATTCCCTATCAATAATCTGATTCCCATTAAATGGCACACAGCGATTCTGAATCATTTGTTTATTAGTGTAAAGTGTATTCCTTTCCTAGGCACACTTCAACTAATTTTATAAAAACCTTTAAACGCACTAAAGTATCACAAGCAATAACATCCATCACATGTGCAGAGGTGGCTTAAGAGAGAAGGGGGCCTGTTTGCAGTCAGTGCTGCCCCCTCCCCTCGCAGGTCGGTAAACTCTGGCAAATGTTAGTGGTGCATTAAATACAGTGTTATGTGGCAGACGATTGCAAATCAATTTCAATCGTTTGTGTCCATCTAGTGGAAAAAAGTCATAATTGCAGAATGAAACAGCACCAATAATATTGAGGAGGATATAATACGTCATGATAAGGAGACATTCTTTCATGTAATATAATATGTCATTTTGCGTCCAAATATCCACTTATTGCTCCTGATTTCTCACCCAATTCAATAAAATTGGATGCTCATCAGACCTCACAAGAGTAGAGCAGCTTTTGGTGACCAGTAAATTTAAGTGTGAAACTACTACTCCAACAGTGAGCAGTGCTGCTGATTCCTCAGCTCTTCTTGCCTCCGGTATTGAGACACGGCTGCCAATTTTGTGAGACCACAAGCCAATACTGGCAGTCATTGATTAGAAGGGAAATGCTGGTGCTTGAACCATGAGCAAAAGTATGCAGTCTAAGACAATGGCTGCCAATACATGCAGTAACATGCTGTTCCACATTAGCAAAAAAAAGTAAATAAAAAGTTTCATCAAATACAGAGGTCAAACAATTCCCTCATACACAACATAAAATAAAATCTTCTCTTTACTCTTTGTTAAAATATTACAATGGGTCATTATTCTGTCTTTGTTGTTCAATGTGGTAAAAAAAACAAAACACCCAAACACATCAGGTCCCTATGAACACCAGCTGCTGGATGGATCTGAAATAGATAACAAACAAGCAAGGATTTCCCAATGAATTATGTTGGGACCAGAACAAGGGTTTTGAGTGTTTTATTCCAACAAGTCTGATAATTTCCATACTGTGTATGTCATAAAAAAATGTGTATGCATACATCAGTATATACTGTATATAGGGCTGATTCTAAGTCAGACACAGCTGCATATTGCAGTAACTAGCGATTTTAGAAAACTACTCATGTGCAGAAGCGAATTTACACATTTTTGTGCATCTCCAGAAGATTCTAAGTTAGACGGATGTTGACTATTTCTCCTTGCGTGAAATTAGCGTTTCTGGGCGGAGTGCTATGGGTGTGACGCAGGCGTTTAGCTAGAGTTCCGTATTACTCTGTGCTATTCTGTTTCTGATGGATCTCTTGCACCCAGCAGAAGGTCAGGAGCAAGTGCAGACGCTATAGATGGCAGCTGTGATCGGACAGACAGTGAGCGGCGCGGCTTCCCGCATGAAGCTGTATGGATACTGGCATTAGTATAAGGGATGTCAAAGAAAAAGAAGAAAAAGTAGGCTCTCTTTGTGGGGCACTCTTATGTTATATATATAGATTCAAATATAACTTTTATTGTGGTTATTAAAATAATTCCCAAATATACATGTATAACAATTAACAAACAACACAAAACAACACAAAACAACATATATGCAATCAGGAAAACTTGATGAAATGGCTATAATTCCATATAATTAATCTTGAAAACTAAATCAAGATTTCAAGTATTATTCAATGGTATAGCGACAGGATATGTTTTCCAGGGAACTATTACTTCTCAAAACCCTGAATTCCGGTCTCATCACTCCATACAATTCAATACTATATACTGTAGGTGTGCTTTTAGCACGTTATGGAGAGGGGGCGAAAATATTGTTGAAAATTATGAAAATGCTCAGGTATCAAACCCTATATTGGGTATCTTGGGTAAATATAAATATAAAAGAGAGCGCTGAAACAGCTACTTAATTATGGTAGAATTTATTTTAAATCCTTTTACTAATAATAGACCAGAATATGGCCGGCAAAAACCAGATATACTGGCATAAATCACACAATAAAATTACAATATGATATAAAAACAATGAGTACTATATTAATATGACCTATATATCATATGACCTAGAATATCATGCATGGATTTTAATAGTGACAATAGTAAGAATATATATTGGCTGCCAATATTTTCCAATACAAATAATACAATTATTACCACATGTAGCAATGGAATATATACAATGTTTGTCTTGACTTCACAATAGTGGATATTGACCTCCCAAATTATTTAACAGACATTAAAATTGTAAACAAAAAAATAAAAAAATCCAAACAACCTAGGTTGATGAATCTAGGAAAATTCCTGTAATTTGTTTGAAGCAACCACTACTATAGCAGTCCAGAAATGTTCATGGTAATATATATACTGAAAATGCTGATTATCACGATCCTTTTTCAATTACTTCTCCTATTCTGCCTTAATTACGCATTGGCAGTGAGTATCTGGATAATTACTCAAATCCTTATCACTTAATTTATTGAAGCTTTCTTTATAGCATATGCTTCTTTCCACGATAGGACTCTTCCCCGCTCACATGGACATATTTTGAATAATTCACCAGCTTTATTAATCAGCTTAAAAGTTATATGGTGCTCACAAGGAATTCCTTTTTAAGTTCCAAGGCATGAGCTTATATCAGCCGTTTGCCGCAGCCACTCAAATAAGAAATCCCAATCCTTCAAACAGAGCTGCTGTATTATTGATACAATTGTATCACCTGTGTAATGAATGAGGTCTGTCTGCATCAACAGTAGAAATCCTCTTGGCACTTAGCCTGCAGTTTTTAACTCAGTGTATTGCTCGGCTTTCAGGTACCCTTTGGATGATCTGTCACTCCGAGCCAAGAAGCATTTAGCCGGTATTCCCGGATGATGTAAAATCAGTCTGTTCAGATCACTAAGCCGGCGCCTCCGGGATATGAAAAAAACGCGTTTCTCCGCCTTGCTAGTCAGCGGCTTCCTCAGTCAGTAATTTCAACACTGAATGAGACTCTCCTTTTATCGGTCTCACAGGATTCGCGCATGCGCGCTTTAGTTAACAATCCAGGCTCATTAAAGCCTCACCTGTGTATACAGATCGTGAATCTGTGTAAACTGGTCTATATTATACCACATATTTCCTCTTTATTATGTTACTCAGGTAGCAGAGTAAAAATTCAGGATTTATTACTAAAATGCAATCATATTTGTAACAAGAGAACACAGTATATATTTTTTTGTATAGCATTATTTAGCCTGTGTCGATATACTGGAATATACTTCCATCGCACAGACCTAACAATTATTTGAAAGACAAAATGTATATAACCCAATATAAAAGAAAAAAAGAAAGAGTAATAGCATACCTATAATAAACTGTCATCATCCATCATGTAAAACATTAGTAATGATGTACTTATATATTTACTAATCGATGAACCTAGATGGCAACATGACTATAAACTAATATAAATATATGTGCATAGCCCAAGTAAAAATCTATTAATTGGAATGAGAAATCTGATGGATTCTATGTATAGAAATAATGTCTACCCAATTACAAAGGGGATTATAACCCTACCCAGCAAATAGATGGCTAAACGGACATACCCAGAGTATAGACATATATGGTGTGTATCAAAAAAAATTATAAATATAATTAAAATATATAAATAAAAATAAAAATAAAAAATAAAACCAAGGAGGAAATATAAATCTAGCTAATATATCCCAGTTATTTTTTCCTAGCTCAAAGGGAACTTTGATCCTAGTCAATCAACAACGGGGTATAGCCATGATCTATTGGACATTATTTAATTCGATGGTATCATTTAATCCTTCTGGGAAAAGAGCTCCCAGTTGGTAAATCCAAAAAGCTTCTCTTTTGCAGAGTCGGCTGTATCTGTCTCCTCCTCTTGCTGTAAATTTAACCTGTTCTATTCCTGTGATATTTAAGTCTTCATGAGATGCAACCTTACAATAAACAAAATGGCTCGAGAGTGGATGCGTTTTTATTCCTTTACATATATTCCTCCAGTGTTCCATAAATCTGGTGTTTAATTGGCGGGTAGTTCTTCCTACATACTGTTTTCCACAGTTACATTGTATAACGTATATCACATAAGTAGATTTACAATTTATGAATTCCTTAATAGGGAATTTTTTATTGTTATATGTAAATGATATACATTCTGTTGTTTTTTGTTTTGTGTGGTTACATGTATTGCAATGGTTTCTCCCGCATTTATGGAAACCTGGTGGTTTTATAGGTAGCCAAGTAGGAAAATTTCCTATAGCTGTGCTATTTTCATGAAAGTGACTGGACACAAGACTAGATTTTAAATTATCTGATCTCCTAAAAATAACTTTCCCACCCAAGTCAACTTCTCCTTTTCTCTTTTATATTGGGTTATATACATTTTGTCTTTCAAATAATTGTTAGGTCTGTGCGATGGAAGTATATTCCAGTATATCGATACAGGCTAAATAATGCTATACAAAAAAGTATATACTGTGTTCTCTTGTTACAAATATGATTGCATTTTAGTAATAAATCCTGAATTTTTACTCTGCTACCTGAGTAACATAATAAAGAGGAAATATGTGGTATAATATAGACCAGTTTACACATATTCACGATCTGTATACACAGGTGAGGCTTTAATGAGCCTGGATTGTTAACTAAAGCGCGCATGCGCGAATCCTGTGAGACCGATAAAAGGAGAGTCTCATTCAGTGTTGAAATTACTGACTGAGAAAGCCGCTGACTAGCAAGGCGGAGAAACGCGTTTTTTTTATATCCTGGAGGCGCCGGGTTAGTGATCTGAACAGACTGATTTTACATCATCCGGAAATACCGGCTAAATGCTTCTTGGCTCGGAGTGACAGATCATCCAAAGGGTACCTGACAGCCGAGCAATACACTGAGGTAAAAACTGCAGGCTAAGTGCCAAGAGGATTTCTACTGTTGATGCAGACGGACCTCATTCATTACACAGGTGATACAATTGTATCAATAATGCAATGTAGCTACAGCAGCTCTGTTTGAAGGATTGGGATTTCTTATTTGAGTGGCTGTGGCAAACGGCTGATATAAGCTCATGCCTTGGAACTTAAAAAGGAATTCCTTGTGAGCACCATATAACTTTTAAGCTGATTAATAAAGCTGGTGAATTATTCAAAATATGTCCATGTGAGCGGGGAAGAGTCCTATCGTGGAAAGAAGCATATGCTATAAAGAAAGCTTCAATAAATTAAGTGATAAGGATTTGAGTAATTATCCAGATACTCACTGCCAATGCGTAATTAAGGCAGAATAGGAGAAGTAATTGAAAAAGGATCGTGATAATCAGCATTTTCAGTATATATATTACCATGAACATTTCTGGACTGCTATAGTAGTGGTTGCTTCAAACAAATTACAGGAATTTTCCTAGATTCATCAACCTAGGTTGTTTGGATTTTTTTATTTTTTTGTCTACAATTTTAATGTCTGTTAAATAATTTGGGAGGTCAATATCCACTATTGTGAAGTCAAGACAAACATTGTATATATTCCATTGCTACATGTGGTAATAATTGTATTATTTGTATTGGAAAATATTGGCAGCCAATATATATTCTTACTATTGTCACTATTAAAATGCATGCATGATATTCTAGGTCATATGATATATAGGTCCTATGAATATAGTACTCATTGTTTTTATATCATATTATATTTTTATTGTGTGATTTATGCCAGTATATCTGGTTTTTGCCGGCCATATTCTGGTCTATTATTAGTAAAAGGATTTAAAATAAATTCTACCATAATTAAGTAGCTGTTTCAGCGCTCTCTTTTATATTTATGTTTTCTATGTGTCAGATTGGGAATTCTTGAGTAGATTTCCTTATAGAGAGCTGCAGTCTCAGCTTTTTAGTTTTTTCCAAACAGCGCCAGGTCTTTTTTCTTTTGTCTCATATCTTGGGTAAATGATTACAATATTACATATAGCAGTGCAGTTGTAAGGTGTATCGCACGTATTCAGTATTTCGCAGTCCCATGAAAAACACAAGATGCTGTATCATATATGCAGGCAATATAGTAGACACAGAGGTCTGAGTGGTGAGATATAGGCAATATAACAGACACAGAGGTCTGAGTGGTAAGATACAGCGTTACCCTTTAGATGAACTGGGCAGTCATGGTCGGCCTGTGCACCAGCCTGACCATCATCCTTGATGTCCTTGGACGCGCGTTTCGCCCGTGGTGGGCTTGTTCGCCATCGTATAACGAACAGACCAGCTGTTCTCATCTTTTATGCATACTGCCGACAAGGCGTTCCGATCACGTGATCGCATTGAGTTCTCATTCATTGGTCTGCTCACTCACGTGATCTCCTGTCCTAGGTCACGTGTGCCGGGCCAGCCATAGATCATTAGGCAATCCCTGGCAGTGATCATACTACGTATTAGGCTGAGCGGAATCCCTGTGCTTTGTACAATTAACTCCCTCATTGCTGTTATTATAATCAGCACAATAGGAAGCAGCCTATGCAGATAATTAACTCCCTTGTTGCTGGTATATCTCGACCAGCACTATGGGAGGAAGGTTGGACGGATAGTATATATATGTGTTCTGCACCTGTCACCAACCTTACAGTTAGAAATAGATCAGAAAATAAATAACATTGTCTAGCATAAGAGCGATTGATCTCTTTATTTGATTATCTAATTGGGAGGAGAGAGATGGACATTGTTATAGATATCTCAGTAATAACATTTATCTTAAGTATAAACATAGTAGATAAAGGGTAAACTTTTAGTCTAATAAATTGGACTCCATTGATCTTACACAGTGTAAATGAACCATGATAAACTTGGCCCACTAAATCACAAGTTACCTGTAATCAAATATGATGTATACATTAGCTCCAATGTTTTAATTACTTATTCTTGTTATATCAACATATGAAATCATTCCAAATTGGAAAATTGCTTAGGATCAGTTATTAAGATTTGTATTACCAAACATCGTTATTCGGATAGTGTTATACCCGCCATAAATGTATGATCTTTACAGTCACATGATCTGTGAATGGAATTATATGGATAATCTACAATGTTGGATAAAATATTCTATGTAGGTAGTAACCTGTAAAGAATATTGGGTTCTACCATATGTGGATTCAATCTACCTGATAAGTGTATGTATTACAGGATTTATCCATCTGGGATGATATGTGAACTAATTTAAAGATATTATCCATGGGATTTAAATCCTGAAGATAATGTCCTGCTTCATAAAGTCATATATGCAGGAGAATGTTGGAAATTAAGTGGAGAGATAAAGAAGAAAAGATAAAAGAGAGGGTAGGAGAGAGAAGAATAGAATTGAATGGAGAACGGGAAAAGGAGAGTATAGATGCACCCCAAATATGACACACACGACAGCTGCTGCATGTCATTGTATCATATATTGAATGACATGTGAGCGTGTCGCGTGATGTACTTAGAGGGTGTGAATAAGTACACTGGGTATCTGCTGTTACATTGTATCAGCAGAAGGACTCCTGATAACATCATTGCAGGGGTCCTTCCTGAAAGTCTATAATGAGAGTACCCATAGGAATGTATAGATTATAGAAGGGCATTGTCTATAGTCAATCCATAAGATACTAAAGTTAAAGTCTCACTATAGAGGCACTTTTTCAGGACATCCATCATATATCCAAAACATTGATGATAAATGAGCATTGAAATTATGCATAACGTGAGATGAAAAAGAGAGAAAAACAAATGTAGTAGCGATATGTGGCAGTACTGGCTGGTTTCCAGCTCTGTTGCATAGCATTGCAGAGGCAGGAATTCCTGTTTTCCTGTCACTGCTGCATACATAGAGAGAGATTGTTGCAGGAAAAGGCTGAAATAGTGAAATACGTGTTGTATGTCCCAGTGGTCAACCCAAGGATAAATTTTATCCTAATGACGATGAGCGAATTGTGACAATAAAAGTGAAGATCTCTATATCTTGTCCAAATTATATGCGGTATTATAAATTACACTGTGTATGTGATATGTGAGAGCTTGCAGTCTATGTAGAAAAGAAAGAGTGTAGAGAAACAGAAAAATTTGGCATAGATAAATAGGAATAAAAGTGTAGTTGTAAGAGTCCCGAAGGGACATAGGATGTGATGACAAACTGTCGTGATGTGAACTGATGTGTGTCG
This sequence comes from Taudactylus pleione, assembly GCA_031769625.1. Taxonomy (NCBI): domain Eukaryota; kingdom Metazoa; phylum Chordata; class Amphibia; order Anura; family Myobatrachidae; genus Taudactylus; species Taudactylus pleione. Next base: position 15,679,876 of record JAUIMM010000121.1, read on the forward strand.
TCTCTGTTCTGGATCACTGAATGCCTATTAGGATATATCATAGTGTCACCATAGTGGGTTATAATGACGATGTTAGATATTTATTCAATGAAAACACTATAATTAATAAATTCATTTAGGCCTACTGGACTTAGTGTTCCCAATTTATATGTCCAGGCACTTTCTCTCTAAAGTAATTCACGTACCATATCTCCTCCACGTATGCCCAGACTGATTTTTTCCAGGCCAAAGATTTTAAAATCTAGACTCGATCCTTGATGGTATTTCAGGAAGTGTCGGGCTACAGATGTCAATTTCCTGTTTTTCTCCAAATCGGAGGATGCGTTCCTGACAGATCCAATGTGTTCCAAGATTCGATGTTTAAATGCCCGGGAAGTCATGCCCACATACTTTTTTATTACAGCTGCAGATTATGCAATAGATTACTCCTATCGCGTTGCAGTTCATAAAGTTCTTAATATGACCAAATTTGTCCTCTATTTTGTTGGTCTTAAGAAATGTATTGGCACGCTCTGCAGGAACCACACGGAAAGGTACCTGTAAGTTTTATTGGCCTTGGTGGATTTTTGACAAAATGACTTTTCACTAGCCCGTCCCGTAGATTCTTTGATCGTCTCCAGCTCATGGAGACTTTGGGCCTGATTCAGACCCACTCGCGAGCGGCTGTCCGCTCGCAAGTGGGTCGATGTTATGGACTGAGCATACGCACGATGGAGGGAGCTCCGTCATGCGCATGCGCCAGACGTGATGAGCGAAGGAAAGTCCTTCGCTCGTTGTGTCCGATCAAAGGGGGCGTGCTGTCAATGTTGATTGACAGCACGCCCCCTTTGGTGGGCGTGCCGGGGGCATGCCTCCCTGACGGGGGCGTTCCCATGGGAACGCCTCCCGTCAGAAGCCGGCCCACTGACATCACTAGTGATGTCAGTGGGAGTGATTTTGGCTCTGATAGAGCCAAAATCACTCCGGAGCTTGCAGTTGAAAACCTCAACCGCAGGCTCCGGCTCGCAAATTCGATGGTCGCGATGGTCTCGACCATCGCGACCATCACAATGCACGCTCGTATAGCCTGTGGGTGGTGACCCACAGCTATACGAGCGTCCAGGAGGACGCTCCATGAAAATGGAGCCTGGCCCTCATTCAGAGTGTGCGCTCTGCTCAGAGCGTACGGCTCTGAATGAGGGCCTTTGTCTTCCAGAAACTCTGCTAGGTCCCTATCTAAATTGAGAGTGTGCCATTGTTTCTGAATAATTCCCTGTATTTCCCTCCATTCCTTGCAGAAATCCCCAACAAAGCGGATCTTATCTTGGGCCTTGTTCACCTTTTGATCCTTATTTGGAAAAATTAGTCATTCTCTGGGTAAATCAGACGTATTCCTCTTAGCTCTTTTGATGTATCTTTTGCTATACCCTCTCTCCAAAAGTCTTTCAGTGAGTTCCACACACTTGTCTTCAAAGATCTTTTTATCAGAGCAATTGCGTCTCAGTCTTAAGAATTCACCCTTGGGTAAATTCTCTATGGTTGGGGGAAAGTGGGCACTTGTTTGGTGCAATAAATTGTTTGTGGCAGTTTCTTTGCGAAAGAGTTCTGTCTGAATCATGCCGGTGGGGTCTTTATAGATTTTAAGATCCAGGAAGGGGACTGGTCGTCTACTGATGAGATGTGTCAGTTTAAGGTTGATGTTGTTGGTATTCAAAGTTCTGATGAATATCATCAGAGAGTCCTCATCACCCTCCCATATCATGATGATATCGTCTATGTATCTCCACCACGAAGTTATATACTTCGTAAGTTTATCGTTCTCATCACAAAAAACAATCTCTTTTTCCCACCACCCTAGAAAGAGGTTAGCATATGTCGGGGTGCAAGATGCCCCCATTGCTGTCCCCCTAATTTGAAGATAATGGTGGTCTCCTAAAGTAAAGCTATTTCTAGTTAACACAAATTCCAATAATTCCAAAAGGAATTGATGGAATGCACTGTATCCTTCCATCATAAGGAAATATTTCACAGCTTTCAGTCCCAGTTCATGTGCTATGCTAGTGTACATCCAATGTTACCAGGAGATGATGTTCTTCTAGTTTGACATCATTTAGTTTTCGCAGCACATCTGCTGTATCCTGGATATAGGAAGGTAAACCCAGGACATGATGTCTAAGATGTAGATCAATGAATTTGCCCACCTTCTCTGATACTTCACCTATCCCTGATACAATAGATCTTCTGGGTGGTTCAGCCATATTTTTGTGTACCTTGGGGAGAAGGTAGAATGTGGGTGTTTTAGGATGTGGTGTTTTAAGGTATTCATGCTCACATTTAAGTATTGTACCGTTATGAAGAGCTTTATCTAGTATTCTGTTCAAGATGATATTGGAGTTGTCAGTTGGATTAAAGAGAATTCTCTTGTAACATTTTTCATCCACCAATTGGCGTAGGGCCTCCTTGATGTACATATCCATGGGCCAGATCACAATATTACCCCCCTTATCTGAGGGTTTTATTACTACATCATGCCAATCATTCATCTTTTTCAGTGTTTGCATTTCTTTGTTGTTCAAATTGCCATAGATTCTCTTATTTTTCATATTGAAATTATATAGAGTATCTAGGTCACGGGATACAAGTTCCTGGAATATTCTGACTTCTGGGCATATTTGCTCTTGAGGAAAAAATTCAGATTTCTTTTTACACATGGGTCATTTTGACGGATTGGAGGAGGCTATAGATGTACTCTCTTCCTCCAGGTCCTCCAATATTCTTAGTGCCACACGATCTTGTTCATCTTGGGTTTGTGATAAAGACTGTGAAATTGTCATGGTTGTTTCCATATTCTCCAGGATATTCTCTTTATTGGCAAAAAACTTTTTCAGAAGTAACTTCCGTCCAAACAATTTAAGATCTTTTCCCCATAAAAATCTGTTGAAGGATCTGGTAGGTGAAAAAGTTAAGCCTTTTGATAGAATTTTAATTTCACATTCATTTAGAATTCTCTTGGATAGATTAATAATTTGTAAATTTCCATTGCCCATATTATTTCCCTTTCCACATTCTTGTGAAGTATCTGGGTGTTATCTGGGGATCCCAGTTCTGTTCTCCTTGATTTCTTCCTCCCCCTCCTCGTCTTCCTTTTGGACGTTGTCGGCCTCTTGGGCCTCTGCCTGATCCTAAAAAAGGGGATGATGATGGTTTATCGTTGTATACCTCCCCTCTATATACTGGGTTATTGATCCTATTGTCCTCACTGAAATCTTCCCCTCCTGAAGATTCCGCTTCGGAAGATGTGTAAAATTCCTGGGATCTAGGTGTCTGTTTTTTCTGTTCTAGTTTATTCCATCTAAAGATGTTACCAGTTTGGAAATCTTTTTTGTCTCTATTAAATTTGTTCTTCTTCCGATCAATGATGGTTAATTCGTCTGTTTCAAGATCTTTTTTCTGTTTTTCAAAATTCTTTGAAAGTTTAAATCCTTCTCCCAGTTCTCTAGTTTCTTCCCCAGGTCTTCAATTTCTTTCTCACAGCTATCCAATATGAGGTGGTTGTGTTTGATTAGGATAGACATTAAATCATTGGAACATTTTAATAATGTGGATTCCCAATCTTTTATTAGATTTTCGGTTGCCAATTTGAATGTCGGAAAGACTTTGGGTCTAAGACCTCTTGGTGTGATTTTATGTTTAGAGTAATTTTCCAAAGTGGTGATGTCCCATGAGACTCGAATTTGTCTCTGTAGAACAGTTTTTAGTTTATAGAGGTCGTCCCCCTAGTTTTTTAGTTGTGTATCCTCTGTAGGGATATCTGGGAAGATGTCATCCAGATTTTCAGGAATTTTTCTTCTAGTGCTTAATTCATTTTTTAGAGAGAAGGAGGACATGATATAAATTTGAATAAATGTGTACACTATAGATTCTAATGTCTATATATTTTCCTCTTGATGTTGACAAAATAAGATAAAATGTATGTACCCTGAATTTTTAATGTCTCCAAACGTATTCGTATTATCAGAGTAAGAAAATAATGTAGTACATAGAAATAATCATAATAGTGATACTAAGGACAGGGATTCTTTATACACAGTGGTGTTAGAGAGACATGTGTTATATCTTCTAATCAGTAGTGTTGTGTGTATTTTGAAATAGAGTGGATATGTAAAATCATGATAAAGGCAGAAGATTTGTTTTTCGTGCAGGAGATCAGAAACTGAGCAAACGTCAGCCAATGTTAGTTCAATAGAAAATTCTATTCGTCATTATAACCCACTATGGTGACACTATGATATATCCTAATAGGCATTCAGTGATCCAGAACAGAGACGACACACATCAGTTCACATCACGACAGTTTGTCATCACATCCTTTGTCCCTTCGGGACTCTTACAACTACACTTTTATTCCTATTTATCTATGCCAAATTTTTCTCTTTCTCTGCACTCTTTCTTTTCTACATAGACTGCAAGCACTCACATATCACATATACAGTGTAATTTATTATACCACATATAATTTGGACAAGATATAGAGATCTTCACTTTTGTCACAATTCCCTCATCGTCATTAGGATAAAATTTATCCTTGGGTTGACCACTGGGACATACAACACGTATTTCACTATTTCAGCCTTTTCCTGCAACAATCTCTCTCTATGTATGCAGCAGTGACAGGAAAACAGGAATTCCTGCCTCTGCAATGCTATGCAACAGAGCTGGAAACCAGCCAGTACTGCCACATATCGCTACTACATTTGTTTTTCTCTCTTTTTCATCTCACGTTATGCATAATTTCAATGCTCATTTATCATCAATGTTTTGGATATATGATGGATGTCCTGAGAAAGTGCCTCTATAGTGAGACTTTAACTTTAGTATCTTATGGATTGACTATAGACAATGCCCTTCTATAATCTATACATTCCTATGGGTACTCTCATTATAGACTTTCAGGAAGGACCCCTGCAATGATGTTATCAGGAGTCCTTCTGCTGATACAATGTAACAGCAGATACCCAGTGTACTTATTCACACCCTCTAAGTACATCACGCGACACACTCACATGTCATTCAATATATGATACAATGACATGCAGCAGCTGTCGTGTGTGTCATATTTGGGGTGCATCTATACTCTCCTTTTCCCATTCTCCATTCAATTCTATTCTTCTCTCTCCTACCCTCTCTTAAATCTTTTCTTCTTTATCTCTCCACTTAATTTCCAACATTCTCCTGCATATATGACTTTATGAAGCAGGACATTATCTTCAGGATTTAAATCCCATGGATAATATCTTTAAATTAGTTCACATATCATCCCAGATGGATAAATCCTGTAATACATACACTTATCAGGTAGATTGAATCCACATATGGTAGAACCCAATATTCTTTACAGGTTACTACCTACATAGAATATTTTATCCAACATTGTAGATTATCCATATAATTCCATTCACAGATCATGTGACTGTAAAGATCATACATTTATGGCGGGTATAACACTATCCGAATAACGATGTTTGGTAATACAAATCTTAATAACTGATCCTAAGCAATTTTCCAATCTGGAATGATTTCATATGTTGATATAACAAGAATAAGTAATTAAAACATTGGAGCTAATGTATACATCATATTTGATTACAGGTAACTTGTGATTTAGTGGGCCAAGTTTATCATGGTTCATTTACACTGTGTAAGATCAATGGAGTCCAATTTATTAGACTAAAAGTTTACCCTTTATCTACTATGTTTATACTTAAGATAAATGTTATTACTGAGATATCTATAATAATGTCCATCTCTCTCTCCCCCCAATTAGATAATCAAATAAAGAGATCAATCGCTCTTATGCTAGACAATGTTATTTATTTTCTGATCTATTTCTAACTTTAAGGTTGGTGACAGGTGCAGAACACATATATATACTATCCGTCCAACCTTCCTCCCATAGTGCTGGTCGAGATATACCAGCAACAAGGGAGTTAAATATCTGCATAGGCTGCTTCCTATTGTGCTGATTATAATTACAGCAATGAGGGAGTTAATTGTACAAAGCACAGGGATTCCGCTCAGCCTAATACGTAGTATGATCACTGACAGGGATTGCCTAATGATCTATGGCTGGCCCGGCACACGTGACCTAGGACAGGAGATCACGTGAGTGAGCGGACCAATGAATGAGAACTCTATGCGATCACGTGATCGCAATGCCTTGTCGGCAGTATGCATAAAAGGTGAGAACAGCTGGTCTGTTCGTTATACGATGGTGAACAAGCCCACCACGGGAGCGAAACGCGCGTCCAAGGACATCAAGGATGATGGTCAGGCTGGTGCACAGGCCGACCATGACTGCTCAGTTCATCTAAAGGGTAACACTGTATCTTACCACTCAGACCTCTGTGTCTGTTATATTGCCTATATCTCACCACTCAGACCTCTGTGTCTACTATATTGCCTGCATATATGATACAGCATCTTGTGTTTTTCATGGGACTGCGAGAGAGCTTAATGACCGCTTTCTCATATTAGTTACACACCGCTGACCATAAGCGGTTACTGGGGTTATGTGTATATACATGTGCAGGTGGAAACACACAGTCTGAGATTTTGGTTATGGTAATGAACATGGTAGATGCGATTACTGGAGTAAAGAGTGGACATCTATTGTATATACCACATGTGAGTAGCACCACTAGTTCCAATACATTTATGTATGCCCATATCTGATTCAGAAATACTGAATACGTGCGATACACCTTACAACTGCACTGTTATATGTAATATTGTAATCATTTACCCAAAATACCCAATATAGGGTTTGATACCTGAGCATTTTCATCATTTTCAACAATATTTTCGCCCCCTCTCCATAACGTGCTAAAAGCACACCTACAGTATATAGTATTGAATTGTATGGAGTGATGAGACCGGAATTCAGGGTTTTGAGAAGTAATAGTTCCCTGGAAAACATATCCTGTCGCTATACCATTGAATAATACTTGAAATCTTGATTTAGTTTTTCAAGACTAATTATATGGAATTATAGCCATTTTATCAAGGTTTCCTGATTGCATATATGTTGTTTTGTGTTGTTTTGTGTTGTTTGTTATACATGTATATTTGGGAATTATTTTAATAACCACAATAAAAGTTATATTTTAATCTATAAATATAACATAAGAGTGCCCCACAAAGAGAGCCTACTTTTTCATCTTTTTCTTTGACATAGCTGTATTTTGGCTCTGGGGAGCACCACCAATAAGAGCGATTTAGAAACCCCAAAAATAAATTTTTGGATATCATCTGTGTAAATATCGGTAATCGATACATAAATATATGAGAATATTGCATTTCTGTGCGGAGATCACTTTCTCTTTTTTCTATTAGTATAAGGGACTAAGGACCTCATTCAGACCCGCTCGCAAGTGCTGAGAGCTTGCAAGCGGGTCGATGTTTAGGCCCTGCGCACGCACAGCGGCCGCACTGCGCGCGCGCAAGCCCCAGAGCGAGAGAGAAATTCTCTCGCTCCGGAGCTCACTACAAAGGGGGCGGCTGTTGATGGTGATCGACAGCTCACCCCGTTTTGTAGGCGTGGCGGGGGGGGGGTAGTTTCACAAACGGAGGTGTTGCTTAAAGAACGCCTGCCGTTTTTGTGGGCAGCCGCACTGGGGCTTGCGGTTGGCGAGACCCAACCTTAGGGTCTTGTCGCAAGCCCCGATGGTCACGATGGTCTTGACCATCGCGACCATCAACCTGAAGCTGTGGGTGGTAACCCACAGCTTAGCTAGCGAACAGGAGGCCGCACTTCAAAAGAGAAGCGGCCGCCCACATTCAGAACGAGCACTCGCATTTTGCGAGCGTCTCAGTATGAGGGCCTAAGTCTGGCTTCCGTGGCTTACTGCAATTACAGCCACTTTGCGTCTGCCCATAATTACTAGGGGTGTGCACCGGCCACTTTTCGTGTTTTGTGTTTTGGTTTTGGATCTGGATCTTTCTTCGTGTTTTGGATCTGGATTGGTTTTGCCAAAACCACCCTTCCGTGTTTTGGGTTCTGGGTTTTGTGTTTTGGATCTGTATTTTTTTGAAAAAAAGCATAAAAACAGCTAAAATTACAGAATTTGTAGGTTTTTCTGCTCCTATGCTATTATTAACCTCAATAACCTTAATTTCCACTCATTTCCAGTCTATTCTGAATACCTCACACCTCACAATAGTGTTTTTATGTCCAAAAGGTTGCACCGAGGTAGCTGGATGACTATGCTAAGCGACACGAGTGGGCGGCACAAACACGTGACCCATCTAGGCGTGAAACTGCAGTGGCAGACAGGATGGCATTGAAAAACTAGGCCCCAAACTGTACATAATGCAAAGAAAAAAAAGAGGTGCAAGATGGAATTGTCCTTGGGCCCTCCCACCCACCCTTATGTTGTATAAACAGGACATGCACACTTTAACAAACCAATCATTTCAGTGCCAGGGTCTGCCACACAACTGTGGCTGAAATGATTGGTTCGTTTGGGCCCCCACAAAACAAGCTGGCAATTAATCTGTCCCTGCACAAACTGGCTCTACGGAGGCAAGAAGTCGTCCTCATCCTCCTCATCCACAGATTCCTCACCCTCTTCAGTGTTATGTACATCCTCATCCTCACAGAGTATTAATTCGTCCCTGCTGGAACCACAGGTCCCTCTGTACGTTCTGGAGGCTGGTCTCCCTGGAAGAGTTGATCATTCATTTTATGAACATCATCTTCTCCACATTTTGTGGAAGCAACCTCCTACGCCTTTCGCTGACAAGGTTCCCGGCTGCACTAAACACTCTTTCGGAGTACACACTGGAGGGGGGGCAACTCAGGTAAAATAGAGCCAGTTTGTACAGGGACCTCCAAATTGCTTCTTTTTCCTGCCAGTACAGGTACGGACTGTCTGACATGCCTACTTGGATGCTGTCACCGATGTAATCCTTTAACAGACAGACGCACGCTTGTCGCTGCTGCTTTGAGGATTCAAGTGCGGCTACAGCCCACACAATTCACAAAGACAGAAAAAAAAAAAGAATATTTTTATTGTTTGTGGAGCACACTTTGAGGGTTACACCACCCTCTAACAGACAGACGCACGCTTGTCGCTGCTGCTTTGAGGATGCAAGTGCGGCTACAGCCCACACAATTCACAAAGACAGAAAAAAGAAGAATATTTTTATTCTTTGTGTAGCACACTTTGAGGGTGTCACCACCCTTTAACAGACAGACGCACGCTTGTCGCTGCTGCTTTAAGGATGCAGGTGCGGCTACAGCCCACACATTTCACAAAGACCGAAAAAAAAAGAACAATATTTTAATTGTTTGTGTAGCACACTTTGAGGGTGTCACCACCCTTTAACAGACAGACGCACGCTTGTCGCTGCTGCTTTAAGGATGCAGGTGCGGCTACAGCCCACACAATTCACAAAGACAGAAAAAAGAAGAATATTTTTATTGTTTGTGTAGCACACTTTGAGGGTGTCACCACCATTTAACAGACAGACGCACGCTTGTCGCTGCTGCTTTAAGGATGCAGGTGCGGCTACAGCCCACACAATTCACAAAGACAGAAAAAAGAAGAATATTTTTATTGTTTGTGTAGCACACTTTGAGGGTGTCACCACCCTTTAACAGACAGACGCACGCTTGTCGCTGCTGCTTTGAGGATGCAAGTGTGGCTACATCGCACACAAGTCACAAACACATTAAAACATTTTTTTTGATTTTTTGGAGCACTTTGAGAGTTACAACACCCTTTAACAGACAGACGCACGCTTGTCGCTGCTGCTTTGAGGATGCAAGTGCGGCTACAGCCCACACAATTCACAAAGACAGAAAAAAAAAGAACAATATTTTAATTGTTTGTGTAGCACACTTTGAGGGTGTCACCACCCTTTAACAGACAGACGCACGCTTGTCGCTGCTGCTTTAAGGATGCAGGTGCGGCTACAGCCCACACATTTCACAAAGACAGAAAAAAAAAGAACAATATTTTAATTGTTTGTGTAGCACACTTTGAGGGTGTCACTTTAACAGACAGACGCACGCTTGTCGCTGCTGCTTTGAGGATGCAGGTGGAATCTAGACGGGATTTGGAACCGAGGACACACTACCTCCATCAATTGTCTAAATCCCACTGCACTAATGTCGGATACCGGACGCACGTCTAACACCAACATAGCAGTCAAGGCCTCAGTTATACGTTTTGCTTCAGGATGACTGCTGTCGTACTTCATCCTCATCGCTAGGGACTGTTGGAGGGTCAATTGTTTAGTAAAAGTAGTGATGTTCCTACTTCCTCTCTGGGATGATGAACAACTCCCAGCAGCAGCAACAGCACTAGTAGGAAGTGGTTCTTGATCTTTCCCTATTTTATTTTTATCAGAGAAAGTTTGGTCCTCCATTTATGTTATATTGATATATATACGTGCGGCTAAAGCGCACACAAACACAGAAAATATTTTTTTATTTTTGCTGGAGAGTAGTGCACTTTGTGGGTTACACCACCCTTTAAGAAATGAGCCAGCCGGCTCTTTACTTATGGGACACAGGCGCACGCTTGGCGCTGCTCCTTTGTTGATGCACGTGCAGCCACAGTGCACACAAGTCACAAACACAGAAAATATATATTTTTTTGGTTTGGAGTGTACTTTGGGGGTTACAGAACCCTTTAACGGTCAAGCCAGCCGGCCCTTTACTTATGACACAGGCGCACGCTTGGCACTACTTTGTTGATGCACGTGCGGCTACTGCGCACACAATTCACAAACACAGAAAATAATTTTTTTTTTTGTTTGGACTGGAGTGTACTTTCGGGGGTTACAGCACCCTTAACGGTCAAGCCAGCCGGCCCTTTACTTATGACACAGGCGCACGCTTGGCACTACTTTGTTGATGCACGTGCGGCTACTGCGCACACAATTCACAAACACAGAAAATTATTTTTTTTTTGGTTTGGACTGGAGTGTACTTTCGGGGGTTACAGCACCCTTAACGGTCAAGCCAGCCGGCCCTTTACTTATGACACAGGCGCACGCTTGGCACTACTTTGTTGATGCACGTGCGGCTACTGCGCACACAATTCACAAACACAGAAAATAATTTTTTTTTTGGTTTGGACTGGAGTGTACTTTTGGGGGTTACAGCACCCTTAACGGTCAAGCCAGCCGGCCCTTTACTTATGACACAGGCGCACGCTTGGCACTACTTTGTTGATGCACGTGCGGCTACTGCGCACACAATTCACAAACACAGAAAATAATTTTTTTTTTGGTTTGGACTGGAGTGTACTTTCGGGGGTTACAGCACCCTTAACGGTCAAGCCAGCCGGCCCTTTACTTATGACACAGGCGCACGCTTGGCACTACTTTGTTGATGCACGTGCGGCTACTGCGCACACAATTCACAAACACAGAAAATAATTTTTTTTTGGTTTGGACTGGAGTGTACTTTCGGGGGTTACAGCACCCTTTAATGGTCAAGCCAGCCGGCCCTTTACTTATGACACAGGCGCACGCTTGGCACTACTTTGTTGATGCACGTGCGGCTACTGCGCACACAATTCACAAACACAGAAAATATATTATTTTTTTAGCACTTGGGGGGAGCACCCCTGATGGACAGAGCACCCCCTGGACAACACTACAGCACCTCTTTAGGACTGGGACACTGCACAGGACTTTGGAGTGGACACAGCCCCTATGGAGAACTGACTGCACAACACAGTCCAGCCAGCCCCTATGGACTTTGAAGTAGTGGACACAGCCCCTATTAACAACAGCAGCACAGCACAACACAGCCAGCCCCTATGGACTTTGAAGTAGTGGACAACAGCAGCACTACACTACACTACACTACACAGCCCTAACTCCCACCCTCCCTCTTCACTGTCCACAGCCGAGTGAGAAAATGGCGCCGACGTGGGTACCTTATATAGGATCCAAAACCCGCGAGACTCGGAAGGCGGGAAGATGACGTTTTGCCTCGATTTCAGAATCCGAGTCAGGCGGGAAAAGTCGAGCCTGACTCGGATCGGACTCGGATCGGGGGGGCTCGGGGGGGTTCGGATTTCAGAAATCCGAACCCGCTCACCCCTAATAATTACATATATTTTACTTGTCTACCCCTATTTTACTTGTCTCCCACAATGGCATCTGGCCAGCTAGATGATGCTTAGTGAGGCCACGAGCCGCCTGTACGCAGTGAACCTGGCCACATCATTCACATACTCGCTGCAGCCTATTGCAACAAATACCCCAGAAGCCACCAGAAATTTGGGGTTGTGCAATGCAGTTTGCAATACAGTAACCACCATTCCCAACCACCTGCAGGAAATTGGTTTTGGTCAGGTCTCACAACTGGCAAGACTGCAGCTGAACAATCCACAGTGTCACCTCTACTAAAAACTTAAATATGAATGAAGGGTCATTGTCTTGAGGAATCAGCACACCTGAGTTCTGAAGGTAACATTATCATTTATTTTCTCTATCTGTGTACATTAATTAAAAATTAAATTCACCTTCACGTTCAGCATCGACACTTGCATCAGCCTATGGCATTCCTAATGCTAGCAGTCCCATATGCAAGAGTGTACACAAACATATACTCAGGGTGACACATGCGCTGTAGGGGATTTCAGGACTTATCACGCATTAGCAGTACTGAATAATCACTCATCTGCGCAAACATCAGCATTGCGTCCACCTCTAAATCAGCCCACCATGGACATTTTGATCCACCAATAGACATGCTATAAATCAAATCAATACTATATTTATTTGACTATTGAACCTTTGAGTTTTTATACTAATCTTCTTAAAAAAATAAAAAACACACAGCTTATTTTTTTCTAAATTTTATCACTGTTTTTAGGTTTTACTTTTGTTATTATTATTTTTTCTTGCAGTCCACTGGGCATGTGCGAACCAGCAAAGCAGGACTAGTTGGTGAAGTGGTAAGGCACCATTTGCCTCTGCAAGCCAGTATTGTCGGGGGCAGCTGAGTGATACATGGGACTGATTCATAGTGGTATGTAAACCCAATGGTTTGTGTACTACTCCGATGGAGAGAAACCTGTGCTGCACATGTGCGGTCTCCCTCTGCAAGACCTTTCGCAGTTCCCCCTAGTCACTGCTTCACTGACAGGCTGCAGCCGTTTAAGGGCGGGGAATGGGTGAGACCAGTCTCAGCTTCAGATGCAGATTTCCTGACCTTGGCTACGGAGCTGCGGGGGTGCAATCTGATAAACCTCAGGATTACTCAGATTGCCGATGGTCTGGCAGAAGATCCGATGCTGCATCCTATGAAGCAGCACTCGCATCTGCGATGCAGTCCAGAGGTGTCTTATTTACACAAGGTAACTTCTGCTGCCATGCCCGCCAAGAGCCGCCCCAGGCCTCGGTAAAAAAGGGGCGTGACCTAATCGCGAGAGGCGTGACCACGCCCCCTTAGGTTAAAAAAAGAGTTTTGCAGCACCGCGCGCTGACGAGGGGGGTGCAGTGAGCCCCCTCAGCCTGGCGCATAACCAGTGGGGGGTGTGATCAGCTTGATCGCTCCCCCCCACACAGCAGCGTGTGCTGGGCTGCTGTGATATAAGACGGGGGGAGCGGTTCCGGACCCGGGCATCCGCCAGGCCCCTCCCACAAGCCCGGGCCCGGGTAATTAGTACCCGCCCCCCCCCCTCTTGGCGTCCCTGCCTGCTGCATTTGCATATGAGTTGTACAGAATTATTGTATTGCAGAATCAGACCCCATAGTAACACATTATTAGTATTAGTATATTGCAGCGATAACTGGTTTTCTATTGCTATACATAGGAGTAAAAACTGTTTGTTATCTCTGCATCTTAATAAATATAATTTAAACCTGAAAAAAACCCTCCAGAAATCCTGCGTTTCCCCTGGTCAGTGCTCAGCATGAGACAACAATGCATCTGGACTGCAGCCTCTCCAGACAGGGAGGTCTATTTACTAAGCTTTGGATGGACATAAAGTGAACGGAGATAAAGTACCAGCCAATCAGCTCCTGACTGCCATGTCACAGGTTGTGTTTGAAAAATAACAGTGAGGAGCTGATTGGTTGGTACCTTATCTCCATCGACTTTATCTCCACCCGAGGCTTAGTAAATAGACCTGAGGATGAGGTAAGAGCATACTTGCCTACAATACTGTAACTTGATTTTTCAGGTAGCCCCCCAGATGTGTAAGCACTTCTCTTGCATCCCACCCACTTCCTAGTGAAGTGGGCAGAATGAGGGGAATCTTACCGGGAGTCCGCACTCTGTGAGGAGGGGGCAGGGCCTGAAGGCAGCTCCAATAAGGCTGAGGGGTCCAGGGCACTGTGCGCGATGAAGCAGGACGAAATCAGCGCATGTGCAGATCTCAAACCATCGCAGATGTACATGAACGTTAGAGTTCTAAACATATCTGAATTAGGCCCTGTATTCTATACCTAAAAACAAGTCACTGCTCCAGGGCCAATATTGTGTGCTAAAACGTGCCTCCAGCCCTAGAGCATAGCATGGGTACAGTAAGGGCTTGCTCACACACTGTGGTTGTGCCATAATTAGATGTGGATGACACTTGGGAGGTGTATCTTGTGTAGGTGCTGGAAGTCTGGTGGAGCGATACACAATGATGATGGTTATATCACCAGCAGCACTATCTAGCCAGTCTGATTGTGTATTATCTCCTCTAGCTGATTCATTAAATCAATATCCTATAATGTAGTACAAATAATAATAATATCATATTTTATCAAGCTGTGGCTGTCAATTCACATTGCATCTTTACATTGCTTAACTGCTCAGTCCCAACTGTAAGTGACTAAGGGGCATATTCAGAGCCGTAACTAGACTTTTTGGTGCTCTGTGCCAGAAAGAGCATTGGCGCCCCCCTCATTTTTCAAAGGGTCATAATGCACCCAAAAAAGGGCCATGACCTCATGGGGAAGGGCCAGGGGAGATATAGGAGAGGCCAGGAGATGCTGGGGATGAAATAAGAGGAAGCAACAAGAAAGAATGATAATAAACAGAAATATGACAGGCACAAACAGCGCCCCCTGACCTGTGGTGCCCGGTGCGATGGCACCGGCCGCACTACCCTAGCTACGGCCCTGGGCATATTCATTATGTAAATTATTTGGGGCTGGGTGTCCCCCGATAATTAGTATTCTGACTCGCCATGAGCACCGGAGCAATCCATCTTTGCTCCGGCATGGAGACAGCTGACCCAAAAATCTGTTGTCTCCACGAATCCTTTCACTGATACTTTCATAGCACTGAAAATTACCACTACAGAGTCTAGTGCGCCTGTGTGAACTGGTGTTCAAGCAAGTGCACAAAACTCCGACGTCTGCCTCGCAGGGGCTGAGGGATCCAAAAGGATTCCTCTTCGCAACCCTGGATTCCTTCCCATAGGAAGGCCAGTATGCCTGTATTTTTAAAGCAGCAAGCAATGTAAAAACTAAACCATGGTTCAGCCTATAACATGCTTGCTGCTTTAAAAATATGGGCATACTCGCCACTCGCCAGTGTTCATGCAGCGGCGCTGGCTCACAGACTATTACATTTCACCCAGTCTCTCTAGTGAACTGCAGATCAGAAGGAGAAGCAGCAAGTTGTGTAGGTTGTATACTAAGCTTGACAACTGGGTTATTATTTTATATTCACAACAGTGTAGTCAGATTTTTTATAGTGGCTTTATTCTGTGTTGTTTGATTTACCTGCTGTATTGTGTGATAGACAAGTTAAATGCATAATATACTTGAAATGCGTGGTCTGTATTATATATTGGACATAACAATTTGACACCATATAACATTACATTAGACCAATGGTTCCCGAACACGGTCCTCAAGGCACCCTAACAGTCCAGGTATTAAGGATATCAATGGCTGAGCACAGATGGCTATATGAAAATGAATGAGGCACTAATTAAGTCACCTTTGTTCAAGCATGGATATCCTTAAAACCTGAATTGTTAGGGTGCCTTGAGGACCGAGTTTGGGAACCACTGCATTAGACCCAAAATTAACAATTTTGAAACTTAAAAGGCTCTTGATTTTTTCATATTTTGAGAACATTTACTGACTGCTACTGACTGTATTTTCTATAATATTATTATGCAATAAAACAATTAAGCTGCATACACACGGTACGATCTGTACAACCAACGACTTGAAAGATATTTATCAGTGAAGTCATCCTGCCACATTTCTGAACAGACAAAGTTGACGATATCGTGCAAGTTGGCCTGCATGTACAGATGATCATAGATATCGTTATCGTTCATGCGGGAATCTCGCATCGTTGGTCATTCACTGCATGAAAATGAACGATATGAACGATATATTGTTGAACAATATCATTATCGTTCATATCGTTCATAGATATCGTACCGTGTATACGAACCTTTAGATTATCAGCAATCTAAAGGTCAATGTGACAAGGACAACGGATTCATAATGGGGTGCAGTCATATGGTAGACATTCACATCACTCCCTTGCTCACTGCGGGGGGTTAGTTTCTCTTGCAGGGATAAACATTCTGTATGATCTGTGCTCTAGTCAACTCTCATATGTACCCTGAAAGGCTGCTAAGCCGTCTTCAGTGAGTATTAATTATACAATCTAATATACAGTATATATTAGGTATTTCTCTCCTTGTTTCACTGTGGGGTGTCCGCGTCTCCTTCAGGGATAGCTCTCCGTATGATCTCTGCTTAGGGGCTTTTATCTTACGTCCCCCAAGGGTACTGCTATGCAGTTGTCAGTGAAGGCAGGGAGGTAAGGGAAAAGGTGGGTGCTACGTACTTTAGGTGGCGCCCTGCACATGTACTTACCCCTCCCTTTGTATGCACCTGTAAAGCAACTTGATAGAGAGTGTTGCAAATGCTCTTAATGTCACAGATTTTAATCAGGGTAGTTGTTGAGTAATAATCCTGATGGTATCTGTCCAATATAGTCAAAGCTTCAGTAGCAACCATTAAGGTCACTTGTTTCAGTCCCAAAATAAATGCACAGTCACTTACGCTGTTTAAGTTTAGACAACGCCAGGGTCTGCCACATGACTGTGGCTGAAATGATTGGTTCGTTTGGGCCCCCACAAAACAAGCTGGCAATTAATGTGTCCCTGCACAAACTGGTTCTACGGAGGCAAGATGTCGTCCTCATCCTCCTCATCCACCGATTCCTTGGATAAAGCAGGAAAAAGGGATTTAGGTGTCCCTGGACTGCTTACGGTCTTAGCCAAAGTTTCTGAACTTGACAGTAACTTTTTATGAAAGCGCTGCAGGTGCCCTGTAAGGGAGGATGTTCCTAGGTGGTTAACGTCCACTCCCTACCCCTACTTATTTCACCTTTACATATGGTACATATGGCAAGACAGT
The DNA here is from genome assembly GCA_031769625.1 of Taudactylus pleione. NCBI lineage: Eukaryota > Metazoa > Chordata > Amphibia > Anura > Myobatrachidae > Taudactylus > Taudactylus pleione. The sequence goes on from JAUIMM010000121.1 coordinate 15,697,267, forward strand.
TGTTGTCCGGATTTGGATAGAAATATTGCCAGACCAAAGAGGTGGAATGTTTGATCTTCTGCCCAGGCATGACAGTGATGGGCTTTTTCATCCCACGGACAACAACTGTCTCCCCCGGAGCCTGATTTAAACAAACCACATCACCATCAGAATCCTCCTCACCAACTTCCTCCTCAGCGCCAGCTACACCAGTATCCTCATCCTGCTGTACTTCAACAGTGACATCTTCAATTTGCATATCAGCAAGTGGACTGTGGGTGCTCCTTTCAGCACTTGCAAGGGGCGTGCAAATGGTGGAAAGAGCCACCTCTTCCCATCCAGTGCTGGGAAGGTCAGGCATCACAACCGCCACCACACTTGGACTCTCCTTGGGGATTTGTGATATCTTCTTAGAACGCACAGTTCTTCACTGTGCTTTTGCCAGCTTAACTCGTTTGATTTTTTTAGAGGGAGGAGGGCTTCCATCGTCATGTGAAGCTGAACCACTAGTCATGAACATAGGGACAGACCTTAGACGTTCGCTTGAGTCAGGTGCATACCCCCTCCTTTGCCTATGTCATAGGTGGATGTATAGGCTTGAATGGCCTTTTGCTGCTCCTCCGTCCTCTGAAGCATATAGAGGGTTGAGTTCCACCGCATCACAACCTCTTGCTTCAGGTGATGGCGGGGCAGGTTCAAGAGTGTTTGCTGGCACTCCAGTCTTCAGCACGCAGTCGCTGAATGGCGAAAGTGGCCAGAAATTTCTCGGGCCACCCAACGCGTCTCCTGCACGCCCCTGTCGCTTTTCAGAAAGTTCTGCACCACCAAGTTTATTGTGTGAGCAAAATATGGGACGTGCTGGAATTTGCCCAGATGTAATGTAATATTGGTGGCGTTGTCAGATATCACAAATCCCCAGGAGAGTCTAAGTGGGGTAAGCCACTGGGCGATGATTTCCCTCAGTTTCTCTAAGAGGTTGTCGGCAGTGTGCCTCTTACTGAAACCGGTGATACACAGCGTAGCCTGCCTTGGAACGAGCTGGCATTTCTGAGATGCTGCTACTGGTGATGCTGCTGTTGTTGCTGCGTAATGTGATACATCTACCCAGTGGGCTGTCACAGTCATATAGTCCTTAGTTTGCCCTGTTCCACTTGTCCACATGTCCGTGGTTAAGTGGATATTGGGTACAACCGCATTTTTCAGGACACTGAGGACACTTTTCTGACGTTTCTGTACAGTCTCGGTATCGCCGGCCTAGTGAAGTGGAATCTAGATGGGATTTGTAACCGGGGACACACTACCTCCATCAATTGTCTAAATCCCACTGCACTAATAGCGGATACCGGATGCACGTCTAAAACCATCATAGCAGTCAAGGCCTCAGTTATACGTTTTGCTTCAGGATGACTGCTGTCGTACTTCATCCTCCTCGCTAAGGACTGTTGGAGGGTCAATTGTTTAGTAAAAGTAGTGGTGTTCCTACTTCCTCTTTGGGATGATGAACGACTCCCAGCAGCAGCAACAGCAGCAGCGGCAGCAGTAGGCGTAGCAATGCAGGATCCTCCGGAGGAATCCCAGATAGGAGAGTCAGTCATGCCAGTGACATGGCCTGCAGGACTACTTCCAATCCTGACTAAGGAGGAAATTGACGAGGAGGGAGTTGACGGTGTGGTTTGCAGGCGCTTGGATACAACAAGGACAACGGGATGTAGGTGTCCCTGGACTGCTTACGGTCTTAGCCAAAGTTTCTGAACTTGACAGTAACTTTTTATGAATGCGCTGCAGGTGCCGTATAAGGGAGGATGTTCCTAGGTGGTTAATGTCCACTCCCTACCCCTACTTATTTCACCTATGGTACATATGGCAAGACAGTTGTTGTCCGGATTTGGATAGAAATATTGCCAGACCAAAGAGATGGAATGTTTGGTCTTCTGCCCAGGCATGACCGTGATGGGCTTTTTCATCCCACGGACAACAACTGTCTCCCCCGGAGCCTGATTTAAACAAACCACATCACCATCAGAATCCTCCTCACCAACTTCCTCCTCAGCGCCAGCTACACCAGTATCCTCATCCTGTTGTACTTCAACAGTGACATCTTCAATTTGCATATCAGCAAGTGGACTGTGGGTGCTCCTTTCAGCACTTGCAGGGGGCGTGCAAATGGTGGAAAGAGCCACCTCTTCCCATCCAGTGCTGGGAAGGTCAGGCATCGCAACCGCCACCACACTTGGACTCTCCTTGGGGATTTGTGATATCTTCTTAGAACGCACAGTTCTTCACTGTGCTTTTGCCAGCTTAACTCGTTTGATTTTTTTTAGAGGGAGGAGGGCTTCCATCGTAATGTGAAGCTGAACCACTAGTCATGAATATAGGGAAAGACCTTAGACGTTCCTTGCCACTCCGTGTCGTAAATGGCATATTGGCAAGTTTATGTTTCTCTTCAGATGATTTAAATGTTTTTTTCAAGGTCATTTTCCTGAACTTTGTCATTTGGGATTGTATGTGCCCTCTACTATGACATTGGGCATCGGCCTTGGCAGACGACGTTGATGGCATGTTATCGTCTATGTCATGACTAGTGGCAGCAGCTTCAGCACTAGGAGGAAGTGGTTCTTCATCTTTTTATTTTTATCTCAGAAAATTTGGTACTCCATTTATGTTATATTGATATATACGTGCGCACACATTGATATAAGGCGCACACACAGAAAATTATTTTTTATTTTTGTTGGAGACTAGTGCACTTTGTGGGTTACACCACCCTTTAAGAAATGAGCCAGCCGGCCCTTTACTTATGGGACACAGGCGCACACTTGGCGCTGCTGCTTTGTTGATGCACGTGCAGCTATAGCCCACACAATTCACAAACACAGAAAATATTTTTTTATTTTGTTTGGAGTGCACTTTGGGGGTTACAGCACCCTTTAACGGACAAGCCAGCCGGCCTTTTACTTATGGGACACAGGCGCACGCTTGACGCTGCTCCTTTGTTGACGCACGTGCAGCCACAGTGCACACAATTCACAAACACAGAATTTTTTTTTTTATTTTGATTGGAGTGCCCTTTGGGGGTTACAGCACCCTTTAGCGGTCAATCCAGCTGGCCCTTTATTTATGGGACACAGGCGCACGCTTGGCACTACTTTGTTGATGCACGTGCGGCTACTGCGCACACAATTCACAAACACAAAAAAATATATTTTTTTATTTTGTTTGGAGTGCCCTTTGGGGGTTACAGCACCCTTTAACGGACAAGCCAGCCGGCCCTTTATTTATGGGACACAGGCTTGGCACTACTTTGTTGATGCACGTGTGGCTACTGCGCACACAATTCACAAACACAAAAAAAAATATTTTTTTATTTTGTTTGGAGTGCCCTTTGGGGCTTACAGTACCCTTTAATGGACAAGCCAGCCGGCCCTTTATTTATGGGACACAGGCGCACGCTTGGCACTACTTTGTTGATGCACGTGCGGCTACTGGGCACACAATTCACAAACACAAAAAAATATATATTTTTATTTTGTTTGGAGTGCCCTTTGGGGGTTACAGCACCCTTTAACAGACAAGCCAGCCGGCCTTTTACTTATGGGACACAGGCGCACGCTTGGCGCTGCTCCTTTGTTGATGCACGTGCAGCCACAGTGCACACAATTCACAAACACAGAAAATTTTTTTTTATTTTGTTTGGAGTGCCCTTTGGGGGTTACAGCACCCTTTAGCGGTCAATCCAGCCGGCCCTTTATTTATGGGATACAGGTGCACGCTTGGCAGTACTTTGTTGATGCACGTGCGACTACTGCGCACACAATTCACAAACACAAAAAAATATATTTTTTTATTTTGTTTGGAGTGCCCTTTGGGGGTTACAGCACCCTTTAACGGACAAGCCAGCCGGCAGTTTATTTATGGGACACAGGCGCACGCTTGGCACTACTTTGTTGATGCACGTGCGGCTACTGCGCACACAATTCACAAACACAAAAAAATATATTTTTTTATTTTGTTTGGAGTGCCCTTTGGGGGTTACAGCACCCTTTAATGGACAAGCCAGCTGGCCTTTTACTTATGGGACACAGGCGCACGTTTGGCGCTGCTCCTTTGTTGATGCACGTGCAGCCACAGTGCACACAATTCACAAACACAGAATTTTTTTTTTTATTTTGTTTGGAGTGCCCTTTGGGGGTTACAGCACCCTTTAGCGGTCAATCCAGCTGGCCCTTTATTTATGGGACACAGGCGCACGCTTGGCACTACTTTGTTGATGCACGTGCGGCTACTGCGCACACAATTCACAAACACAAAAAAATATATTTTTTTATTTTGTTTGGAGTGCCCTTTGGGGGTTACAGCACCCTTTAACGGTCAATCGAGCTGGCCCTTTATTTATGGGACACAGGCGCACGCTTGGCACTACTTTGCTGATGCACGTGCGGCTACTGCGCACACTATTCACAAACACAAAAAAATATACTTTTTTATTTTGTTTGGAGTGCCCTTTGGGGGTTACAGCACCCTTTAGCGGTCAATCCAGCCGGCCCTTTATTTATGGGATACAGGTGCACGCTTGGCACTACTTCGTTGATGCACGTGCGGCTACTGCGCACACAATTCACAAACACAAAAAAATATTTTTTTTTATTTTGTTTGGAGTGCCCTTTGGGGGTTACAGCACCCTTTCGCGGTCAATCCAGCTGGCCCTTTATTTATGGGACACAGGCGCATGCTTGGCACTACTTTGTTGATGCACGTGCGGCTACTGCGCACACAATTCACAAACTAAAAAAATATATTTTTTTATTTTGTTTGGAGTGCCCTTTGGGGGTTACAGCACCCTTTAATGGACAAGCCAGCTGGCCTTTTACTTATGGGATACAGGCGCATGCTTGGCGCTGCTCCTTTGTTGATGCACGTGCAGCCACAGTGCACACAATTCACAAACACAGAATTTTTTTTTTTATTTTGTTTGGAGTGCCCTTTGGGGGTTACAGCACCCTTTAGCGGTCAATCCAGCTGGCCCTTTATTTATGGGACACAGGCGCACGCTTGGCACTACTTTGTTGATGCACGTGCGGCTACTGCGCACACAATTCACAAACACAAAAAAATATACTTTTTTATTTTGTTTGGAGTGCCCTTTGGGGGTTACAGCACCCTTTAACAGACAAGCCAGCTGGCCTTTTACTTATGGGACACTGGCCCACGCTTGGCGCTGCTCCTTTGTTGATGCACGTGCAGCCACAGTGCGCACAATTCACAAACACAGAAAAAATGTTTTTATTTTGTTTGGAGTGCCCTTTGGGGGTTACAGCACCCTTTAGCGGTCAAACCAGCTGGCCCTTTATTTATGGGACACAGGCGCACGCTTGACACTACTTTGTTGATGCACGTGCGCCTACTGCACACACAATTCACAAACACAAAAAATATATTTTTTTATTTTATATGGAGTGCCCTTTGGGGGTTACAGCTCCCTTTAGCGGACAAGCCAGCCGGCCTTTTACTTATGGAACACAGGTGCACGCTTGGCGCTGCTCCTTTGCTGATGCACGTGCAGCCACAGTGCACACAATTCACAAACACAGAAAAAAAATTTTTATTTTGTTTGGAGTGCCCTTTGGGGGTTACAGCACCCTTTAGCGGTCAATCCAGCTGACCCTTTATTTATGGAACACAGGCGCACGCTTTGCACTACTTTGTTGTTGCACGTGCGGCTACTGCGCACACAATTCACAAACACAAAAAAATATATTTTTTTATTTTGTTTGGAGTGCCCTTTGGGGGTTACAGCACCCTTTAATGGACAAGCCAGCTGGCCTTTTACTTATGGGACACAGGCGCATGCTTGGCGCTGCTCCTTTGTTGATGCACGTACAGCCACAGTGCACACAATTCACAAACACAGAATTTTTTTTTTTAATTTGTTTGGAGTGCCCTTTGGGGGTTACAGCACCCTTTAGCGGTCAATCCAGCTGGCCCTTTATTTATGGGACACAGGCGCACGCTTGGCACTACTTTGTTGATGCACGTGCGGCTACTGCGCACACAATTCACAAAGACAAAAAAATATACTTTTTTATTTTGTTTGGAGTGCCCTTTGGGGGTTACAGCACCCTTTAACAGACAAGCCAGCTGGCCTTTTACTTATGGGACACAGGCGCACGCGTGGCGCTGCTCCTTTGTTGATGCACGTGCAGCCACAGTGCACACAATTCACAAACACAGAAAAACATTTTTTATTTTGTTTGGAGTGCCCTTTGGGGGTTACAGCACCCTTTAGCGCTCGATCCAGCCGGCCCTTTATTTATGGGACACAGGCGCACGCTTGGCACTACTTTGTTGATGCATGTGCGGCTACTGCGCACACAATTCACAAACACAAAAAATATATTTTTTTATTTTATATGGAGTGCCCTTTGGGGGTTACAGCTCCCTTTAGCGGACAAGCCAGCCGGCCTTTTACTTATGGAACACAGGTGCACGCTTGGCGCTGCTCCTTTGCTGATGCACGTGCAGCCACAGTGCACACAATTCACAAACACAGAAAAAAATTTTTTATTTTGTTTGGAGTGCCCTTTGGGGGTTACAGCACCCTTTAGTGGTCAATCCAGCTGGGCCTTTATTTATGGGACACAGGCTTGGCACTACTTTGTTGATGCACGTGTGGCTACTGCGCACACAATTCACAAACATAAAAAAATATATTTTTTAATTTTGTTTGGAGTGCCCTTTGGGGTTACAGCACCCTTTAGCAGTCAATCCAGCTGGCCCTTTTTTTATGGGACACAGGCGCACGCTTGGCACTACTTTGTTAATGCACGTGCGGCTACTGCGCACACAATTCACAAACACAAAAAAATATATATTTTTATTTTATTTGGAGTGCCCTTTGGGGGTCACAGCACCCTTTAACAGACAAGCCAGCTGACCTTTTACTTATAGGACACAGGCGCACGCTTGGCGCTGCTCCTTTGTTGATGCACGTGCAGCCACAGTGCACACAATTCACAAACACAGAAAAAATGTTTTTATTTTGTTTGGAGTGCCCTTTGGGGGTTACAGCACCCTTTAGCGGTCAATCCAGCTGGCCCTTTATTTATGGGACACAGGCGCACGCTTTGCACTACTTTGTTGTTGCACGTGCGGCTACTGCGCACACAATTCACAAACACAAAAAAATATATTTTTTTATTTTGTTTGGAGTACCCTTTGGGGGTTACAGCACCCTTTAACGGACAAGCCAGCCGGCCTTTTACTTATGGGACACAGGTGCACGCTTGGCGCTTCTCCTTTGTTGATGCACGTGCAGCCACAGTGCACACAATTCACAAACACAGAAAATATATATATTTTTTTTGCACTTGGGGGAAGCACCCCTGATGGACAGAGCACCCCCTGGACAACACTACAGCACCCCTCTAGGACTGGGACACTGCACAGGACTTTGGAGTGGACACAGCCCCTATGGACAACTGACTGCACAACACACTCCAGCCAGCCCCTAGGGACTCTGAAGGAGTGGACACAGCCCCTATGGACAACAGCAGCACTGCGCAGCACAGCACAGCACAACACTACACTGCACTACACTACACTACACAGCCCAGCCAGCCCTAACTCCCACCCTCCCTCTTCACTGTCCACAGCCAAGTGAGAAAATGGCGCCGACGCGGGTACCTTATATAGGATCCAAAACCCGCGAGACCCGGAAGGCTCGATTTCAGATCCGAGTCAGGCGGGAAAAGCCGAGCCTGACTTGGATTGGTCTCGGATCGGGGAGCTCGGGGGGTTCGGATTTCAGAAATCCGAACCCGCTCACCCCTAATATATATATATATATATATTGTGATAGGATCACTGGTAAAGTGGTCTGTGGCAGGGACATTTATCCCAGATTCCTGTCCTATGTGTTTAAAATCCCCAGGAGAAAGTCTGCAGTGTAGCAGGCTTGAGTTTCGGCTTTTTGAAAAGCCGGTTTGGGACCTGGGGGTTGTGGGTGAGAGGAGAGGGAGGGCTCCACCCACGGCCACTCCAGGTTTTGGTTCTCGCAGCCTGGTAACAGGCTTGTTAGTTTTTCACCTGAGAGTGGCCAATATAAGCCTAGTGTGTTTAGGGCTGATTGTCTCACCTGGGAGAGCAGACAGGGAGTTTGCTCAGAGACACTTGGAAAACCTAACTGTAAGTGTTGTGCTGTGCTTTTGTTGCTGGTGAGGGCATTAGGCCCTGCCAGGTTCTGGTAGTGAGGGAACTACCTGTGAAGTTAGTGCCCCGACAGGGCTAGGATTTACGTTTATGCTTTCTTTGTGTTATTTCTGACATTGCACAATAAAGACTGGCACCGACCAGCTTGTACTTGCATCCAGTCTGGCGTACTGTTTCCCAGCTGCTGTGTGTGAAAGGAGGGAGTCCTCTACCCAGAAGAGGGACCCCCTAACCTAACTGTGTCACAATATATATATATATACAGTATATAGATAGAAACAGCTTACACAGGATTTATGATCACTACAGTAAAACATACTGCCTCAGCCCATGACGGGGTACACACACACACTGACTGACACACACACAGACCGACACATAGACACCTCTATCACTAATAAACATGAATGCAGCAGGCAAATAAATACAGCCAGCATAATTTATTAAAGACCCCCATCCCCCCAGTAGTGCCCCTTATACAGTGCCCCCAGTAGTGGTCCCCTTGTGAAGTGCCCCCAGTAGTTCCCCTTATACAGTGCCCCCAGTAGTGCGCCATATACAGTGCCCCACTTTGTAGTGCGCCCAGTAGTTGTCCCCCTATGCAGTGCCCCCAATAGTGCCCCTTATACAGTGCCCTCAGTAGTGCCTCTTACACAGTGTCCCCAGTAGTGGTCCCCCTGTGCAGTGCTCCCAGTAGTGCCCCTTATACAGTGCCCCCAGTAGTGGTCCCCTTGTGAAGTGCCCCCAGTAGTTCCCCTTATACAGTGCCCCCAGTAGTGCGCCATATACAGTGCCCCACTTTGTAGTGCGCCCAGTAGTTGTCCCCCTATGCAGTGCCCCCAATAGTGCCCCTTATACAGTGCCCTCAGTAGTGCCTCTTACACAGTGTCCCCAGTAGTGGTCCCCCTGTGCAGTGCTCCCAGTAGTGCCCCTTATACAGTGCCCCCAGTAGTGCCTCTTATACAGTGCCCCCAGTAGTGCCAGTGCCCCCAGTAGTGCCTCTTATGCAGTGGCCCCAGTAGTGCCCCATATACAGTGCCTCCAGTAGTGGTCCCCCTATGCAGTGCCCCCAGTAGTGCCCCTTATACAGAGCCCCCAGTAGTGGTCCCCCTGTACAGTTCCCCCAGAAGTGGTCCCCCTATGTAGTGCCCCCTGTAGTGGTCCCCCTATGCAGCGCCCCCTATAGTATCCCTTATACAGTGCCCACAGTAGTGCCTTTTATGCAGTGCCTAGTGGTCCCCCCTATGCAGTGCCCCTTATACAGTGCCCCCAGAAATAGTCCCCTCTATGCAGTGCCCCCAGTAGTTGTCCCCTATGCAGTGCCCCTAGTAGTGCCCCTTATACAGTACATCCAGTAGTAGTCCCCCCTATGCAGTGCCCCATCCCTATGCAGTGCCCCATACATATATAGGACAAAGAAAAAAAACAAGAAAAAAACACTTACCTGAATCCCCGCACCTGCCGTTGTCCGCTCCACCTTCCTCCTGCTCGCTCTATACTGTGGTAGAGATGTCATGACATCTCTCCCATCACCCACTGTGGCAGCTGGAAGGTGGAGCTCATGAGTGTCCCCAGTAAGGCCCCCTTTTACAGTGCCCCCAGTAGTGCCTCTTATACAGTTCCCCCAGTAGTGCCAGTGCCCCCAGTAGTACCCCTTATACAGTGCCCTCAGTAGTACCCCTTATACAGTGTCTCCAGTGGTGGTCCCCTATGCAGTGCTCCCAGTAGTGGTCCACCCTATGTAGTGCCCCCAGTAGTGGTCCCCCTATGCAGTGCCCCATATACAGTGCCCTCTGTAGTGCCCTTTATACAGTGCCCCCAGTAGTGGTCCCCCCTTATACAGTGCCCTCAGTAGCAGTCCCCATATACAGTGCCCCAGTAGTAGCCACCCTATGCAGTGCCCCTTACATATATAAGACAAAGAAAAAAAAAACACCTAAATCCCCACACCTGCCGCTGTCCGCTCCTCCGTCCTCCCGGCCCACTCTGTACTATGATGTCTCTCCATCACCCACTGCGAGAGCTGGAAGGTGGAGCTCATGAGTGAACTCCAGGCCGGCTTCGGCAGTGGGCACAGCAGTCAATGAGAGTCTGTCTGACTCTCATTGGCTGCTAAAACAAACACACCGCCGCCCGGTAATATGAGTGTACTACCCTTCGCCAGCGGTGGTGTGCTTGTTACTGTGTAGTGTGGACCGCACTACACTTACTGATCGGCAGGCAGGGCAGGGTTTCTGAGTACTCAGAACACCCCCGCGCGCGTGCATGTATGAAAGGGGTTATACTTTGTTAATAAATGGGGGCCAAAGTTAGCTGTCATCTGCAGGAGCAACAAGGGAGCCAGTAACATAAACTTTGAGCCAGTAATAGAACTTTTAAAAGAGACCTGACTAGGAAAACTGTCAGGGAGTACAAAGTACTGTTCTTAATTTTAAGCCCTTTGCTATTGTACAAGCTGAGGGTGAGAGATATAAACCCAGCACTGTTGCAGCCTTATGTTGCAACTATTTTTACCAAATTTCAATTAGATGCTATTAAGCAACAAGCACAAGTTAAGGAACTAATTGTAAATTGTTACTATACAACACCTTGTCACAGTCTGAGAGTATCTTATGGGGCAAGTGATTCCATGGAATTCAAAAATGTACCCTGACTGGAAGCCAATTCTAATTGTGGAGACTCTACAAGTACTTTTACATCAGAAAGAAGAAAGCATCAGGGGAGAGAGGGCCTCAAACAGATTGGCAGCTTCTATTTTAGAGTGTAGTCCAACAAGGTGTCACACTTGGGGTACTATTTAGTATTCCAAGTGAAAGTGAGGACATATAACTACATGTAGAGTATAAAAGGTTATAAACCTTTTATTGCAGGTTTCAGTGACTTTACAATACGAGCCAGTGACTGTTTGTAGATGGTGCCTTTGATGGACTTTCAGAACTATAAATGCAGGCATCGGTAGATATATATCTGATAAGTAAAGGCACACATCCACTACACGATTAAAATGAGCGATTGAACGATAACGATATTGTTATCGTTCAATCGTTCATTAATTGTTTGCAAATCGTTCATTAAAATGTCTAAAACGACCAGCGATGCGCGCTCCCGCTGGTCGTTTTGGACATCTATCATCGGCCAAACATGCTGAACAAACCTGACGATAACGTCAGGTTGAGCATGTCAGGGGATGATTGATGTGCCTACACTGAATGAGTGCTCGTTCAGTGTAGGCACAGCACAGACTGTCAAACGACTGCACGATTACAATGTCATAATCGTGCAGTCGTTTTCAGCTCTGCTATTGGATGTGTGCCTATAGAGGTTATTCCAATATTCAGATAACATATAAACATCGTTAGTACAATGCTTTGAATTATAAAGTTGAATTTGTGTAAACATATTATAACTATCTTACTAATGTATAAGAACTTTTTAAACAGTATTTTGTTTACTGGAGGAGCAATGGAGGGAAGAAGTACAAGATATTTTTCTAAAATGTATATTCATTGTGTGAACCAATAAGCACACACTTATGATTCAGCACTTAAATTAGGGTTTTCCCAAGTAGGCCCATACTACTTACTGATACTTGGGTGGAGGCACTGATCTAAAAGGAGGTACACCACTTAGTGGGAGGCAAAAAGTAGGTACATTAGACACCATGGTAATTGGTAATCAAGAGTCCCTTTACAGAGGTAAAAGGGGGGTTACAAACAATGCTTGTTCCTGGTCATCTTTGTGCACTTTGCCTGATTGCTTATTTAATACCCAATTTGGGACACAGCCTACTCATGGCCTTCCCTCTCTGCTCCCAAACTTGACCTCCAGATTGTATCCTTAGCAGTACCCTTTGCTGTCTATCCTAACAGTCAAAGTCAGCCCTTAAGGTGTTTGGATGGATAGATGGGCTTAAAAATGGATAGTTTATGCATGATACTGTATGTTACTACTGTAGCCAATAATAGTTGGATACTCTTTTCTCTGTATGTTATGTTATAAAATGAGGGTGAATTATGTGTCCACTCCCAAGCAAAGTCCGTGTTCTACTTATTATAGGTAGAGCCCAGACACAAGAAATAATAGGAAGAATTGGCATGTATTAGGTTTTCATTCCCTACATAACCCTCCTTGATGAAGTCCACTCAGGAAGAATAAAGCTGTCCACACACATAGCGATATTTTACCCGATCTGGCCAATTCCGACGCATTGGAACGACAGATCGTGTAAAATATGGCCAAAATCGTGAGTCCTCACTCATGATCACGATGCGATGCACGTCCCCGCAGGTCGCACATCGCATCTTCAGATCTGCCGTGCTGTAGGGCAGATCTGACAATCTCAAGTCAGGATGCACTGGAGTAGTTAGGAGGCTCGATAGATCGTGTATTACATTGGCAGCTTTTTCATACCAAGTCGTGTGCAGGACTGCCATGGAGCTCCCGGGGAGAGTTCAGGGGGAAATTGTGTACATCGGCTGATCGGGAACACATCGGTATGTGTGTGGGCACCTTAACGCATTGGAGCCCACCGATCAAGACTCATAGGGCTCTATGGACCTCATTCGGAGTTGGTCGCACAGAGCGATTGGACGTAGCGAGCGATGTTTTTTTCAACTGCGCATGCGTGTACATGGCAGTGCGCGTGCGCAAGCCTGTCTTCCCGACCGCAATCCTGTTGCTCGCTAGTCACTACGAGGTCGTAGCTGTGATTGACATTTCATGCTGTTTGTGGGTGGTTACAGGGGAAGGTGTGGTGGTGCGCACGCAGGCTTGGTTGACCTTACAAAGGGCGTTTTAAGGGTGTGCATATATTACTAAGTGAGTCATCACACACGTTATCTCGTTGCAATAACGACGCTACTGCTCGCAGAACTAAGGGTAGCCCAGGGTCTACCTTAAGCATGGCGAGTGCTGGCGATGGTTCCTGCCTCAATCGATGTTTGTAGGCAATTAACAATGTAACAGGTGTTAATCGTGCTGACGTAGGGTGCCGCCTGCGACCGACTCTGAATTTGGCCGTAGAGATAGGGGTGTGCTTTAATTGTTTCCACGCTTACGATGTGCGTTGCGACTGAGAGCTCGTTTTGCATATTTTTGATTACTTTGGGTGCGACCGATCGCTCCCGAGCGACCGCCTCTGAATGCGGTCCCATATACTTACTTAGCCTTTGAGAGAGACAAAATGGATGGGAGATCACATACCAACCAATCCTAACTGCAATATTTCAAACACAGCCTGTAAAGTGACAGTTAGGAGCTGATTGTTAGGTACGTTATCTCCATCCTCTCTCAAAGACGTAGTACATAGACCCCATCAGGGCCATCATCAGAGGGGGACTGCCGGGTCTAAAGCCCAGACCGAGAGAGGGGCCTACCCAGGTACGGACTTACCAGCGATCAGGGGCAGGCTGGACCGGGTGGATAGGTACAGTATCATTATTGATTCAGGGCTGTCTGCTTCCCAGCCGCTCTGTGCTGTAACATGAATAAGAGATCTGGCAGGCTACGGAAAGATGGCTGCCATTGACTAATGGAGAGCCAGGTTTCCTTTCGCAGGAACCCAAGGGGCTGTGGAGGGCAAAGTGGATGGGGCTTATCGGGGAAAGAAGAAGATGAATTGGTTAGTAAGGGGAACTATAGTAGTGTGTGTGGCATAAATATGACAGGAAGAGGGGAATGTGTGTGTGTGTGGGGGGGGGTCACTGACAGGCAGAGGGGAATGTGTGTATGTGGGGTGGTCACTGATAGGCAGAGGGGAGTGTGTGTGTGGGGGGGTCAATGATAGGCAGAGGGGAATGTGTGTGTGTGGGGGGGTCACTGATAGGCAGAGGGGAATGTGTGTATGTGGGGGGGTCACTGATAAGCAGAGGGGAGTGTATGTATGTGGGGGGGTCACTGATAGGCAGAGGGGAGTGTGTGTGCGTGTGTGTATGGGTCTCTGACAAGCAGAGGGGAATGTGTGTGGGGGGTCACTGACAAGCATAGGGGAATGTGTGTGGGGGGGGTCACTGACAGGCAGAGGGGAGTGTGTTGTATGAGTGTGGGGGGGTGTCACTGAAAGGCAGAAGGGAATGTGTGTGTGTGGGGGTCACTGACAGGCAGAGGGGAATGTGTGTGTGGGGGGTCACTGACAGGCAGAGGGGAATGTGTGTGTGGATCTCAGAGAGATAAAGGGGGATGTGTGTGTGTGTGTGTGTGTGTGTGTGTGTGTGTGTGTGTGTGTGTGTGTGTGACTGTTACTGATAGGCAGAGGGGAGTGTGTGTGTGGGGGGTGTCACTAACATACAGAGGGGAATGTGGGGGGATCACAGAGAGGGAATTGTGGAGGGGATCGCTGACAGAGCGCGGAATGTGGAGGGGATCACTGAGTGAGAATCGAGGGGATCACTGAGAGAGGGGAATGTGGAGGGGATCACTGAGTGAGAATCGATGGGTTCACTGAGAGAGGGGAATGTGGAGGGGATCACTGAGTGAGAATCGAGGGGATTGCTGAGAGGCAGAGGGAAATGTGGAGGGGATTGCTGAGAGAAAGGAGAATATGGAGGTAAAAGAGATGAGAATCTGGAGGGGATCGTTGAGTAGAGTGAGAGAGAGGAATTTATGGAGGTGTCATTGAAACAGGGGGGATGTGGAAGGTATCGCTGAGAGAGAGAGAGGAATGTGGGGGAATCACAGAGAGAAATATGTGGGGAGGATTGCTGCTGCCTGGTACATTAAAGTTATATTTTTTTCTTATTGAGACAAGGCGCACGTGATATCATGACAGAGAAGGTAAGTATCTGCACTGTAAGGGGCTGGATGCAGGGGCTGGCTGGAACGACAGAAGGAGTGCTGTCTGGAGAGACAGAAAGGGTGTTGTCTAGAAAAACAGAAGGGGTGTTGGCTGGGGTGACACTGTGGGATTGGAGTTGCAGAAACACAGGGAGGGAGGGCCCTGCCTATTTTGTCAGTCCCGGGCTCCACAATTTCTGATGGCAGCCGTGGACCCCATAGTCACCTGAGTGCGGTTTGTCATCAGTTTGCCGCCAAACGTTTGTATCAGACCCGCTGTGGATCCAGCCACCCCTAATGTAATTTGATTCACAGAAACAACATAGGAGCAATATTACCTGCCATCTCTTCCAATTACCTTCCTGTGACACCCTTCTTCTCTGGTAAGTACATTTGACACTTTACAGCATGCAGCGCAGCAAGCACACACGTGTCTCTACTGACTATAATAGACTTAACGTTTGGATATCTGGTTATCTACTTCCCCAATCGGGAGTTTTATTGATACAGACCTACAATACTACCCTTCTAGAATTGTGCAAGGATTATAAGACCTAAGACTTCCATTGAGTATTTAGACATTCTGGTATGTTTGTTTATTGTACGTTTGTTCTTCTGTAATATACATGTGGTGTGGATTGATAGGTCTACAATAAAAAGGTAGACAGTCAATAGGTATATACCAGAAGGTCTACAGTCAATAGGTCGACAGGATCATTAGGTCGACAAGTACTTGGTCGACAGTGAGTTAGGTCGAAAGGGTTAACATGTCAACATTCACATGATCAACACAATTTTTTTGTTATTTTAGCCTAACCGTAAACCTCACCTTAAACCTAATCCTAAAAATCATGAAAAACCATGTGTCGACCTTTGTGTGTCGAAGATTTGAATGTTGACCTTTTAACCCTGTCAACCAAACTCACTGTTGACCAACTACCTGTCAACTTAATGTTACTGTTAACTTATTGACTCTACCTTCTCGTTTAGACCTATTGGATGTCTACCTTTTTACTGTAGACCTACCATCAGGATACCATATACCAGTATTAGTGTATTTTTGATATATACATTTTTCAGCTATTGCTTCCACCTTGTCAGGTCTGGATTATTTTTTGAACCCGGGTGGATGCAAGAGAAGAAACAAGAACGGATTCATAGTATTGGAATGCAGCAGGTTTAATAGGAGTATTATTATTCATGAAGTGGTAATAAATATATAAACTAGCAGAAAATAAACAAGTCCAAGTGAAGTGAGACTGAAAATAAATGTCTGGCAGGAAAACAAAGTCCAATTAATGAGGCTGGAAACAGGTGTTTGGCAAAAAAACCAAAGTCCAATTAGTGAAGCTGGGAGCAGGTGTCAGACAGAAAAATTAAAGTCCAATGGAGGTGTGACTGAGGAACAGAGGTCTGAACTACTAGAGTTGGTTCTGAGTTCGGATTGCTGGTGGGTACACAAACCGTGGGGTGAGTAACGGGGTATAGCAAGTTAGATGCAGGTATCTGGGAACAGTCTGTGATGGAGACAGAGCAGGAAACAGAGCACTGCTGGGTCTGCAATTATCACACTGAGCTAAGGAGCACAGAGAACTCTCACACAGCTTGCACTGTGTATACGTTGCACTGGTAACTAGAGGGCGTGCTGAACACCCCAAAGAACCATGGGGTGCATGATAGGCTGCTGAGAGAACACACGAGATGCTCCAACCTGATTGGCCCATTCAGGTCACATGCCCCAAACCAAGATGGCGGCACTCAGAAATCCCCAGCGCTGCCAGTCTCACCTGTCACCACATGCACTGTACCCTTCAGACATCCACGTGCACCTCGCGCCAACCTCCAGACACTAGCACCCTGTAGGACCACGCCAAAGCACCTGTCCAGGCAGGGACCGCGATTCGCCAGGTACAACAACTCTGGTCGTGACACACCTAGCCCAGACCCACAGACACCCCAAATAGGCAGCCCCCCCCAACCGGGGTAATGGGCAAAGTGGAGTGGGGTTGTGGATTATGTGGGTGGAGCTACCTCAGGGTAACCATCGGGTGCAGTGCAGTGACGCCATCGGGGAGCGCCTCCAGGAGGATGGACACACTGTTCCTGTTTCTGGCTCCAGCTGACAAGAATCTTGCAGGGGATAAAAGGTATGTGCTTTCTCTGCTCTTGTTTTATGCTGTATTCATGAGGCCAGTGGCTGCGCAGCCCAGAAATGTCTGTTGAAAAAGCCCTGGAGTGCCGTGCCTGGTTTGTACATATGTAGTACACCAGGGCTTGACAAATTTTTCTAAAACTTAGGAGCCAGGATGTAAGTGTAGGAGCCAGACCCCCCCTTCCCCCCGGGAAGCATTACAGAGCACCTACACCTCTGACAACCAACCCCCATGGCCACACCACTAACGGTGTGCCCCAGTAGTAATCCCCCCTCTGCAGTGCCCCCAGTAGTAATCCCCCCTCTGCAGTGCCCCCAGTAGTGGTTCCCTTATGTAGTGCCCCTTTAATCAGTGCCCCAGAAGTGCCCCCCCATTATGCATTGCCCCCAGTAGTAGTCTCCCCTATGCAGTGACCTCAGTAGTGACCCCCTCATAGTGTCCCCAGTAGCGGCCACCCCCAATATGCAGTGCCCCCACAGTAGCAGCCACCCCCACCTATGCAGTGTCCCTACAGTAGCGGCCACCCCCACCTAGGCAGTGTCCCTACAGTAGCAGCCATCCCCCCTATGCAGTGCCCCTTAAAAAAAACACAAAAAAAAGGCAACTTACCTGATCCCTGCTCCTACCGACGACCGCCGCTGTCCGCTCCTCCTGGCCGCACTGCACTATGGGAGAGACGTAATGACGTCTCTCCCAACCTGCTGCCGGGCGAGCCGGAAGGTAGAGCTCATGATTGAGCTCCAGCCGGCTCACTCAGTGAACGACGCAGCAGCCAATGAGAGTCTGGCAGACTCTCAGCGGCTGCTATAACAAACATACAGCCGCCACTGATGGCTGTATGTTTGTTACTCTGTAGTGTGGACCGCGCTCACGGTCTGCACTACAGGGCCCGGGGGTTGCTGAAAACCTGGTCGCCAGGCAGCAAAATCTGCCGACCATGGCGACCTGGCCCCCGGGTTTTGTCGAGCCCTGTAGTACACCATTGGATTATATATATATACAGTACTGTGCAAAAGTTTTAGGCAGGTGTCAAAAAAATGCTGCAAATTAAGAATGCTTTAAAAAATAGAAGTGTTAATAGTTTATTTTTATCAACTAACAAAATGCAAAGTGAATGAACAGAAGATAAATCTAAATCATTCATTATCGTACCGCTCTCCAGCCCTTCGGCGAAACAAACTTGGGCACCATCGACCCGCTTACGAGCGCTCAGCGCTCGCGAGCGGGTCAGAATCAGGCTGTCAGAGTTCAGCCAGGGAACGGCCGTCCCTTACCATCCCGCCGGCTTCCTCTGACTTCCGGGCAGTCGGGCGGCTGGCGCAGCGACGTGGGAGGAGCTGAGCATTCACCCTGTAGCTGTTGTGTCAGGCGACCCGGTGAGCAGGGATCGCAGTTTCCGTCATGGGTGCCGCCATGACACATTCCCTATGTCAGTACTTCCTTCCCTGAGTGGCCCGGCTGGTCAGTTGACGCTGTGGGCCTATCAGCAGGCTTCCAGGGGTATATATCCGGCTCCTGTGCTCCATGTAGTTGCCTGAACAATCATTGTCGCCGCTAGTGTACTAGAGGAGTCTCGTTCCAGGTTCCCATGCTTCCAGTGTGTTTCTTCCAGAAGCTTCCAAGCTATCTCAACACAGTGCCTTTACTATCAACAGCCTGTGTGCAAGTTTAACCTCCATCTCTCCACAGTGCCTTTACAATCAACAGCCTGTGTGCAAGTTTAACCTCCATCTCTCCACAGTGCCTTTACTATCAACAGCCTGTGTGAAAGCTAACCTCCAACTCTCCACAGTGCCTTTACTAATCAACAGCCTGTGTGCAAGTTTAACCTCCATCTCCCCACAGTGCCTTTACTAAGCAACAGCCTGTGTGCAAGTTAACCCTCCATCTCACCACAGTGCTTTACCATCACAGCCTGTGTGCAAATTAACCCTTCATCTCATCACAGAGCTTTTACCATCACAGCCTGTTTGCAAGTTAACCTTTCATCTCATCGCAGTGCTTTCACCATCACAGCCTGTGTGCAGGTTAACCCTTCATCTCATTGCACCCTAGTGCATGATCTCCGGCCGGCAATCCGGTATATACTTCGTGGGATATCCAGCTGTTACCTCAGCCTACCAATAAATCTCCACACCTCTCTAGCCAGCACCTCAAGTGCCTTTCTCCAGCCAGGAGTTCTATCCCACTCCCCACATGCCTATTCCAGGCAATACCCTTGGGCCACGGGTGTTTTGATTCTCTTTTCCCTGCAGGCCTTGGTCACCAAGTCAAAGGACCACGACCTGCTTACAGGGAGCCGCACAAGCCCATATCTCGCTTCGAATGGTCACTGGCGAACACCTCCTTGTGAGTTAGACTCCGCACCATTGACTAGGTCCAACCAACGACCAAGACTTGTGGATGTGGAGATCATATGTCCAGGCCCCTCGCCTTCGCCTCCTCCCACAGCCTCAGACCTCAGCTTTCAAAAACCCGCCGCCCAGCGTGACAGTTTGTTCAGGCCTAAATGGAAGCTGCAGGTGCCCAAGGTACTGGGACTCTTCAAGAGTTAACAAGCCGTATGGATAACCAAGAGGCGGCACAGCAACATGTGGCTCAGTACCTGCAAGAATTGTCCGGACAGTTAATGACCATACAAAATACACTGGCATCTATGTCCACGGCCTCGCCACCTGTCGTTCCTGCTGGTTCTCCAGGGTTACCTCAAGGGGCTATGCCACAGAAGTCTCGTCTCCACTTGACCACCCCCGAAAGGTTTGACGGTACTCCCCAATGTTGTCGTGGTTCATAAACCAATGTGAAATCCAGTTTTTCAGTGCCTCCCCCAGAATTTCCCTACCTCCCGGTCTAAGGTTGCCTATGTAATTTCATTACTGACTGGGGCTGCATTGGACTGGGTTTCCCCTCTTTGGGAACGGGCTGATCCGTTAGTTTCTAAATACAAAGACTTTGTGACAGCCTTCAAACGGATTTTTGATGAGCCCGGCAGATCGGTTTCTGCTTCCTCCGACTTACTCCTTGTCCGCCAAGGTTCTCGCTCGGTGGGACAGTACGTGGTGCAGTTTCAGACCCTTGCATCAGAACTTAGATGGAACGAAGAAGCACTCAAAGCAGCCTTCCTCCATGGGTTGTCCGAAAGGATGAAAGACGAATTAGCATCCAGGGATTTACCTACGTCTTTTTCTGAGACTATTTCCCTCTGCATAAAGATTGATTTATGCCATAGGGAGCGGTGGGGTAATAGAGGTCATGGGGATCGCCCTCGAGATCGTCCGGCCTCAGGAAGTCAATCCTATTCCCCCACCTCTAGGGGTGAGGAACCTATGCAGATCAACAGAACCAGGCTAACCACGGCCGAACGCAATCGGCGCTTTCAAAATAAATTGTGTCTTTATTGCGCTGCCCCTGAGCACATCTTAAAGAATTGTCCCCTGCTGGCGGGAAATGCGAGACCCTAGTTGATGTAGGGAGCATTCAATTAGGGGTCATTTTTAAGCACTCCCAATTAACTGACAGTTTATTGTCTGTATCTCTTTCCCACCAGTTCAGGACAAGGGATGTTAAAGCCGTTATAGATTCCGGTGCTGCGGGAAATTTTATTTCCAAATCTTTAATCCAGTCCCTTGGTATTTCGGTGGTACCTTTACCTTACAAATTACTGCTCTCCAGTGTAGATGGTAAAACCGTGCTAGGTGAATCCATATCCTTGAAATCCCAGCCCGTGACCCTCAGGGTTGGTTGCCTGCACCAAGAGACCATTGAATTCCTCATACTTCCTAACTCTGCTTATGAGCTGGTTCTGGGTTTACCGTGGTTAAGGAAGCATAGTCCTACTTTTGATTGGTCCAATATGCAAATTGTATCATGGGGACCAAACTGTTTCCATCGGTGCCTAACCCAAGTACTTCCTGTACGTACCCACTCTGTGCACCCCAGTACAGGTGCAAAGTTCCCCCCGACCGACAAGCCAAAAGATCCTTCTGTCTCCAGTCTACCACAAGCATATCAAGATTTTGCCGATGTCTTCTGCGAGCAGGCTGCTGATCAACTCCCTCCTCATCGGTCGTGGGATTGTGGAATAGAACTTCTCCCGGGGAAGATTCCCCCTCGGGGCCGGACCTATCCTTTGTCAGTTCCAGAAACAGCCGCCATGGCAACTTACATTAAGGAAAATCTAGCCAAAGGGTTCATACAGCCTTCCTCCTCCCCTGCAGGGGCAGGGTTCTTTTTTTGTGAGCAAGAAGGATGGAGGCCTCCGGCCCTGTATAGACTACCGTGGCCTCAACCAAATTACTGTAAAATCCATTACCTTTAATTCCTGAGCTTTTCAACAAGGTTCGTGGAGCTAAATTGTTCTCTAAACTAGATCTTTGTGGGGCATACAATTTGATACGATTCAAAGCTGGGGATGAGTGGAAGACCGCCTTCAATACCTGAGATGGTCATTTCGAATATCTGGTAATGCCTTTTGGACTCTGCAATGCGCAGGCTATATTCCAAGGCTATGTAAATGAAATCTTTCGGGACATTCTCTACAGCTTTGTCATCGTCTATTTAGATGATATTCTAATCTTTTCTAAAGATCTCCAAACTCATCGCCAACATGTTTGAGAAGTTCTAGTTCGCCTTCGAAAACACCACCTTTATGGAAAGTTATCCAAGTGTCTCTTTGAACAAACCACAGTTCCTTTCCTAGGACATATAATTTCTGGGGAAACCATTCAGATGGATCCAGAGAAACTGAAAGGGATCTCTGAATGGCCATTACCAAAATCTTTAAAAGCTACCCAACGTTTTTTGGGATTTTCAAACTATTATAGGCGGTTCATACCGAATTTTTCCACTCTGGTGTCTCCCATTACTAGTCTCACACGGAAGGGCGCTAACCCAGCCCAGTGGCCGGGCTCAGCCATACAGGCCTTCCAGAGATTGAAAGAGGCATTCTCTACTGCCCTTATCCTTTGCCAACCCCAACTGGATAAACCATTTTTTGTGGAAGTGGATGCCTCTTCGGTGGGTGTAGGGGCGGTATTATCCCAAATTTCCAGTGACGAGAAGAAACATCCATGTGGATACTTCTCTCGTAAATTTTCCTCTGCAGAGAAAAACTATGCAATTGGAGATCAAGAACTCCTAGCTATGCGTCTGGCGTTAATGGAGTGGCGTCATCTTCTGGAGGGGGCCAAGTTTCCAGTTACCATTATTACTGACCATAAAAACTTAATTTACCATCAGACGGCTCATCGCTTAAACACCAGGCAGGCCCGCTGGTCCTTGTTTTTCTCAAGGTTTAACATTAAGCTTCAATTTTGCCCCGGTAATTTGAACAAAAAAAAGCGGATGCTCTCCCCCGGTCTTTTCTACTTGACACACAGGAAGAAGATCATCTGAGATCTCGCCCCGTCCTGGATCTTATGGTCTTCGCTTCAATTCAAATATTGACTCCGCCTCCGGGGAAAATTTTTGTGACTCCTGAATTACAGAAAAAGTTGTTAATCTGGGCTCATAGTTCTCTATTTGCTGGGCATTCTGGTATTTTCAAAACATACAAGTTTCTTCAGCGTTCTTATTGGTGGCCCTCGATGAGAAAAGATGTTCAAGAATTTATTTTGTCATGTGTAAAATGCTCACAGCATAAAGTTTCTCGCAAAAAAGTGCAGGTCTTCTACGCCCGTTACCCGTTCCTACTATTCCTTGGACCCATATATCCATGGATTTTATCTCTGAGCTTCCACGCTCCAAAGGACATAACACCATATGGGTAGTGGTGGATCGTTTTTCAAAAATGGCGCATTTTATACCATTAGTAGGTCTGCCATCTGCTCCCCATTTGGCAAAAAATTTTGTTAAAGAGATTTTTAGATTACATGGTCTTCCAAGAGAGATTGTTTCCGACCGTGGAGTCCAATTCATAGCCAAGTTTTGGAGAGCCTTATGCAGCGCTTGTGGAACCAAATTAAAATTTTCATCAGCTTACCACCCACAAACTAACGGGCAAACCGAGAGGGTTAATCAGGAACTGGAGACCTTTATAAGACTTTTTGTGTCCTCTTCACAGGATGATTGGGTGGACTTACTACCTTGGGCCGAGTTTTCACATAACTTCAAGTACCACACTTCCTCCAATTCCACACCTTTTTATACTGTTTTTGGTAAACATCCCAGGATTCCAGATTTCCAACATTTACCTTCAGTGGAGGTCCCTGCAGTTACTGACGTTGTAGAATCTTTTTCAACCATTTGGAAGAAGATCCATGCCTCGTTGAAACAATCATCCAAGAATTATAAAAGATTCGCTGACAGACGACGGGTCGCGGTTCCTCTGCTGAGAGTTGGAGATAAAGTCTGGGTATCTACTAGGAACATCCGACTGAAAGTTCCCAGTATGAAGCTGGCCCCACGCTTCATTGGTCCGTACCGCATTCACAAAGTGATCAACCCTGTTGCGTATAAATTGGAACTCCCACCTCAATTGAAGATATCTAATACCTTTCATATTTCTCTATTGCAAACTTTGGTGTTAAATCGGTTCCAAACCACCTCTCCTAAATTACCTCAAGTACAAACTTCTCAAGGTACAGAATTCGAAGTTGGGAAGATTCTGGATTCTCGGTTTAGATCCAACATTCTCCAATACCTCATTGATTGGAAGGGTTATGGTCCTGAGGAGAGGGCCTGGATCAGAGCCACAGATGTTCATGCACCTCAATTAATTCGAGCCTTCCACATCAAATTTCCTGGCAAGCCTGGTGGGTGTCCGGTGTCCACTCTGAAAGGGGGGGTACTGTCAGAGTTCAGCCAGGGATCGGCCGTCCCTTACCATCCTGCCGGCTTCCTCTGACTTCCCGGGCAGTCGGGCGGCTGGCGCAGCGACGTGGGAGGAGCTGAGCATTCACCCTGTAGCTGTAGTGTCAGGCGACCCGGTGAGCGGGGATCGCAGTTTCCGTCATGGGTGCCGCCATGACACTTTCCCTATGTCAGTACTTCCTTCCCTGAGTGGCCTGGCTGGTCAGCTGATGCTATGGGCCTATCAGCAGGCTTCCAGGGGTATATATCCGGCTCCTGTGCTCCAGGTAGTTGCCTGAACAATCATTGTCGCCGCTAGTGTACTAGAGGAGTCTCGTTCCAGGTTCCCGTGCTTCCAGTGTGTTTCTTCCAGAAGCTTCCAAGCTATCTCACCACAGTGCCTTTACTATCAACAGCCTGTGTGCAAGTTTAACCTCCATCTCTCCACAGTGCCTTTACTAATCAACAGCCTGTGTGCAAGTTTAACCTCCATCTCTCCACAGTGCCTTTACAATCAACAGCCTGTGTGCAAGTTTAACCTCCATCTCTCCACAGTGCCTTTACTATCAACAGCCTGTGTGAAAGCTAACCTCCATCTCTCCACAGTGCCTTTACTAATCAACAACCTGTGTGCAAATTTAACCTCCATCTCACCACAGTGCTTTACCATCACAGCCTGTGTGCAAGTTAACCCTTCATCTCATCACAGAGCTTTTATCATCACAGCCTGTTTGCAAGTTAACCCTTCATCTCACCTCAGTGCATTTACCATCACAGCCTGTGTTCAAGTTAACCCTTCATCTCATCACAGAGCTTCTACCATCACAGCCTGTTTGCAAGTTAACCTTTCATCTCATCGCAGTGCTTTCACCATCACAGCCTGTGTGCAGGTTAACCCTTCATCTCATTGCACCCTAGTGCATGATCTCCGGCCGGCAATCTGGTATATACCTTGTGGGATATCCAGCTGTTACCTCAGCCTACCAATAAATCTCCACACCTCTCTAGCCAGCACCTCAAGTGCCTTTCTCCAGCCAGGAGTTCTATCCCACTCCCCACGTGCCTATTCCAGGCAATACCCTTGGGCCACGGGTGTTTTGATTCTCTTTTCCCTGCAGGCCTTGGTCACCAAGTCAAAGGACCGCGACCTGCTTACAGGCTTGGAGGGGGTCACTGGCGAACACCTCCTTGTGAGTTAGACTCTGCACCATTGACTAGGTCTAGCCAACGACCAAGACTTGTGGATGCGGAGATCATACGTCCAGGCCCCTCGCCTTCGCCTCCTCCCACAGCCTCAGACCTCGGCTTTCAAAAACCCGCCGCCCAGCGTGACACAGGCCCTGTGTGTGCTGTATGGTAGGTGCAGAGCCTTTAGAGCCAGCTGCAGGACAATGAGCCATGAGGTTCTAGAGATATGATTTTTCCTGGTCCTGTTGGACTGCTGCAAGGACTGATCTGGTCCCCATTCTCAGTGGCTTCTCCAGCACCAAGAATGTCCCTGTTCTCAGTTAAAGATACATATGTATGTACTGTGTCACGGCATGTGTATTATGGAGCATGTGTATGTACTGTGACATTAAACAAATAGAGACATCACACATTTTAAATGTTAATTTCAGCATTGTGAAGCAGGGGGCGGGGCCACGATGATGCAGTTCAGCGCGAATCGCATCACCGCCCTCTCCCCCCGGCTGCGAGGGTTTTAATCATTACTGCGGGGGCGGAGGGTCAGATGGGAGGCTTGATATCTGCTATGGGGCACCAGCCAAAATTTTGCCTAGGGCACCAAATTAGCTAGGGCCGGCTCTGCAGGCAACAGTGAAGCATGGTGGAGTTTCCTTGCATATTTGGGGCTACATTTCAGCAAATTGAGTTGGGGATTTGGTCAGGATTTATGGTGTCCTCAATGCTGAAAAAATTCAGGAAGGTACTTATCCATCATGCAATACCATCAGGGAGTCGTCTGATTGGCTCCAAATTTATTCTGCAGCAGGACAGCAATCCCAAACATACAGACAATGTCATTAAGAACTATCTCAGCGTAAAAAAGAACAAGAAGTCCTGAAAGTGATGATACGGCTCCCACAGAGCCCTGATCTCAACATCATTGAGTCTGTCTGGGATTACATGAAGAGCCAGGAGGATTTGAGGAAGCTTACACCCACAGAAAATCTGTGGTTAGTTCTCCAATATGTTTGGAACAACCTCCCTGCCGAGTTCCTTCAAAAACTGTGTGCAAGTGTACCTAGCAGAATTGAAAAATGTATGCTGTGTTCAAGACAAAGGGTGGTCACACCAAATATTGAAATGATTTAGATTTCTCTTCTGTGCATTAACTTTGCATTTTGTTAATTGATAAAAAATAAACTATTAACACTTCTATTTTTGAAAGCATTCTTACTTTGTAGCATTTTCTCCACACCTGCCTAAAACTTTTGCACAGTACTGTATATAATTTTTTGCAACATTTTTATATTTGCTTTTTTGGGAACCCCCTCCGTCCTGATCTGCTATTCCTGTGTCCAGACCATAGTTGTATAAATCTAGTAACGGCTGATGTGTGCCCAGTATGTGTGCTCATTAACCCATAACAATGTATCAATTCAACTTATAAACACAGGGAGACAGTAATGGATTTAAAAACAGGTCAGCTATTTATTTAAGAAAAATTTATTTCATTATTTAAATATTTTAAATATTGTACAGTGGCTGGAAGGACGGCACTTACACAGAGCAGCCCAACAATGCAAACTCAACAACAAAACAGCATTGCGGGTGGATTCCGCCCTGTGGATGTCAAAACCTGCACTTGGGTATTAAGCATAGACCTTCTACCATACTCAATACCATCATTAGATGGCTGTACTACCCCCATAGAGGTGGTACAGTACTTCTCCACACTTAATAGAAGGTGAGTACACCCAATGCACGCACACTACACCCGGGCTGATGATAAGCCGTACTTCCCGCCAATGCAAGGTTCTACCTCAGAGAACCACAGCACTCCACCAAACACTAGACCACCTGACCTATGCTTAACAAACAAACTTCCCACTAACAAGACCAAACCGGCCTCCGTCAAATGCACCCCATCAGGCCTATAGAGATGCTTATCACGGTACCATATTAAAGGACGTTGAATTACAAAACCACCCTGAGACAGCATAAATTTCGCTACTGCAGCATTGATCTTTTTAAGAGCCTCGTCCAAAGCCTTAGGAGAACGCGCTCCACGCCACTGTTGCCTAGGGATGATGCAGGACCACATAACCGTACAGAATGGCCAAGCACGCATAATGAGGAGGAGGTCTAACACTATGCTAAGCCTTAAATCAAGGGCAATCCTGGAACCAATATCGTTCCCACCGAGATGTATTACCAGCACCTTGGGGACACCAAATTGATGTGCTGCAGCTACCAATCTGGCCTTGAGCAACTCCCAACGGAGACCCCTAAAACCTAGCCAGCAAATCCTCGCAGACACAGGCCATAAGAGCTGGTCCTTGGCATGGGTGGACTTGGCTGCCCAAAATACAAATGAGTGACCCACGATCCAGACATCCCTAGCATCAAATTCCAAACCTATAATGGCCGGTGAAGAAATAAAAAAAATAAAAATGAGTGAATTAAGATAGAGTAATTAACAGGAAAGGAACAGACAGGAGCGTAACACAAATTTTTTTAGCAGCCATAGGCAACTGATTATAACAAAATTCGAACTAAGTAATAGTGTTTAATTTGAATAGGCTAATCAAAAAATAACAAACTTTAACCATAAAATTAAAGTTAAGTAAGATATATTTAATATTTGGTTTAAGTTTAGCTGCCTTATGAAACATGGAACAAACAAATTTTAATTTTAAGTTTTGAATCTAAATTAAATTGGACAACAGTAGAGAACGATAAGGAAAAAACAGGGAGGGTAGGGATGGGGGGGTTGGGTGGATGCAGGAAAAATAAAGCAACTCGGCGAGAGGTAAACCAAAAACCTGCTGAGGGACTGTATTTGTGGCCGAATTAGTCAGTCTAGTCAGGAAAATAAAATCCCTCAAGACCCCCACTTGTTACAAGCGACAAGTGGCAAGTATTACCCGAGTAGGATGGACAGGGGAGACATAAGAAGACAAACTACACACAGATAGAACAAGCAAAACAAGATGAACAAACACATGACACATAAGCAAACAAAACAGTAAGAAAAAGGCAACAGTAATTTTAGCCAGTGGCCACTGGCCTAACATAACGCTTATAGCAAGCCGATTTCCAATGCCCCAGAGCCATGATCTGCGGAACCGACAAGCCAGCTGCGGCGGCAGAAGTAGCTGCGCCAATTCTAAAAGAATGGGTACCGAAATCCCCCGGGGAAAGGCCAATGTGAAGCAAACAGTGTCTAAAAATGAACTGGAACTGATATTGGGTAAGAGGCGAACCATCAGCATGAAGCAACCATGCGCCGCCAACTACAGGCCGTAATGCCATATAAATTTTTGCCAGATGTACTGGGCAAACACAGTCATCTCTGCAAGCCGTTAGGAGACCCAACGGCCGCGACCCATTTGATCAGTTTTAGAACGCCGTATTTTGCACAACACAGCCCCCTCCCCAATACTGACATTGGAACGAGACATGGGCGAAACCGCTAATTTAGAAAAGGCAACTAGTTCTGAAATTCAGAACGCACCATGAAACGCCATCGAAAATGCTAAACAAAAAAGATGAACCTCAAAAGGAGAAACGACGACATCAGGCACCGCAGCTAGTAACTTAATCAATAGGGGAATATCGATCCGCCTACACTTATCAACTGGCCGAGGTGAGGCGCGAGCCCAACCTTTAAGGACCTTAATAACGGCAAAGCTCTTTGTAAGGTGTGGGCACCCTCTCAGTCTCGAAAAGAAAGAAATGCCAGCCAGCATGCGCGAAACTACCGCACGGGACCGACCAGAGACATAAAGGCTCCAAACAAAAGAAAGCATTGAGCAATGCGCGCTCTCACCTCGGCTTCCGCGATAATGTAGATAGCTTTCCCATTCGGACCAAGCCTTCTGATAGACCCGCAACGTAGATGGAGCAAGGGATTGCTCAGCTAGGCCCTCCATGCCGGCTCAGTGACCTGCCAAACATAGGGGGGGCAAGGCTCACCAACTAAACAAGCTTCCGGAGCAAGCGACCTAAACCTATCCCACTGAAAACGGGAGAGCGCATCAGCAATGTTATTGTCCCAGCACGGAATGTGAATTGCCTTGAACAAGATGTTACATTGTAAACAACGCAGCACTAGCTGCGCGAGCAAGCGCAAAGCCGGCAAGGAAGAGGCGCACTGTCCATTAACAGCGTGAACAACGCCTAGGTTGTCGCATCTAAAAACAATACTCATATCGCGCAACTCAGGAGCCCAAAGTTCCAGCACAACCATAATGGGAAACAATTCCAGGAGGATTAGGTCTTTCGTTAAACCCCTGGAAAACCACTCCGCAGGCCAGGGGGCAGCATACCATGACCATCGGAAGTAACACCCAAAGCCCGACGAGCCGGCCGCGTCAGTTAACAGCTGTAACTGATAGCTGGGAACCGGAGGAGGCAACCACAAGAGAATACCATTAAAGTCGGCTAAAAAGGAGAGCCAAATAGCTAGATCCCGTTTTATTTCAGCAGAGAGCCGAATAAAATGGTGTGCCCTGCGAACACCTGCGGTGGCTCGCTGTAGCTTCCTGGAAAATACCCTACCCATGAGGATAACCCAGCATGAGAATTTGAGCAAACCCAGGAGAGATTGCGCTTGCCGCAATGTCACCTTACCCACAGCCAGGCAATCCTGAATGGCATGTTT
Source organism: Taudactylus pleione (assembly GCA_031769625.1). Classification (NCBI taxonomy): domain Eukaryota; kingdom Metazoa; phylum Chordata; class Amphibia; order Anura; family Myobatrachidae; genus Taudactylus; species Taudactylus pleione. The sequence goes on from JAUIMM010000121.1 coordinate 15,726,994, forward strand.
TAACTTTCTCAGCTGGAAGCCTGCAGCAGCCATCCAAGGTATCGATTACGATACCCAAATAGGACAGCTGGGAGACCGGGCCCAAGGTTTTATCGCTGGCAATAGGAACTCCAAAAAAGGGCCTGAGTGGACTCTAACAAAACATGGCAACGTGGGGAATCAGCAGGGCCGACGCACAGAAAGTCGTCCAGGTAATGGGCTACGCTCTGCCCCCCGGTACCGGCCTCGATGCACCAATGCAGAAAGGTGCTGAACCTTTCGAAATAGGCACAGGACATGGAACACCCCATAGGCAAGCACTTGTCTATGTAGTATCCATCGTCCAAGCGAAAACCCATGTACCTGAACGAGTCCGGGTGCAGGGGCAACAAGCGAAAAGCCGATTCAACATCCACCTTACCCATCAATGCGCCAGGTCCGTGAGCCCTGGCTAGCTCAAGCGCTTCATCAAAAGGCTGATAATACATGGAGCAAAGCCCCTGCGGAATGGCATCATTAACTGAACAGGTCAAATTGGCAAGACAGATGAATGAGCCTAAAAGCACCCGGCATCTTCTTAGGGACAACCCCAACGGGGGACAACACCAAGTCAGCTATAGGTGGCACGAGAAAAGGACCAATGATGCGACCGAGCCGCACCTCCTCAAGGACTTTGTCCCTAACGATGTGGTTCCGTGGCGAACCCGCAGGCACAACTGAAGAAATCAGCAAACAAAAACCAAACTTAAAACCTTCACTCATAAACTGCGCCGCAACTGAGTCAGGGTACCATGCGAGCCATTTGGCCATGGCATCAAGGTTAACAGGGGAAAAAGCTTAAACTAGCAGGCCCGGGGCCGGCAGGCTTTCTGGGAGCTGGGGAAGCAACAGGTTTCGAGCAGCCAGAAGCTGGGTGGGCGTCGCCGCATTTGCTACAGAGGTGGCAAAAACGACACCGCTGTCCAAACGAACACTGCGTTGAGTTAAATGCAAAGCACTTACCCTTACTATTGTTGGACCGGCCCGGCTGGTTAGCGCCGAATTTTCTTCGTTGGCTAACCGCAGCTGGGGGAGATTTGGGTCCCTGTGTGACATCGAGCCAAACCTCGACATCCTTGCACCCAAAATGAATAATGTGGAGCCTGTCCTGCTTACGACTAAATTCTTCATCGTCAACGTGCCATGCATCCCCTCGGCCGGACCTTTGCATACTATGAATAAGATGAAAGTACCGAATGATATTGGGGTATTCTGCAGGGCGGGTTTCCAAATAGCAGGCCGAAAAGACGAATATCCCAGCCTGCCAATTAGAATAAGTCTGGAAAGCTTCGCAACTCGCAACTCCTTGCGCATGTTATCTGTAAAGGAGAATACATCCACATAACGTCCCTTCCTTATCTTGTCTTTAACGCAAGGGTAGAGGCCCCTTAGAACCGTGGTGTTCGCGCAATGAACAACCCCTGCGTCAGCACTATCAGCGGGCGCCTTGTCATCACGCGGGGCGTGGCGATTATGCCGAGGCTTATGCAAGCGCCTGTAGGCCTCAATCCTAGCGAACTTAGCTGCACGCTTGCGCGCCTTGCGAGCTTTCTGGGAGAGACTATTGTCACTGGAGTCGTCAGAGGTAGAATAACTTACGTCGCTAAACATAGAATAAGAACTAAATGAACACTCACCAACCGTCTCCGCTGTGGGATCAGCATGGATACCGGATTGATGAGAACCAGAAGCCGCCTCGTCGCCAGCATCCCATGAGGGGTCAACGGAACCTGCAAGAGATATAGAAATGCCCTCCGGGGCCAGGGAAGGTTGTTGGACCCCAACTGCCAGAGGCCCACCAGGATGACCCGCCCCCGAAATGCCGTCAGGCGTGCGGACAGCTGAAGCATCATTCGTCTGCATCAGCGCAGCATGTGACGTGGATGCAACAGCCAGGGGAGCGACCGGGGTGCTTGGCGCTGCTTGCGCAGTAGTAGGCAGAATGGCCGCAAACATTGGGGCCAAGGTGGTGGCCATATTAAAAAAAAAAACATTATAACATTGGGGTCAAAGGCAGGGGACACATGTTGGCCACCTGAGAGCAGAGGGGAGGGAGCAACCATGCCAGTAACAGGAGGCAGAGGGTCAGGGACAGTGGCAGATACAGGGGGCCCAGCATGCATAGATGCAGCCCCAGGCAGTACAGGAGGGGCTGCATCACTAGAAACCATAGGCCCCGATCCGCCGAGACCTAAAATGGCGGCCGTTCACAGGGGAGGTAGCGTGATCCGCGCTACCACCGTGAGCCACCGGGGAGCATCCCGCAGCACGCCCGGAGGCAACAGGTGAGGAGGCAATGCTCTTATTCGCAGAGCGCCGGGTCCGCTGCCAGGCAACAAGCGCACTCCGGGCGCGGCTATGTGAGCCCCGCGATGTGCGCCATCCAGCGGGAGCAGCCGCAGGGCCCACCAATGATGCCGAGCCCTGAGGCAGGGGGATGTGCGGAGCGGTGTGTGCGGTCCATAGTGCAGCTCAGTCACAGCACTCGTGACACAGGGAAGCTGCACATGGAAGCTGACTCAGGGACACAGGGAGAGAAGACACAGGGAGAGAAGAGCAGATAGATGAAATATAGAGAAGAGAGGGACAGAGAGAGAATTAGAGGAAAAATAAGGAAGAAAGACTTCAGCAAGGTGAAAGGGGAATAGTATAAGTGTATGTTTGTGCGCACAGTACCTGACCAAACGATCCAGGAAAGAGGCCTCAGGCTTGTAAGCATGGCCTTAAATAAGCTCTATCCCTACTCCTCCCACTAAGGATTTAATAGGTTGCACCAACCCCATGATCACCACCCCTGGCCAAAGCCCAGCCTCCTGGTTTAAGTCACTCCTGGCTTATTCAAGCCCTGCGTTATTCAGCACCAAGCTGAAAAAGAAAGCCTCAACCAAATGCAGACTGCAGGAAGAGGAATGAATAGCATATTGTGTAAAACAAAGTAATTTCTGAAATAAAAATTATAAGCAATTTTTTGGGGGGCAGATTTTGGAAAATGGATTTTGTGGGCAAGTATAGTGCCAGGGAGTGGGCATGGGTGAGGGGGTAAGTGTGAGTTATGGTGTCAGGAAGTGAAAGTGAGTAAGAGAAATTACAGTTGGTAAGTCATGGTGTCAAGCAGGTGTGATGGCTGAGGGATATCTTAGTGGATGAGGCATGGTGCCAGGGAGTGGGGATGGGTGAGGGGGTAAGTGTGAGTTATGGTGTCAGGAAGTGAAAGTGAGTAAGAGAAATTAGAGTTGGTATGTCATGGTGTGAAAGAGGTGTGATGGATGAGGGATATTTCAGTGGATGAGGTATGGTGTCAGTGAGTGGTGGTAGGCAGGGCCAGACTGGGACTAAAAATAGGCCCTGGCATTTAAAGCACACAGGCCCACCTCGCATCAGGATCTGGCTGCTGGCATAGACTCCTCCCATTATTTCTACTGACTCCTCCCACTTTTTAATATATGCACTTACAAATATAATTAATATTAGAACATATAAGTGTACATAATTCTTTGTATTAATCTCATTCTGTAGGGGATTCAAACGTGCTATAGTCAGACATTGGTATTTGATTGGTTCTGGTAGGTAAAGCTGGTACTTCATTGTAGCCCTAGCTTAGCAGTTGTAGAGGATTAGATAGTGTTCCCTGTAGGATTTTTTTTTAAGGGCAGGGGGTGCTGAACCCAGAGGATGACACATCTGTGCACCAAAGCAGAGCCGTTAATACATATTGGTGGCCTGTGTAGTGTTCACTGTAGGATTTTGTTAGGTCATTAGCTATCACCGAGGATGGCACACCAGCGCATGCCTCTCTGTGGGAGGCATGGTCCCATGGCATGCCCCTACCCCCCTTTCCATCATCTATACACGAGAAAAAGAGACACATGATGTTTAAATGAATATAAACATGAGCCATTAACACCCAAACCACAGCATAATGTGACCCCTAAAGTATACATGCCTACCCTCCCGGAATTCGTGGGAGGCTTTTTCGGGTAACACCCTGCTACCCTGGAAGAGTAGATACTTCTCCCACATTCTGTCCACTTCCTAGTGAAGTGGGCAGAATGGAGAGAATTTTCATGGCGATCGCGGGGCCCTGTGCAGGGGGAGGTACTTAATGAGGCAATTCTTCACAAATCGCGTCATTTAGTCCCGCCCCCTATGTAAATATTCGCCAATCGCGGCAATTTACCATGAAGGGGGTGGGGCTTAATAACAGGAACCATCAGGCCTGGCCACATCACAATTCATGTGCTTCACCTACCCAGACATCTCCCGGGGAGGAGAAAATAAAGGTAGGCAACTATGCTCTGAAGATACACAAGGAGAACACATGAAACACAAAACAAACATTTGGATGGATAATAATAATATACAGAATTGAACTCGCATTTATGACTGCATTACCTACTCAGCGACATGTGGAAAGCCGCACTCACACTCTCCTCACCCTGGCAGCAGACATGACACAGTCACACCTGTACTCTTGTGAGGGGGTAGGCAGAATGCGACACTGAGCCCGGATTCGCACAGTGACAGCAGGCCTAATGCCAGAGCCTGCAGTGATATCATTCCCACCTGCCCCCCAAACAGGCCTATACTACACACCAGGGTCCCCGATTCAAAGCATAGTACACAACAGGGCCTCCTTCATAGCATGACACACAGTAATGCCCTTTATAACAAATTATTCCACACAGTAGTGTAATGCCCCTTATAAGACATTATGGCACATACAGTAATGCCCCTTATAAGACATTATGCCACACACAGTAAAGCCACTTATAAGACATCCCACACACAGTTATGCCCCTTATAAGATATTATGCCACACACAGTAATGCCCCTTAAGATACATTATGCCACACGGTAATGCCACTTATAAGACATGCAACACATAGTAATACCCTTTATAAAGTCACAGTGCAGCGTTGAATACAAACGGAGATGGATAGGACTCTGCAAATAAAATTGCCCTTTCTTCTATCAAGCAGTGATACTTGTAAGTTCCTTTAAAAGCTAAAACCCTTTTTAATCTTAAAGCATCAGCAAATTGGACTGATCTACAGCTGACATAATAAAGGTGAAAAAGGGTACAGAGTCAGCCTTGTGATAAAGGCAGTTAGCTAGTGTACACAGTTGAAAGGCATTGAAGGGGTTAACACCAGTCACTCTTCAAGTATGTGTACTGCTGTGGTACCCCAGGTCCTGGGCATACCACTTATGTGTACCATTTGGGTAGAAAACCTCAGCTTCGCTATAATATAAAGTAAGGTACATGCTTTGTATTTGCGTTGGTGATACAGTTAATATATATATTGGACTGTACCTCTAACCAGCAATCATTCCCCTTTCTTTATGTTAATGACTCTGCTCCTCAAGGAGCATAATGGTTTCCCCTAGCAACTTGGACTGTCACCAGGGGCGGATTGGGAACTAAAAGTAGCCCTGGAAAAATTTGTGGAAGTGGCCTCACGTGTAGGCGGCGCCAACATCAAAGTGTCCCTATACACATATCTTAAAAAGAGAGTGGTAGAGCACATACTACACGGACCCCCTCACGTGTGTCTCCATATGTAACTCAAATCAGCCCACCTGCTTCCAAATAACAAACTTACCCCTCAGACCACCCCACCTGTTTCCACATACCACAACATGCCACTCTGACAACCCCCCCATGCCACCCTGACCAGCCCATGTGCCTGCACAAGCTAAAACACATGCTAGTCTGACTTCAAATGCAGGGGCCCCCAATGCATCTATAGATATACCTCTATCTGCAGGGCTGTATCTCTTAATGCTTTTGGATGTTGACAGTCAAAATGTTGACAATGCAATTTTATCCTAACACTAACCTTCACCTAAAATGCACCCTAACGCTCACCCTAATGGCACCGTAAACCTAAATGAAGCCTAACTCTAACTGCAGTCTAATCCTAACCCTACCCTGACTACAGCCTTAACCAATCCTCTTTACAGACTTACTCTTACCTTAGCTTAATCCTAACCCTACCCTAACTACAGCCTAATCCTAACCGCAGCTAATCCTAACCCTACCCTAACTACATCCTAACCCTAACAGCAGCTAATCCTAACCCTACCCTAACTGCATCCTAACCCTAACCGCAGCTAATCCTAACCCTACCCTAACTGCATCCTATCCCTAACCGCAGCTAATCCTAACCCTACCCTAACTGCATCCTAACCCTAACCGCAGCTAATCCTAACCCTACCTTAACTATATCCTAACCCTAAACCTACCCTAACTACAGCCTCACCTTAACTGCATCCTAACCCTAACCGCAGCTAATCCTAACCCTACCTTAACTGCAGCCTAACCCTAACCGCAGCTAATCCTAACCCTACCTTAACTATATCCTAACCCTAAACCTACCCTAACTACAGCCTCACCTTAACTGCTGCCTAACCCTAACCGCAGCCTAATTCTAACCTAACTACAGTCTAACCCTAACTGCACCCTAATGCCAGGCACACACTTAACGATATGCTCCATGAGTGATATCGTTAAGTGTTTTCCCCTGCATTGCTGGGCTCAATGTCGTTAACGACATTGAGCATACACACTGAATGATATAGTTAACGATATCGTAAATGACGTCACCGGCTACAACCCCGAATTTGCAGGAGCTGACGATATTGTCAGATTGTCCTGCAAGTTCGGCCGATGAAAAAGACGATGGGAGGGCGCATCGTCAACAATGTCTTGCATACACACTGGACAATATGAACGCATATGAATGATAACGATATCATTATAATTCAAAAAATCATCTAGTGTGTACACGGCTTAATTTTAACCCTACCCTAACTGTAGCCTAACCCTATCCTGACTACAGGATAACCATAATTACAGCCTAACCCTAACCGCAGTCAAATCCTAACCACACTCATCTATAGGCTAACCCTAACTGCAGACTAATCCTAACTGCAGACTAATCCTAACACTACCATAACTACAGTTTTACCCTAATGGCAGCCTAACCCTAATCCTTACCCTAAATGCATGTGTTGACATTCTGGCTGTCAACATTCACAATGGCGACAATATGTCAATATTGACATTGTAAATGTTGACATTATGAACATGTTGACATCCTGAATGTTGACATTATGGTGTTGACATCCTAAATGTCAACATGGTTACCACATAACCTCCAGTACTCTTCATTTCTAATATAAAGGGCCTCATTTAACAATGAGTGACATTCTTATTATCACTCGTTACTAATCTTAAATGGTGCTCCAACCAATCAGCTCTTGTAATTTTTCAAAAACATGCTGGGATCACACTGGCCGATATATTGGCCGATCAATTGATCGGACAATTTATCGTGCCCCCGTCGGCCAGTGTGTACAGACGTTATGTCTGTGAACAACGTCGTTCACAGACATATCGCATTGGCTGTGCTGCACAACCAATGAACAGATATGTCTGCAGACATATCTGTCCATCGGCAAGTGTGTATGGGTGGATCAGCTGATCGCCCGTACACAGGGGTGCAGAGAGAGGGGTGGGGCCGCGAGCGGGTACTACTTGCCTGGGTCCGGCACCGCTCACCATCCACAGCAACCCTGCACACGCTGCTGTGTGCTGGGCTGCACTGGGAGACTGTCTGACGCTGCTAAAGCAGCAGCCCGAGCAGTCTCCTATGCCAAAGGGGGAGCGATCACGCTGATCGCGCCCTACATTGGCTGTGCACCGGGCTGAGGGGCACACAGCGCCCCCCTCCCCAGCGCCGCAAATGTTTTTCTTTTTTTTGAAGGGGGCGTGGCCATGCCTTCCGTGATTGCCACGCCCCCTACCTGCCCCCGGCCGCCGGGACCCGCTGCAGCATGCAGATGATGGTTGTTCAGTGTGTATGAACGACCATCATCTGCAGATATTATCTGCAGATATATCTGTCAGGTGTGTACCCACCTTTACAGTAGGAGCGGATTGGTTGTAGCACAATTTAAGATTAGTAACGAGTGATAACAAGAATATCACTCATTGGTAAATATGGCCCATAGTTATTACATATAATTAATTATAAGTGTAACGTACAGTAAGTGACTTACCTTCAAGCTGGAGGAGCAGGATTCAGTGGTACTGTAGCTCCCACACAGGACGAGGCTGTGTCGGTGTCTGTAAGCAAAGAAAATAAATAAAAAGTACTCTATATCCGGGGCACACTCATACGGTATGACGTTAATTAATTAAATAAAACTTGACATTTTTTACCTTTGAAACTAATAAAAGTTAACGGCCAATGAAAGATAAGGAAGAAAAATTATAAGGAAAAAAAATTGGAAAACGTCCTAATCCACAGATCTTATAATATATTGGCAAAGGTCAGTTTTCAAGAAATAAATGTACATACATATATATGTGTGTGTGTGCAAGATAGTGAATATCTCTGATTATTAATAAATGCAGAAGAAATTCCAGTACAAAGTGTTCTTGTGGTGACAAAAACAGTGTATAGGTAAGTGAAAACATTAATAGATAAGTGAGTATTGGTGAAAAATATACAAAAGAACATGTGAAAAAGTAAAGACAAAAAAATGACATAAATTAAAAACCACACCATCTACTCATTGTCGTAATTTGGAAATAATTTATATAATTGACCAACACTGCAGGAAAGAAGATGTATATCCACAGAGCATTTGCCTGTCAGCTGCAAAATAGTACCGTTCTTATAGCAGTTTCTGTCATTTGAGATAATATGCTTCCCAGGGTAGGGTAATTCATTAGATCATCTTTATAATTAGAATTGCATAGAAACATATATAATTCATCCACAAAGTATATTATGATATCATACAGATATGTAGCTCTTTTCCAAGTTTTTTTTTAAAATATTGGGCTAATTCCTAGGTAATACACCCTCCAAGATAAGATAGAAAACCAAGTAAATTATAGTGACTTATCTTGCTCTTCCCTGTTTTGCCTATTGACATAACAGCATGGAATGAGAGTCACGGTCACTTAGCTCCGGAGAATATAGTGTATCATCAGCATCTGCTGTGAGACTACTGATTCTAATGATAACCCTAATGCCAAAATGCAGCGCAAGGTAACATACATGTGTTCGTCCAATGACAGTGGCGGGAAATGAGAAAAAAAGAAATTAGGGGAGAGAAAAGCAAGAATAAGGGAGCAAAATAATTAATTAATTTAGATCATGTTCATGACCAACATTATGAGTAGCATATGGAGCAACATCTGATGATACAGAGATATACATTTCTTTATCATGATTGTAATGTGATAAATAGTCCCTGAATAATAAATCCTCCAAAGTGAGATAGAAAATAAAGTCTGTACAATAGCAGTGACACGTGATCTGCTTTCCCCTGTTTAGCCCATAGGCATAAGAGCAGGGAATGAGAATCACAGTCACCTAGCTCCAGAGAATGTAGTAAATCATCAGCCTCTACTGTTAGACTACTAACTGCAGTGATAACCCTGCTGCATAACACACATATTTTCGTGCACCTCATTTGTTATTATTATCTACTATCAGTAGATATCAGCCGATACACTTTTAAGTGCCTATTTATGATCTTATCTTTCTGTGCAGTCCCCTATCTTCCCTTCTTTTCCACTTTACCCAATAGCATCGGTGCCTGTAAGGTCAGGGGTGTTGCGGGTGGGGGAGATAGTAGGGAGTTTGGTGCTCTGAGAGGAGAGAGAGTAGAGGGGAACCTGGGTGGGGCAGGGGTGCTGCAGATGGGGAGGGTTTGGAGTTGTGAGGGGAGAGTAACCAGGAGAGGGTAACCTGTGTGGGCAGGGGGGGCGGCGTGGGTGCCACAGATGGGAGAAGTAAGGAGCTGTGAGGGGAAACAGAGCAAAAGAGAGGAACCTGTGTGGGGGAAGGAGAGAGGTGCCGAGGATGGGGGAGGGGTTGGATCTGTAAGGGGAGATAGAGCAGGAGAGAGGAACCTGGTGGGGGAAGGTGAGGGAGGGGTTGCCACAGATGGGGGGTTTGGATCTGTGAAAGGAGAGAGCAGAAGAGGGGAACCTGTGTGGGGGAAGGGTGGTGGGGTTGGATCTTTGAGGAGAGAGCAGAGCTGTGAGGGAAGTGAGAGCTAAAGAGAAAGACCTGTGTGGGAGAAGGGGCTGGGGGGTGCCGTGGATGGGGGATGGTCGGATCTGTGAGGGGAGAGAGAGCTGAAGAGGAGGACCTGTGTGTGGGAAGAGGGTCAGGGGAGCCATGGATGGGGAAGGTGTTCGATCTGTGAGGGAAGAGAGAGAGAGCTGAAGAGAACCTGTGTGGGGGAAGGGGGGAGTCAGGGTTGCCGCAATGGGAAAGGTGTTCGATCTGTGAGGGGAGAGAAAAACATGTGTGGGGGCAGGGGGGTGGTGTGGATGGGGGTGGTGTTGGTTCAGTGGGGGGAGGGAAGTGGGAGAGATATCTGAAGAGGAGAACCTGTGTGGGGGAAGGAGGGGTGAAGCGGATGGGGGAGGGGCTGGATCTGTGAGGGGTGAGAGAGCTGAAGAAAAGAACCTGTGTGGGGGAAGAGGAGGTCAGGGGGTGCCACGGATGGGGGAGGGTTTAGATCTATGAGGGGAGAGAGAGCTGAAGAGAACCTGTGTGGGGGAAGGGGGGGAGTCGGGGGGTAGGGCGGATGGGGGAGGGGTTGGATCTGTGAGGGGAGAGATAGCTGAAGAGGAGAACCTGTGTGTCACGACCCTGTCTGGTTTTTACCTTTTGCCTGTTGACTTTCCACTGCCAGCTGGCTCCATGGATCTGTGTGTGTGATTGCCTGAGGGATCTGCTCTGGTCATGCTGGCTGCTACACTTCTCTGTGTGCATTCCCTTCTACACTGATTGTCCACCTGAGCCTCCTGTGTCTGTGAGCATTGCTAGCCCTGATTGGAGTCACAGGTGTGGTTCTGATTCTCAGTGCTGCAGAGATGAATACTCCCTCCGCATGTTGTGCCTTCCACCACTCAGAATGCTACTGCCAGACCACCTGTCCGTATCCACCAATTGCTGCCAGACCCAGGGTATATATTTCCTCCCCTGATAGCATTTGGGGCCTGAACATCTCGTCTTCCCATGGTGTATGGTTCATGCTGTTTCTGCGTTCTAGTGTATCCCTGAAACCTGCTACAGCAACCCCTGGTGCAATCCAGAAAACCTATTGCAGCTATACTTGGCAATCCAGTAAACCTGCTGGCAGCAACCCCCGGTGCATCCTGAAAACCTGCTACAGCTATACCTCGCAATCCAGTAAACCTGCTGACAGCAATCCCTGGTGCATCCCGAAAACCTGCTACAGCAATACCTGGCATCCAGACGCCCTGTTACAGCAATACCTGGCCTGTGCTCTGCTACTAGCCTTACTCCTGGTTGGTCCCTGGCACCGTGCAAACCTGCATCATGTCATCCTGCCTTGCTTCCTGCTGTGGATCAACTCCTGCTCCTTTTACCTACCTACTACCTCCCTGAACCTAAATCCCAAACCTACCCATTCCTTCCTGAACCTGTAATTCCCAATTATCCAATCCAGCCTGCACCTGAGTTCCAACCTTTGTCACAGCATTTCCGGATCACCCTGTTTAACCCTCGTCTCAGCATTACCTGACTTCCCTTTAGCCATTGTCACATTATTCCAATCCAGAGTCAAGATCAAAGCTCATCAGTTCAGTCCACGATGTTCCAGTCCAGAGTCAAGTTCCAAGCTCATCAGTTCAGTCCACGTTGTTCCAGTCCAGAGTCAAGTTCTTAGTTCATCAGTTCAATTCAACAAGTCTTCCTGCCGGCCCCAGTCCAGTTCCTCCAGTTCCTGTCATTTATCATCAAAGGCAGTTTTCACTGCTACACAAGTCTTGTAAATAGAGCTATCTACATCACCCATGGTTCCAGTCCAGCCGGCCTCCAGAGAATCCAGTTCATCACCTGAGACAGGTAACTCACAAGCACCAATCATGACAGAATGTTCAGGCCCAACGATGGTGGCGGATCAAGCACCTAATAAGGGACTAGATGCTTTCCATAACCTGGTCGCCCACTTGGATTCACAGGAGGCCGTACAGCATCAAGTGCTACAGCTTTTGCAAATCCTGAATAACCGGCTAGATGTTACCCAAACCTTACCTGAACCCCTAACTACCTTCCATCGACTGCTGGAACAGCTTCATGCTCTACTCAGCAAAATTTTTCAGATCATTCCTGAATTTCTTAGAGCTGCCTCTGTCTCGACTTAAACCTCTGCCTTGGAATCCCTAAGAAACAAGGATTCTTCCGAACCAAGTAATGTCATCGTAGTTAGCCACGCCCCAAGCTCTCTGTGGCCGAACGCCAGCGGCGCAAAGATTTACAGCTCTGCCTCTATTGTGGGAGTTCTGACCACTTCATTAAAGACTGTTTCCTTTGCAACTCCAGCAGTGGTTCCAAGTGTCAACGTCTCAGTGCCCGTTCCGGCTCCAGCCCGGATTCTGCCCGTTCCGCTCCCAGCCCGGATTCTGCCCGTTCCACTCCCAGCCCGGATTCTGCCCGTTCCGCTCCCAGCCTTGAGTCTGCCCGGTCTGCTCCCAGCCCGGATTCTGCCCGTTCCGCTCCCAGCCCGGATTCTGCCCTTTCCGGTCCCAGCGCGGATTCTGCTTGTCCCAGCAGGGGACTCCAGTCAGCAGCCCCAGGAGGGGTCTTAAGTCTCGTACCCCAGGAAGGGGCTTCAAGTCTCATACCCCAGGAGGGGGCTTCAAGTCTCGTATCCCAGGAGGGGGTTTCGAGTCTCGCACCCCAGCAAGGGGTTTCAAGTCCCATTCCCCAGAAGGGGATCTCAAGTCTGGCACCCCAGCAAGGGGTTTCAAGCCTCGCACCCCGGGAGGGGGTTTCAAGCCTCGTACCCCAGGAGGGGGTCTCAAGTCTCATACCCCAGGAGGGGGTCTCAAGTCTCATACCCCAGGAGGGGGTCTCAAGTCTCGTACCCCAGGAGGGGGTTTCAAGCCTTGCACCCCAGGAGGGGGTTTCAAGCCACGCACCCCAGGAGGGGGTCTCAAGTCTCATACCCCAGGAGGGGGCATCAAGTCTCGTACCCCAGTAGGGGGTTTCTAGCCTTGCACCTCAGGAGGGGGTTCCAAGTCTCGAACCTCAGGAGGGGGTTTCAAGTTCCTGTTACCAGGGAGATGTATCTTGTACTACAAAATCTGATAATGGTTCCTGTTCGCCATCTCCTGCAAATATTGTTCTAGAAGATGGCGATCTCTATAGCCTGTTCCCAGCTTTGATTGTTGATGCTACTGTCTCTAGCTCCTCTGGACCCCTTCCAGTCCCATCAGTTGGTCCGAATACCGAACATCTGTCAGCTTCAGTTGTTTTGACTCCTCATCAATCGGAGCATCCTCGCGTCTCTTCTAGCCCTGCACCTGAATGTGCTCCACAGTCCTTGAACACACAGGATTCGTTGGATACTCCAACATGCATTTATTTCGATGGGGACTTATCTCAATACTATGCTTTATTGAAACAATTCTTCAGTATGATGAATTCTTCTTTGCCATGTGGAGTCAAGTCTACTAATATTGTAGAGTTTATTATCCCATCTTTTCAAGGTAAAGCTTGGGACTGGGTTGCCCCTATTTACAACTCCAATGATCCAATGCTTCAAAATATAAAGACTTTCAGTGAAGCTGTTGTCAAAGAATTTGGTCCTTAACCTGTAAACCAAAATTCTAGCGAAGTTCTCAGTTCCAAAATATTGTCCAAGCAGTCTGTTTTGTGCTACCAGGAATTCGTCCTCCACTCCTCTGAAATTCGAACAAGGTCAAGTTTTCAAGGGCCAGCGTGCTGAAATCCAGGCATCCCAAGGAAGCAGCACTATAAAATCTGTATCCCTGAACATGAGATGTGCACCCACCTTCTTGTCCTCTCCATACTGCGGTACCTCCCAAAACACCATCAAAACTGGTCAAGTTTTTATTTAGATCCTCCCAGGTGTCCTATCTGTCTTCAAGTCATACTAATTCTTGCATTTCACCTTTAGACACTGACTCGGAATCTGAGTTCAATCATGCACACAATAATTCTCCATTTCCTGAAGACCATTTGTCATTTGACCCTGTCCTTCCCAGTCATGTATTTCCTCAGGAGTTGCCCGAGAGAGCTACGGCTTTCCGGGTAAGACGATCATCTTCCCACCAAAGATACCAGTGAAATAATGCCGGTTCTACATCTTCTCATACTACATTTCCAGAAGAATGTTCTCATATTGGGATTACTAAAAACTTCCTAGGTGATGAAGGTTCCACCTGTAGTGAGGAAGAATGGTTTACTTACTCTGAGGATGAAGATGTCTGAAGAGATGTTTTCAGAGTTATGGGGCCAAATGTAATAGGGTGAGAGTTTAGGAAATGTGAGAGTTTAGCAGTAAACTCTCACATTGGTTGAGTTTTATCTTCAAAATGGGAAAACATCTGAATGATATTTTAAATCGTGAGAGTTTTCTAAGTCTAAAAAAACATGCAAGTTCGCTCTGTTACTTTGTTTTTGGACTCTATTACATTGGCAAAGTTTAAAAAGTGTCAGAAACTCTCACTTTTTTAAACTCTCACCCTATTACATTTGGCCCTAGGTGTCCCTGTGTTTGAAGCTCCTAGAATGTCATGTCTGAAGAAAGTTTTTGTTTTGGTGTCCGGAGTAAACCCATAAAGAGGGGGGTACTGTCACGACCTTGTCTGGTTTTTACCTTTTGCCTTGAATACTCCCTTTGCATGTTGTGCCTTCCACCACTCAGAATGCTACTGCCAGACCACCTGTAAATATCCACCAATTGCTGCCAGTCCCAGGGTATATATTTCCTCCCCTGATAGCATTCGGGGCCTGAACATCTCGTCTTCCCGTGGTGTATGGTTCATGCTGTTTCTGCGTTCTAGTGTATCCCTGAAACCTGCTACAGCAACCCCTGGTGCAATCCAGAAAACCTGTTGCAGCTATACTTGGCAATCCAGTAAACCTGCTGGCAGCAACCCCCGGTGCATCCTGAAAACCTGCTACAGCTATACCTCGCAATCCAGTAAACCTGCTGACAGCAATCCCTGGTGCATCCCGAAAACCTGCTACAGCAATACCTGGCATCCAGACGCCCTGTTACAGCAATACCTGGCCTGTGCTCTGCTGCTAGCCTTACTCCTGGTTGGTCCCTGGCACCGTGTAAACCTGCATCGTGTCATCCTGCCTTGCTTCCTGCTGTGGATCAACTCCTGCTCCTTTTACCTACCTACTACCTCCCTGAACCTAAATCCCAAACCTACCCATTCCTTCCTGAACCTGTAATTCCCAATTAACCTATCCAGCCTGCACCTGAGTTCCAACCTTTGGCACAGCATTTCCGGATCACCCTGTTTAACCCCCATCTCAGCATTACCTGACTTCCCTTCAGCCATTGTCACATTATTCCAGTCCAGAGTCAAGATCCAAGCTCATCAGTTCAGTCCACGTTGTTCCAGTCCAGAGTCAAGTTCTTAGTTCATCAGTTCAATTCAACAAGTCTTCCTGCCGGCCCCAGTCCGGTTCCTCCAGTTCCTGTCATTTATCATCAAAGGCAGTTTTCACTGCTACACAAGTCTTGTAAATAGAGCTATCTACATCACCCATGGTTCCAGTCCAGCCGGCCTCCAGAGAATCCAGTTCATCACCTGAGACAGGTAACTCACAAGAGGAAGAGGGGGGCAGGGAGTACCATGTATGGGGGAGGGGTGGATCTATGAGGGGAGAGAGTTGAAGAGGAGAACCTGTGTGGTGGAAGGAGGGTCGGGGGGTACCGCAGATAGGGGAGGGGTTGGATCTGTGAGGGGAGAGAGAGCTGAAGAGAAGAACCTTGTGTGGGGAAAGGGGTGGTTGGGGGTGCTGCAGATGGTAGCGGGGTTGGATTGATGAGGGGAGAGAGAGCTAAAGAGGAGAACCTGTGTGTGGGAAGGAGGAGTGGTCGAGGGGTACCGCGGATGGCGTAGGGGTTGGATCTGCGAAGGGAGAGAGAGCTGAAGAGGAGAACCTGTGTGGGGGAAGGGGTCGGGAGGTGTCATGGATGGGTCTTGAAGGGAGAGAGAGCAAAGCTATGAGCCTCTGACAGGATGGGATGTAGTGTAGCCGGCACATGCAAGAAGACCTGAAGGAACAGTTTATAAGGGGCTGCGGAGCTGACTGTTAGGAGCCCTGTGGTGGATGAGGAGGTGCGGACCTTTGCTAAGCGGCTTACCTGGCTTCCAATGGTGACCAGAGCTGAGTGTGGGGTGAGTACAGTGCTGTTTGGTGGAGCGATGACCCAGAGGTGTTGTGTGGAGTGGCAGGGACTGGCAGCCCGTGTGTCAGCAGGTGGACTACAGGGGCAGAGCCCATTGACCCGGAGGCCAGCTGGAAGGTGTGCCAGAGCCCTGAGGCATTGCATGGTGCAAACTGCTACAGAACAGTTCCGCTGACATCACAGAAGAGGTGTGGCTTACTTTCTTTGCTCCCCTACGCTGTTTCAGCAAAAGGAAACTGCTGCTGCTCGACTGGACCAGCCCATGTGGCCATTGGCCCTTTTGGCATTTGCCAGAACTGCCAGATGGCCAGCCAAGTCCTGGTGGTAGGTGTGGGGTATTTCAATGGGTGAGGTATGGGGTCAGGGATTGAGGAAAGTTAAGGGAATTATAGCGGGTGAGGTAGGGTTTCAGGAAGCGGCGGTGAATTAGGGGTATTTCAGAGGGTGAGGTTTGGGGACATTGTTTTATGGGTCCCCCGCTGTCATATTCATGTTTTTCCTTGCTCTCTCATTTCTCTAATTCTGTGCTTACAGTGCATGCCTATTTGAGTAACAAAAGGCTATAAGTATTCAGCCAGAAATTTAGATCCTGGTATTTTCCCCTGCACACCTTTTCCCCTGCTCTCTGGCAACATCGACAGCCATTCCAACATGTCTGACATGTCATGGGACTGTGATGCTGCCAGGGCGGTGTCCATCCCCTTCTCTCTCTCTTTGCTTTTCACTCCCAGCCAGGCATAGAGGGAAGCTCCTCTAGCAGACAAGAGCCCTAAATAAAACAAATTGAAACAGTAATATAAATATTGAGGGTTAATTTTTGATATTGGGGGTAAGAAGGGCAGTAGGCTGAAGCTATGCTTAGGGTGTCAAGAAACCTTGCACCGGCCCTGCCCGTTCCAATATATTCATGTATGTAAATCTGTCACAACTACACACTTATGTTTGAGAAATTAGTCAATTTATTGGTGCTAATTCAGTCTGTCCCACATAATATGACATGATAGCACAATGGGTTGGACGTTTGGATTACCACATAGTGTACATATTAAGTGAGCCTAGGCAATGCATGCCTGCTTTCTGAATTTGGGAAGTCTTCATTTGTCTTTCACTCCCCCAACCAAATTACATTGAAAAGAAAGTTCCACTCTGCTAATTTGTCTGTACAGTGGCAGAAACATCAGCTGGAGCTGGAAGCCAGAAGCAGAACAGGTTGGTACTTCTTATCAAATATATGATCTGAGTAGATATTATATGATAATTGATATATTAGAAACAGGAAAAGCAGGGGACCAGGTACAAGCAATAAAGATGTTACCTTGGGCTCAACAAAACTTGGGGACATAGACTTCAATTCAGGGTCTGCAATTGACAACCACCAGTAGAATTTACATCACATTATATTACAAATAATTATTTACCCTAGCATAATATAATTCAAGAAGAAATTATCTTAGAAACCAGTTTAGAAAAAGAATACTAGTTATGCCAAATATATTTTACATGCTATATAGAATAGTTATCTTGCAAATTTTATTTTAAATGTTTTACTCAATTTATCCTCTATTCCTACTATGGATTACATAAAGATAAGTCTCATTAACGAACCAGTAACAATAGCTCCCTGTTTCAGAAAATACTGCTTATAATCTTTATAAGATATATATATATATATATATATATATATATATACATATATATATATACTGTAACAAGATAGTTTTACTAAAAAAGTTCAAAGTGAAAAGTAAACATGTTACAAGCTCTATTAAACAAGTTGTCAATACACTGGCTAATCCATATGTAGAGGTACTGTGAATCTACAAGAGACGTTTATCCGGCAATTGTCAGGTTAGACAGGATTATATTGATTAGAATCGGTGGACTTTTTGGGCCAACCCTCCCTGATTGTCAGGGAGTCTCCCTGAAATAGTAGCAATCTCCCTGACTCCCTGAAGAGTCTTGCACCTCACCCCCCTTACAGAGATATTTAGGGCTCAATCCAATTAGGTGCGAATGGCGAGTAGCGAGTTTGTTTCTTGAAACTCGCACACTTCGCAACAAAGCGCTTTCCCCGAGACTTCGGCAATCCAATGAAAAATGCCTATTCGCACTACTCAATTAAAAATAGAAATAGGTAAGTGTGCTCCAATTCACAGTACTCCAATTCGCACTACTCGCAGCGGAGGGGTGCGAATTGACTGCCATATGAGATTTGCGAGAAATGCATGAAAATGTGGGGAGACCATCCTGGACCCCCCAAAATGGATAATTTTGTTAGCAGGACTGTATAGAAGGCGGTTTGTGGGCATTAGGAAGTAACTGTAGGTTTTTATATTATGTCAAATGGCTAATTTGTGGGGGGGATTTTTAAATGCAAGAACATTCTAAAAAAAACAAACTTTTTTCGTTTAACCTCAAACGAATTAAATGAAAAATGCAAAAAAAGGAAGAAAAAGGGTGATTTTGCGTTACTTTGAGGGCACCTTGAAATTTTTTTTAAAATTATAAAAACAATTATTTTTCAAGTAAAAAATTATTGTAATTAACTTTGGTGTGCCTAAACTAACGAAAATGTAGATTTTGAGGTAATTTGCGTACATTTTTTTTTACCCCAAAAAATTACATACAATTATTGGACTAATAAAGCTTATGGGAAGCATCCTAATGCCTAATTAGTCAGAGGGGGTGTCCGAGGCGTTCAGCACAGTGTCACAACATTTTAACCATAAAATAAAGATTTTCCTTTCCATCTCTCACCCTTAGGGAGCTGCAAATGGAAAGATGCAAATTCAGTCTGAATGATTCAGTGCGAGTTGCTAATTGGATTGCAAAATTAATTCGCTATGTGAATTTGAAGTGAAAATGGCAACTCGCACCTTGCCATTCGCACCTAATTAGTACAATTTTCTTGCATTGGTTATAAAGCACAATGAGAACTATGGCTACATGCATTTTCTGAAAAGTATCAGTGTGTATCAACAAATAGATGTTCATAACTGATTTGGGGCTTACTTATATTTGGATGTAAATCAGTTTTATGACATGCTTCTCAGATGTAGCAGCAAACGTCCACTTTACCACCGCGATCATAGGTGTTGCTTTCACAATCTCCCTGAAAACCTTTTTCAAAAGTAGGCAAGTATGTTTTTGGGCCAGTACATATTTGCAGCAAATTACGCCTAAAAGGACCTTATTGGGGTTATTTTTAATTCCAACATTTCAAAACCATTAGTGCATATCATACCCCTTTTACACCGGAGCTAAAACCCGGGTTATTGAAGGATGAACCCGGGCAGCTCCCTGGTGTAAAAGGGGAGAGGGTTGGATCGCCGGGTCGAGTGACCCGGCAATCCAACCCAGGTAACTAGCAGGGTTTAACACGATGATGACCTGGAGTGCGCTGCTAGCCGGCCGATTGGTCCGGCTTCAGTGGCGCTTGGAGATGACGTCATCTCCACGCAACCATTTTCACTCCGGAAAAGTCGGATCTATGCAGACCCGACTCCGGTGTGAGCGCCACCGACTCGGGAGTATCCCGAGTCGGCACCGGCAAAATTCCGGGTCTGATCCATATAGGAACTTCGTTCCAACTCCGGGTTAGACATGGAATTTAGGTGGAAAAGGGGTATTAGATAGGCTTGCCATAATACTCCTTTAATCCAGGACACATATGACTTACACAGGTTCTGTGGTTAGCTAAATTCAAGTCTGGATTTCACCTTGTTTTAATCAGACACAGAACCTGTCTAATCATATGTGTCCTGCATTAAAGGGATATTATGGCAAGTCTAATATTATATGAAGATGGCTCAGGATTAATTTAAATTATGTAGAACAATTATTCCCAAACTCGGCTCTCAGGACCTCAAACAGTACATGTTTTCAAAAGCACATAGCTCAGGGGCAAACGCAGGAATTTCGTTATTAAACACGTACACACACATATATATATATTATATATAACATACACACTAACACATATAAACACATACCACACATATACAGTATACATACACACTAACACATACATATACAGTAGCATATACAGTACATACACATATAAACACATATCACACATATACAGTGAAACACAGGTGAATGCAGTAATGAGATTAACCCCTCACAGGTGTGATCCACAATAGTCCAAGGAATAGAGTCAAGGCAGCAGCCCCTACAGGTGAACCCCAGTACTGCACACTCAGAATACACAGTTCTTACACTTTCACTCTCTCTCTCTATTTCTCTTGTTTCTATCACTTCTCCCTCTCTTTTCTCTGTCTATTCTCTCTTTCTTTCTCCCCACTCTCTTGTCTTTGTCTCTCAATCCCACTTTTCTCTCACACTCCCCTCTTTCTGTCTCTATCTCTCTATCCTGCTCTTTCTCCATCTGTTCTCTCACACTCTTCTCTCTCTCCGACTCTTTTTTTCACTCTTCCTCTCTCTCTCTCTCTCTCTCTCTCTCTCTCCTGATCTTTCTTCTTCTCTTTTGCTGTCTCTCCTCCCTCTCTTCTCTATATGCTTCTTTTTCTCTCTCTCTCTATTCTTCCCATTTTTTCTCTCTTCTATGTTAAGCTCTTTTCTCCCTCTCCTTCTATATTCTCTCTCATCTCTTTTCTCTCTCTCCTCTGCCCCTCTCTTCTCTCTATCCTCTCTATTTTCTTCTTTCTGTCTGTTTCACTCCCTTCTTTTTCTCCCCTCTTTCTGTACCTCGCTCTTCCTGTTTTATTTCTCTTGTACTCTCTCTTCTTCTCTGACCCTCTCTTCACTCCCTTTTTTTAAAATATTTTCTCTCTCTTTTCATCTCTTCTCTCTCTTCATTTTTTCTTTCTCTGGTCTCCCTTACGTACTTTCTTCTCCATCTCTGTTCTATGCCTCTTTCATTAATGAGGGTCACATTAATACATTTCATACATCATACAGAATATATTCAGGGGTGATAAGAGTGGGTGTCTTCAGAAATACAGGCTTGCCAAAGAGTTGTAGTTGCTCCCCCCAGGTGGTGTGGCCACTGCCTTCAGTGGCATCTAAAAAGGTACCCAATATTCACAACATGGAGTGGCCATGCCCTCATGTGCATACTACCCCTGCAGTCCCAGGGGAGGACACTTCAAATGACACCCCAGAATGTATGTGATGTGCAGTTCTCCATTATTAACCATTGGGCTTCCAGGTCTTATTTCCAGGCATATTGCTGGTTTTACATTTACAGTAAATTAATGACATGTAGCACAATGTGGATATTTCACAGAAACATATTTCTTCATCTGATGACAAATAGATGACAAAACATTTTACTGCACACACTGTCCTAAGCTGTATATCATTGTCTGAAAATGATATGTACTGCGTTTTGTTGTGACACAGTTTATAGCATAAGCAGTTGTAATTTTTTTGATCCTTAATAATATTTAGCAGTTATATTTAGACAATACATATACGTTACACTTATAGAAGTAACAATTGTAGCAAACTAATACTTATATAATTCAATTTTTATTAAGAAATATAAAAGGATTTGCCTTAAATCTACTGCTCTGATCAGTTTTATTGTTTTCTGTTTTCAACTTCCATTCATAATTTGTATTGGCTACAGTGTGCATTCATGGATTCACTACACAATAAAAGTATGTAATATACTGTACAGTGCATCCGGACAGTATTCACAACGCTTCACTTTTCAACATTTTGTTATGTTACAGCCTTATTCCAAAATGGAATAAATTCATTTTTGTCCTACACACAATGGCCCTCATTAAGAGGCGCTCGCAAAATGCGAGCGCTCGTTCTAAATGTGGGCGGCCGCTTCTCTTTTGAAGTGCGGCCTCCTGGTCGCTAGCTAAGCTGTGGGTTACCACCCACAGTTTTAGCGACCGACCAGGTTGATGGGACCATCTGGGCTTGCAACAAGACCCTAAGGTTGGGTCTCGGCAACCGCAAGCCCCAGGGAGCTTCCTGCTCTGATCGAGCAGGAAGCTCCCCACTGACATCACTCCTGATGTCAGTGCAGTTGCCCACAAAATGGCAGGCATTCCTTAAGGAACGCCTCCATTTGTGAAACCACATGCACATAAGTATTCACGACCTTTGCCATGAAGCTAAAAATTGGGCTCAGGTGCATCCTGTTTTCACTGATCATCCTTGAGATGTTCATACAGCTTAATTGGAGTCCACCTGTGGTAAATTCAGTTGATTGGACATGATTTTTAAAGGGATATACCTGTCTATATAAGGTCCCACACTTGACAGTGCATGTCAGTGCACAAACCAAGCATGAAGTCCAAGGAATTGTCTGTAGGGATTCAATATGATTTACCGCTGGCCGACAGCGGCAGCCCGACAAGGATGAAAATCCAGATTGTCCCAAGGTAAGTATTCACTAACCTATTTTACCCCCTAACCTTCCCTTAGGGGTGCCTAACCCTAACCTCCCCCCTAAATGTCTAACCCTAATCCCCCCTCTACGTGCCTAAACCTAACCCCCCCTTCCCCACCACCTAATCCTAAATCCCCCGGGGGGGTGCCTAACCCTAACCTCCCCCCGGGGGTGCCTAACACTAACCCCCCTTCCCCTGGCCTAAACCTAACCTCCCGGGGGGGTGCCTAACCCTAAGTCCACCCCGGGAACCCTAAACCTAACCCTCCCTCCCCGCGGCTGTCCACGCCCGTCGCCGGGCTTACCTTCGATCGGTAAACCGGATGTCGGTCTCCCGGCATATCGAAAATGACAGGCGTCAGAATATATCGACGCCTGTTATTTAACCCTTGCCGGGATTACACAGTCGGGAAGCCGACGGTCGGGATTCCGTCCATTGGCTTCCCGACTGTTTCCCGTCTGTAGACCTCCAAGACAGGATTGTCTCGAGGCACAAATCTGGGGAAGGGTACAGAAAAATATCTGCTGCTTTGAAGGTCCCAATGAGCACAGTGGCCTCCATCATCCATAAATGGAAGAAGTTCAGAACCACCAGGACTCTTCCTAGGGTTGGCCGGCCGCCTAAACTGAGCGATCAGGGAAGAAGGGCCCTAGTCAGTGAGGTGACCAAGAACCCGATTTTCACTCTGTCAGAGCTACAGCATTCCCCTGTGGAGAGACGAGAACCTTCCAGAAGGACAACCTTCTCTGCAGCAATCTACCAATCAGGCCTGTATGGTAGAGTCGCCAGACAGAAGCCACTCCTTAGTAAAAAGCACATAGCAGCCCACCTGGAGTTTGCCAATAAGCATCTGAAGGACTCTCAGACCATGAGAGACAAAGATTAAACTCTTTGGCATGAATGCCATGCGTTATGTTTGGAGGAAACCAGGCATCGCTCACAGAGGCGTAACTAGACTTTTTGGTGCCCTGTGCCAGAAAGAGCATTGGCACCCCTCCCCCATATTTTGTCAAATAGGGACATAAGACAAGCACCCGGAAAAGGATCATGGCCTCATGAGGAAAGGCCAGGGATGAGATAGTTGAAGCCAGGAGATGCTGGGAATAAAAGAAGAGGAATCTACAAGTGATAATGATAATAAATAGAAAATTAACAGGTCCGAACAGCGCCCCTGCTTTGTGGTGCCCTGTGCCATGGCACAGGTCGCACTACCCTAGTTACTGCCCTGACCGCTCATCATTAGGCCAATACCATCCCTACAGTGAAGCATGGTGGTGGCAGCATCATGCTGTGAGGATGTTTTCAGTGGCAGGAACTGGGAGACTAGTCAGGATAGAGAGACAGATGAATGCAGCAATGTACAGACACATCCTGGATGAAAACCTGCTCCAGAGCGCTCTTGACCTCAGACTTGGGCGACGGTTCATCTTTCAGCAGGACAACGACCCTTAGCACACAGCCAAGATATCAAAGGAGTGGCTTCAGGACAACTCTGTCAATGTCCTTGAGTGGCCCAGCCAGAGCCCAGACTTGAATCCAATTGAACATCTCTGGAGAGATCTGAAAATGGCTGTGTGCCGACGCTTCCCATCCAACCTGATGGAGCTTGAGAGATGCTGCAAAGAGGAATGGGTGAAACTGCCCAAAGATAGGTGTGCCAAACTTGTGGCATAAAATTCAAATAGACTTGAGGCTGTAATTGCTTCCACAGGGGCATCAACAAAGTATTGAGCAAAGGTTGTGGATACTTATGTACATGTGATTTCTTAGTTTGTTTGTTTTTTGTTAAATTTGCAAAAATCGCAAAAAAACCTTTTACACGTTGTCATTATGGGGTATTAAATTTTGAGGACAGAAATGTATTTATTCCATTTTGGAATAGGGCTGTAACATAACAAAATGTGGATAAAGTGAAGCGTTGTGAATACTTTCCGGATGCACTGTATGGTTGCACATTAGGAACTCTGCTGTATTGGGTGGTAGGTGACACTCTCACCCAACTCTACCTCCACTAGCAGCTTGTGCGCCCACAACCATGGCATAAACTTACAGTATTTACCATTAGCATATAAAATACTTATTCTACCATAAGCCTGCTCTAAGACCAGAGGTGACTCAACACCTTGTACCAGTTTCAAAAAAGATCATCAAAAAACAGTTTAGTTGGTAAACATTTAGAAAGAAACACGGTTCACATCTAAAATTACCCCAAGTCTGTAGTATCCATATACCACTGTGTCTTTGAAGTTCTCTTAGAAGGATATGTAACAGCCAAAAGAAGACCTTACTTGACCGCACAGTATTTCATAAATATCTACTGGAGGTATTAGACGTATAAGGCATCTAAAGTTTGGGCAGTTGTACAGTTAATGCTCAGTTTCTGCAAAGCTGCGTTTACACATTCACATCAATGGGAACAAATCTATCTATGATCATATTATATTAAAAGAAATGATCGAGTAACAGTTCTGACTCAAAATTACAGTAAAGTTAGTAACTTTTATTCTCTAAAATAACACATTTTTTAATCACTCATTTTTTATACACATGACTAATGAACCACCTAACATTTCATATTATATGCCAAGGTCAACCTACTTCCACATAAGATTAAAATGTATAAGATTTTTGCTTAGATTACAGATTCATTTATGTTTTAAATTGTATTTAAGGTTGAGGCACTGCCTTTACTGCAGGTGTCACTTTTTTATCTGAATGTATTACAGGTTGAGTCTCCCATATTCAAAATGCTTGGGATCAGGGGTATTTTGGATAACGGAATATTCCGTATATTGGTATATTTGTATATCATAATGAAATATCTTGGGAATGGGACCCCAATATACACACAGAATGTATTTATGTGTTATATACACCTTATACACACAGCCTGCAGGTAATTTTATACAATATTTTCAATAATTTTGTGGCTCAAGCAAAGTTTGTGTACAGAAATGAAATTAATTTATGTTTCATATACACCTTACACACAATGCCTGAAGGTAATTTTATACTTTATTTTTAATAATTTTGTGCCTTAGACAAAGTTTGTGTACATTGAACAATCAAAAATCAAAGGTTTCATTATCTCAGTCATGCCAAAATAATTCTGTATTTTGGAATATTCCGCATTTCGGAATATTTGGATATGGGAGACTCAACCTGTATTACATTAGTTAAAGTGTACCCAGACAGACATGTGCTTTCTTACATAAAGTTCAACTGGAAAGTGTGAAATGTACATCTATAAAATTATAGAATGACTCCTGTGACAAGCTGGAAAATGTAAGTCCTATTGCTGATAGAAAAGGGACATGAGCCTTCTTCTAAAATGGGGGAACACTGGTTCTCAGCCCCCACCAGCTGATTTAAATAATCTCATTCTGCAAAATTACATATCATGTGTTTAATTCTTTTTATTATTGTTAATAATAATAATAATAATAATAATAATAATAATAATTCATAATTATTATTATTATCTATACAGCACCACCAAGAATCAGTAGCAGTGTAGGGAAAATGACAAATAGATATCAGCCAATGCAACTTAAAAGATTCAAAGAGACAGTACAAGGCGAAAAATCAAACAGTGAGCTATAAAGAAAACTAAGTGACTGATACAGTAGTGTTCAATGGCCCAGTGCTCTGGGAAGGGCGATCAGAAAGGATCAGAGTTGCTGACTGTAATTGGGAGCTCACTGGAAATAAAGATAGTGCAGAGTAAAAACCAAGAGGGTAGAAGGCCTTGTCCATGAGAGCTTACAAGAATATACCTGATATTGATATGCCCACTGCTATATTGAGTCACAAAACCATGTGCTTTCCTATAAAAATAGGTCATTTGCATTAAAAAACTGAAATAATGGGACTGAATGGTATTATAAACCAGAATCTACACAGCACGATCTATTTTTAAATTGTTACATTTATCTAAAATGTATCAGCAAAATACCAACCTATATATATATATATATATATATATATATATATATATACTCATATATATTGTTTATAATAAATATTTTGCTTCCAGTATATAGTGTTTATAACATTTAAAAAATAAATAAAAGGCACATTATAGATACATTTTGAAAAGCCTGCAGTTCTGAAAAGTATATTTTTATAGAGGGGGGAAAGACTGCAGTAGCTATTTATACAACAAAGCATTGATGCATTAATATATAAGTTTAAAGATGGCAGATAATCTCTAATTATCTGTAATAATAATAATAATAATAATAATAATAATAATAATAATTTGTTTTGCATAATTATTTATAAAAAGTTTTATAAAAATCAATAAATTAATCCATAGATAACAGATTTCTCATCGATTGGTCAGACTTTCCCTGTGCACCTATCAACAGTGGGTGTTTTGGCACTGCAATATTGAAATATATTTTTTAAACACAATGTAGTATATCTGCAGTATATCTTTTGTCTTTTACAATTTAAGCTAAGAGAAAAGACAATATACCCAAAAATCATGTATAATATATTTACATTAATACTATACTGTAAAATGAGTTTACTTGTATAGTTTATGTCACAATTAGTTTACAGATGAGCAAACTAAACCACAAAAGGTACTGTTCACAAACATGTCATAGGAAATTAACCTCTTGTGTTTCACAACAGCGAGTAACGTGCTAAATTGCAGGAAATTAGCTTGTTTGTGCAATGGCTCCATCTGTGGTGTATTGCGCTTTATCCTTCTCACCGTGGTTTTTTTCCTCTTAAAAACAAACAAAAAGGGAACCATTTAGCCTCTGAATTATAAACTTAGAATGTCTTAATTTTATTTACTAGCCCGACCCCCACCCCACCCCCTCCTCTTAGCTTCTCCTGGGAAAGCTTTGTGCTTGATGATGTGAGTCTGAAAGACTCAGTGCTAGTGAATGGTGGAATAAAAAAGCCACACAGAGGGGCCTATTTATCAATATAGAGAAACAGAGGACACTTTTCTTTTAGCACTGAAACTTAAAAAGTCATATATAGGAAAAGTAACTGAGTGATATTCACCTGCAAAACTAATGCTGGGTACATACTGACAGATATATTGGCCGATCAATTGATCTGCCAATATATCTGCTGGCCGTTGGCCAGTGTGTACCTGCGATATGTCGGTGAACGTCGTAGGTCACTAACATATCGCATTGGCTGTGCTGCACAGCCGATGGACAGACATGTCTGTGTAAGAGGTGGGGGGGGTCCCCCGGGATTGAAGTTCCTCCTCGGCTGCGGTGCCGGTGTACTCGGTCACTTACCTCTTAGCTCCCAGCCTTTCACCTTCAGGCCGCTGAGGGTGCTCCCGTCGTCGGTCCTGGAACACAGGTCGGACACAGATAGTCGCAAATGGGGTTTCCACTCCTGGCCCTGGAAAAGAACAAGGTGCTGAGGCGGGGTAACCTCCACTGGGATCAGTGGATGGTCATCATTGGAACCTAAGGCCTCAGACTGGCTACACCTACGTGCCAAGTACAAGGGTGTACCCCAGTGGCGTAACTAGGGCAGGGAGAGCGGGGCATGTGCCCTGGGCGCCATGGGTCGGTGGCGCGGGAGGGGGTCGCTGCCGGCCACGGTACCGGCCCGCCCTAGTTAGCCAATGTAACGCCGACTGCAGTGAGTGCGGTCAGCACTACACATTTACACAGGACTGGCACTAGGCTTCCAGCGCCGATCCTGTGCTCAACAGCCGACAGTCAGACAGACTCTCATTGACTGCTGCAGGCTCACTGCAAGAGGCGGCTCCCTTCTGGTTCCTGCAGTGGGTAATGGGAGAGACGTCATGACGTCTCTCCCATAATGCAAAGCGCGCCAGCCTGGGAGGACTGACATGCGGCGGGAGCAGTGGCCTGAGCTGGAGCGTGGATTCAGGTAAGTGTATTTTTTTTGTGTAACTTGTGTGTCTGCGCTACAGGAAATGGGGGGAGATACTACTACTACTACTGGGGGCACCATTATTGGGGGGGGAGATACTACTACTGGGGGCACCATTATTGGGGGGGTACTATTACTACTGGGGGCACCATTACTGGGGGGGAGGGGAGATACTACTACTTCTGGGGGCACCATTATTGGGGGAGTAGATACTACTACTACTGGGGGCACCATTACTGGGGGGGAGATACTACTACTACTACTACTACTACTACTACTACTACTGGGGGCACCAGTATTGGGGGGGAGATACTACTACTACTACTACTGAGGACACCATTATTGGGGGGGGGATACTACTACTACTGGGGGCACCATTATTGGGGGGGAGATACTACTACTGGGGGCACCATAATTGGGGGGGAGATACTACTACTACTACTGGGGGCACCATTACTGGGAGGGACATATTACTACTACTGGGGGCACCATTATTGGGGGGGGCTACTACTACTACTGGGGGCACCATTACTGGGCGGGGGAGATACTACTACTACTACTACTACTGGGGGCACCATTATTGGGGGGGAGCTACTACTTCTACTGGGGGAACCATTACTGGGGGGGACCTCTACTGGAGGTGGGGCACTACTGGGGACTACAACTGAGGGGGCTACTACTGGGGGGACTGTATCGGGAGGGGGAACCTCTACTGGGGACTACTACTGGGGGGAAAACTACTACTGGGGGCACTATATAAGGGGCTTTCTACTAGGGGACCCACTACTGGGGGCACTAAATAGGGAGGACCACTACAGGAGGGATCACTACTGGGGGCCTGCATAAGGGGGAGCACTACTGGGGGCACTGCCTGGGGTGGGGACTAATGCTGGGGGCACTATATAAGTGACTAGGGGCACTGCACTGGGGGGACCACTACTGGGGGCACTAAATTGGGAGGACCACTACAGGGGGCACTGTATAAGGGGCACTGGATAGGGGTGATCACTGCTGGGGGCCTGCATAAGGGGAGCACTACTGGGGTCACTGCATGAGGGGGAATATTGCTGAGGGCACTATAAAAAGGGCACTGCATAGGGGTACCACTACTGGGGGCACTGCATAGGGGGGACTACTACTGGGAGCACTATATAAAGGGCACTGCATAAGGGGGTACCACTACTGGGGGCACTGCATTGGGGGGACTGCTACTGGGGGCACTATATAAGGGGGACCACTACATGGGGCACTGCATAAGGGGGACCACTACTGGGGGCACTGAATAAGGGGAACTAATGAGGGGCTGCATAAGGGGGACCACTACCGGGGGCACTGAATAAGGGGAACTAATGGTGGGCTGCATAAGGGGGACCACTACTGGGGGTACTGTATAAGGAGCACTACTGGGGTTAAGGTGCACATGGAGAGGAATGTTCAGAGTGACGATAAAGGGGTGTGTGTCATGTTGACATGCCCCATTTTTAAGTGACCACGCCCATTTCTTTGCCGCGCGCGGCTTCGGCACGCGCACATAGAGGGTGGGCTCCATTTTTAAATTTCCCCTGGGCTCCAAATACCCTAGTTACGCCACTGGTGTACCCCGAACGAAAATGCCCGACAGGGAAAAGGGAAATGGGTGACACACGACACAAACAGCACACAAAACAGTTTACGCTCACCGAAAATAATCTTGTCCCTTTGCTGGACGTGTCCTGATCTCAGCACCTGTAGACGAAACACAACAGCAAGAGCCCAGCACTGGACCCGATACAATAACAGATGCTTTACCACTGCCTACCTTTAATGGGGGCCTGACTGTGGGAGATACAGTGACTTACCAACAGCCTACCTTTAATGGAGGACTAGCGCCGAATTACAGTGACCACGGCCTAGCACTGAATTACAGTGACCACGGCCTAGTGCCGAATTACAGTGACCACGGCCTAGCGCCGAATTACAGTGACCACGGCCTAGCGCCAAATTACAGTGACCACGGCCTAGCGCCGAATTACAGTGACCACGGCCTAGCACCGAATTACAGTAACCACGGCCTAGCACCAAATTACAGTGACCACGGCCTAGTGCCGAATTACCTGATGGTCTAGGGAGGCATGCAGGGACTTACCCGTCCTGGAGCCTTCAGTTGAGCCGAGCCTGGCCGAGTCAGAACCTCCGCGTGGTCTTCACCGGAGGTGGAACTCCTCCAGCCACCTCCGAGTTTCCTGCAGTCTTCACCTGGGCAGCAGTGGCCGGGGCTAGCTCTTTTGCATCGCACACTGCTGACCCAGGGCCTCCGGTGCCTTCTCCATCCTCCCTCCTGGTGGGCGCTGGTCTGCAGCTCTTCGCTCGGCGGGCGGCGGCCTGTGTGAGCTCTTTTTTAATAGGCACCGCCCTGCGGGACTTCCGGCGTCTTCCTCGTGCTTCTCGCTTCGGGAGCTCTTCCTCGCTCCATCCCGACCGTCGAACTCTTTGTGCCCTCCTCACGCCAGCTAATTCAGGCCAACGCCAGAGGGCGGGGCAATGACGCAGCGAGCTGTGATTGGGTCGGCGTGGCCATCCCCTACTGGCTGCCGATCTGTGAGTCCTGATTGGTTCACAGTCGGCGCCAAATTCAAAGGGGCGCGTGCTGATTGGCTGAGTCTGAATCCACCAGGATTCAGACTTGCCATCACGCACGTGGAGCAGCGGCAGCAATCCGCCGCTACCTCCACACCCACTGCGACGAATGGGAGGCGGGATCACAACCGATCCCAGCCCACCGCCCAGTCTGCTGCTGGGCCCTGCCACACCCTTGAATGGGGCTGGGATCCCTCTGGATCCTACCCCACTCTGATGCCCGGGGGTTCCTCCGACCCAAGGCACCCCCACACTCCAGGCGTGGAAGGCGAGGATGCCTAGTAGCAGGGTGAGTAACCGCACTGGTTCACTCAGCCCTGCTACACTCCTCCCTGTTTTTTCATTTTTGGTCCCCACAAAGGCAGTACTCACCTCTGCTTTCGGGTTGGGTCTCTTTGTCCGGGTATGGCTGGGCCTCCATCGGGGGTGGCTCTTGTTGTTCCACATTGTGTCCGCCGTCCTCTGCATCCTGCCAGCTATGCCAAATGTAAGAGGTGGGGGGAGGGGGTCCCCTGGGATTGAAGTGCCCCCTCGGCTGTGGTGCCGATGTACTCGGACACTTACCTCTTGGCTCCCAGCCTCTCACCTTCAGGCCGCCGAGGGCGCTCCCGTCGATGGTCCTAGAACACAGGTCGGACACGGACAGTCGCAATTGGGGTTTCCACTCGTAGCCCTGGAAAAGAACAAGGTGCTAAGGCGGGGTGACCTCCACTGGGATCAGTGGATGGTCATCATTGGCACTTTAGGCCTCAGACTGGCTACACCTATGTGCCAAGGACAAGGGTGTACCTCGAACGAAAATGCCCGACAGGGAAAAGGGAAATGGGTGACACACGACACAAACAGCACACAAAACAGTTTACGCTCACCGAAAATAATCTTGTCCCTTTGCTGGACGAGTCCTGATCTCAGCACCTGTAGACGAACACAACAGCAAGAGCCCAGCACAGGACCCGATACAATAACAGAAGCCTTACCACTGCCTACCTTTAATGGAGGCCTGACTGTGGGAGATACAGCGACTTACCAACAGCCTACCTTTAATGGGGGCCTGACCGCCTGACCAAATTCCATGATGCTTTGAGGGCCTTCTGCCCTTAGGTACCTGCGGCCTAGCCTGACTTACCCTCGTCCGAGGCCTAGCGCCAAACTTCAATGATCACGGCCTAAAGCCGACAGCAACAACTCCTACGGCCTAGCCTGACTTGCCCTCGTCCAAGGCCTAGCGCTGAGCTACAAAGATCACGGTCTAACGCCAACAGCAACAACTCCTACGGCCTAGCCTGACTTGCCCTCGTCCAAGGCCTAGCATCGAGCTACAAAGATCACAGCCTAATGCCGACAGCAACAACTCCTACGGCCTAGCCTGACTTGCCCTCGTCCAAGGCCTAGCGCCGAGCTACAAAGATCACGGCCTAACGCCGACAGCAACAACTCCTACGGCCTAGCGCTGAATTACAATGACCACGGCCTAGCGCCGAATTACAGTGCCCACAGCCTAGCGCCGAATTACAGTGACCACGGCCTAGCGCCGAATTACAGTGACCATGGCCTAGCGCCAAATTACAGTGACCACGGCCTAGCGCCGAATTACAGTGACCACGGCCTAGCGCCGAATTGCAGTGACCATGGCCTAGCGCCGAATTACAGTGACCACGGCCTAGTGCCGAATTACAATGCCCACGGCCTAGTGCCGAATTACAATGCCCACGGCCTAGTGCCGAATTACCTGATGGTCTAGAGAGGGATGCAGGGACTTACCCATCCTGGGGTCTTTGGCTGAGCCGAGCCTGGCCAAGCCAGAACCTCTGCGTGGTCTTCACCGGAGGTGGAACGCCCCCCAGACACCTCCGGGTTTCCTGCAGTCTTCACCTGGGCAGCAGTGGTCGGGGCTAGCTCTTTTGTGTCGCACACTGCTGACCCAGGGCCTCCGGGACCTTTTCCATCCTCCCTCCTGGTGGGCGCCGGTCTGCAGCTCTTCACCCGGCGGGCGGTGGCCTGTGTGAGCTCTTTTTCAATGGCCGCCGCCCTGCCGGACTTCCGGCGTCTTCCTCGTGCTTCTCGCTTTGGGAGCTCTTCCTTGCTCCTTCCTGACCGTCGAACTGTTTGTACCCTCCTCGCGCCAGCTGATTCAAGCCGACGCCAGGGGTGGGGCCAGTCACAGCTCGCCACGGCCATCCGCTGCTGGCTGCCGATCTGTGAGTCCTGATTGGTTCACAGTCGGCGCCAAATTCAAATTCAGACTTACCATCACGCATGTGGAACAGCAGCGGCAATCCGCCGCTACTTCCATGTCAGCTGCGCCGGATGAGAGGTGGGATCACGACCGATCCCGGCCCGTCACTGGGCCCCACCACACCCTCGAACGGGGCTGAGATCCCTCTGGATCCCACCCCACTCTGATGCCCGGGGCTCCCTCCGACCTAAGGCACCCCCACCCTCCAGGCGTGGATGGTGAGGATGCCTAGTAGCAGGGTGAGTGACCACACTGGTACACTCAGCCCTGCTACATCTGCAGACATATCTGTCCATCAGCAAGGGTGCAGACCGCCCGTACACACACAGCGGCAGCCACGGGGAGGGGGCGGGACACGCCCTGACACGCCTCCTGCCGCCGGGACCCGCACCCAGACAAAGATGATGGCCGTTCAGTGTGTATGAACGACCATCATCTGCAGATATATCTGCAGATCACTTGATCTGCAGATATATATGTATAGTGTGTAACCACCTCAAGTCAAATTTCCAATGTTTCCCTCTGTTGTATTTGGAGACAAGACAGAGGGGCATATTAATTACAGTCCGCATTTTTAATGAGAATGCGATAAAAGAAAATGTGTACAGTACATTCGCTTTGTGAAAATGAATATTTTCACAGGAATTTAACATTCTGTTCTTGCTAGGAGAAAGGCTCAGATAAGATCCCATCCCAGTGAACAGCTGGAAGCAGAATGATAGCTTACGCCAGTGGTTCCCAAACTGTGCGCCGCGTCACCCTGGGGTGCTTTGGGACACTTGCAGGGGTGCCTCAGGTTGGCTGTCCAGCACCAAATCAAATTATTTATGGTCAATGTAATGTAAATATGAGGACAAACAGAAGCGCAAACCGGTCCACCACCACATAACTAAACCTAAGGATGACAGGTAGCACAATTTACCTCACTTTACTACATTTTTTTCTGAATTTCTCAATACCAACATTTTGGCTTAGGGGTGCCATGAAAACAGTGCTGATACTCTAGGGTGCCCTGATTCAAAAAAGTTTGGGAACCACTGGCTTATGCTATTACTCTGCTTCCTGGTTCGGTATCTGTGGGCTTACTGTGCATCGTGGCCATCTTCAATTAGCTATCAGGTACAAGGTCTTGAATGCCACGCATTCCGCTCAGCTCCGGGCGCCATTCCTCTGAGGTCTCACTTACCTGAGCTGCTCTACTCCTCCGATCATGCCACCTCAGAGGTCTCCGGCGTTCATTTTCTCCAGGCTCAGCCACAGCTCGCTAAGGAAAATGCTGGGTCCAGTCCCCTACATACCTCACCCTGGAGTTAGCTTATGTATCGATATACAGAAAATACCAAGCGCCACGAAGGGGTGTGAATCAGTAATTATGATATTGAAAATCGAATGTGTAGGAAGCTGCCCTCCACCTGGGAGTATGCCACCACTCCCAATTGGCACAAGCAAAGTGCCAGAAAACAGCAAAGGGTGTAGGTGGAATGGCGCTAGGTACACATTAAAACATAGGGATTATGTAAATAAAGCTTTTAATATGATGCAACAATCAATAAGCAGTGCTATTTAACAGGAGGCAATGTGACACTATAGCCTACAAGATGTTGTGTCTCTGACCACAGAATCTGTGTAGTTGATTGTAGTGCCATTCTGCAGTTCTATTGTATGTCTGCATTGTATGTGACTTATGCTAGCGCTGCCTGTCTGAATATATTTCTCTATACTGTCAGCATATATCTTTCCCTTTTTTTGCTTACTTTGCCCTAACATACAGGTGTGTTCAAGGTTTTCCTGTGCCTTACATCTCTTGTATTTGTGAGGGTTGTCACATACAGTTGGTTACTGCACTGTGCCATATTTGTGCTGTGCGCTCCTGCAGCTTGCTCGAGTATAAGACAGGATCAGTACATTGCATTCCTACTTGTATTCTACATACCTAGTGGTTGCATTTTACACAATGCCATATTGTGTGCTATACTACTCTGCAGCTATGTCTGTGCTGCAGGCTTAAGTGCGGAGGATTTGATAAAAGATGGGTTATGTTCTAAGTGTTAAACCCCACTGGACCCATCAGACACCCCAGCTCCTGCACAAGAGCCCTTTTCTCATGTGCTGGCTACTATTGCGGACCGCCCAGCGGCCCCGGCTGTAAATCCCCCTATGGGTTTGCCACAACAGTCTGCATTTCCCCCTCAGGGGTTGCCACAACAGGTTCAGTCTTTACAGGTACCTCCTGTTCCCCCTCAATGGGTAGACGTACTCTCTAGCTCAGTACAGCTCTAGCTCAGAGTCTGGTGGCTACCTCTACAGAAGAGGCATTTCTAGAGAGGAGGGGGCAAGTGTGCGGTCTCCGTCATGGATCTCCTCCTCTCAGTCCGGTGGCCAGCTGCGCACTGAGGGCCTAATTCAGACCCGCTCGCAAGCGCTGAGTGCTCGCAAGCGGGTCGATGTTGGCCCAGTGCGCATTCGCACGACGGACCCGGCTCCGTCGTGCGCATGCGCGAGACCCGGATAGCGACGGGCAAGCCGTTACTATGGGTCTCACTACAAAGGGGGCGTACTGTCGATGGTGAGTGACAGCACGCCCCCTTTGGTGGGTGTGCCTGCCCAGACTGAGGCATTCCCATGGGAACGCCTACCGTCTGGGGCCGGCCCCACTGACATCACAAGTGATGTCAGTGGGAGTGCCTTCGGCTCTTATAGAGCTGAAAGCACTCCAGGGCTTGCGGCAACGAGACCCTACCACAAGGGTCTCGTTGCAAGCCCGATGGTCGCGATGGTCTTGACCATCGCGACCATCTTCCTGGCCGCTCGCTATAGCTGTGGGTGGTCACCCACAGCTATACGAGCGGCCAGGAGGCTGCTCTAAAAATGAAGAAGGACGGCCCTGATTCAGAGCGAGCGCTCTGTCAGAGCATCCAGCTTTGAATCAGGGCCAGAGCACAGCGCTGCCAGCCCCACACTGATAGACTCTGGGCACTAGAGTGCGCCCAGAGTCTATAGCACATGCGCAGGTCACCGGGAAAATGGCCACGGTGGCCATTTATTTTGTGCTGCACACACGCAAAACGACGGGAAAATGCCAGCAGCAGCCATTTTCCAGACATTTTCTAGCGCTGACACCGGCGCTAACGTGGAACTCCAGAAAGGTAAGTATAACATGGGTGCAAGGTGTGCAGTGCGGGCCCCCTCTGGACCCTGGGGCCCGTGTGCACCGCACACCCTGCACCCATTATAAATACGCCCCTGCTCTCCAATCTTTCAAACTATGGGCCATATTCAATTTGAGGTGTTAAGTGCAGATTTGCGGTAATTTACCGCTGATGACGTCATTATCGCCTGTTTTAGTTTTCCTCCGTATTCAATTTGAAAGACTTTCCGCCTAGGCGTTAAGTCTATGCAATGTAATAGGCGGTAAAGTATCGCCTATGAATGGCAGGCGTTAAAAAGTGCAGAATTGGGGTTTTGGGGTGCAACATTTCAGGAACCCCCATGCAGCCTTCAGACATTCCCCCAAAGGTAATCTGTGTCAAAAAAATAAAAATAAATTTAAGGTCACCATTGACTTTGAAAAAGGGGGTGAAAAAAAAAAGTTGGGGTACAAACTTAAAAAATAGCGAACTTGACTCTGGGGGGGTCCCCAAGTATGCCCCAAGTGTTGTTTTGATTGCAGGTGTTTGCGGCAGGTGGGGATTTCATGATTTTTTTAAGTCACTTTAGCAACTTTCAAATATGCTGAACCCCATTTTCAAGTACCTCAAATTTGATGGCCATAGTTGTTTTGCCCTAAAAAAACTTCTAAATGCTCTTCTGCATCTCCTTATTCAAAGCCGCATTTATGCACCTGCCGCGGCTATTAGAAACCCCGACTTCCTTCAGGAGATAAAAATGGGGGTACCCATAGTGATCCCCCATGTCTACACATCTTTAGGGGGGTCCCTAGAATATTTTCCAAAAATTCATGTTTTTTTAACCTGTAAAAAAAAGTACTAAAAATGTAAAAAAATTGACATAAGGTCCCCCCCCAAAAGCCAAACCAGCCCCAGGCTTGCCAGCCAGTGGTGGTTTCTAAAAATACGGGGAACAAAATGTGTAGGGTTCCACCATATTTTAGAAACCAACACCAGGCTGCAGGGACTAGTGCTGGGTTTAAATATAGGGGCAAAAAAGACGTGGGGTACCCCCTATATTTAAGACCAGCACCAGACCCAACCGACTGGGGTGTAATGCCACAACCCGGAGACCCTATCATCGGGGCTCCAGGTCCAAAGCATTACACCCCAAGTCAGTCAGCGCAAGCCGGTGATCTCGGGGTAGTCGGAGACCCCCCAAAAAAGGGTCCCCCCTCTCCCGAGCACCAAGCCTCGGGCACACCAAGCCTGGGGCTCATCCCCATACCCCTGGAGCGGTGGGTATGGGGGTAATAAGGGGGCCAAATAATATAACACTATTGTACTTTACAGTGGAACTACAAGTGACAGCATGCCTGCCATTTTGCACTTGTGGAATTTCCAGCAGACATGCGGCACCTGTAATTTCACTGTAAAATAAATAGTTAAAAAAAGACAAAACTCACACACAGTGACAGTATAACTTTATTACACACACCTACCCATTCACACATACTTACCTATACCAGATGAATCTGTCCCCTTCTCCAGTAGAACATCCGAAAACATGGCCCTGCAAGGAAGATTTCATCTCACCTATATGCTGGCGCTGGTCTCCGCAGCATCCCCGGGACTTGGCAACACAAAAAAACGCATTTACCCGATCCACGTACTAGCTATGAGTATGTGTGTTGCCACACATACTCATAGCTGCTGAATGCCAGCTGACGGCACATCCACGGAGCTGGCAGTCCCGAGAGCCAATCAGCGGCCGTGCTGATTGTAGAGCGGCTGCTGATTGGCTCCGGCTACTGACAGTTCCCACGTGGTGTGACTCGCCCACGTGGGAACTGTCAGTAGCTGGAGCCAATCAGCGGCCGCTCTACAGTCAGCGCGGCCGCTGATTGGCTCTCGGCACTGCCAGCTCCGTGGATGTGCCGTCAACTGGCATTCGGGAGCTATGAGTATGTGTGGCAACACACATACTCATAGCTAGTTCGTGGGTCGTGTAGTCGTCTTGTTTTTTTGCCAAGTACGTGGATTACTGCGGAGACCAGAGCCAGGATATAATTGAGTATGATTTTTTATTTGCAGAGCCATGTTTTTCGGATATTCTACTGGAGAAGGGGATAGATTCATCTGGTACAGGTAAGTATGTGTGAATGGGTAGGTGTGTGTAATAAAGTTATACTGTCACGGTGAGTGTTTTGTCTTTTTTTAAGTATTTATTTTACAGTGAAATTACAGGTGCCACATGTCTGCTGGCACTTGTAGTTCCACAAGTTCAAAATGGCAGGCATGCTGGCACTTGTAGTTCCACTGTAAAGTACAATAGTGTTACATTATTTGGCCCCCCTATTACCCCCATACCCACCGCTCCAGGGGTATGGGGATGAGCTCCAGGCTTCAGCATAAGCCTGTGGTGCTCGGACAAGGGGGGACCCTTTTTTGGGGGGTCCCCAACTCCCCCGAGATCACCGGCTTGCACTGACCAACTTGGGGTGTAATGCTTTGGACCTGGAGCCCCGGTGATTAGGTCTCCGGGCTGTGGCATTACACCCCAGTCGGTTGGTCTGGTGCTGGTCTTAAATATAGGGGTACCCCACATCTTTTTTACCCCCTATATTTAAAACCAGCACAAGTCCCTGCAGCCTGGTATTGGTTTCTAAAATACGGTGGAACCCTACACATTTTGTTCCCCGTATTTTTAGAAACCACCACTGGCTGGCAAGTTTGGTTTTTGGAGGGGGACCTTATATCTTTTTTTTTGTCAATTTTTAGTACTTTTTTTTACAGGTTAAAAAAAACCTGGAATTTTCGGAAAATATTCTAGGCACCCCCTAAAGATGTGTAGACATGGGGGATCACTATGGGTACCCCCATTTTTATCTCCTGAAGGAAGTCGGGATTTATAATAGCCGCGGCAGGACTGAAGCTATTTAAAAACCCGACTTTCTTTTGCAGCCAAAAACAGGGGTACCCATAGTGATCCCCCATGTCTGGACATCTTTAGGGGAGTCCTAGGATTATTTCCCAAAAATTCCCATTTTTACCGCCGATCCAAGTATCGCCGGGTCCCATTTTTGCCTACTTTCAAATTGAATATGGGGATACGCGGGCACGCGTGCAATACTTTAACACCTGGAAAACAGGCGAAGGCAGCGTTAAGCTCAAATTGAATACGGGCCTATGTTGCAAGGTGAAAAGCCCCTACTTAGTAAAACTTCTAAGCATCCTGATGTATTCTCAGTCCACGCAGCTCTCAGATTCTGAGGTATCATCTGAGGAGGCAGAAGATGCTGATCTCTCTAACACTGACTCCCCGCCGGGGGACGAAGAGAGTCAGTCAAAAATTAATATTCCTGCTTTGGTGCGAGCTGTTAGATCCATCTTACTAATAGAAGATGATGAACCAGCCCCTAAATCAAAGCACCCACTGTTAAAACGACAGAAAATGGCTTCAGAATTCCCTCTATTGGATCAACTAGTTGAACACATGGCAGCAGCTTGGCAGATGCCTAGTAAGAGGTTTCAGCCCCAAAAATGTCTGACCTCCTGTTATCCATTTCCTGTGGCTCACTGATCAAAATGAGAGACTTCCTCTGTGGTGGATTCCCATGTTATGCAATTAATTAAGAGCGCTACATTGCCTATCCCTTCAGTATCCTCTCTGAAGGACCCTACGGATAGAAAGGTTGAATCTTGCCTTAAATCGATGTACTCTTTCAGGGGCTGTTGCTCGTCCGACCATGGCTATTGCATTGGTACTAAAGCAATAGAGAGTTGGGCTGATGCACTTGAAGACTCTTTTCCCTCAGACACATCTAGGGATCAGATGTCTTTCATAGCTCACATACGAGATGCAGCTTCCTATATTGGAGAAGCGACATTGGATGCCAGTCTTCTAACTTCTAGAGTCTCAGCCACGGTGGTGTCTGCCTGGCATACCCTGTGGCTACGCTCATGGAAGGCAGATGCGGATTCTAAGAAGGGCTTAGAAGTATTGCCCTACAACAGAGAAATCTTGTTTGGCCCAGACCTTGACAAGATTGTAATCACATTGGCGGCATCAAAAACTGCATTTCTGCCTTCAGCGTCTACAACTACAAAGCCTTGGTCTACATTTTTTAGGTCCTTTTGTCTTCAAGGAAAGCCTAAAGGTCAGTCCTTTCCTAGGTAGTCGGCTTCCACTAGGGCCGCCAAGCCCAGGACCAAGTAGGCCTGGACAACCAAACGCCCTGCTTCAAAATCCGAGGACAAGCCCTCAGCCTGACGGGATGTACCTTCCCCTAGGGGACCCCAGAGTAGGAGGCTGACTTCTCCAGTTTGCCCAGTGCTGGTGTCAAACCACCACGGACGCTTGGGTAAGAGAAGTGGTCTCTCACGGGTACGCCCTCTAATTTCTAAGACGGCCACCCCACCAAATTTTCTACACAGTCCCTCTTTCAGACCCAAACAAGGCCCTGTAAATCCAGAAAGCCATACAGTCCTTGCTGCTAGCAGGGCTAATTGTGCTAGTCCCCCTATCTCAGTGAGGGACAAGTTATTATTCTACTCTCTTTCTGGTTCAAAAGCCGAATGGGTCTCATCGGCCTATCCTCAACCTCAAATCCCTGAAAAAATTCCTCAGGGTACCCAGGTTCGGGATGAAAACCCTATGCTCTATCATCCTAGCTATGGAACCTGGGGACTTTATGGTACCTCTGGATATTCAGGACACTTACCTACATGTACCTATAGTGCCATCTTATCAGTGATATCTCCAGTTGGCTATATTACAGCAACACTTCCAATTTCAGGCTCTGTCCTTTGGGCTACAGCTCCATGGGTATTTACCAAAATTATGGCTATTATGGCGGCCCACCTGTGTGGTCAGGGTGTCCGACTGCTACCATATCTGGATGACCTCCTGCTTTTAGCAGGATCCCCAGAGGTGCTTCACTGCCATCTGCAGCTAACCATCGCTTTCCTTCAAAAGCATGGATAATCAACTGGAAAAAGTCCTCCCTGTATCCCTCACAAAGAATGGTTCATCTGAGAGCCCTGCTGGATTCTAAGGATCAGAGAATCTTTCTGATCTCAGATAAGATCTCCACACTTCAAATACGAGTGTGCAGATTCTTCCAGTCGCTGAGTGTCAGTCCACTCAGCAATACAGGTTCTGGGATCCATGGTATCCACCTTCAACATGGTGGAGTATGCTCAGTTTAACTCCAGGCCTCGGCAAAGGCTAATCCTCTCCAGGTGGAACGGGTTGCCCCATCGGATCAGGGCTCAGACGATGGTGCTCTGTCTTGGTGGCTACAGACATCTCATCTAACTAAGGGTCACCCCTTTTGGATCCCGGACTGGGTACTCCTAACAATGCATGCCAGTCTCCGGGACTGGGGCGCAGTGACCGGTCAACACTTCATCAAGGGCCATTGGATATCGGTCAAATCAACCCTGCCAATCAAGAGATTGGAACTTCAAGTTGTCTACAGGGCCCTCATACTGGCCCAGGACATACTTCAAAGAAAACCTGTACAGGTACAGTCCGACAATGCCACAACAGTGGCTTACATCAACCATCAAGGAGGCACTCAAAGCCGTGCAGCTATGAGAGAAGTGTCACGCATTCTGACATGGGCTAAGGGTTACCTCACGGCCATCTCTGCGGTATTCATTCTGGGAGTTCTCAATTGGGAAGCAGACTTCCTCAGCCGTCACGACATGCATACCGAGGAATGGTCTCTTCACCCAGAGGTTTTTCAACTCCTAGTGAACGGATGGAGTCATTTGTGATGACCTCCCGACACAATCACAAATTGCCAGTGTATGGGTCCAGAACAAGGGATGCTGAGGCAACATTTGTAGATGCATTGTCAGTTAAAGGGACCTTCCAGTTTGCGTACTTATTTCCTCCAGTCTCCTTTCTTCCTCGAGTTCTTCGGAAGTTCAAACAAGATGGAGGCACTGTCCTGCTGATGGCTCCAGCTTGGCCCAGATGTCATTGGTACTCAGATCTTCGGAGTCTCTCCATCGACACTCCATACCTTCTGCCTCAATGTATGGACTTGTTGTCTCAAGGTCCTTACCTATACCCGGACCTGGGTCATCTGTCTTTGATGGCATGGCCCTTGAGACATCCCTCCTGAGGTCCAAAGGATTCTCTAGCTCTGTGGTCCAGACTATGCTCAGAGTGCATAAGCCAGCCTCTGCTTGGATCTACCATAGAGTGTGGCATACATATTTCCAATGGTGTACTAGAAGCTACGACCCTCAAGTGTTTAGGATTTCCAGAATCCTGGCTTTCCTTCAAGCTGGATTGGATCTTGAACTCCGACTTGCCTCGCTGAAAGTGCATGTCTCTGCTCTATTCATTTGGTTCCAGCGTAGACTTGCTCCACTACCGGATGTCCACACATTCCTCCAGAGTGTCCTCCGTATACAACCTCCCTTTGTCCCACCAGTGGCTCCATGGTATTTGTCAGTAGTTCTCTGTGCCCTTCAGGGTCCGCTGTTTGAACCACTGGAATCGGTGCAACTCAAAAGAAGACTTTTTTTCTTCTGTGACAAAATATATAAAGAAAAGAGAGCGCTGAAAACAGCAATATTTAGTATACATTTATTAATTAATAACTTCCTAAAAGTACACATTAAAAATATCTATATATTGGGGGTGAGCGGGTTCGGATTTCTGAAATCCGAACCCCCCCGAGCCCCCCCGATCCGAGTCCGATCCGAGTCAGGATCGACTTTTCCCGCCTGACTCGGATTCTGAAATCGAGGCAAAACGTCATCATCCCGCCTTCCGAGTCTCGCAGGTTTTGGATCCTATATAAGGTACCAGCGTCGGCGCCATTTTCTCACTCGGCTGTGGACAGTGAAGAGGGGGGGTGGGAGTTAGGGCTGGCTGGGCTGTGTAGTGTAGTGTAGTGTAGTGCAGAGTAGTGTTGTGCTGTGCTGTGCTGCGCTGTGCTGCTGTTGTCCATAGGGGCTGTGTCCACTACTTCAAAGTCCATAGGGGCTGGCTGTGTTGTGCTGTGCTGCTGTTGTTAATAGGGGCTGTGTCCACTACTTCAAAGTCCATAGGGGCTGGCTGGACTGTGTTGTGCAGTCAGTTGTCCATAGGGGCTGTGTCCACTCCAAAGTCCTGTGCAGTGTCCCAGTCCTAAAGGGGTGCTGTAGTGTTGTCCAGGGGGTGCTCTGTTCGTCAGGGGTGCTCCCCCCAAGTGCTAAAAAAAAATAATTTTTTCTGTGTTTGTGAATTGTGTGCGCAGTAGCCGCACGTGCATCAACAAAGTAGTGCCAAGCGTGCGCCTGTGTCATAAGTAAAG
Source organism: Taudactylus pleione (assembly GCA_031769625.1). Taxonomy (NCBI): domain Eukaryota; kingdom Metazoa; phylum Chordata; class Amphibia; order Anura; family Myobatrachidae; genus Taudactylus; species Taudactylus pleione. The sequence goes on from JAUIMM010000121.1 coordinate 15,770,786, forward strand.
GGCCGGCTGGCTTGACCGTTAAAGGGTGCTGTAACCCCCAAAGTACACTCCAAACCAAATAAAAAAATGTTTTCTGTGTTTGCGAATTGTGTGCGCAGTAGCCGCACGTGCATCAACAAAGTAGTGCCAAGCGTGCGCCTGTGTCATAAGTAAAGGGCCGCCTGGCTTGACCGTTAAAGGGTGCTGTAACCCCCAAAGTACACTCCAGTCCAAACCAAATAAAAAAATATTTTTTGTGTTTGTGAATTGTGTGCGCAGTATCCGCATGTGCATCAACAAAGTAGTGCCAAGCGTGCGCCTGTGTCATAAGTAAAGGGCCAGCTGGCTTGACCGTTAAAGGGTGCTGTAACCCCCAAAGTACACTCCAAACCAAATAAAACATTTTTTTCTGTGTTTGTGAATTGTGTGCGCAGTAGCCGCACGTGCATCATCAAAGTAGTGCCAAGCGTGCGCCTGTGTCATAAGTAAAGGGCCGGCTGGCTTGACCGTTAAAGGGTGCTGTAACCCCCAAAGTACACTCCAAACCAAATAAAAATTTTTTTTCTGTGTTTGTGAATTGTGTGCGCAGTAGCCGCACGTGCATCAACAAAGTAGTGCCAAGCGTGCGCCTGTGTCCCATAAGTAAAGGGCCGGCTGGCTCATTTCTTAAAGGGTGGTGTAACCCACAAAGTGCACTAGTCTCCAACAAAAATAAAAATTATTTTCTGTGTTTGTGTGCGCCTTAGCCGCACGTATATATCAATATAACATAAATGGAGGACCAAACTTTCTCCGATAAAAATAAAATAGGGAAAGATCAAGAACCACTTCCTCCTAGTGCTGAAGCTGCTGCCACTAGTCATGACATAGACGATAACATGCCATCAACGTCGTCTGCCAAGGCCGATGCCCAATGTCATAGTAGAGGGCACATACAATCCCAAATGACAAAGTTCAGGAAAATGACCTTGAAAAAAACATTTAAATCATCTGAAGAGAAACGTAAACTTGCCAATAAGCCATTTACGACACGGAGTGGCAAGGAACGGCTAAGGTCTTTCCCTATGTTCATGACTAGTGGTTCAGCTTCACATGACGATGGAAGCCCTCCTCCCGCTAAAAAAATCAAATGAGTTAAGCTGGCAAAAGCACAGCGAAGAACTGTGCGTTCTAAGAAGATATCACAAATCCCCAAGGAGAGTCCAAGTGTGGTGGCGGTTGCGATGCCTGACCTTCCCAGCACTGGACGGGAAGAGGTGGCTCTTTCCACCATTTGCATGCCCCCTGCAAGTGCTGAAAGGAGCACCCACAGTCCACTTGCTGATATGCAAATTGAAGATGTCACTGTTGAAGTACAACAGTATGAGGATACTGGTGTAGCTGGCACTGAGGAGGAAGTTGGCGAGGAGGATTCTGATGGTGATGTGGTTTGTTTAAATCAGGCTCCGGGGGAGACAGTTGTTGTCCGTGGAATGAAAAAGCCCATCACGGTCATGCCTGGGCAGAAGACCAAACATTCCACCTCTTAGGTCTGGCAATATTTCTATCCAAATCCGGACAACAACTGTCTTGCCATATGTACCATATGTAAAGGTGAAATAAGTAGGGGTAGGGACGTTAACCACCTAGGAACATCCTCCCTTATACGGCACCTGCAGCGCGTTCATAAAAAGTTACTGTCAAGTTCAGAAACTTTGGCTCAGACCGTAAGCAGTCCAGGGTCACCTAAATCCCTTTTTCCTGTTTTATCCAAGGAATCGGTGGATTAGGAGGATGAGGACGACATCTTGCCTCCGTAGAACCAGTTTGTGCAGGGACACATTAATTGCCAGCTTGTTTTGTGGGGGCCCAAACGAACCAATCATTTCAGCCACAGTCAGGTGGCAGACCCTGGTGCTGAAATGTTTGGTTTGTTAAAGTGTGCATGTCCTGTTTATACAACATAAGGGTGGGTGGGAGGGCCCAAGGACAATTCCATCTTGCACCTCTTTTTTTTCTTTGCAGTATGTACTGTTTGGGGCCTAGTTTTTCAAACTACCATCCTGTCTGCCACTGCAGTGTCACTCCTAGATGGGCCACGTGTTTGTGCCGCCCACTCGTGTCGCTTAGCATAGTCATCCAGCTACCTCGGTGCAACCTTTTGGCCATTAAAACAATATTGTGAGGTGTGAGGTGTTCAGAATAGACTGGAAATGAGTGGAAATGAAGGTTATTGAGGTTAATAATAGCATAGGAGCAGAAAAACCCACAAATTCTGTGATTTTAGCTGTTTTTATGCTTTTATTAAAAAAAATAGAGATCCAAAACACAAAACCCAGAACCCAAAACACGGAAGGGTGGTTTTGGCAAAACCAATCCAGATCCAAAACACGAAGAAAGATCCAGATCCAAAACCAAAACACAAAACACGAAAAGTGGCCGGTGCACACCCCTACTATATATATAATCTTATTGAACATACACCTAATGCCGGCCAGCAATATTTATAATCCAATAATTAACATAAATCTCATTAAAACTATATATACCACATGTACAATTACTTATGTATATGATTCTGTGAGGTCTGCGTTACTATAACACCTTATTAAGCCTAACATTTTTGCACATAATCGAATAGCTCATCTTTTTAATCAATTCCAGTTGCTTCACAAAGAGAATATTGCCTATTTTAGGCTTGCCACAGATTGTAGAGTAGATCTCCCATATAGAGAGTTGTAGAATCAGCATTTATTTTTCCTGATTTAAAAGTGTTTCACAAAGACTTGCGCCAGGTACATCTTGCTTTTTGTTTTATTTTACTTTGGTACCTACTCTTACCAGACTGGAAATCTAAGAATGTCATCATTAAGAAGTTTGTCAAATAGGATGGAGAGAAGAAATGGTTATCTTAAAGGGACAGATTAGATGGTGGATGAAAATCCCAATACAGGGGCACAGACTATTTAATAAACTTGAAAATTTGTGCATCTCTGAGACGAGACATTGGTGGGATCAGGTCACCCTGCAAAAATATTTGGATGGTGATCAGATACCTAGGGGCATTAGAATTCTAAAAAATCCAACTTTTGGGGATGATAAAAAATTCACAGAGGATTGGAACATTATTCTCGATGCCTGTTCAAAGAATCTGATGAGGCTGTTAATTAGATTCACGGAAGAAAAGGTCAAAGAAATGATGAGTGAAATAGAGAAAATACAGATCCAATTAAAAACATATAATAATAATCCAAAATTTAAAATAAGAGATTTAAAAGTGAATCAAAAAATTTAATAAACCCTGATTATGAGGAAGGAACATAAAATGGGTAGAGATGTAACGGATTATCAAAATGGAGAAGAGAGACATTATAATAGGAAATATAGGAACATACAAAAGACCCCCCAAGGGATAAAAAATAGGTGAAATTTCATGAGAGACCCTATTATAATGGAAATACTAGATTTGGCAATGGAAATTATACTCAGAAAGGTAGGTAAAATCATAAAAGAAAAAGAGAACCAAAAGATTGGGGCTTTATACATAGGAACAAATATGAAGCACTTAATCAGTACTCAGATGTGCACACTATACACCAGAATGGAAACGTAGAATAAGACAAAAAAGATCAGAGACAGATGATGAAAATGTATCCCCCTTCAATAGAAAACATTTTTTAGATAAGCCCTAGTAAACAAGAATAGGCATAAGGGAAACCACAAGGGGCCCAATGAAAAGAACAAGGGAAAAATAACTAGAGGCTCAAAGGGAGGCAGTTGAAAATCCAACAAAGAGTTTATGCATACGACAAAAAATTAAAAAGGTAAAGGGATTTTTAACCTGTCAAATAGAAATTTAAATGAAGATAAGAAAAAACTTCTAGAAAAGGGCTTGACCTTTGCCCCTGTAACTAAGCCTAATGTATTTACTCTCTTAATTGATCTAAATAGGTAAATAGGTATGTAAGGATCCTTACTAGAAAAAGATACTTCGCGCTTAAAGCCCTCAATCAAACTAGATTGGAAGGTAAACCAGTTCTCATAGATGAGAACGATAAAATTCTAATAGAGACATTAGAATCCCTACAAGACGAAGAAAAAGCAGAGATAAAAAAAGAAGTAAAGATATTTGATGTGAAACAAAATACTAAGTTTAAAAATAAATCAGAGTTTTATCCCTCCCAATATAGAGGCCCTTTTGTTGAAGCCTTCTATAGTAGTACATTAAACGAATTTAGGCAAATATGTGAAAAGGCACAAAAGAGAAATACAAAAGATAATAAAAAAAAGGTGAAAGGAGAGCTTTAAAAACTGTATACTCAGACAAAGGAATAATAATAAAGCCAGCAGACAAGGGGAGGGGGACTGTGATAATGAATACAACTGACTATTTGGTGGAAGCAAATAGACAGCTGCAGGAACTTACATTCTATATTAAAATGGATCACAATCCCACCTCCCTATATCAATTAAACCTAAAGAACTTACTAGATGAGGCCTTGTTAAATGGCACAATATCCAAGGAAGTATCTCATTTTTTATTCAACACCCACCCCACTATACCCACATTTTATTTTATCCTAAAAATTCACAAATCACTCACTTCACCTCTGGGGTGCCCTATTATTTCTGGTGTAGGTTCACTAACTAATAAATTATCATCATTTGTAGATTATTATCTTGAAGGTCACGTAAGGAACCTAAAGTCATATATAAAAGACACTAAACATTTTTTGAATAGAATAAATAATATAATATGGAAAGATAATTATATTTTACTTACATGTGATGTAGAAGCACTGTATTCAAACATCCCCCACAAAAAGGGAATAGAAGCAGTTGAATACTACCTTATAAATGACGATAATATCTCAGATTCCCTATGTGACTTTGTCAATTGAGTTAATTTTAGAACACAATTATTTTTTATTTAATTCAAATTTTTATTTACAAACCAAAGGCATGGCTATGGGTACCAGGTTCACTCTGAGCTTCGCCAACCTGTACATGGGTTACCTAGAAGAGGAACATGTGTGGGGCATGTTCGGAGTGAGCCTGATGTACTACGGAAGATTTATAGATGATTTATCATTTGGGATGGGGACTTCTCACAGTTGGATTCTTTTGTTGATAGTTTGAATCACAATTCATTTGGATTAAAATTCATACACTCTGTTAGCACTAAAGAGATCAATTTTCTGGATATTGTGCTCAAAATTAAAGATGGTAAGCTGGTGACAGAGACATATGTAAAATCAGTAGACCAAAATAGATATTTAAACTATAGAAGTTCCCATGCAAAAATATGGAAAATAACTATTCCAAAAGGGCAGTTTATGAGGATTAAAATAAACTGCTCCACAGAGGAAACATTTGATAGACAAGTAAGACTTCTGTTCAATTCTTTTAGGGAAAAGGGCTACCCGATCAGTATCCTACAGAAAGCTTTGGAGAAGGTTAAGACAATGAATAGAGAGGATTTATTGAACGTAGAGGCCAAAAAGGTAAAGGAGATACAAGAGAATTAAAGAGATACTAAAGGGGACAGATCAGCACTATTTATTACCAAATTTAATAGTTGTGAACAAGAAATTAGATATGTTATAAAAAATTATTCATTGATCTTACAAATGGATATGGTTCTAAAAGGGCAAGTGGACTTGGGAGGAAGGGTTGTCTTTAGGAAATCTGATAACCTAAAATTCAGTCTTGTTTGTAGCCATTTTGGATTATCCCAGAAAAGTAAAGAAAGTATAAACACCTGGCTACCCATAAAACCAAGGGGTTTCCACAAATGTGGGAAGAATCTATGCAATACATGTAGTCACACAAAACAAAAAACTAACTGAGTTTTACACATATACGAATAACAAAAAATTCCCCATTAAGGAATTTATAAATTGTCAATCTTTCTATGTGATATATGTAATACAATGCAATTGTGGAAAACAATACGTAGGTAGGACTACCCGAAAACTAAATACCAGGTTTATGGAAAACTGGAGAAATATATGTAACGGGATAAAACACATCCTCTCTAGAGTCATATTGCCTACTGTAACAGAACTTCTCCTAAAGATGTCAACATTATAGGAATTGAACAGATTAAATCTACAATGAGAGGGGGGGAACAGATTTAGTCGGCTCTGTAAAAGAGAGGCTTTTTGGATGTACCAACTGGGAACCTTATTCCCAGAAGTTTTAAATGATACAACATTAGATTATAATCCATTCACTGGATTCCCCCATGTGTACTGGTTAGGATCATAGTACCCTTTGGACAAGGCAGCTACGAATTGGGAGACCATATACTAGAGTTTATACCGACTATCTGCCTCTATTTCCTCTTGTCTACATGTCCTCTCATGGATGTATGTATGTATGCATATATGCACATGTATGTGTGGATTTGTATGCAATACATGCATACAGTTTTGGAATATTACATGATGAACTATATAGCATTGGGTGTCTTTAGTCTGGTTATGCAAAGTTTTAGATATACCCAACTGCAAAGAAGGGGGTGAGGAATAAGACATCTTTGAAATGCCATTCAAGTTGTTAATATATGTATAAATATAATCCCTTGTCTACTATATATATAAGGTTTCAAACCCCCCTCCCCCCCTCTTTTTCAAAGGACATATGCTGGTTGTCTTGTTAGTTTTTCGGGGGTCTATATTAGGGATTAGGGCTGGAGGGGTACTAGAAATGGATATAGAGGAAGATTTGTTATATGTCACTCACTCTGGTGTATAAAGAATATATACTGTAGATTGATCCTCCATACAGTATATGTGAAGAAAAAAGAAACAAATGAATATTTTCTATAATACGATATTTTTTCATATTGTATGTCTAATGGATATATGTTCCAGTAATACACTAAATAAAGATGGGATAAAAAAAAATGCTATAAATTAAGAACTAAGAACCAAAAAAACAATAGGTTGCTGCTCCATCATCGAAATAGGCACAACAGAGAGTTGTATCAAGATAAAAAAGATATATATAAGTCTTTGTATATCCACGATCTGTTCTATGGAAGCGAGGTCGGGATAAGGAACAGAGCTGTGCATGCGCTAACTCCGAGAGACAGATAAATGGCGGGCTCTGCTCGGTGCGGAGGTATGCTGACTGAGGAAGCCGCCGAGTTCTGAGGCAGAGAAATGTGTATTTTTTATACAGTGACGACGGCCGACATTGCTCTACACTTACCGAGCACACGCTCAAAGGGTAATTTATATCTACAACCCCTACAGATGAGCGATAGGAACCGAGAGTGATAACAGCTGGTGAATCCCCTGAAGGATCCCCAGAAACTGCCGGCTCAACATCTCGGTAGAAGAATATTTTCTTTTTATTACCACATGGCCATGTTGGATATCATTATATACTGCATATTGCAGAAACTTTGAAAAACAGCATCTTTGGCAAATCCTCTATATCATAGTAAAAGGAAAGGGAGCAAAATAATGCGCAGTAAAAAATAGCATGCAGCTTACTTAGCTACCATTAGGTATCAGTCACACACCTGAACCTGCAAACATATAACAACAAATGATGATGGAATAGATGGCGCTTCTAATTGATGGATGTATAAAATTGTTTGCCCTTTAAAGATGGAAGCATATACCTTCTTGAATATATAGAATAAAATGTATTGCTAACAATAAAATAGACATATACATACTTATAAAAACAATCAGATAAAATACATAATTAGCCAGCACATAAATATAAAGTGCAAATTGGCAAATAAATAAAAGCATATATGATTTCAGATTTCCCCAAAGTCATACCATGGAGGGTGGATGGTGTGAGCAACCATACGGACAATAGCCAAGTCCCTGATGGTATAAGGCTGGTTCCGCTCTACACCACCTAGCTTTGCTGATAACTTCAAAGGCAAAGCTAGGTGGTGTAGAGCGGAACCAGCCTTATATCATCATGTCTGCAATCATTAATTAGGTGGGAAGCCCAGGAGCAGAGCATTTTGTACCGGATGGAAGGGTTCATGTTGGAGGGTGGGAAAAAGTGTTAAGCTGGGTACACACATCTAAAGATCATCTGTATAACCAGCCAACTAGTTGATTGGTTGGAATGAAAATCTGGTAACGTATGGGAGTAACTGATGATCAGCAATTTGCTCCTAAACGCCAGAAAACAGATGAAAATGGTAATTCAGACAAGTTTGATAAATGTTTAATCTAAACAATTTGTTCAAACAACAGTTTTTGTCCATTTTCCAGCGTTTGAGAGCAAATTGCTGATTGTCATTTGCTTTCATACCTTACCAGATTTTCATTCCAACCAATCAACTACTTAAATCTAATATATTCTGGCGCCAACACCCAATATCAATCCTGTCATGTAGGGTTAATTGGTGGTTGCAGCAATAACTAAAAACAAACACTGTGTAAATTTATAATTTCAGCAGCAATAGTCATAGAACATAGTCTGCGCATCCACCAAAAAATGACCCACCGCAGTATAAAAACCCACTGGGTATATCAATATAGTAGGTACAAGCTAAAGTATAAATTACTGAACAGGAGCTTATCTGACTTAGAGAACTGTCAAATAATGAAAAGAAAAATACATTTATTGAACCCACTTAAATAACCCCTCTTATCACATAAAAAATTAGCAATAAACAAATAATAAGACAATATAAATTGAATAATAACAATTTAGAAACAATGTTGCAGATATACAAATAATAGTGTCATTAATCTCAAAAAAACGTTCATAAACTAATAACAGGGGGTAAATTTACTAAGCTGAGAGTTTGGGAGAGTTAGCATTCTCTGGAGAGTTTGGGCATTTTTTCCCACTCTCAAATTTACTAATGTCAAACTCGGGAGAGAGATCTCCTTTGCTACGGGAAAATACTGGAGAGTTAGCAAACTCTCTTCAAATCACCATTGGCAAAACTCGAGAACCTTTTCGCTAGTGAAGATAGGATTCTGGAATTTACCAAGCAGAGAGATTTTAAACTCTCATGAGATGGGAAAACTCTACTGTAAAAACTCGTGAAAAAAATACACCTGCCTGTGATCTGAGAGTTTGGAAGACACAAACACAGATCGCTGTGATCCATGTATGTTTCTGCCTGTAAATATAGAAAAATTTAAATATCTGAAAAAAAATGACATAGGATCCCCCCCCAATAGCCTAACCAGCCCCTGGCTTGCCAGCCAGTCCTGGTTTCTAAAATTACAGGGAACAAAATGTGTAGGGTTCCACCATAATTTAGAAACCATTACCTGGCTGCAGGGCCAGTCCTGGTTTTAAATATAGGGGGAAAAAATTGCGTAGGGTACCCCCTATGCAGCATCGGACCCAAAATGGCCAGGCTGTAATGCCACAGCCTGGAGACCCTTTCACCGGGGCTAAAGCTTTATCAGCCCAAGCCAGGGATCTCGGGGGAGGTGGGGACCCCCCCCAAGAAGGGGTCCCCCCCCAAAACCCCAGGCTTGGACTGAAGCTCGGGGCTCTTCCCCGCACCCCTGGAGCATTGGATATGGGGGTAATAAGTTAAAGAATAGAAGGAAACTATTGTATTTTACAGTGGGACTACAGGTGCCAGCATGCCTGCCCTTTGGCACTTGTGGAACTAAAAGTGCACTTGTGGAACTAAAAGTGCCAGCAGACGGGCCTTTCATCACAGACCATGTGACTTTTTCAAAGGGGGGAAAAAAGTCACATGGTCTTTGATGAAACGTATTAGGCGGGACGCCATTCAGATACACTGTTGAAAAATACCATTGATTCATGCTTCATCTACACCGATTCCGGATACCGTTTAACGGAGAGTGGATCTTTACCTTTCGGCCAGTCATGGTTACACCGGAAACCAAACGGGACTCAGGACACTACAAGTAAGGGGGCCCCCATAATGTCCCATCAGCTTACCGTGAGTACACATCAGAACAACTGATTATTTATTAGTTACCGGACACATGCGGTAATAAATCTTACAAATTCAGGCCGCCAGTGTCTGTTGGATCAACCGGCTATCTTTATAATTTTACATTCTCTGCACTAAAGACTGCTTTTTCCACTTCTGCTGTGAGTTCAGGATACTTCTGAGAAGATTTATCTCTGATTATATATACTCATAAAGGAGGACCCGCGAGAGGCAATTATTTTGCACTACGGAAACAGCAATATATGCAAGGTTATTTCCCTCTCTATACAGGAGGAGACCCGGCTATTATTGGAGTGCATTTATATGGACACTGGAATCCAATATCATTTAATGTGAATATACTTTTCATTTGCCGGACTCACTGTGGTGATTGGAATCATTCAGATTTATACTCAAAATAAATGCAAGATTTCACTCCTGTTATTAGTTTATGAATGTTTTTTTTAGATCAATGACACTATCATCCATATATCTGCAACATTGTTTCTAAATTGTTATTATTCAATTTATACTGTCTTATTATTTGTTTATTGCTATCTTTTTATGTTGTAAGTGGGGTTATTTAAGTGGGTTCAATAAATGTATTTTTCTTTTCATTATTTGACAGTTCTCTAAGTCAGATCAGCTCCTATACAGTACTTTATACTTTAGCTTGTACCTACTATATTGATATACCCAGTGGGTTTTGATACTGCGGTGGGTCATTTTTTGGTGGATGCTCAGACTATGTTCTATGACTATTGCAACCAATCAACTAGTTGGCTGGTTGGACAGATAATCTTCAGATGTATGACCAGCTTTAGTCTATAGCAGCAGCTTTAAACACTAGATGGTGAGTGCTATGTGTTGTAGGATTCCTGGCAATAGTCCCATAATTGTGTCCCTGATAAGGTTACCCATGAGTAAGAGCCATGTAATTAAAGCAAGTACACAGAAAGTTGATTAACAGTAATATTTAACATTAAATACTCACTTAATGCCTAGGACAGTGCCAATCCCCAAAACAGCCTGGTTCAGAGATTTGCTCTATAGAACTTATGTGTGTATTTCATTCTAACACTCTATTATAATCATATTACTCTTCCCAACAGCCTCAGAAGACAAACATGTCCAAGTACGTGATTTTTTACCCCTCTGAGCATGAGAACAGCACAGATACTTTTACCTATATCCCATCTCCCGATACAGCACCGTGTAGGGATCCATGGACCCTCAATAAATATGTAGTCGTCGTGGTTTACACCTTAGTCTTCCTACTCAATATAGTCGGCAACAGTATTGTGATTCTGGTCATTTGCTGCAACAAGCTGAAGAGGTCGGCCACAGATGTCTACCTCCTGAATCTGGCCATCGCTGACCTATTGTTTGCTGTAACTCTGCCTTTCTGGGCAGTTTTCAAAGCCCATGAATGGGTGTTTGGCATTCACATGTGCAGATTTGTTTCTATATTGCAAGAAGTCAACTTCTACAGTGGAATTCTGCTGCTGGCTTGTATAAGTGTGGACCGATATTTGGCTATTGTTCATGCCACTGAAACTGTAACGCAGAAGAGGCATTGGGTAAAATACATATCTCTGGCTATTTGGATAATTTCATTTGTCATTTCATTTCCCACCATCTGGTTCAAAGCTGTTTTCACCTATGACAAAGTAGTAGTTTGCTATGAGAACATTGGACATGAGAACACAGAACGCTGGAATGTCATTTTAAGATTTGGGCGGCACTTGGTTGGTTTCTTAATACCTTTGCTCATCATGCTCTTCTGCTATGGTTTTACAATTAAAACTCTTTTCCAGACCAAAAATATCCAGAAACACCGAGCCATGAAGGTCATCTTTGCAGTTGTTCTTGCCTTCCTCATCTGCTGGCTCCCCTACAACATCACCCTTATTGTGGACTCTCTAATGCGAACAGGCTATATCAGTGACACATGCGAGTTTAGAAATCAGTTGGACCCTGCACTGTCTTTGACTGAAATAATTGGCTACACCCACAGCTGTATCAACCCGATTCTCTACGCCTTCATAGGCCAAAAATTCCGAAACAGCTTCCTAAGGATCCTGGCCAGCAAGGGCATTGTCAGGAAAGACGTTCTTTCCCATTATGGCCAGGGCTCATCCGTAATGTCCACATCTGGAAATACATCTACCACACTTTAGCATTATCGATGGATTAGGGAATCTTATCATGGACCTAAATTAACAGAATTATGGGGTCACAACAAAAGTGAACAATTTCTGATTCTGCATAGTTATTTTTACTTTTGAATCTAATATCACATGGGGCTCTACATTAATGTCTAATATTCTTGTCAAGTTATGTTCTTAAGATGGGAACTTCAGATTCAGATGATATCTGTTAATTTTAGGAAAGCAGCTATGAACACCATGCATTATTCATTCATTACTCAGCTTGGAGCCAATTACTATATTCTAGATCTACAGCTTGAAAGGGAAGTGCAACATTATTTATTTTTATTACTCAAGTGATAACAGTTTTCTGCTGCCTTCTGCTATAAATAATCATAACTTGAAGACAGCAGAAAATTAGTGGACATCATGCATTTACAATAGTACAGGCATAATTTACTAGGGGCAAGTTTGGTTCTCCAGGGGTTTTGCACTCCAACAATTTACGAAGGCCAAAGCTGCCATAATAAGCGCAGAGAAACCACCCTTTAGAATAGAATATCAACGCAACATTGATGCTTTAGCCCATACACAGAATAAAAAACCCCAGATTTATCAAGTGGTGGTTTTTAAAACTGCCGTAAAACTAATGACAAATCTGTCCAAAATAGATGACTAGGCTCAGACAGACATGATTGCTGAAATGGAAGAGTTCAACAGAAAGTTATTCCCAGAGCACACCTATTAGCATATTGCTCCTAAAAAGTGGTTGGTGATGTTTCTATAATTATTAGCATCAAACAATAGAAAATGTATGAAATCAATATACCATAAAACAATTAATTAATTTTGGTAAGAATCTGAAGGCTTTATTCAATGTAAAAAATAAAAGTTGATAGAGCAATTCGTGTCTCTATAAACACAACAATATAAAATAAGTAAGTGGGGATAAATAAATAAATAAATAGAGAGACCCTAATTGGGTATGATAAAGGTATCTTACTACAGTATGTAGTGTATTACTAAATATGATTGCTGAAATGACAGGTAAACTAATTGATTTTGTCAGGCAAGATTGACAGGAATGTCTTTTAATTGGGCTATGGAGGATTATAAGGCCTCTCACCAGACATGACTGGACTTGAAACACACAAACAAAAAAAATAATACAAAACACAATCACATCATACTCACACACAGAAACACACACAGGACTTTAAAACCAACTACAGACTTTAAAGATAACAAATCTGAAACAGACAATGGGCCTGAGTCACTACCGATCACAACTGCAATTACGCACTCAATCAGCCAATTGTTGCATTCTGCGCATGCGTATGCATCGCAGTGCGTGAGTGCGAAGACTCCACTGCGATCGGCAGTGACTACGCATAGCCGTTGCAGAGTGATTGACAGGAAGTACCGTTTGGGGTTGGTGACAGGGGGGTGGTGACAGAGGGGTGGTCAGCGATATGCAGGCGCGCCAGTGTATTTGAACGCCGTTACAGGGGCGTGCATAATTTAGCCACTGCGATGCCATACGCAGCTTGGGCTTGCATTGTGTGCGATGAAGTTAGCAATTTCTGAGTAAGGTCAGACCTTGTGCAAGTGTGTGTGAGGCTCCGATTGTACTCGATGTTACCGATGGTTTCACAGTCTTGCTAAGTATTACGGATGTGTGTAAGGTAAAGTGGGCGTCCTTATTTTAGGCTGCATATGGCATAACGATTGCAGACATTAGCAGATCTTCGCAGTGAGACTGCGTGTGTAATCGCTATTGCGATCGCAATCGCGATCCTTACTGAATCAGGCCCAATATACAGAACATAAAACAAGGCAACTTTCAAAAAAAGTAATGAATATATATCTTTTCCTACTACTTTCCTATAATTTTTATAAACTATTCACAATCCCAGAAAGAAAAAAACAGGAAATTGCCAGGGCATGAATGCTGCTTGTTTCTATGATATCAGCTAACTGCTGCTTTTAATAATAAATAGAAAAGCACCATTAAATGAATATGAATAGAATAGAACAGCGTCTAATCCTCAGTGGTTTTTAATAGACAACACCACCAGATATAGAACATGCAACAGCGGTTTGTCATTACTAATCCCCTGTAGAACGATGGATGATTATTTAATAAATGCTATCAATTAAGGCCCCATAGATCAGCAATCTAAAAACCACAATTGAACAATTTGAAGATTTATTGCCCGATTTTAGGATTTCCCAATCTAGCAATCTGCGCCCATACATTACAGATCTTTTTCAATGATTTGCAGATCACTTTCAGCAAATACAGATCTGCCAATCTTGAGAGGCCCATCATTTTACTAGTAGCGGTCTGCAAATCTGCTGATCATGTCCACACAATAGCAATCTACAGCCACAATCGATCTGTGAAATCCAACATGTTGGACAATCTGATTTAACAATTCCAATCACTTTGGTTGCAATCTGTGAAGCTCATAAATTGCAGATTTTTTTATACAATCATCTGCAAATTGCAGACTTGCCACAATCGATTGCTGATGGATGGGGGCCTTTAGACGTGAAAACTGCCGTTCACACCAGGTTCCGGTGGGTTCTAAACCACACCAAACTAGGGGTGTGCACCGGCCACTTTTCGTGTTTTGTGTTTGGATCTGGATCTTTCTTCGTGTTTTGGATCTGGATTGGTTTTGCCAAAACCACCCTTCCGTGTTTTGGGTTCTGGGTTTTGTGTTTTGGATCTGTATTTTTTTTAAAAAAAGCATAAAAACAGCTAAAATCACAGAATTTGTGGGTTTTTCTGCTCTTATGCTATTATTAACCTCAATAACCTTAATTTCCACTCATTTCCAGTCTATTCTGAACACCTCACACCTCACAATAGTGTTTTTATGTCCAAAAGGTTGCACCGAGGTAGCTGGATGATTATGCTAAGAGATACGAGTGGGCGGCACAAACACGTGGTCCATCTAGGAGTGACACTGCAGTGGCAGACAGGATGGTAGTTTGAAAAACTAGGCCCCAAACTATTCATAATGCAAAGAAAAAAAAGAGGTGCAAGATGGAATTGTCCTTGGGCCCTCCCACCCACCCTTATGTTGTATAAACAGGACATGCACACTTTAACAAACCAAACATTTCAGCGCCAGGGTCTGCCACACGACTGTGGCTGAAATGATTGGTTCGTTTCGGCCCCCACAAAACAAGTTGGCAATTAATCTGTCCCTGCACAAACTGGCTCTACGGAGGCAAGATGTCGTCCTCATCCTCCTCATCCACCAATTCCTCACCCTCTTCAGTGTTGTGTACATCCTCATCCTCACAGAGTATTAATTGGTCCCCGCTGGAATCCACAACCACAGGTCCCTCTGTACGTTCTGTAGGCAGGTCTCCCTGGAAGAGTTGATAATTCATTTTATGAACATCATCTTCTCCACATTTTGTGGAAGCAACCTCCTACGCCTTTCGCTGACAAGGTTCCCGGCTGCACTAAACACTCTTTCGGAGTACACACTGGAGGGGGGGCAACTCAGGTAAAATAGAGCAAGTTTGTACAGGGACCTCCAAATTGCTTCTTTTTCCTGCCAGTACAGGTACGGACTGTCTGACATGCCTACTTGGATGCTGTCACCGATGTAATCCTTTAACAGACAGACGCACGCTTGTCGCTGCTGTTTTAAGGATGCAAGTGCGGCTACAGCCCACACATTTCACAAAGAGAAAAAAAATAATTTTTTTATTGTTTGTGTAGCACACTTTGAGGGTTACCCACCCTTTAACAGACAGACGCACGCTTGTCGCTGCTGTTTTAAGGATGCAAGTGCGGCTACAGACCACACATTTCACAAAGAGAAAAAAAAGAATTTTTTTATTGTTTGTGTAGCACACTTTGAGGGTTACCCACCCTTTAACAGACAGACGCACGCTTGTCGCTGCTGTTTTAAGGATGCAGGTGCGGCTACAGCCCACACATTTCACAAAGAGAAAAAAAAGAATTTTTTTATTGTTTGTGTAGCACACTTTGAGGGTTACACCACCCTTTAACAGACAGACGCACGCTTGTCGCTGCTGCTTTGAGGATGCAAGTGCGGCTACAGCCCACACAATTCACAAAGACAGAAAAAAGAAGAAGAATATTTTTATTGTTTGTGTAGCACACTTTGAGGGTGTCACCACCCTTTAACAGACAGACGCACGCTTGTCGCTGCTGCTTTGAGGACAGTATCATATGCAGTGACAGTAGACTTGTCAGAAACTGTTGGCACGTCCTTCAGTCCGGACCAGATGTCCAAACCAGCCCTTGACTTATGACACAGGCGCACGCTTGGCGCTGCTACTGTGTTGATGCACGTGCGGCTACATCGCACACAAGTCACAAACACATTAAAAAAATAGTTTTTTATTTTTTGGAGCACTTTGAGGGTTACACCACCCTTTAACAGACAGAAGCACGCTTGTCGCTGCTGCTTTAAGGATGCAGGTGCGGCTACAGCCCACACATTTCACAAAGACAGAAAAAAGAAGAAGAATATTTTTATTGATTGTGTAGCACACTTTGAGGGTGTCACCACCCTTTAACAGACAGACGCACGCTTGTCGCTGCTGTTTTAAGGATGCAGGTGCGGCTACAGCCCACACATTTCACAAAGAGAAAAAAAATAATTTTTTTATTGTTTGTGTAGCACACTTTGAGGGTTACACCACCCTTTAACAGACAGATGCACGCTTGTCGCTGCTGCTTTGAGGATGCAAGTGCGGCTACAGCCCACACATTTCACAAAGATAGAAAAAAAAAGAAGAATATTTTTATTGTTTGTGGAGCGCACTTTGAGGGTTACACCACCCTTTAACAGACAGACGCACGCTTGTCGCTGCTGCTTTGAGGATGCAGGTGGAATCTAGACGGGATTTGGAACCGGGGACACACTACCTCCATCAATTGTCTAAATCCCACTGCACTAATGGCGGATACCGGACGCACGTCTAACACCAACATAGCAGTCAAGGCCTCAGTTATACGTTTTGCTTCAGGATGACTGCTGTCGTACTTCATCCTCATCGCTAGGGACTGTTGGAGGGTCAATTGTTTAGTAAAAGTAGTGATGTTCCTACATCCTCTCTGGGATGATGAACAACTCCCAGCAGCAGCAACAGCACTAGGAGGAAGTGGTTCTTGATCTTTCCCTATTTTATTTTTATCGGAGAAAGTTTGGTCCTCCATTTATGTTATATTGATATATACGTGCTGCTAAGGCGCACACAAACACAGAAAATATTTTTTTATTTTTGCAGGAGAGTAGTGCACTTTGTGGGTTACACCACCCTTTAAGAAATGAGCCAGCCGGCTCTTTACTTATGGGACACAGGCGCACGCTTGGCGCTGCTCCTTTGTTGATGCATGTGCAGCCACAGTGCACACAATTCACAAACACAGAAAATATTTTTTTATTTGGTTTGGAGTGTATTTTGGGGGATACAGCACCCTTTAACGGTCAAGCCAGCCGGCCCTTTACTTATGACACAGGCGCACGCTTGGCACTACTTTGTTGATGCACGTGCGGCTACTGCGCACACAATTCACAAACACAGAAAATAATTTTTTTTTTGGTTTGGACTGGAGTGTACTTTCGGGGGTTACAGCACCCTTAACGGTCAAGCCAGCCGGCCCTTTACTTATGACACAGGCGCACGCTTGGCACTACTTTGTTGATGCACGTGCGGCTACTGCGCACACAATTCACAAACACAGAAAATAATTTTTTTTTTGGTTTGGACTGGAGTGTACTTTCGGGGGTTACAGCACCCTTTAACGGTCAAGCCAGCCGGGCCTTTACTTATGACACAGGCGCACGCTTGGCACTACTTTGTTGATGCACGTGCGGCTACTGCGCACACAATTCACAAACACAGAAAATATTTTTTTTTTTGGTTTGGACTGGAGTGTACTTTCGGGGGTTACAGCACCCTTAACGGTCAAGCCAGCCGGCCCTTTACTTATGACACAGGCACACGCTTGGCACTACTTTGTTGATGCACGTGCGGCTACTGCGCACACAATTCACAAACACAGAAAATAATTTTTTTTTTGGTTTGGACTGGAGTGTACTTTCGGGGGTTACAGCACCCTTAACGGTCAAGCCAGCCGGCCCTTTACTTATGACACAGGCGCACGCTTGGCACTACTTTGTTGATGCACGTGCAGCTACTGCGCACACAATTCACAAACACAGAAAATATTTTTTTTTTTGGTTTGGACTGGAGTGTACTTTCGGGGGTTACAGCACCCTTAACGGTCAAGCCAGCCGGCCCTTTACTTATGACACAGGCGCACGCTTGGCACTACTTTGTTGATGCACGTGCGGCTACTGCGCACACAATTCACAAACACAGAAAATAATTTTTTTTTTGGTTTGGACTGGAGTGTACTTTGGGGGTTACAGCACCCTTTAACGGTCAAGCCAGCCGGCCCTTTACTTATGACACAGGCGCACGCTTGGCACTACTTTGTTGATGCACGTGCAGCTACTGCGCACACAATTCACAAACACAGAAAATAATATTTTTTTGGGTTTGGACTGGAGTGTACTTTGGGGGTTACAGCACCCTTTAACGGTCAAGCCAGCCGGCCCTTTACTTATGACACAGGCGCACGTTTGGCACTACTTTGTTGATGCACGTGCGGCTACTGCACACACAATTCACAAACACAGAAAATAATATTTTTTTGGGTTTGGACTGGAGTGTACTTTGGGGGTTACAGCACCCTTTATCGGTCAAGCCAGCCGGCCCTTTACTTATGACACAGGCGCACGCTTGGCACTACTTTGTTGATGCACGTGCGGCTACTGCGCACACAATTCACAAACACAGAAAATATTTTTTTTTTGGTTTGGACTGGAGTGTACTTTCGGGGGTTACAGCACCCTTAACGGTCAAGCCAGCCGGCCCTTTACTTATGACACAGGCGCACGCTTGGCACTACTTTGTTGATGCACGTGCGGCTACTGCGCACACAATTCACAAACACAGAAAATAATTTTTTTTTTGGTTTGGACTGGAGTGTACTTTCGGGGGTTACAGCACCCTTAACGGTCAAGCCAGCCGGCCCTTTACTTATGACACAGGCGCACGCTTGGCACTACTTTGTTGATGCACGTGCGGCTACTGCGCACACAATTCACAAACACAGAAAATATTTTTTTTTTTGGTTTGGACTGGAGTGTACTTTCGGGGGTTACAGCACCCTTAACGGTCAAGCCAGCCGGCCCTTTACTTATGACACAGGCGCACGCTTGGCACTACTTTGTTGATGCACGTGCGGCTACTGCGCACACAATTCACAAACACAGAAAATAATTTTTTTTTTGGTTTGGACTGGAGTGTACTTTGGGGGTTACAGCACCCTTTAACGGTCAAGCCAGCCGGCCCTTTACTTATGACACAGGCGCACGCTTGGCACTACTTTGTTGATGCACGTGCAGCTACTGCGCACACAATTCACAAACACAGAAAATAATATTTTTTTGGGTTTGAACTGGAGTGTACTTTGGGGGTTACAGCACCCTTTAACGGTCAAGCCAGCCGGCCCTTTACTTATGACACAGGCGCACGTTTGGCACTACTTTGTTGATGCACGTGCGGCTACTGCACACACAATTCACAAACACAGAAAATAATATTTTTTTGGGTTTGGACTGGAGTGTACTTTGGGGGTTACAGCACCCTTTATCGGTCAAGCCAGCCGGCCCTTTACTTATGACACAGGCGCACGCTTGGCACTACTTTGTTGATGCACGTGCGGCTACTGCGCACACAATTCACAAACACAGAAAATATATTATTTTTTTAGCACTTGGGGGGAGCACCCCTGATGGACAGAGCACCCCCTGGACAACACTACAGCACCCCTTTAGGACTGGGACACTGCACAGGACTTTGGAGTGGATACAGCCCCTATGGAGAACTGACTGCACAACACAGTCCAGCCAGCCCCTATGGACTTTGAAGTAGTGGACACAGCCCCTATTAACAACAGCAGCACAGCACAACACAGCCAGCCCCTATGGACTTTGAAGTAGTGGACAACAGCAGCACTACACTACACTACACTACACAGCCCTAACTCCCACCCTCCCTCTTCACTGTCCACAGCCGAGTGAGAAAATGGCGCCGACGCGGGTACCTTATATAGGATCCAAAACCCGCGAGACTCGGAAGGCGGGATGATGACGTTTTGCCTCGATTTCAGATCCGAGTCAGGCGGGAAAAGTCGAGCCTGACTCGGATCGGACTCGGATCGGGGGGGCTCGGGGGGGTTCGGATTTCAGATTATTTAGTTATTAAGATGTTTTCAGCTATAGATTGAGTTGTAGGTAAGGTAAATAGACTAATGGATGTTGAGAAGTTAATTATCCATACCGATAGGAACCAAAAATTTATTTCATTTTCTAAACCATACTTGCCTACTTTTGAAAAAGCATTTGTGAAAGCAACACCTATGAGCACCCGGTAAAGTGGGCGTGTACTGCTACATCTGAGAGGCGTGTCATAAAATTAATTTACATCTAAGTGTAAATGAGCCCCTAAGCAGTTAGTAAGATTTACTTGTTGTTGAAACCACACTGATACTTTTCAGAAAATGCATGTAACCATAGGGATCATTTTGCCTTATAACCAATGCAGGGAGATTATACTAATGATTAGGAATGTGCACTGCCGCACGTCTTTTGGTTTTGGTTTTGGATCTGTATCGCCTTCAAGGTTTTGGATCTGGATTTGGTTTTGCAAACCACCCTCAAGTGTTTTGGTTTTGATTTTGGATCTGGATTTTTTAAATAAAAAATAGATAAAAAGTTTTAAAAACAGCTAAAATCATGTAATTTATGCAATCCAAAATCCTAAATTCAGATTTAAAATCCGAATTCTGATCAAAAAGATCAGAACCGCGCAGAAGCTTATTCTGATTGTCTGATGCCTTGGAACCGTCCCGGCGTTAACCACTAGCCGCCGTCCAGGTGTTCTGCCCCCGCAAGCTGCTGGCTTTTCCGCCACTGCCCACTCACTGTTTGCTGCTGCCAGGCCCAATCGAAGCTGTCAGCTGAGCTCTGATTGTGGACGTTGCAAAACGGCAGTACCAGTTGCCAGAGTCTCTGTCTAGCCATCCAGTCAGCAGCAGGTACCCCGGCCGTGCCTGCACCAAACCTCCAACGGCCCTAGGCATTTGCCTAGTGTGTCTATGCCTAGAGCCGGCTCTGCATCATACAACAAGACAAAACACTGCAAAAAAAGCTAATAGAAGATAAACATTAAAAGGTTTCAATACCAAGATCAGTGTTGTGTTCCTGTATAGTCATTTACTAGTGTAGCTGCAAAATATGCATAGGTCTGACTATATTACATTTGTCACTTTTTGTGGTTACATGGCATATAAAGTATAACTATGCTCACCAGTATAATATGTGCTTGATTAATACAAAATCTGTCCCACTGATATCCGAAATACACCCAATTATTGGCACCTCCTGTACATTGATTAACAAAAAACAGTCATTTTACAAAGGAAAACAACTTGATACCCTGATCATGTCCCCCTAACTGTGATAACTCACCACCTGAATCTCATTTAAATATCACCCAAAAAGCAGAGCACACGTGTAAAAATAGGTGCTTGTCATCAGAAAACATGATTTGCGCTGTGATTACAACTTTTGCATTTTTAAAATGATTCTTACTGATCAAATGACAATAAGCTGAATCCTTTCCGCACATTGGGGCCGAATTAAATTCAGCTAACAGCCTCACAGCTTGCACTTTAGTTGGAGAATTCAGTTTCTCGCACATAAATACCCAGGTTAAGTCGCGAGAACCAGCATTCTCCAACTTCAGTGATTGTAGTCAGACTAAACTGTTAGGTCCATATAAACTTACAGAGGGAAAGGGGATCAAAGGCGATACAGATAATAATCCAAACAATAAACCCAACAAGTTTTTTATATATAATACAATGGTAATAATGATACTAATACCAAACGTTTTCACAAGGCACGATATAGGTTATTTTTCATCCACTTGGTCACAGTTTTTTCAATAAATGTCCATACATGTAAGTAAGAATAAGGGACCAATGTGAAGTATTGCAAATGATACAAAATAATAGATTCCCCTTTTTGGATGGAATAAGAAACACGTGGAACAACTTTCATAATAATTCAATGCTTTGTAGAAGGATAGATCCTCACCACCAATATAAAATGAAATTCAGCGGACCAAGAACTCACTTTTCAGCAGTGTGAGAAAAACATGTAAAGGTATCTTTAACTACGTGAACGTCACCAAATACTGCCCATATAGTCACTCTAATCATGCATACCCCAACTCATGTGAATGGTAGTTGGGATCGATATATAAAGGTTTCTTTATTCATCCGATGATGTCCATAGTCAATCTCACACAAATGGTGTATAATAAATGTATTTTATTCCAAAATAAATCAAAGGCAAAAAACAGGAAACCAAATGGCCTAAAAAATGTCCATCAAGAAAGTCCAAATAACAATGAAGAAATGGATCAATGTATGCAAAATAAACCTCTATAGCAGGTATCAAAAGTCCGGACTTCAAAGCCTGTATCTAGAAGCGATGTCTATGTCACAAGTATCTAGAGATGGAATCAGTATGTTATACCACCGGCCGTTTAACTTCGTTCGGGCTCCCAGCATAGCAGGGGCATTTCTAGAGAGGAGGGGGCCCGTGTGCAGGCTCCGACACGGGCTCCCTCCTCTCCATCCGGCAGCCGGCAGCGCACTGAGCTGTACGCGGCCAGCCCCGGAGGTATAGACTCTGGGCACTAGAGTGTGCCCAGAGTCTATAGTGTATGCACAGGTCACCGGAAAAATGGCCGCCGCGGCCATTTTCCAGTTGTTCTACAGCGCCGGACCGCCGGGCCGACGTGGGACTCCGGAGAGGTAAGTATTATTACGGGTGCAAGGTGTGCGGTGCGGGGCCCCCCTGGACCCAGGGGCCCTTGTTCCCGCACACCCTGCACCCATTATAGATACACCCCTGCGGCATAGGTATAATGACAGGCGTCAAGATTTCGACGCCTGTCATTAGTATCCTGCCGGGATTTGACAGTCGGGAAGCCGGCGGTCGGCATTTCGACCGTCGGCTTCCTGACTGCATCCCCTAGAGATTATCCTGGACTGGCCCACAGCTCTTAGTTAACAAAACTAAACTGCTAGGTCCAACTTCCTGGAGCTATTCTCCTCGCTCCAAATTGAATCGCCCCCATTTTTCTGTAATTGTCTTCATTTCTTTTATACTATGTTCAAACTGCCAAATATTCTTATGTTTTGCTTTTATATAAATGTTTATTTAAATAAAGAAAGTTGCTTATTTTACTTGAACAGGAGCAAAATATATAAATATTATTTTTATCCTAACAGAAGATGTGTCTTGGTAATGCACAACTACACATTTCCTTTATAAACACATGCACTTACAGATCAGAGCTAATACAAGTAATACTATACAACCATTTACAATGAGGAAGTCGCTGTATGGAACCAACTCACAAATCTGATTTCAACATAGATCAAGCATCTGGCACAACTGAGCACCAGGACCATACACTTGTGCAAGCTACTGTACCTTACAAAGTTTGATATTTGTTTGCACAGACACTTTGCCAATCCCATGTCCATCCTACTAAAGTATGTGTCAGCAAAAGTAAAAATGTTGCTTTGTCACAAAAAATTCCACCAAAATGGAATACATACTTTTAGGTGGTGCTCATTAAGTTGAAGACTAATGCTGATTACTACTGTACTTACCTGGAGTCCAATGTACTCCCCAATGTGGTGGGAACCTTGATGTCTGTAGAACCTCATAGATGCTATCCTCAACTTTTGCTGCCTGACTTAAACAGGCAGTTGTGGTGTCAATGCCACAATGAAACCAAAATATAGTTGCATTGAAAACATGCTGTCTGCTTGAAGAAAGGTATACTTTAATGGAAGTGAAGATGGCATTGACAGACTCTTATAGACATCCGCGGACCTTCTGGATCCCCTGATATGCCAGACTTCAGTCAAGTAAAATGAATGATTATTGATAGACCTCTTAAACTCCACCAATAACTATATAGTTTGTGGACATGGGTACATTGCACAAGTGTGGTGATTGCACATCATGAAGATAAAAATGAGATATAATTAAAACTAAAAAGCACATCTTTGTACCTGGATCCTATAAAAGTGTCATACCAAATATAATCATATGCTGACTCTACCTGAATGTCCTAGAGGCTCCAGGGATTCTGGGAGTCCTCCATGACTTCCAAGAAAGTGTGTCTCTTGGACAGCAGCAGAAGTGGATGCAGATGAAGATATAAATGTGATTTGTGTCATCAGGGCCGTAGCTAAGGTAGTGCGGCCGGTGCCATCGCACAGGGCACAACAGGTCAGGGGGCACTGTTTGGTCCTTGAAATTTCTGTTTATTATTATTATTGCTTGTAGTTTCCTCTTATTTCCCCAGCATCTCCTGGCCTCTCCTATGTCTTCCCTGGCCCATCCCCATGAAGCCATGGCCCTTTTTTGGGTCATTATGTCCCTTTGAAAAATGAGGGGGGTGCCAATGCTCTTTCTGGCACAGGGCACCAAAAAGTCTAGTTACGGCTCTGTGTATCATCATGGAGCAGTTATCATGTCATGATCCCCTCACCATCAATGTGCAATGATGTAATATTTGGAGAGCAGGTCTACAAAGTCAGCTGTATGGATACACAGGTTGAGTCTCCCATATCCACAATGCTTGGGACCAGGGGTATTTTGGATATCGGAATATTCTGTATTTTGGAATAATTGCATACCATAATGAGATATCTTGGGAATGGGACCCAAATCTAAACACAAAATGCATTAATGTTTCATATACACCTTATACACACAGCCTGCAGGTCATTTTATACAATATTTTATACAATATTTTCAATCATTTTGTGGCTCAAACAAAGTTTGTGTACATACATGAAATTAATTTAGGTTTCACAAACACCTTATACACACAGCCTGAAGGTAGTTGTATACAATATTTTTAATAATTTTGAGACTTAAACAAAGTTTGTGTACATTGAACCATCAAAAAGCAAAGGTTTCACTATCTCAGTCATGCTAAAAAAGTTCCGTATTTTGGAATATTCCGTATTTCTGAATATTTGGATATGGGAGACTCAACCTGTAATGTATAAATATTTGGTATACATATTTGGTATCTCTAAACCCTCTATGCAGAACTAGCTGATTACACTTTGGGGTTAATAGGGGCAGTTTCTTATTTTGTGTAAAGGTTAATAAAGGAATAATATAACACAAAATAAAAATATATTTGTTCTACTATTTAAACACACATACTGTATATTAGGGGTGTGCACCGGCCACTTTTCGTGTTTTGTGTTTTGGTTTTGGATCTGGATCTTTCTTCGTGTTTTGGATCTGGATTGGTTTTGCCAAAACCACCCTTCCGTGTTTTGGGTTCTGGGTTTTGTGTTTTGGATCTGTATTTTTTTTTAAAAAAGCATAAAAACAGCTAAAATCACAGAATTTGTAGGTTTTTCTGCTCCTATGCTATTATTAACCTCAATAACCTTAATTTCCACTCATTTCCAGTCTATTCTGAACACCTCACACCTCACAATAGTGTTTTTATGTCCAAAACGTTGCACCGAGGTAGCTGGATGACTATGCTAAGCGACACGAGTGGGCGGCACAAACACGTGACCCATCTAGGCGTGAAACTGCAGTGGCAGACAGGATGGCAGTTTGAAAAACTAGGCCCCAAACTGTACATAATGCAAAGAAAAAAAAGAGGTGCAAGATGGAATTGTCCTTGGGCCCTCCCATCCACCCTTATGTTGTATAAACAGGACATGCACACTTTAACAAACCAATCATTTCAGCGCCAGGGTCTGCCACACAACTGTGGCTGAAATGATTGGTTCGTTTGGGCCCCCACAAAACAAGCTGGCAATTAATGTGTCCCTGCACAAACTGGCTCTATGGAGGCAAGATGTCATCCTCATCCTCCTCATCCACCGATTCCTCACCCTCTTCAGTGTGTACATCCTCATCCTCACAAAGTATTAACTCATCACCACTTGAATCCACCACCACAGGTCCCTCTGTACCTTCTGGAGGCTGGTCTCCCTGGAAGAGCTGATAATTCATTTTGATGAACATCATCTTCTCCACATTCTGTGGAAGCAACCTCCTACGCCTTTCGCTGACAAGGTTCCCGGCTGCACTAAACACTCTTTCGGAGTACACACTGGAGGGGGGGCAACTCAGGTAAAATAGAGCCAGTTTGTACAGGGGCCTCCAAATTGCCTCTTTTTCCTGCCAGTACAGGTATGGACTGTCTGCCATGCCTACTTAGATGCTGTCACCGATGTAATCCTCCACCATTCTGTCAATGGTGACAGTATCATATGCAGTGACAGTAGACATGTCAGAAATTGTTGCCAGGTCCTTCAGTCCGGACCAGATGTCCAAACTTGGTCCTGCCTGCCCTGCATCACCGCCAGCGGGTTGCTTAGGATACCTAAGTTTTTTCCTGGCAGCCCCAGTTGCAGGAGAAAATGAAGAAGGAGCCGTTGACGTGTCACGTTCCGCTTCAGCTGACAGTGTGTTCACCAGCAGGTCTTTGCACCTCTGCAGGCTTGTGTCGGCCGGAAAGAGAGACACCACATAGGCTTTAAACCTAGGATCGAGCACGGTGGCCAAAACGTAGTGGTCTGATTTCAACAGATTGACCACCCTGGAATCCTGGCAAAGCGAATGAAGGGCTTCATCCACAAGTCCCACATGCCGAGCGGAATCGCTCCGTCTTAGCTCCTCCTTCACTTTCTCCAGCTGCTTCTGCAAAAGCCTGATGAGGGGAATGACCTGACTCAAGCTGGCAGTGTCTGAACTGACTTCACGTGTGGCAAGTTCGAAGGGCTGGAGAACCTTGCACAACACGGAAATCATTCTCCACTGCGCTTGAGTCAGGTGCATACCCCCTCCTTTGCCTATGTCATAGGTGGATGTATAGGCTTGTATGGCCTTTTGCTGCTCCTCCATCCTCTGAAGCATATAGAGGGTTGAGTTCCACCGCGTCACAACCTCTTGCTTCAGGTGATGGCGGGGCAGGTTCAAGAGTGTTTGCTGGCGCTCCAGTCTTCGGCACGCAGTCGCTGAATGGCGAAAGTGGCCAGAAATTTTTCGGGCCACCCAAAGCGTCTCCTGCACGCCCCTGTCGCTTTTCAGAAAATTCTGCACCACCAAGTTTATTGTGTGAGCAAAACATGGGACGTGCTGGAATTTGCCCAGATGTAATGCCCGCACAATATTGGTGGCGTTGTCAGATATCACAAATCCCCAGGAGAGTCTAAGTGGGGTAAGCCACTGGGCGATGATTTCCCTCAGTTTCTCTAAGAGGTTGTCGGCGGTGTGCCTCTTACTGAAACCGGTGATACACAGCGTAGCCTGCCTTGTAACGAGCTGGCGTTTCTGAGATGCTGCTACTGGTGACGCTGCTGCTGTTGCTGCGTAAGGTGATACATCTACCCAGTGGGCTGTCACAGTCATATAGTCCTTAGTCTGCCCTGTTCCACTTGTCCACATGTCCGTGGTTAAGTGGACATTGTGTACAACGGCATTTTTCAGGACACTGAGGACACTTTTTCTGACGTTTCTGTACAGTCTCGGTATCGCCTGCCTAGTGAAGTGGAATCTAGACGGGATTTGGAACCGGGGACACACTACCTCCATCAATTGTCTAAATCCCACTGCACTAATGGCGGATACCGGACGCACGTCTAACACCAACATAGCAGTCAAGGCCTCAGTTATACGTTTTGCTTCAGGATGACTGCTGTCGTACTTCATCCTCCTCGCTAAGGACTGTTGGAGGGTCAATTGTTTAGTAAAAGTAGTGGTGTTCCTACTTCCTCTCTGGGATGATGAACGACTCCCAGCAGCAGCAACAGCAGCAGCGGCAGCAGTAGGCGTAGCAATGCAGGATCCTCCAGAGGAATCCCGGATAGGAGAGTCAGTCATGCCAGTGACATGGCCTGCAGGACTACTTCCGATCCTGACTAAGGAGGAAATTGACGAGGAGGGAGTTGACGGTGTGGTTTGCAGGCGCTTGGATACAACAGGACAACGGGATTTAGGTGTCCCTGGACTGCTTACGGTCTTAGCCAAAGTTTCTGAACTTGACAGTAACTTTTTATGAACGCGCTGCAGGTGCCGTATAAGGGAGGATGTTCCTAGGTGGTTGACGTCCCTACCCCTACTTATTTCACCTTTACATATGGTACATATGGCAAGACAGTTGTTGTCCGGATTTGGATAGAAATATTGCCAGACCAAAGAGGTGGAATGTTTGGTCTTCTGCCCAGGCATGACCGTGATGGGCTTTTTCATCCCACGGACAACAACTGTCTCCCCTGGAGCCTGATTTAAACAAACCACATCACCATCAGAATCCTCCTCGCCAACTTCCTCCTCAGCGCCAGCTACACCAGTATCCTCATCCTGTTGTACTTCAACAGTGACATCTTCAATTTGCATATCAGCAAGTGGACTGTGGGTGCTCCTTTCAGCACTTGCAGGGGGCGTGCAAATGGTGGAAAGAGCCACCTCTTCCCGTCCAGTGCTGGGAAGGTCAGGCATCGCAACCACCACCACACTTGGACTCTCCTTGGGGATTTGTGATATCTTCTTAGAAAGCACAGTTCTTCGCTGTGCTTTTGCCACCTTAACTCTTTTGATTTTTTTAGTGGGAGGAGGGCTTCCATCGTCATGTGAAGCTGAACCACTAGTCATGAACATACTAGGGATCGACCTTAGCCGTTCCTTGCCACTCCGTGTCGTAAATGGCATATTGGCAAGTTTACGTTTCTCTTCAGCTGATTTAAATGTCTTTTTCAAGGTCATTTTCCTGAACTTTGCCATTTGGGATTGTATGTGCCCTCTACTATGACATTGGGCATCGGCCTTGGCAGACGACGTTGATGGCATGTTATCGTCTATGTCATGACTAGTGGCAGCAGCTTCAGCACTAGGAGGAAGTGGTTCTTGATCTTTCTCTATTTTATTTTTATCGGAGAAAGTTTGGTCCTCCATTTATGTTATATCGATTTGATATATACGTGCGGCTAAACACAGAAAATAATTTTTTTTTTGGTTTGGACTGGAGTGTACTTTGTGGGTTACAGCACCCTTTAACGGTCAAGCCAGCCGGCCCTTTACTTATGACACAGGCGCACGCTTGGCACTACTTTGTTGATGCACGTGCGGCTACTGCGCACACAATTCACAAACACAGAAAATAATTTTTTTTTTGGTTTGGACTGGAGTGTACTATCGGGGGTTACAGCACCCTTAACGGTCAAGCCAGCTGGCCCTTTACTTATGACACAGGCGCACGCTTGGCACTACTTTGTTGATGCACGTGCGGCTACTGCGCACACAATTCACAAACACAGAAAATAATTTTTTTTTGGTTTGGACTGGAGTGTACTTTCGGGGGTTACAGTACCCTTTAACGGTCAAGCCAGCCGGCCCTTTACTTATGACACAGGCGCACGCTTGGCACTACTTTGTTGATGCACGTGCGGCTACTGCGCACACAATTCACAAACACAGAAAATAATATTTTTTTTGGTTTGGACTGGAGTGTACTTTGGGGGTTACAGCACCCTTTAACGGTCAATCCAGCCGGCCCTTTACTTATGACACAGGCGCACGCTTTGCACTACTTTGTTGATGCACGTGCGGCTACTGCGCACACAATTCACAAACACAGAAAATAATTTTTTTTTTGGTTTGGACTGGAGTGTACTTTCGGGGGTTACAGCACCCTTAACGGTCAAGCCAGCCGGCCCTTTACTTATGACACAGGTGCACGCTTGGCACTACTTTGTTGATGCATGTGCGGCTACTGCGCACACAATTCACAAACACAGAAAATAATTTTTTTTTGGTTTGGACTGGAGTGTACTTTCGGGGGTTACAGCACCCTTTAACGGTCAAGCCAGCCGGCCCTTTACTTATGACACAGGCGCACGCTTGGCACTACTTTGTTGATGCACGTGCGGCTACTGCGCACACAATTCACAAACACAGAAAATAATTTTTTTTTTGGTTTGGACTGGAGTGTACTTTGGGGGTTACAGCACCCTTTAACGGTCAAGCCAGCCGGCCCTTTACTTATGACACAGGCGCACGCTTGGCACTACTTTGTTGATGCACGTGCGGCTACTGCGCACACAATTCACAAACACAGAAAATAATTTTTTTTTTGGTTTGGACTGGAGTGTACTTTCGGGGGTTACAGCACCCTTAACGGTCAAGCCAGCCGGCCCTTTACTTATGACACAGGTGCACGCTTGGCACTACTTTGTTGATGCACGTGCGGCTACTGCGCACACAATTCACAAACACAGAAAATAATTTTTTTTTGGTTTGGACTGGAGTGTACTTTCGGGGGTTACAGCACCCTTTAACGGTCAAGCCAGCCGGCCCTTTACTTATAACACAGGCGCACGCTTGGCACTACTTTGTTGATGCACGTGCGGCTACTGCGCACACAATTCACAAACACAGAAAATAATTTTTTTTTGGTTTGGACTGGAGTGTACTTTCGGGGGTTACAGCACCCTTTAACGGTCAAGCCAGCCGGCCCTTTACTTATGACACAGGCGCACGCTTGGCACTACTTTGTTGATGCACGTGCGGCTACTGCGCACACAATTCACAAACACAGAAAATAATTTTTTTTTTGGTTTGGACTGGAGTGTACTTTGGGGGTTACAGCACCCTTTAACGGTCAAGCCAGCCGGCCCTTTACTTATGACACAGGCGCACGCTTGGCACTACTTTGTTGATGCACGTGCGGCTACTGCGCACACAATTCACAAACACAGAAAATAATTTTTTTTTTGGTTTGGACTGGAGTGTACTTTCGGGGGTTACAGCACCCTTAACGGTCAAGCCAGCCGGCCCTTTACTTATGATACAGGCGCACGCTTGGCACTACTTTGTTGATGCACGTGCGGCTACTGCGCACACAATTCACAAACACAGAAAATAATTTTTTTTTGGTTTGGACTGGAGTGTACTTTCGGGGGTTACAGCACCCTTTAACGGTCAAGCCAGCCGGCCCTTTACTTATGACACAGGCGCACGCTTGGCACTACTTTGTTGAAGCACGTGCGGCTACTGCGCACACAATTCACAAACACAGAAAATAATTTTTTTTTTGGTTTGGACTGGAGTGTACTTTCGGGGGTTACAGCACCCTTTAACGGTCAAGCCAGCCGGCCCTTTACTTATGACACAGGCGCACGCTTGGCACTACTTTGTTGATGCACGTGCGGCTACTGCGCACACAATTCACAAACACAGAAAATAATTTTTTTTTTGGTTTGGACTGGAGTGTACTTTCGGGGGTTACAGCACCCTTAACGGTCAAGCCAGCCGGCCCTTTACTTATGACACAGGTGCACGCTTGGCACTACTTTGTTGATGCATGTGCGGCTACTGCGCACACAATTCACAAACACAGAAAATAATTTTTTTTTTGTTTGGACTGGAGTGTACTTTCGGGGGTTACAGCACCCTTTAACGGTCAAGCCAGCCGGCCCTTTACTTATGACACAGGCGCACGCTTGGCACTACTTTGTTGATGCACGTGCGGCTACTGCGCACACAATTCACAAACACAGAAAATAATTTTTTTTTTGGTTTGGACTGGAGTGTACTTTGGGGGTTACAGCACCCTTTAACGGTCAAGCCAGCCGGCCCTTTACTTATGACACAGGCGCACGCTTGGCACTACTTTGTTGATGCACGTGCGGCTACTGCGCACACAATTCACAAACACAGAAAATAATTTTTTTTTTGGTTTGGACTGGAGTGTACTTTCGGGGGTTACAGCACCCTTAACGGTCAAGCCAGCCGGCCCTTTACTTATGACACAGGTGCACGCTTGGCACTACTTTGTTGATGCACGTGCGGCTACTGCGCACACAATTCACAAACACAGAAAATAATTTTTTTTTGGTTTGAACTGGAGTGTACTTTCGGGGGTTACAGCACCCTTTAACGGTCAAGCCAGCCGGCCCTTTACTTATGACACAGGCGCACGCTTGGCACTACTTTGTTGATGCACGTGCGGCTACTGCGCACACAATTCACAAACACAGAAAATAATTTTTTTTTGGTTTGGACTGGAGTGTATTTTCGGGGGTTACAGCACCCTTTAACGGTCAAGCCAGCCGGCCCTTTACTTATGACACAGGCGCACGCTTGGCACTACTTTGTTGATGCACGTGCGGCTACTGCGCACACAATTCACAAACACAGAAAATAATTTTTTTTTTGGTTTGGACTGGAGTGTACTTTGGGGGTTACAGCACCCTTTAACGGTCAAGCCAGCCGGCCCTTTACTTATGACACAGGCGCACGCTTGGCACTACTTTGTTGATGCACGTGCGGCTACTGCGCACACAATTCACAAACACAGAAAATAATTTTTTTTTTGGTTTGGACTGGAGTGTACTTTCGGGGGTTACAGCACCCTTAACGGTCAAGCCAGCCGGCCCTTTACTTATGACACAGGCGCACGCTTGGCACTACTTTGTTGATGCACGTGCGGCTACTGCGCACACAATTCACAAACACAGAAAATAATTTTTTTTTGGTTTGGACTGGAGTGTACTTTCGGGGGTTACAGCACCCTTTAACGGTCAAGCCAGCCGGCCCTTTACTTATGACACAGGCGCACGCTTGGCACTACTTTGTTGAAGCACGTGCGGCTACTGCGCACACAATTCACAAACACAGAAAATAATTTTTTTTTAGGTTTGGACTGGAGTGTACTTTCGGGGGTTACAGCACCCTTTAATGGTCAAGCCAGCCGGCCCTTTACTTATGACACAGGCGCACGCTTGGCACTACTTTGTTGATGCACGTGCGGCTACTGCGCACACAATTCACAAACACAGAAAATTATTTTTTTCTTGGTTTGGACTGGAGTGTACTTTCGGGGGTTACAGCACCCTTAATGGTCAAGCCAGCCTGCCCTTTACTTATGACACAGGCGCACGCTTGGCACTACTTTGTTGATGCACGTGCGGCTACTGCGCACACAATTCACAAACACAGAAAATAATTTTTTTTTTGGTTTGGACTGGAGTGTACTTTCGGGGGTTACAGCACCCTTAACGGTCAAGCCAGCCGGCCCTTTACTTATGACACAGGCGCACGCTTGGCACTACTTTGTTGATGAACGTGCGGCTACTGCGCACACAATTCACAAACACAGAAAATAATTTTTTTTTTGGTTTGGACTGGAGTGTACTTTCGGGGGTTACAGCACCCTTAATGGTCAAGCCAGCCGGCCCTTTACTTATGACACAGGCGCACGCTTGGCACTACTTTGTTGATGCACGTGCGGCTACTGCGCACACAATTCACAAACACAGAAAATAATTTTTTTTTTGGTTTGGACTGGAGTGTACTTTCGGGGGTTACAGCACCCTTAACGGTCAAGCCAGCCAGCCCTTTACTTATGACACAGGCGCACGCTTGGCACTACTTTGTTGATGCACGTGCGGCTACTGCGCACACAATTCACAAACACAGAAAATTATTTTTTTTTGGTTTGGACTGGAGTGTACTTTCGGGGGTTACAGCACCCTTTAACGGTCAAGCCAGCCGGCCCTTTACTTATGACACAGGCGCACGCTTGGCACTACTTTGTTGATGCACGTGCGGCTACTGCGCACACAATTCACAAACACAGAAAATAATTTTTTTCTTGGTTTGGACTGGAGTGTACTTTCAGGGGTTACAGCACCCTTAATGGTCAAGCCAGCCGGCCCTTTACTTATGACACAGGCGCACGCTTGGCACTACTTTGTTGATGCACGTGCGGCTACTGCGCACACAATTCACAAACACAGAAAATAATTTTTTTTTTGGTTTGGACTGGAGTGTACTTTCGGGGGTTACAGCACCCTTAACGGTCAAGCCAGCCAGCCCTTTACTTATGACACAGGCGCACGCTTGGCACTACTTTGTTGATGCACGTGCGGCTACTGCGCACACAATTCACAAACACAGAAAATAATTTTTTTTTGGTTTGGACTGGAGTGTACTTTCGGGCGTTACAGCACCCTTTAACGGTCAAGCCAGCCGGCCCTTTACTTATGACACAGGCGCACGCTTGGCACTACTTTGTTGATGCACATGCGGCTACTGCGCACACAATTCACAAACACAGAAAATAATTTTTTTTTTGGTTTGGACTGGAGTGTACTCTCGGGGGTTACAGCACCCTTAATGGTCAAGCCAGCCGGCCCTTTACTTATGACACAGGCGCACGCTTGGCACTACTTTGTTGATGCACGTGCGGCTACTGCGCACACAATTCACAAACACAGAAAATAATTTTTTTTTGGTTTGGACTGGAGTGTACTTTCGGGGGTTACAGCACCCTTTAACGGTCAAGCCAGCCGGCCCTTTACTTATGACACAGGCGCACGCTTGGCACTACTTTGTTGATGCACGTGCGGCTACTGCGCACACAATTCACAAACACAGAAAATAATTTTTTTTTTGGTTTGGACTGGAGTGTACTTTGGGGGTTACAGCACCCTTTAACGGTCAAGCCAGCCGGCCCTTTACTTATGACACAGGCGCACGCTTGGCACTACTTTGTTGATGCACGTGCGGCTACTGCGCACACAATTCACAAACACAGAAAATAATTTTTTTTTTGGTTTGGACTGGAGTGTACTTTCGGGGGTTACAGCACCCTTAACGGTCAAGCCAGCCGGCCCTTTACTTATGACACAGGCGCACGCTTGGCACTACTTTGTTGATGCACGTGCGGCTACTGCGCACACAATTCACAAACACAGAAAATAATTTTTTTTGGTTTGGACTGGAGTGTACTTTCGGGGGTTACAGCACCCTTTAACGGACAAGCCAGCCGGCCTTTTACTTATGGGACACAGGCGCACGCTTGGCACTACTTTGTTGATGCACGTGCGGCTACTGCGCACACAATTCACAAACACAGAAAATATATTATTTTTTTAGCACTTGGGGGGAGCACCCGTGATGGACAGAGCACCCCCTGGACAACACTACAGCACCCCTTTAGGACTGGGACACTGCACAGGACTTTGGAGTGGACACAGCCCCTATGGAGAACTGACTGCACAACACAGTCCAGCCAGCCCCTATGGACTTTGAAGTAGTGGACACAGCCCCTATTAACAACAGCAGCACAGCACAACACAGCCAGCCCCTATGGACTTTGAAGTAGTGGACAACAGCAGCACTACACTACACTACACTACACAGCACTAACTCCCACCCTCCCTCTTCACTGTCCACAGCCGAGTGAGAAAATGGCGCCGACGCGGGTACCTTATATAGGATCCAAAACCCGCGAGACTCGGAAGGCGGGATGATGACGTTTTGCCTCGATGTCAGATCCGAGTCAGGCGGGAAAAGTCGAGCCTGACTCGGATCGGACTCGGATCGGGGGGGCTCGGGGGGGTTCGGATTTCAGAAATCCGAACCCGCTCACCCCTACTGTATATACATATCCCTGAAAAAGGCACAGAAACATATACACAGAGGGCTACCAAAGGATTTCCCATGTCATGTGCGGCTGCTTCTTGGGCCCCCACTAGGCTGCTCTGCATAAGCCACTAGTGCGTGTGCTTCATAGGCGGAAGGGGGAATGACACGCAGCTTTAACAATCTCTGGGACCACCCACATCACTCAGGAAGTAGGTTGCATGTGGATCACTGGCCCACTCACTTGGGAGTATGGGTAAATATGAAACTATGTACAGTACACCGAAACAGTGGAGAGAAAAGCTTACTTTTATTAACACAAAGAATGCAAATGCTGTGATTGCTGTTGCAACAAAGTCAAAACATCCCCATTTCTATGAGCAACTCACTGTGCAGGCAGCATACAAAATGTTTGCGTGTTGTCCAGATCAGTGGGATCTAAATAAAAATGCTGCACTCAGAGGGTCACGTGACCACCTGCAACAGCAATGTACAGATATTGTATTACCAGGCAATTAATAATAATATTATAGATACAAATAATATTTTCAAAATGTCATTGAAGTGTTTCATTTTATCTATGTATAAAATATTAATGCCTCTTTTTTACTTACTTTTTTAACTTATTTTTTTAGTTTTTACCACTTTATTATTTAAATGGAACTTTGACCTTTGAAAGCATATTGCATGAGAACCAAGCCTCCGGTATGTTTGTAAACACTTTACCCATGTACTGTGTTTATGGATCTGATTAGGAAATGGATGCAAATGCTGCTGCAACTGTGATTTTGTATGCAACAACTGTGCGAAAATATGCAAATGTCACAGCCCCCGAGATTTGTATCAAGACACCCACCGGCGGCTCTGCAAATCCAAGTGACTGCATACAAAGACGCAGCTCGGTCACAGATCAGTCCATTATCAGATTTTTGAGCAACTCTATCATTGCGAAGAATTGCTGTTGTAACTGAGACACCGGAGCCATTTCTACGATCGCAGGATGCTACACGCCCTGAAAATAATCACTACACACCGATGTTTGAGTCAACTTTCCCCCCTGCGCCACACACAAACAGTACTGCCAGACAATCATTTTGCCAATAAATCCCCACTGCGAGTGACAACAGTAATAAAATGTCGTGCATTCGCAGAGCGGCTCATATACATGCGCAGATTACTGATAATCGCACAACTGCATAAACATCAGCATTACGTCCA
This sequence comes from Taudactylus pleione, assembly GCA_031769625.1. Lineage (NCBI taxonomy): Eukaryota > Metazoa > Chordata > Amphibia > Anura > Myobatrachidae > Taudactylus > Taudactylus pleione. Next base: position 15,807,658 of record JAUIMM010000121.1, read on the forward strand.
TCTCTGAATCAGGGCCTATGGTTTTACCAATTCCCAGGAGGACATTAGCTACATGAGCTGGGCACCTCCTTGTAATCTCAAACACCATAAGCCTTTAGCCGCAGCGAGTGTGTGAGTGCTCTGTTATAGGATTTACGGCAGTGGCCTCCTAGTTGTGGCACTGAAAGGGTTACTCATAAATAAGGTCCCTGTGATGTAAGTGACTACTCTGAAAAGTTGATTTAGGGTTATATTAGAGTTAGTTAACATTAAGGCAGGCAAGGCCCATGTCTAATGCAGTGTCATAAAAGCATACAACTGAGATTATAGTTAATAAGGGGCTGATTCAGAAATGGGAGAAAAATAACTTTACACGTGGGCAAATCATGTGGCAATGCACAGGGGTGCAAATACTTTTTTTTTTATACAGAATTAAAGAAAATAAGAAACTTTAACTCACGGGAAGTAACCAAAATCAGGTGGAGGATAAGCATAGGAACAGGGAGCATTGCAGACAATTGAAGGGTAATTTAGAGTGAAGTGTGGTGGTTCAATACTGGCCATATAGGAGCAAAATTAGCAAATGTGTATAAGCAAAAGTTTTTTATTGATTTGTAATGATGAAGGAAGAGGGAAGGGTAGAAGGAAAGCAAGTGGAAAGGTTAGATGGCTAGAGAGGGGGAATAGAGGGGGGTAACGGAGCAGTGTTTTATATAAAAGATCTACAGTAAAAAGATCAACATTGTCTAGATAGACCCGAAATGGTAGACAGTCAATAGGTAGACAGGGACATAAGGTTAACATATAAAAGGTTGACATGGATGAAGATAGACAAGAAAAGGTCCACATGGTCAAAAGGTCAACATTGAAATTGTTGACACAAAAATGGTCGACACCCTAGTCTTCACCCTAATCCACCCCTTGGTGCCTAACTCTAACTCTACCTCCTGGAGGATAACTCTTACCATCAGGGTAAGTGCCTAACCATAGCTATCCCTTCTAGCGCCAAACCCTAACCTGCTGGTAAGTGCCTAACCATAACCATCCCTTCTAGCGCCAAACCCTAACCTGCTGGTAAGTGCCTAACCATGCCTCTTAATGCCTAACCCTAACCGTCAAGGTAAGTGCCTAACCCAAGCCGTCCCTCCTAAAGCCTAACCCTAACCCTCCGGTAAGTGCCTAAGTCTAAAAAAAAAAAAACCGTGTCAACTATTTTTGTATTGACCATTTCAATGTCGACCTTTTAACCCTGTCAACCTTTTATACATGTCTATCTACATCCATGTCGACCTATTGTCCACGTCGACCTATTGACTGTCTACCTTTTAGGGTGTATCTAGAAATTGTAAGCCTTTTTAGTGTAGATCTATTGACTGGAACCAAAAGAGCAAGGGTAGGGGGAAACGACTCGAGGGTCAACATATCATAACAGTTTTGTCTAAGTAGAAGATAATTCAAACAGAACCAGGCAAAGTGACGTTAGTGTAAGAATACCAAGGTTCCCAAATAGCATGGTACCATTATATCATGTTGGAGCCGCTGATTTAGAATGTAAGCTCTCACAAGCAGGGCACGCTTCCCTCATGTGCTTCTCCTTATACTTTCTTCTACTCCATACTGCCCACAAGGGCATATAAAGCCGCGTACACACTAGACGATAAGTTGGACGAAATGAACGATAACGTTATCGTTCATCACGTTCAATATCGTAAATTGTGTATGCAAGACATCGTTAACGATGCTCGCTCCCATGGATCATTAACAATGTCTTTCATCGCCCGTACTTGCAGGGCAAACTGACAATATTGTCATATTCTGCAAGTACAGGGATGAGGGAGGGTGCCATCACTGAGCGATATCGTTAACGACATTGAGCCCGGCAGTGCAGGGGAAACACTCATGGAGAATATAGTTAAGTGTGTATGCGGCTTAACACTTGATTGCTGACTACCTGCTGCTTATTTTGAGGGTTATTATCGCTAATGCAGAAATGTTTACAAACCATGGGGGTCATTCAGACCCGCTCGTGAGCGTCAGTACGCTCGCAAGCGGGTCGATGTTCCCCACTGCGCATGCGCACGACGGAGGGAGCTCCGTCGTGCGCATGTGCGAGACCCGGGGAGCGACGGGCTTTCCATCGCTCCGGGTCTCGCAACAAAGGGGGCGTGCTGTCGATGTTGATTGACAGCACGCCCCCTTTGGTGGGCGTGCCGGGGGCGTGCCTGCCAGACGGAGGCGTTCCCATGGGAACGCCTACCGTCTGAAGCCGGCCCCACTGACATCACTAGTGATGTCAGTGCGAGTGATTTTGGCTCTGATAGAGCCAAAATCACTCCAGGGCTTGTGGCAGGGAGACCCTACCGCAGGGTCTCCATCGCAAGTCCAATGATCGCGATGGTCAAGACCATCGCGACCATTTTTTTGGTCGCTCGCATATGCTGTGGGTGGTCACCCATAGCTATATGAGCGGCCAGGGGGCCGGTCCATTTTCATGGAGGAGGGCCCTGATTCAGAGCGAGCGCTCTGGTCAGAGCGTTCAGCTCTGAATCAGGCCCCATGTCCTTGTCCTGTATTGTACTGTAAGTCACTGGTTTCTTGTTCACTTATTTGTCTATGTACTCTGTAAGGCACTGAAGAACACTTGTGACGCCATATAAATAAAGGTTATTATTAATAATAATAATAATAATAATAATTTATTCCTTTTGGCAATGAAATATAAATGATTAGTGAGTTTTTGAAGTATAGGGAGTATAAATTGTTTCCATTTAAGGGACAATTGGTATTTTGCTACACAGGAAATGTGTAAGATCATACATATTTTTCTTTTTTTTCTGTTTTCATGCAGGGTAAGTAATGGCAGCTTTTGCATGTAGCCCACACATGCCAGGACTCGCCCGTCCCAATTTTAAATCTCCCTACAAATTTTATATCTTCATCACCTGCAGTGCGCCATGATTTTGCCAAGGTGCACATGTAATTCTTTTTTTGCTTTGCTCCCAACTCAGAAACAGCCCTTTTGTTTTTTTGTTGTTTTCTCGGTTAGTAGTATGTACTATCTAGTTACAGTATTTGTCTTAAACATAAAGAACTAGCGGGGCATAGCCGCATAACACATGGGTAACACATGTACTAAGTTACAGAATACTTAAAGCCTAGGGCAATGCAAATCCCCAATACAGCCCAGTTCAGAGATTTGCTCTATAGAACGTATGTGTGTATTTCATTCTGACACTCTATTATAATCAGATTACTCTTCCCTACAGCCTCAGAAGACAAACATGTCCAAGTCCATGTTTTTTGACCCCTCTGAGTATGAGGATAGCACAGATACTTTTACCTATATTCCATCTCCCGATACAGCACCGTGTAGGGATCCGTGGACCCTCAATAAATATGTAGTCATTGTGGTTTACACCTTAGTCTTCCTACTCAATATAGTCGGCAACAGTATTGTGATTCTGGTCATTTGCTGCAACAAGCTGAAGAGGTCGTCCACAGATGTCTACCTCCTGAATCTGGCCATCGCTGACCTATTGTTTGCTGTAACTCTGCCTTTCTTAGCAGTTTACAAAGTCCATGGATGGGTGTTTGGCATTCACATGTGCAGATTTGTTTCTATATTGCAAGAAGTCAACGTCTACAGTGGAATTCTGCTGCTGGCTTGTATAAGTGTGGACCGATATTTGGCTATTGTTCATGCCACTGAAACTGTAACGCAGAAGAGGCATTGGGTAAAATACATTTCTCTGGCTATTTGGATATTTTCATTTGTTATTTCATTTCCCACCATCTGGTTCAAAGATGTGTTTCTGAGCCCTAGGAATGGAGTCGTTTGCCACGAGAACATCGGACATGAGAACACAGAGGGCTGGAAAGTCATCTTAAGGATTGGGTGGCACTTGGTTGGTTTCTTCACACCTCTGCTCATCATGTTCTTCTGCTATGGTTTTACCATTAAAACTCTTTTCCAGACCAAAAATAACCAGAAACACCGAGCCATGAAGGTCATCTTTGCTGTTGTTCTTGCCTTCCTCATCTGCTGGCTCCCATACAACATCACCGTGATTGTGGACTCTCTAATGCGAACAAGCTATATCATCGAAACATGCAAGATGAGAAACCAGTTGGGCGTTGCTCTGCCTTTAACTGAAATCATTGGCTACACTCACAGCTGTATCAACCCGATTCTCTACGCCTTCATAGGCCAAAAATTTCGTCAGAGCTTCCTAAGGATCCTGGCCAGCAAAGGCATTGTCAGCAAAGAGACTCTTTCCCATTATGGCCGGGCCTCATCCATTATGTCCACATCTGGAAATACATCTACCACACTTTAGCATTATCGATGGATTAGGGAGTGTTATCATGGACCTAAGGGCCTGATTCAGGTTGGATCGCAAGGCTGTGTTCGCACGCAACCAGACGATGTTTGCATTCTGCACATGCGTATAAGATGCAGTGCGCAATCCGGTCACTCGATCGGGACGCGTTCGCAGTGAGCACACAGAGGCCCTGATTCAGAGCCGGACGCTCTGAATCAGGGCCATCCCTGCTCCTTTTTGGAGCGGCCTCCTGGCCGCTCGCATAGCTGTGGGTGACCACCCACAGCTATAGCAAGCAGGCAAAATGATGGTCGCGATGGTCAAGACCATCGCGACCATCGGGCTTGCGACAAGACCCTTGTGGTAGGGTCTCGCTGCCGCAAGTCCAGGAGTGCTTTGGCACTATCAGAGCCAAAAGCACTCCCACTGACATCACTAGTGATGTCAGTGGGGCCGGACCCAGACGGTATTCGTTCCCATGGGAAAGCCTCCGTCTGGGCAGCCACGCCCCCGGCATGCCCACCAAAGGGGGCGTGCTGTCAATCACCATCGACAGCATGCCCCCTTTGGGGCGAGACCCTTAACGACGGCTTGGCCGTCGTTATTCGGGTCTCGTGCATGCACCCTGCCGGGATTTGACAGTCGGGAAGCCGGCGATCGGCATTTCGACTGTCGGCTTCCTGACTGCATCCCCTAGAGATTATCCTGGACTGGCCCACAGCTTTCAGTTAACAAAACTAAACTGCTAGGTCCAACTTCCTGGAGCTATTCACCTCGCTCCAATTTGAATCGCCCCCATTTTTCTGTAATTGTCTTCATTTCTTTTATACTATGTTCAAAGTGCCAAATATTCTTATGTTTTGCTTTTATATAAATGTTTATTTAAATAAAGAAAGTTGCTTATTTTACTTGAACAGGAGCAAAATATATAAATATTATTTTTATCCTAACAGAAGATGTGTCTTGGTAATGCACAACTACACATTTCCTTTATAAACACATGCACTTACAGATCAGAGCTAATACAAGTAATACTATACAACCATTTACAATTAGGAAGTCGCTGTATGGAACCAACTCACAAATCAGTTTTGAACATAGATCAAGCATCTGGCACAACTGAGCACCAGGGCCATACACTTGTGCAAGCTACTGTACCTTACAAAGTTTGATATTTGTTTGCACAGACACTTTGCCAATCGAATGTCCATCCTACTAAAGTATGTGTCAGCAAAAGTAAAAATGTTGCTTTATCACCAAAAATTCCACCAAAATGGAAAACATACTTTTAGGTGGTGCTCATTAAGTTGAAGACTAATGCTGATTACTACTGTACTTACCTAGAGTCCAATGTACTCCCCAATGTGGTGGGAACCTTGATGTCTGTAGAACCTCAGCGATACTATCCTCAACTTTTGCTGCCTGACTTAAACAGGCAGTGGTGGTGTCAATGCCACAATGAAACCAAAATATAGTTGCATTGAAAACATGCTGTCTGCTTGAAGAAAGGTATACTTTAATGGAAGTGAGGATGGCATTGACAGACTCTTATAGACATCCGCGGACCTTCTGGATCCCCCGATATGCCAGACTTCAGTCAAGTAAAATGAATGATTATTGATAGACCTCTTAAACTCCACCAATAACTATTTAGTTTGTGGACATGGGTACATTGCACAAGTGTGGTGATTGCACATCATGAAGATAAAAATGAGATATAATTAAAACTAAAAAGCACATCTTTGTCCCTGGACCCTATAATAGTGTCATACAAATATAATCATATGCTGACTCTACCTGAATGTCCTAGAGGCTCCAGGGATTCTGGGAGTCCTCCATGACTTCCAAGAAAGTGTGTCTCTTGGACAGCAGCAGAAGTGGATGCAGATGAAGATATAAATGTGATTTGTGTCATCAGGGCCGTAGCTAGGGTAGTGCGGCCGGTGCCATCGTACAGGGCACAACAGGTCAGGGGGCACTGTTTGGTCCTTGAAATTTCTGTTTATTATCATTATTGCTTGTAGCTTCCTCTTATTTCATCCCCAGCATCTCCTGGCCTCTCCTATCTCTTCCCTGGCCCAACCCCATGAAGCCATGGCCCTTTTTTGGGTCATTATGTCCCTTTGAAAAATGAGGGGGCGCCAATGCTCTTTCTGGCACAGGGCACCAAAAAGTCTAGTTACGGCTCTTTGTATCATCATGGAGCAGTTATCATGTCATGATCCCCTGACCATCAATGTGATTGTGCAATGATGTAATACTTGGAGAGCAGGTCTACAAAGTCAGCTGTATGGATACACAGGTTGAGTCTCCCATATCCACAATGCTTGGGACCAGGGGTATTTTGGATATCAGAATATTCCGTATTTTGAGATATCTTGGGAATGGGACCCAAATCTAAACACAAAATGCATTAATGTTTCATATACACCTTATACACACAGCCTGCAGGTCATTTTATACAATATTTTATACAATATTTTCAATCATTTTGTGGCTCAAACAAAGTTTGTGTACATACATGAAATTAATTTAGGTTTCACAAACACCTTATACACACAGCCTGAAGGTAGTTGTATACAATATTTTTAATAATTTTGAGACTTAAACAAAGTTTGTGTACATTGAACCATCAAAAAGCAAAGGTTTCACTATCTCAGTCATGCTAAAAAAGTTCCGTATTTTGGAATATTCCGTATTTCTGAATATTTGGATATGGGAGACTCAACCTGTAATGTATAAATATTTGGTATACATATTTGGTATCTCTAAACCCTCTATGCAGAACTAGCTGATTACACTTTGGGGTTAATAGGGGCAGTTTCTTATTTTGTGTAAAGGTTACTAAAGGAATAATACAACACAAAATAAAAATATATTTGTTCTACTATTTAAACACACATACTGTATATACATATCCCTGAAAAAGGCACAGAAACATATACACAGAGGGCTACCAAAGGATGTCCCATGTCATGTGCGGCTGCTTCTTGGGCCCCCACTAGGCTGCTCTGCATAAGCCACTAGTGCGTGTGCTTCATAGGCGGAAGGGGGAATGACACGCAGCTTTAACAATCTCTGGGACCACCCACATCACTCAGGAAGTAGGTTGCATGTGGATCACTGGCCCACTCTCTTGGCAGTATGGGAGTATTGGTAAATATGACACTATGTACAGTACACCGAAACAGTGGAGAGAAACGCTTACTTTTATTAACACAAAGAATGCAAATGCTGTGATTGCTGTTGCAACAAAGTCAAAACATCCCCATTTCTATGAGCAACTCACTGTGCAGGCAGCATACAAAATGTTTGCGTGTTGTCCAGATCAGTGGGATCTAAATAAAAATGCTGCACTCAGAGGGTCACGTGACCACCTGCAACAGCAATGTACAGATATTGTATTACCAGGCAATTAATAATAATATTACAGATACAAATAATATTTTCAAAATGTCATTGAAGTGTTTCATTTTATCTATGTATAAAATATTAATGCCTCTTTTTTACTTACTTTTTTAACTTTACTTATTTTTTATTACTTTTTACCACATTATTATTTAAATGTAACTTTGACCTTTGACCGGAGGCTGAGAACCCAGCCTCCGGTATGTTTGTAAACACTTTACCCATGTACTGTGTTTATGGATCTGATTCGGAAATAGATGCAAATGCTGCTGCAACTGTGAATTTGTATGCAACAACTGTGCGAAAAAATGCAAATGTCACAGCCCCCGAGATTTGTATCTGCAAATCCAAGTGACTGCATACAAAGACGCAGCTCAGTCACAGATCAGTCCATTATCAGATTTTTGAGCAACCCTATCATTGCGCAGAATGACTGCTGTAACTGAGACACCGGAGCCATTTCTACAATCGCAGGATGCTACACGCCCTGAAAATAATCACTACACACCAACGTTTGAGTCAACTTTCCCCCCTGCGCCACACACAAACAGTACTGCCGGACAATCATTTTGCCAATAAATTTCCACCGCGAGTGACAGCAGTAATAAAATGTCGTGCATTCGCAGAGCGACTCATATACATGCGCAGATTACTGATAATCGCACAACTGCATAAACATCAGCATTACGTCCATCTCTGAATCAGGGCCTATGGTTTTACCAATTCCCAGGAGGTCATTAGCTACATGAGCTGGGCACCTCCTTGTAATCTCCAACACCATAAGCCTTTAGCCGCAGCGAGTGTGTGAGTGCTCTGTGTTATAGGATTTACGGCAGTGGCCTCCTAGTTGTGGCACTGAAAGGGTTATTCATAAATAAGGTCCCTGTGATGTAAGTGACTACTCTGAAAAGTCGATTTAGGGTTATATTAGAGTTAGTTAACATTAAGGCAGGCAAGGCCCATGTCTAATGCAGTGTCATAAAAGCATACAACTGAGATTATAGTTAATAAGGGGCTGATTCAGAAATGGGAGAAAAATAACTTTACACGTGGGCAAATCATGTGGCAATGCACAGGGGTGCAAATACTTTTTTTTTTATACAGAATTAAAGAAAATAAGAAACTTTAACTCACGGGAAGTAACCAAAATCAGGTGGAGGATAAGCATAGGAACAGGGAGCATTGCAGACAATTGAAGGGTAATTTAGAGTGAAGTGTGGTGGTTCAATACTGGCCATATAGGAGCAAAATTAGCAAATGTGTATAAGCAAAAGTTTTTTATTGATTTGTAATGATGAAGGAAGAGGGAAGGGTAGAAGGAAAGCAAGTGGAAAGGTTAGATGGCTAGAGAGGGGGAATAGAGGGGGGTAACGGAGCAGTGTTTTATATAAAAGATCTACAGTAAAAAGATCGACAATGTCTAGATAGACCCAAAATGGTAGATAGTCAATAGGTAGACAGGGACATAAGGTCAACATATAAAAGGTTGACATGGATGAAGATAGACAAGAAAAGGTCCACATGGTCAAAAGGTCAACATTGAAATTGTTGACACAAAAATGGTTGATACCCTTCTCTTCACCCTAATCCACCTAATCCACCCTTGGTGCCTAACCCTAACTCTACCTCATGGAGGATAACTCTTACCATCAGGGTAAGTGCCTAACCATAACCATCCCTTCTAGTGCCAAACCCTAACCCTCTGGTAAGTGCCTAACTATGCCTCTTAGTGCCTAACCCTAACCATCAAGGTAAGTGCCTAACCCAAGCCGTCCCTCCTAAAGCCTAACCCTAACCCTCCGGTAAGTGCCTAACCCTAACCCTGAAAAAAACAAAAACCGTGTCAACTATTTTTGTGTTGACCATTTCAATGTTGACCTTTTAACCCTGTCAACCTTTTATACATGTCTATCTACATCCATGTCGACCTATTGTCCACGTCGACCTATTGACTGTCTACCTTTTAGGGTGTCTATAGAAATTGTAAGCCTTTTTAGTGTAGATCTATTGACTGGAACCAAAAGAGCAAGGGTAAGGGGAAGCGAGTCGAGGGTCAACATGTCATAACAGTTTTGTCTAAGTAGAGGATAATTCAAACAGAACCAGGCAAAGTGACGTTAGTGTAAGAATACCAAGGTTCCCAAATAGCGTGGTACCATTATATCATTTTGGAGCCGCTGATTTAGAATGTAAGCTCTCACAAGCAGGGCCCGCTTCCCTCATGTGCTTCTCCTTATACTTTCTTCTACTCCTTACTCCCCACAAAGGCATATAAAGCCGCGTACACACTAGACGATAAGTTGGACGATATGAACGATAACGTTAACGTTCATCACGTTCAATATCGTCCATTGTGTATGCAAGACATCGTTAATGATGCTCGCTACCGTGGATCATTAACAATGTCTTTCATCGCCCGTACTTGCAGGGCAAACTGACAATATTGTCATGTTCTGCAAGTACAGGGATTAGGGAGGGTGCCATCACTGAACGATATCGTTGACAACATTGAGCCCGGCAGTGCAGGGGAAACACTCATGGAGAATATAGTTAAGTGTGTATGCGGCTTAACACTTGATTGCTGACTACCTGCTGCTTATTTTGAGGGTTATGATCGCTAATGCAGAAATGTGTACAAACCATGTCCTTGTCCTGTATTGTACTGTAAGTCACTGGTTTCTTGTTCACTTATTTGTCTATGTACTCTGTAAGGCATTGAAGAACACTTGTGACGCCATATAAATAAAGGTTATTAATAATAATAATAATAATAATAATAATAATAATAATAATAATAATAATAATTTATTCCTTTTGGCAATGAAATATAAATGATTAGTGAGTTTTTGAAGTGTAGGGAGTATAAATTGTTTCCATTTAAGGGACAATTGGTATTTTGCTACACAGGAAATGTGTAAGATCATGCATATTTTTCTTTTTTTTTTTTCATGCAGGGTAAGTAATGGCAGCTTTTGCATGTAGCTCACACATGTCAGGACTCGCCCCTCCCAATTTTAAATCTCCCTGCACATTTTATATCTGCCTCACCTGCAGTGTGCCATGATTTTGCCAAGGTGCACACGTAATTCTTTTTTTGCTTTGCTCCCAACTCAGAAACAGCCCTTTTGTTTTTTTATTGTTTTCTCGGTTAGTGGTCTGTACTATCTAGCTACAGTATTTGTCTTAAACATAAAGAACTAGCGGGGCATGGCCGCATAACACATGGGTAACACATGTACTAAGTTACAGAATACTTAATGCCTAGGGCAATGCAAATCCCAAATACAGCCCAGTTCAGAGATTTGCTCTATAGAACGTATGTGTGTATTTCATTCTGACACTCTATTATAATCAGTTTACTCTTCCCAACAGCCTCAGAAGACAAACATGTCCAAGTCCATGTTTTTTGACCCCTCTGAGTATGAGGACAGCACAGATACTTTTACCTATATTCCATCTCCCGATACAGCACGGTGTAGGGATCCGTGGACCCTCAATAAATATGTAGTCGTTGTGGTTTACACCTTAGTCTTCCTACTCAATATAGTCGGCAACAGTATTGTGATTCTGGTCATTTGCTGCAACAAGCTGAAGAGGTCGTCCACAGATGTCTACCTCCTGAATCTGGCCATCGCTGACCTATTGTTTGCTGTAACTCTGCCTTTCTTAGCAGTTTACAAAGTCCATGGATGGGTGTTTGGCATTCACATGTGCAGATTTGTTTCTATATTGCAAGAAGTCAACGTCTACAGTGGAATTCTGCTGCTGGCTTGTATAAGTGTGGACCGATATTTGGCTATTGTTCATGCCACTGAAACTGTAATGCAGAAGAGGCATTGGGTAAAATACATTTCTCTGGCTATTTGGATATTTTCATTTGTTATTTCATTTCCCACCATCTGGTTCAAAGATGTGTTTCTGACCCCTAGGAATGGAGTTGTTTGCCACGAGAACATCGGACATGAGAACACAGAGGGCTGGAAAGTCATCTTAAGGATTGGGTGGCACTTGGTTGGTTTCTTCATACCTCTGCTCATCATGTTCTTCTGCTATGGTTTTACCATTAAAACTCTTTTCCAGACCAAAAATAACCAGAAACACCGACCCATGAAGGTCATCTTTGCTGTTGTTCTTGCCTTCCTCATCTGCTGGCTCCCATACAACATCACCGTTATTGTGGACTCTCTAATGCGAACAAGCTATATCATCGAAACATGCAAGATGAGAAACCAGTTGGGCGTTGCTCTGCCTTTAACTGAAATCATTGGCTACACTCACAGCTGTATCAACCCGATTCTCTATGCCTTCATAGGCCAAAAATTTCGTCAGAGCTTCCTAAGGATCCTGGCCAGCAAAGGCATTGTCAGCAAAGAGATTCTTTCCCATTATGGCCGGGCCTCATCCATTATGTCCACATCTGGAAATACATCTACCACACTTTAGCATTATCGATGGATTAGGGAGTGTTATCATGGACCTAAGGGCCTGATTCAGGTTGGATCGCAAGGCTGTGTTCGCACGCAACCAGACGATGTTTGCATTCTGCACATGCGTATAAGATGCAGTGCGCAATCCGGTCACTGTGATCGGGACGCGTTCACAGTGAGCACACAGAGTCCTCACACAGTGATTTACAGGAAGTGACCGTTTAAAAGTGGTGATGGGAGGTGGTCAAAGAAACGCCGGCGTGCCTGGGCTTTTAAACGCTGTTACAGGGGCGTGCATAATTAAGCCCCTGCAATAACATACGCTGGCAGAAGTCTAGATGGCAACAGGAAGTTTAGCAGTTTGTGAGGTAGGGTCAGGTCAACCACAACTGTGCGGATGATTCCGATGTTACTCGATGTTACCGATGTTCACTACAAATTACAATAGACCTTAGCATGCAGCAGAACAGAACTATTGCACCACAGCTACATTCAAAAAACTAAAATACTGTAGAAAAGCTAATAGGAATCGATAGCTAAATGATTTCATTTTCAAGTGCAGTGTTGTGTCCCTGCCCATACTTGCCAACTCTCCCTGAATGTCAGGGAGACTCCCTGAAATAGGAGCAATCTCCCTGACTCCCTGAATAGTCTAGTAATCTCCCTGATTGCACCTTACCCCCATTATGAAGCTGTTATATATAAAAAAACAGAGATATATACATTAAATGGGATCATTAGTATAATCCATCTCCATTGGCTGTAAGTACACTGACAGATTAACCTAGACCACTGTACCCCACCCCTTTTCTATACGTAGATCCAGGGGCTGGCTGGCAACTTTCAGGCTGGGGGCCATACAGAAGCACGTGGCCCCGCTTGTCTACAGGAGGGGGGGGGGAATGAAGTAAAACTAACATGTGTGCATGTGTGTCGCTGGGACATTACATGCTCTGCTTACCTTGGCAGATGGTTATCCTTTGTGCCGGGCCTTCTCCACAAGGGTCAGTGCCACTCCTCAGCTCGCCATGCGCCTTATCCTCTCTTGCCTCTCGGTGATGGCTTGATTCTGCCGGCTACTTGAATTCTCAACGGACTTACAGTAACCTAAGCAGCACGGGGGATGCAATTAGCTCCTTTGCATATGAATATAATACATATATATATATATATATATATATATATATACACACAGTATATATATTTTACTCACACACATACACATAAGCTCCCCATCCCACACTGTGCTTCCAAATACCACTAAGCTCCTTCCATCTCATACTATACTCCCTCATACCTCATCCCACAATGTGCTCTGCTATCCTCCCCTCTATGTTACTCCATGGTATGGTCTCAGCAACCTCTACCCCCTGTGTTACTCCATGGTCTCAGCTCCCCTCCCCCCATGTATCTCCATGGTCACATCTCCCCTTCCCCTGCGTATCTCCATGGTCACACCTACCCACCCCCCCATTCCCCTCTGTGTGTCTTCATGGTCTCAGCTCTCCTTCCCCTACGTATCTCAATGGTCTCAGCTACCCCCTCTGTGTGTCTCCATCATCTCAGCTACTCCCATCCCTTTCTTTGTGTCTCCATGGCTAGGTCCCAACTTTTGTCTAACTAGGCCTCCCTCAGCTCCTCCAACCCTCCTTCCATCCCTATAGCCTCCTTCAGCTCCTTCCCCTTCTCTTACCTCTCCTAACATAATCTCTGCAGCCCGCTGAGCTCTTCATCGCGCTGGCGGTGGCTCTTCCTCTGTTCTTTTGTGGAAGCGTGCGGACGTCATGATGCCACGCGCACTGGTCCGAAAACAAAACAAAAACTTTATTGCGCTGGGACATCATGTCCCATGATGTCTCAGGGACCCGGCAGTAAATTCATGCCAGCCTGCGCTTGCTGATTGCTTTAGCAGCACAGGCACAGGTGGGAACAAACAAACCACTGGCCGGGGTTGAGGAGCATCCATTCCTCCCACAGCTGTGCCATGTACAGGCAGATCGCTGCTGCGGGCGGCCCTGAAACAACAAAATCATACCGGCCCAGGGGGCAGATGGCACCCTGTCCCCCGGCCCAGCCCGCCCCTATGTAGATCTTACTAACTGCTTTGAGGCTTGTTTACATTTGGATATAAGTCAGTTGTATGACACGCATCTCAGATGTAGCAGTACACGCCCACTTTAATGCGTGCTCATAGGTGTCCCTTTCAAAATCTCCCTTAAATGCATTTTCAAAAGTAGGCAAGTATGTCCCTGCCACATAGAACAGCAGAAAAATGGGAAACTTACCAGCTGCAAAACATGCTGAGGTTCAGTACCTTTAGCTCTGCATGATCAAATCTGTACATAAAAGTAACCATGGAAAAAATGGTAAACAAATCACTTGAGGTTGCAGTACATACTGTACTTGCTAACCTTATAGAACTCCTCCCTGGGAGCAGCCCGGAGAGGAGGTTCTGCAATCATCTTCTGGGGCGGGGTGGACTGTAGACATCATTAGGCCCCGCCCCACCACATGAAAAATCTCCCCGTCCTGCCCACTTCACTTGAAAGAGGTTGGATGTGGGAGATCTGCCTACACTTTCAGGGATGCGGGGGGCTACCCAAAAAATTGGTAGCCACCCGCGACTTCCGGGAGTGTAGGCAAGTATGGTCCAGCATGGAAAGCTACTAAAACGTGGAGGTGTTGCCCATAGTATTAGTAACCAGTCATATTTTAACATTTTCTAGAATGCAATAGAGAAATGATAGCTAGAATTTGATTGGGCAACACTCCCAAAAGCTTTAGTAAATTTACCCGGTTGTGGCAGTATTCATTACATGTATTGCATTTAAAGTTGTTCATGTTGTGTTTTTGAATCTCTTTATGGGGTTACATTCCTGGAGTAGGGATGAAACATCCTATGGCAAATGAGTTCTGAAATGAAGAGAGCGTTATACATCTTTACTAAGTGGGACAGGACCATAGCTAAGTGCAGGATACAGTAGTGTATAAAATGCAGAGCAGTTATAAAGATGTGTATTTAAATAAACAATACAGGAAACCGGGCGCTGTGGTCTAAAAAGAGTGAAATCTATAAGCAGCTGCACCTAAGGGGTGGCTAGCCCCTATGGAAAAGAAGAATGGAAAAGAAGGGAGCGCTGATAGAAGTCATAAACATTTAATAGCAATTCATGAGAATAAAAATAAAAATCACATATAAGAGAACATAAAATTTATAATGCACATATGTACAAATAGAAGCTAAGTCTCATATAATTGAGTGAATAAGAACAGCAGCAATGTTACCATATGAGTAATGTCCGTGGTTAGAAGGTATTAAATGCTGTTGTAAGTGACCTGTATAGGATCATGAGTGTCCAATCATAAAAAATTATTCCAATTCCAGAAAATGGTGGTTGGTTAATAAAAATTCTATGAACCAGTGCTATCCTGACTACTGTTCTTGCACTGTAGTGAAAAAAAGTGTTCCAGTGTATAAAAAGGTTGACGAGGGTTAACCCAAATGAATAAGATGACTATAGTGTAAATGGATATTATATCCAGTACTTAGCTGATGGATGAAAATGACCGGACCGGTCTCGGTATCAATCAGTCAGTATTCCTCCTAGTCCCGTCCTCTCGTGGCAGGCAGTGTCCGGAATGCCGCTCTAAGGTGGCCTAAGGAAGGAAGGCAGCGGTGAAAGGGTAATGCTCAGCCTGAGCTGGTCCGTAGGTAGTGAAGCGTGAAATGCAGTCCTCGCTCTTCCTGGTCACACCGCGAGCAGGACGGGTGAAGCCGATGCAAGGCAGCTCACCCTTGGTGCAGGGGATGCAGCGGCAGACAGAACAGCCAGCCAGGCTGGATGAAGAAGGCTCATGAAAGTCTGAGCAGTCCCTTGACTCGAGGGAAGTAACGGCTAAATTGAAAGCCGGTCGGGCTGGACAGAGACAGCTCGCGGGGGTCTGAGCAGTCCTGTTGTGTGGTAGACCGTGGGTGGAGAGAATAGGATATACCAACGCGTTTCTCTGCCTGTGGTAATCTGGCAGTTTCCTCAGAGGTGTATTTAAATAGGATGTATTCATGAAAGCTTAAAATCGTGAAAGATAAAGCACACACCAATCAGTTCCTAACTGTCACTTTACTGGCTGCATTTGAAAAATGACAGGTAAAAGCTGATTGGCTGGTGCTTTATCTCTCACAATTTTATCACTCTCCAAACTTTCATAAATATCCCCTTTTATAAGAGTTGTATATTTCTAAGTTTATTTTAATTGGTCAAAACAGTGACAACGGTGCAAGAAAACTGACAGTTGTTATACAGAAGAAAATACCATATTTATTTTTAATTAGAGATGAGTGAGTCCGGTTCTACGAGAACCGAACCCACCGAAACTTTGAGATCCGGACCGAGGTCCGAACATGGCTCGAGGTTTCCCGTGTGACTTGGATCTCAAAACAAGGCAAAACATCATCCTCACGCTGTCAGATTCTCACGGGTTTTGGATTATTTAAAGGTTCTCCGCGATCGGCGCCATTTTCACTCTGGCTGTGGAGAGAGAAGCTAGCAGACGTGTAGTCACTGTCAGTCACTCAGTGTGTGTGTCCAGTCGGGGTCTTGGGCTGAAGGCTGCTGCTGTGTTGTCCATAAAGGGGCTTAGGCTGCAGTATATAAAGGGGGGCTTCCTTCATGGGTGCTGCAGCTGCTGTGTCACTTGTCATGTCAATTAACTGTGGTTGCTGCTGTGTTGTTGTCCTGTCCATCAGGCTAGGGCTGCAGTCCATAAAGGGGTGCTGTGTTGCCCAGGGGGGGTGCTATGTCAATCAGGGGTGCTCTTCCCCAGTGCTAAAAAAAATAAAAGTGCTTTATTTGTGTGTGTGTGTGTGTGTGCGTTAGTAATTTAGCTGTGCTATTATTGTTTAGTGGCACTGCGGACCAGACCGCAGTTTATCATCCACATATTTGTGACTCTGCACTGCAAGTGGTCTGTCCGCACTCAGCAGGGGTCCTTTGTTGTCCATAAAGAAGGGGTGCTGTCTGTGTTGTTCAACAAGGGGCTGCTGCCTCATTCAGGGATGCTCTTCCACAGTGTAAAAAAAAATAAAAGTGTTGTTTTGTTTGTGTGTGCGTGTGTTTGTGTGTGTGTGACACTGCCGGCCAGAACGCAGTTTATCATCCACGTATTGTGACACTATAAGTTGTAGCGCAGTGTGTTATTATTATTCATAAAAAATATTGTGACACTGTAAGTGGTAGCGCAGTCTAATAGTCAACTTTTCACTTCTTTCCTCAATTGTGAATAAATGATTAGTCTACACGCCGACTACAAGACAACAACAAAGTGCTAAATAACATGCATTATATATAAAACATAATGACATCACTGTAAGTGGCAGTGCAGTGTGTGATTCTTTTATTATTCATAAAAAATCTTGTGACACTGTAAGTGGCAGCGCAGTGTGTTATTCTTATTCATTAATAATGTTGTGACACTATAAGTGGTAGCGCAGTGTGTTATTCTTTTCTTATTCATAAAAAATCTTGTGACACTGTAGGTGGCAGCGCAGTGTGTTATTCTTTTCTTATTCATAAAAAATCTTGTGACACTGTAGGTCATTGATACAGCAGTGTAATATTTAAAATTGATACAAACTGACATGTGTGATGTACCCCGCTTCATTTGTGTTTGTTGATATGGAGAACGATCAGTTGAGAGGAGGGCAAGAACCACATATTGTGCTGGAGCTGCTGCCAGTGCCACCAGTCATGACAATATTAGTCCAACTACATCATCTACTAAAGCCGATGCCCAAGGGCATACAGGGCATAAAAAAGGCGAGTGCACACTCTAACCATGCTGATTCTAATAATAATATGGCTAAATTGCATAAAAGAGGTTCTTAGCATAATGATGGCCATAATTAAGGGTCTGGCCACCTTATCCAAATGACCTCCATCAGGCAGGTCCCTAACACTCCTATGGAACAAATACAGGGCACGGGACCCCCAGGCCAACTCAGCAGAACTGCCCCATGGCATCACACTAGTGTGAGATTTAAAGTGAGGGTTAGAAAGTAATAAAGAAACACCTATGTGTTAAGTCCTACATAAGTAGGAGGTTATAATTAAAAGTGTATAGAGTGCTACATATATAAAAAACAAACTAAAGTGAAAAAGTGTACATTATGATGCCATGAAACAGTCCAGCCACACCAGCCCAGATAGCCCCGCACCCCAATACCAGTCCCAAAACTGACACACAGCATATACAGTATATAGTAGGTCTTACCCTCAGTGTGCCTTATTAGATGTGCAGTCGTGGAGTAGAAGGACTCCTTGCTAATTAAAAACACCCAGGAACAGGTGGGAAGGGTGCTAATCAAGGTGGAAAGAGTCTCGTCCTTCCAGTGTACATACATACACACAGTACAGAATATATAGGGGGAGGGCCCTAGACTGCACACCCTAAGCACAATGTGAGGTGCTACCTGCTGAGACTTGTAGTGCTGCATGCAGAAAAAGAGAAACAAATGCAAGTGCACACTCTAACCATGTTGAACTTAATAATAATATGGCTAAATTGCATCAAAGAGGTTCTTAGCATATTGATGGCCATAATAATGGGCCTGCCCACCATATACAGGAGACCTCCATCACACTAGTGTGAGATTTAAAGTGAGGGTTAAAGAATAATAAAGTTTCTTTATTATTCTTTAACCCTCACTTTAAATCTCACACTAGTTTGTTGCCATGGGGCGGTTCTGCTGGGTTGGCCTGGGGGGTCCCATGCCCTGCATTTGTTCCATAGGAGTGTTAGGGACCTGCCTGATGGCGGTCACCTGGATATGGTGGTTCTGCCTCTTATGATGATGTAAGCACAAGTGAACATGCTGACATAGAAATCAAATAATGCTTCTGTGGAAGTGCATCAGGCTGAACAGGATATTTGTGTAGCTGATGCTAATAAGAATGTTGTTGATGAGGATGTTGTTTGTGTAAATAAGGCACCAGTGGAAGAAACAGTTATTGCCCATGATAAGGAAAAGCCAATGGGCACAAGACAAATGATCTCTACATGCACAAACTGGCTTTACAGAGGCAAGATGTTGTCACCATCATCATCCAATTCCTCACCCTCATCGGTGTGTACATCATCTTCACACAATATTATTTTGTCCCTGCTGGAATCTACCATTACAGGTGCCTCTATAATTTTTGGATGTAATTGGCATAGAATTTGTAGTTCATTTTGATGGACATCATCTTTTCCACACTTTGAGAAAGTAGCCTCCTATGCCGATCACTGACAAGGTTCCTGTACTGAAAACTTTGCACACTGGAGGGTGGGCAGCTCAAGTAAACCAAAGTCAATTTGTGGTAGGACCTCCAAATTGCTTTTTTCCCCTGCCTGTAGTCAAACAGACTGTCTGACATGCCTATTTGCCATTGGAACATTATCATTAAATAATTTAAAATAGTCCTCAACCATTCTTTGAATGGTGACCGTTATCAGGTGGAGTCATGATAGAGGTCTCATTAATAGTAGTCAATTACTTTAGACCTGACCAGTTGTCAAAACTTGGTTGTGTTGAATCATCTGCATCACCAGTGGGTCTTTTGGGAAAGTTTAGTTTTTTACCATCAGATGCACTTGCTGGAGAAACTGAAGGAGAAGCCATCGCTGCATCATGTGCCACTTGAGCTGACAATTTGCTTACCTACAGCTCTTTGCATCTCTTCAGATCTGTGTCCGTTGGGAAGAAAGACACAACCTTAAAGCTTGTGTTTGCTCTGTTCAGCTTGTCCACATACCTGTGGTTAAGTGGACAGTGGGTACAACGGCATTTTGGAGGCCACTAATTAAGTTTTTTTTATTGTCCCTTTACAGGTTGGAAATTGCTTTTCTAGTGAAATGGAATCTTGATGGGATTTGGTAGCGGGGACACAGGAGCTCAATTAACTGTCTAAAACCAACTGCATTATTGTTATTAATGTGTCCTGATTTGCCATGTTGGAAGTTGAACTGCTGCAATCTCTGACATGAGGTTGCTTAATGCCAAAAATGTCCAGAAATGTTTATGGCCACAGACAGCATCTCCTGCATGCCCCTTTAATTTAAAAAAATATTCTGAACCACCAAGTAGATTTTATGGGCAAAACATGGGACATATTGTTCACCCATACTCTCCCTTCCTCCCTCATAAATTTGCTTCAGAATAAAAAAAATGGAATTCAATTTACTACCAATCATCCCTTCCTGTCCCTGCCATCAACTACATACATACTCTGGCCTCTTGATTAATGAAAACATATGTTTCCTTATGTAACACTTAGGTAAGTAGCAGGTATCCTAGAAGTTAGTAATAGTCATTACCTCAACAGTATTTTTTATTTAGCTTGGTTTGACAGACTGCTCCAGCTAAAACCAATCTTAGTTAGACAGCTTAAACAAATATCACTTTACATGTACATGCAAAACCAAGCTATAAGACAATTGGATAAATACAAGTCTAAATACAAGTAATTTCTTTAAAACCTAAAACAGATTAATATCTAATCCGCTAACACAATTTAAACACAAATATCATATAACTATGTCAGAAAATACAATTAATTTAAATTCTGGGGCCCCATACATAAATTTAAGTCTGACAACCAGTTTCCGTTGGAGTACTCAGTTAATAGCACTATAACAGGTTATTTGGTTGTCCCAGTTTAGCTTGGGTAAATTTTCCTGGACTTGGCTAATTGTAATCCAAAAACAAAAGGTGCTGCTTTCTTGCTTTAAAATGAGTCCCTGTTCCTGGCTCTGTCAGGTAGAATTGCAACAAAAGTATCTATCTAGTCCTTTTACTCAGTGTCGGGCTGGGGCATAAAGGGCCCACAGGGGAATGCAATGGCAAGGGACCGCTGAAGAGGTGTGACCAGCCTTTTGTAGGTGTGTCCATCAACTGAAGGGGTGTAGTCATCCCCAATACATAATATCAATAATCTGTGATACTTTTAAAATAATACCAATAATCTGTGCCCCCTTTTATTATAGTATCAATAATCTTATGCTGTTATATTAGATAAGCAATAATCCCTCTCCCTGTTATAAAAATATCAATAATATAGTAGCCAGGGGCGGATTGGGAGAGAAAACCAGCCCGGCAAGTTTATGGAAGCAGCCCTGATGGGGGCGGGGTTTGATAAGGGGGACAGGGGGCCTGATTCAGAGCCACTCGTAAGCGGCAGCTCGTTCGCTCTGAGCGATGTTTGCCCAACTGCGCATGCGTACGGATCGTTATACGCATGCGCGAACCAGTCAGTGCGGCCGAAATTCATGTGCTCGCAAAATAGCGAATGCCTGATAATTTGAGAGACAGAAAGAGGCGTATGTGGGTGGTAACAGGGGAAGGTGCTTGAAAACGGGGAGTGGAGATCCGATCGCAGGCGTGCTTAAAGGTCAAAACGGGCGTTTTATGGGTGTGCATATTTAAAACAGCAGCGTCATTGACCACGTCACTGGGTTCTTTTATAGCCAGAACTGCTCGCAAAATTGTGGTAGCAAAAACCAACCACAAGAATAGCGAGCAGTTCATACCCTGTTCGATGTACTCGATTAATCTAATAAATAGCGGACATGACGTAGGATGCGAGCGGCCAGGGGGCGTATTCGTTCAGACCTAGAGGCGTAAACAGACCGCAAACAGCGAACGGTTCATTTGAATAGCCACCCCTTGTTTTAGAACGAACGACCGCAAATAGCGAGTGGCTCTGAATGAGGGCCAGGATCCCTCCTGATAGGGCCTGATTCTGTGATTCTGAGTCAGACGCAGTTGCGCCTTCCTGGCATCTTTTGCTGCAGTAGCGACTTTAGGCTAATGCCGCCACAATGCCCTTCCCTGCTGTACATCCATGCGCCAGAATAAGGACTGTCGCCCACTGACTGTGTCTACAGACGCTGCAATCATGCTTTGTGCATGTTTAGACTCCATCGGTCGCACCATTTAAACTTTCACCAGCCCTATGCTAGATGCAGATCATCCATCCAAAGGGAGCAATTCAGCATCTCTGTACCCAGTCACTTTCAGTAACATGCCTGTGTTTCTACTATAACATGCCCATACTATGTTACATCTGCGTCTGATAGCCAACTACCTAGGAACGCCCAACACATTTCTAATACACTTCTTGGTGCATCTGTCTGAATTTGTACTGCAACTCTGTATGAGCACCATCAGGACACATGCGCAGTACAACTCAGATGCATGCGCAGACTAATAACATCACATTAGGAAAAAAAACACTTTGGTCACAACAGGAAAAATCCCACGTTGGCCTCCACAGAAAAACAAACAAATACATTGGCCGCTGCAGAAAACAAAACATTAGCCCCCACAGGAAAAAAACAAACACATTTTCCCCAATAAGAAGAAAATATAACACAATGGTGTTATAAGTGGAGAAGTTGCCCATAGCAACCAATGAGCTCCTACCTATCATTGTATAGACTGTACTTGATAAATGCTACTTGAAAGCTGATTGGTTGCTTTGGGCAACTCCTCCACTGGTTCACTTCTCCACACTTTTCACTGCTTGATAAATAGACCCCATTGTCCCACAAAGGAAAAAAAAAACACATTGGCTCCCAACAGAAAAAAAACACAGTAGCCCCACACAGCAACAAAAAAAAAACAAACACATTAGCACCCGACAGGAAAAAAACAAACACATTAGCCCCCGACAGGAAAAAAATAAGACATACATAATTTCCTCAGTTCCCCACACAAGACTGACCTGTCTGCAGTACTTGTTGACAAGCTTAGTTGCTGGACATTTGGACTGCACCGCACATCTTGTAGCAGGTCAGGGGGCCCTCAGTTACAGTTCAGGGCAGGGCTGACATAGAAATTGTGGGGCCTGAGACTGAAAAAACAGGCAGGGGCCCCCCTCTCTCCAGGCCTGGGCATCAAGTCCCGGCAGTTCCCCTAACCAGATGGTGGCCCTGACTGAGGCATAATATTTTATACTAGAGTGGGCACTGTGGGTCATAATGTTTATTACTAGAGGCAGAGTGGAGGCATAATGTTATTAATGGGGCATTGTTTAATATAGAGTGGCACTGTGGGGCATCATATTAATACTGGGGACAGGAAGGGTGCGGAGAGAGAAGTCTTCACAAACTGCTGCAGCGGCAGCATGTAAGGGAGACAGACCGGTCAGGCATTGCTGGAGAGAGAGGGAAGGGGTGGGGACTCGGGAAGGGGACAGGGAGAGGAGACTTAGGTTCACATATTGTACTCACCCCTATTGGCTACTCTGCTTCCAGGTGCTCTTCTGGGAAGCAGTCGGGAAGCCAACGGACGAAATCCCGACCGCCAGCTTCCCGATTGTCTAATCCCGGCAAGGTACTAATGAGAGGCATCGAAATCCCGACGCCTGTCATTAAACCTACGCCGGGAGCCCGACACCCGGCTTACCGATCGAAGGTAAGCTGGGCGCGGACAGCCGCTAGGGGGTGGTTAGGTTAGGGGCTCCTAGGGGGGACTTAGGGTTAGGCACCCCCCCCGGGAGGTTAGGGTTAGGCTAGGGGAAGGGGGTTAGGGTTAGGCACCCCCGGGGGAGGTTAGGGAAAGGCACCCCCCCGGGAGACTTAGGTTTATCCTGCGGGGAAGGGGGGGTTAGCGTTAGGCACTTAGAGGGGGGTTAAGGTTAGGCACTTGGGGGGGTTAGGGTTAGGCACCCCATGCGGCCGGTGGTGCATCATATTGATTCCGCTGTTCTGTGCTGTCCCATGGGGTAGGCTGGTTAGACTATCACCCCCAGTTAGATCCATGTTACGCAGCAGCTGCTTCCGGCGAGCGGCACCCGAAAGTGCCTGCTATCCGGAGCATATGACCGATTCCAGTTTGTGTTCCACAGTGGAACGCAAGTACTGGAAACGCAGCTCCAGCCAACAGTGTGAGCCGAGCTGGCCTGGCCGTGACAGTAAGAGCGAGCCCGGCCAAGGACACTATGGGACCGACCCAGCGGGACCTTACCCGGTGGCTCAATCCGCCCCTGATAGTAGCAATAATATACATAGTTTACATACACACATATATATATTATATAGATCAATGGATGATTACAGCGCCAAAAATGAATCCACTCTGAACAATGTGTGGTGCTTCCACTAGTGGGTGCTTATTTAGTTTAAAAATTATATTTTTAGTGATTTGTGTATGTATATACCTATATATGTGTATGTGTGGACTTACTTTATATATACAAGGTGTCTGTTCAGTCAACAGAGTGGCGGCAGTTGGATACTACCATCTAGGTTTAAATGTTATAGAACAATGCAGCGCCTATTAGTGCAACTTCTGAACAATTCTTACAAATATTAAAGTGTACAAAATGTGCAATTTGTGAAAAAGTGCAAACAAGCTTATTTGCTCTCATGGCATCACTATAGCAACATTGAAAGTGTCTTAGTGTAAATAAATAGTGCAAATAAATAGATAAACCTAATCCTTAAATATATCTTTAAAACATGTGTAAGAACACCAAAACTATTTCAAGAATTCATAAATATAAAAATACAGTGTATTAATAGACCAAGTATAAAAAATTACAAAACATCCAAATATACACAAAACATATATGGAAAATTAAAAATGCAAGGAGTGGAGAAATAAACTAAAGAGCAATATTATGCAATCATTTTTAGTTTAAAAAATTGGAAATCAGAGTTCAGCTTATCTTTCATCAGCAGTGCTTAGGAAGGTCCATAATGGCAGAAAGCATTATAAGGGCATTATAAGTCTCTGGGAAAAGTACTTTGGCATTATGTTTTAAAATGCCTCTGCCCCTATACACAAAATGCTCATTCTGCCTATTGCTGAGCGACTGGGATGATACATATAGGATTTCTGTGTTTCCTGGCTCCAAGGTCCTTTTTACTCTCAAGACCTCTGTCTGCCAATCAGTATCGCTTCCTGGGCTGTCTCTGGTGCCTTCTCCTTCAGCCTTTGGACAACAGACCCCAGGATTTCCAACAGAGATGCTCCAAAGTAAGCTGAACACCTCCCCCTGTCACCGTACTGCGTACTGTAGCTCCCTAGACTCTCTCCAACCACCACAGTAGCTGCTCCACCAACTGCCGGTTTCAACTGTTTTATTTCAGCCAGCATGAGCCAACTCCTGGGCCCCAGCTCCACCAGCTATTTCCAAGCCGCATGACGCTTCTGCCAGCAAAGTCCTCGGCTGCACGCTGACTTTGGGAACAAGTCTCTTACCTAATAACAGCTGGCTCTTTTAATGCAGGGCAACTCTTAAATATGAATATAATCCAAAGGGTTATTGAAAGTCTTTTCAGAGGATACACGAGTTCCCTCCATCTGGCAATGTTCCATTTGTTCAGACCCAATAGTCTGCATAGGGTACAATTTCAATTGATCCCGATGGACCAAACTGTCTTTGTTATCTACCTCCCGTTGAATGCGATAAACAGCTACTTCTGTTTCAGGGACATCGACAACTTTATACGGACTTGGGGCCTGATTCAGACCCACTCGCTAAGCTGCAAACGGATGCAGCTGGGCGATTATTGCCAACTGCGCATGCGTATGCACCGCAGTGCGCGTGCATGAAGCCGCCAATGCGATGAGGAAACAATCGCTCTCAACCATAATTCCAAAGTGGTAGTTTGAGTGACAGAACAGGGCGCCAGTGGGTTGTGGCTGGGGAAAGTCTGTGTAAACGGGGTGTGCTTGCACTAGCACAGACGTGGCTGGGCGTTTTTATACCAACTTATGGGCATACATAATTAAACTGGCTCTTTTTCTCTCTGCAGCACTCGCAGTGCTTGGGGTAGCCTAGGGTCTACCGCAAGCACTGCGTTTGCAGTTGATGGTTCTCTTCGCTTCCGATGGTTGCATACACACATAATAGAGTTTTGGGTAGAATCTGCACTAGTCAGTCAGAAACATTGTTACTAAGAAGTATAGTATTATTTGAAAACCAACATACCGGTCTTAACTCATAAATTGTAATAAAGTAAGACTAATCTATGGTTAGTGGTGCACCAGAATTATTTGTGAAAGCACAATATTAACTGTTTATGCAAAGACGCAAAAAGAAGAACAAATATAGTCTAACTGGTGCACTCTTGAGCAATAAGGAAGTAATTGAAAGAAAAAATATGTATAGAAGTATTAATATTTAACCTTTAATAATTATACAGTAAAAAAGGTATTTTAAGTATACTGATAAATACCCAGGGATCAAAAACAACAACAAATAACAAAGATACACATAAATAATAAATATAGTATTAACATATGGCGAAAATATTCTTCTCCCGGTTCATAAGTATAATCTCAAAATGAAATAAATAAATAAATAAATAATAATACATCTATGAACCAGAGTAAGTACACCACATACATTAAGTGCAGAGTATTAGAAATGATCTCGTTAAATATCTTAGAGACCAATCAATGCAAAATTCAGAACAGCTGTGCATTATATCTGAATCACAATGCTCTTTATTCTCAACATCGCACTGTTAATTGGAGAATATGAACACATATAATTCATAACCACCTAATAATTGGAAACTGGTATCATTGTTCATAAAGTTATACAGAGTAAATCTCCTAGCTTACTTATAATCCTATAATAAACAGGTCTGTAACAAGAAAACCCTGGAAAGTAAAAACGTAAGGTATATATAACACTGTTGAGTTCAGCTAAATGATACAAAAATATATATATGTATATACACTAGAAATATCAATACCACAGGCAAGGTCTATGAGTTGCAGATATACAGAAAATAAAGGAAAGCCTGGGGATAAGCTATATATCACACCTTCTACTGTCCCTTGTCTATGTGGATAGCGAACAAGGGATGAGAAAGGAGTGGGCAAGATCCCCAAGGAAACAACAGTTAAAGCACTGCTGCTGTCCCCGCTCCTGACCGTGTCTCCCCTCTGTTACTCTGAAAGCATTGCAGAGGGAGAGTGTCAGCCCAGCTTGAATGAGAGAGCACCGGAGTGAAAGGCAGAAAGGATACCTGTTATACCATCAGTGCGATATGGAGCTGTAATGGAGATTCTGGCTGAGCTGTTGAAGATTGAGCTGCCCGTCGCGTATGGCTGCGGGAAAACAGCTGTTCGTGGTGTGTCAAATTAAGGGCTGTTAGTGTATAGACAGCCCGTCGGAAGGACGCGCGTTTCGCCTCTACAGGCTTGGTCACCTGATCGCCGTGTGGTAGGCCTCTCTCTCTCTCCCTCTATCAAGTGGTACTGCACCAATCGGAATTCCTTATTAATGAATGGCATGTCTGTGGACCAATCAGCAAATACCTCCAAAGGATCCAATCAGGCACAATTGCATATGAAATTGGTGTGGGTTCAATATCATAATTAGCATACATAAACATAAGCCCGGTAACTAAGCCAAACTATATCATAACATTAACGGAAATGAGTAGGATTATAAATATGAAAAAAAGAGGTTATAATGCATTGACCTGCACCTAAAATCGGGGGAACACACAGTAAATAATTACATATATACATGTCATTATTGCAATAACATCGATCAGATAATAAAAAATAATCCAGAAAAAATGCCAATTAGGCACTGTGCACTTAAAATAAGTATAAATAGTATATCTTGACTAAACAAAATTCATAATTAAGCCATACTAATTTAGAACAATGTAAGCATAAACTGGATTGTGCTGATCACATAGAAGAATATAATGAATCATTGGTCAGCTTAAAAAGGGGCACATAAAAAATGATAGTTTATATATAACAGTTGTTGCTCCAATATCATAGTCACCACGAAACCTATAAAATCACATCTAGCACCTACATAGCTACCAAAGTGTCCTAGAAAACAAATCCTGGTAAGAAATGTAATCCAATGCATGAATATACATGCATTCATGCAAAGATAAATACCCATGCACATGTGCAAACCTATCAATATAGGAAATATATTATGTGTAAGTATATAAAAAAATATTAGGTCAAAAAATTTATATATCAAAAAATGTTATTTATTAAAATTAATGTGCAGATAAAGTGATAATATGTGAAAAAATGAAAAAATAAAAATGAAGTGAAAATTGTGCAAAAAGTGAAAGAAAATATGTGGAAAAATGCTCAGGCACATATCATTAAAAATATACTATATATGATATAATTGAAAAAAAATACATACAAAAATTTATATAAAAAAGAAAAATGTGTACGTGAAAGAATCCAGACATATATATATATTGAGAGATACATACATATATACATATCCATATATACATACAGAGGTGATATTACAAAAGTTGATAAGTGATAAAAACTGGGAAAGAGTATAAGAATATAATATATGACAAATTATATATCCTTCTGTCAAAAATCCAATAGTCATAGTGCAAGTGAAATAATGCAATATGTCAGGTGTAAAAATCTGATTAGGTGTCACAATAAAATGTCCTGATCAATAAAGTGATGACTATCGCATATAAATGAAATAATATTAGTGAGAATATATAATAATAATGAAAAATAAAAAAATAAAAAATAAATTAAAAATGAAGATAAAAAATATATATATTGATAATGGTAAAAAAGTAAAGAAAAAGGATAAAGTGGGATCCCTTGTCCGACCTAAGTCAAATTCAATCATTATTCATTCAAAAATATACTGTAATTAATATTTTCATTTAGTCCTATGGGCATTAAAGTCCCAAGTCTAAAAATCCATTCACTTTCCTTCTTAAATAAGGCTTTGTTGCTATCTCCACCTCTAAGTCTTAGTTTCACCCTTTGAAGTCCACATATTTTGAAATCTTGTGTCTTTCCTGCATGTTTCTGCAAAAAATGCCTCGCAACTGTCGTGATCTGTTTCATCTTAGTCAGGTCACTGGATGCATTACGTATATTCCCCATATGTTCCAGGGCTCTGATCTTCAGCATTCTGGTAGTCATCCCAACATACCGTTTTGGACAGTCGCACATCACACAGTATATCAAATTATTTGTTCGACAGTTGAAAAAGTCCTTGATCTCCATTTCTTGTCCATATTTATCAGTAATTTTCTGGATATTGGTAATGAGAGGACATATTTTGCAGTTCCCACATGGATGGCTTCCGGTTATATGAGGATATTTGCTCTTCATCTGAGACAAATGGCTTCTTACTAGATAATCACTGAGATTGGGAGCCCTACGCCAACTCATATTGATTTGTTTATCTAAATTCTTAGCCAGATCTTCATCAGAAAGTATAATGGGCCAATGTTTCTGCAAAATTGCCCTTGCCTCTTTCCAGCTGCTACAATAGTCAAGAATGAATCTCACAATATTGGTAGATTTCTTATCTGGTTTGTTTTGAAAGATGAGAGATTCACGTGACTGTTGATCCACTTCCATTTTGGCTTTTTTAATGGCTCGATTACTGTATTCCCTTTCCCGTAAACGTAGTGACAAATCTTTACACTGATTTGTATACTTTGGGATATTGAAGATGGTAGGGGGAAAATGTGAACTACTGCTATGTAACCGACTATTAGTAGATGTTTGTTTCCGAAATTTTTTTGTCTGTATTGAGTTATCATCTCCCCTATAGAGCCTGAGATCAAGAAAAGAAA
Organism: Taudactylus pleione; assembly: GCA_031769625.1. Taxonomy (NCBI): domain Eukaryota; kingdom Metazoa; phylum Chordata; class Amphibia; order Anura; family Myobatrachidae; genus Taudactylus; species Taudactylus pleione. Next base: position 15,837,404 of record JAUIMM010000121.1, read on the forward strand.
TGCTAGTCTTGCTGCTGTCATACGTGAATCTTAGATTCAGATGGTTATTATTGAGGGAAGTGATGAAATTGTTAAGTCCTTCCTGGGTTCCATCCCAGATAAACAGGATGTCATCACTATACCACATCCATGAAATCACATGTTGGGTATATTCATCCTGATCCTCTCTGAAAACCACTTCCCTCACGCACCATTCTAGGAAGAGGTTTGTGTACGTGGGAGCACAAGCTGCTCCCATCGCAGTACCCCTCTCCTGGATGTGGAAATGATTGTTGAAGATAAAGTAGTTATGATAAATTACAAATTGTAGAAGTTCCAGAAGAAATTCCAGAAAAGGCCCCATCACTTCCATCATAAGGAAGTACTTCACTGCTCTGATCCCCAGATCATGAATAATGGACGTGTATAATGATTCCACATCAAGACTTACAAGTAGGTAATTCTCATCAAGAAATACGTCATGTATTTTGCGAAGTACATCTGTGGTGTCCTTCACATAGGAAGGTAAGCTCAAACCATGATGCCTTAGGTGTACGTCAAGGAAGCAACTTGCTTTCTCCAGGAGTCCACCATTACCAGAGACTATAGGTCTCCCAGGAGGATTCAATAGTTCTTTATGAACTTTGGGTAATAAGTAAAAAGTTGGAGTCCTGGGATGAGGTGTATCAAGATAATCAAACTCCGTTTTAGTAATAACCCCATTATTTAGGGCCCTAGTGATTATCCTGGAATAAAGCTTTTTAAAGTTGTCAGTAGGATCTGACAATGCCAGAATATGTGACCGTACATATTCCTTCAGCAATTCACGAATATATGCATGCTTATGTCTTTCATTATTTTCATTGCAATTAAAAGTATATAGAAATGATTCAGTATATATATTAGTTGTAAGTTGCAGAGGACCGTCACGTGTCGAATGGCCGCAGGCCTAGAGATGAGGTTTACCCTCTCTCTAAAGTAGGCAGGTGTGTGTCTGAAGCAACAAAGCAACAGTTATTATTGGTTAATATTGTTTGATCTAAAAGGTATAAGTGTTATTACGGAAATAGGTATAAATCAGAACTGTGGAAAACTATTTCTTTACTAGCCAAGACAGAATCATGGGTTAGTTTAATACTAACAGACTAGAAGGCAGCATGTCTCAGATCTGTCTAAAGGGAGCTAATCAGAACAGCCTTGGCCTATAAGCGGTCACCAATATTTTGAGAACATAGAAAGGAGATTATAGGTTTTGTTATGATTAAAACATATTATCAGTGAAATGTTTAGTGCGCATGAATATTGAATTAATTAATTAATATTCGCCATTTTAGAATATATTAGTAGCAGAGAGGAAAAAAGTATAAAAGATTGATCAAAAAGGGGAGGGGTCGGTCAGTCGGGCTGAGCAGGAGAGATCGTAGGTCGTGAGAGTCGCGGGGCGCTGGGCTGTAAGTATAAACAGGGCTGGCTGTCACCTTGTGTATCTCTGCTAGGCATTGCACATAATCATTTTGTCACTGTTGCTGAACTTGTTGTTTTTTATGTTGTAAGTCTGCTTTGTCATTAATACCATAATACATGTATAATTGATTTGCTTTTCAAGTAAAACATTGTCGTTTATTTTAAAGTTGGTATTGGTGTGAATTATTCCATTTCTTCTTATAATAAGTAAGGTTTAAAAATAATATCCAAAACACCTCGCGGTTATCAGTTGGAGGCCCCAGCGAGATACACCTGTTAACGCCCGCTGTATCGGTGATTGAGAGAGAGTGCACGGCAGTGAGTTATTTTGCTCATTAGATAATTTTTATTTTTAAAACGTGCAGTTTTTGTTTTTCTCTCTCCTTCAGTCATTGATATGATGGTTAAGTTAATTGCGCTGTATTGATTGTTTTGGATTTATTTTGTTTTGGTAGGATTTGTTTCTCAAAATAAGGTTTTTCTCCATTGTGTAGTTTGTATAAGAAAGTTTTGTATTTTGGAGAAATGGTGTTAGGAGGAGAGATTCCTCCCCTCCTTTTCTGGTCTGGGCAGTGTGCTCAATAGATAGGGAAAGTAAATGGGTTTTGCTGAAGTTTTTTTTTCTTCCTTCCCCGTGCACTGAAATAGGTTGAGTGTAGAATAGAGAGGATTTTTTTTTAATTTGCAAGTTAAGTGATTATCTTGGCATTTTTGTTAGTTGAGATATCTATTTCTGAAATTATTGGTAGATTGATGTTTTTTTAAGAAGTTTTATTGATACCTTCTATTTTCTTTTTCTGCTCACTCTGAGAACTTTTTTTTTTGCGCAAACCAGTTTTTTCCTTCTTCATTTTTCTTCTTTCCCTGCTCTGTATGAAAGAGTGATGTATGATTGGTTGAATGACGTGTGTTTGGGTAATTGGCTGACCTTCACGGCGGCAGAGTCTGGAAAAGGACCCCACCCAAGTATCGCTTACGGCTTCCGCTTGGAGTTGGGGTTAGATTAGGGTCTTGTGTCAAAAAAAAAAAAGACACTAAAAAAAAAACCTGTAGACAGCAGTGTATGCAACTTGTGTGAGTGATCTATAACTTTTTTCCTCCTTAAAAAAAATAAAATAAAAGAGGTTGCGCATACTGTCTTTTACCTTTCCCCAGTCAACCCTACCTTTCCCCATTCTTCTATCTTTTTCTTTCATTGACAGCCCCATTGACAGGGACCCCTGATGTGTCTTAATTGTGCATATGTTGCTGTGCTAGAGTTAGTAAAGGATTTGATTACCATAGATGAGTTTTTTTTTTATATTTTATAATATATGCACTGTTGATTTGCTTTTCTTGGAGATTGAGGAATTGAGGTTTGAGGATTTCAATGCAATAGCATCGGTAGAGAGTGATTTGTCATTTGATTCAGTTTTACCATAAATTGAGGAAGGGGGTTCTGACGGAAGCAGTTCAACAGAATTGTTGTTTGATTTCTGGTTTCCAGAAATTGGAAATTGTAGTTGAGTCATTTTTTTTTTCCTCTCTCCCCAGAAATTAGGGCAGTGCTACTGAGTTTTTGTTGATGGTTGCTTTTGTGGTTATAAAAGAGAGATTTTAGATTTAGTGTCAGCAGGGGGTTAGGACGGAGGGCGTTTTGGTCACCTGGCTTTTTCCCATTTTCCCCTGTAGTATCCTTGTATGAGAAGTGGAGTAGAGAGGCATGAATCTGGTTATGTGAATTGCAGGGTAATATTATAAACAAAGAAGAGAAATCCACGTGGTTAGTTATAAAGTTACAGATACCTGATAACGAGGGCAGGTATAGACTTGTGTAGTTACAAGTGATGCAAAAGGTGTCCTGAACCCTAATAAAGGGGGACACAAGGTAATTGAAGTACTGAATCTGTTAACGAGGTCAGATAGTACCTGAGAGGTGTTTAGCCTGATAACGAAGGACAGGAAACACGGTTAGGGTAGTATTTTTGAGGATTTTATTTTGACAGACGTGTCAAGAAGAAGAAAACAGTTAATCTCATTTGGTTTTGAGAGGGCAGTATTGGTTAAAGTACTTGCATGGGATTACAGTTTATTTTTGTAAGTGATGGAAGGTATGAGCAAGTGATTTGAGGGTGAAGAGGTTGTGTGTAGCCTGTAAAAGGGTTGCAGAGTATAGGGAGGAGGGCGTGTGACGCACCTGGATGGTACTGGTCATTTGAATGAAGGTGAAGGAATTGGTTTGGTAAAAAATGGAAGATTGATGCTAGGGTAGTTTACCAAGTTGTATCGAATCCCACTAACCCGCCTGTGCTTAGGGAAGCTTCTTATTGCAGGTGTAACACTTGTGTGAGATAGAAATACAGTATACCCCTTTCAGAATCAGGAGATTGGGTGTTTGGAGAATAGAAAATTTTATTTTTATTTCTAGCAAAAAGGAAAAAAAGGTCTCTTATAATGACATCAAGTGAGTTACCGAGAGCTAAGGGGTTAATGAAGTCATTTAAAAAGAAATTGTTTAGAGCTTGGCAAGAGAGGGTAGGAGAAGAGGTTAATCCAATGAGAGACCTAGGAGAGAAAAGTGCTTATATGATTATGAAAGACAAGTACGGAGATGAGAGTGTGAGGTTTGTTGAAAAGTGGAGCGAGATGACCAGATGGACCTCTGATCATTTCCCGATGGCAGGCACATTTAATCTGTCTGTTTTGGAGGCTTTAAAGGCAACGATCATTTTATCTAAGTTAGTGAGGAATAGGGTTAAGCATTTGCAATGTCTTGCAGTATGGCAACAGGAGGCTAAGAGGTGGACACTGGTGGATTGGGGTGACAGTCAGCCAGCAGCACCGGTGGCGCCCCCGGCTCTCACGGCTAGCCCGGCTGCCCCGCTTTTTAACATTTCCCCTTGCAAAACCCCCCTAACCGTACATGCTTTTTCTCTTTACCCTGTGATACCTAAGGCTTGTGTCTCAAAGACTGTGGTCTTTGATGAAGACAATGTTGATGTACTGCCTGAATTTGCTGCTATAGCTATGCTTGCGTATCCTAATCGACAATCTGGTCATGACCATTTCCAAGTAGTGCAGGGTGCATCAGGTGATGCTATTAAATCTGATTCGGATGATTCAGACCCTGATGTGGTGGTGGTTTCAGACAACGAAGCCCTTGTGTTGGCTGATGCTCCTGATTCTGAGCGGAAAAAGAAATATGTTAAAAAAGTTTTAGTTACTGAGCCACAGAAAGTGCCTCATAAAAAGGACAAAATTGTCCCAGGTCCTTCAGCAGAATCTTTGATGATGCCCCTACGAACTATGTCCCTCCCAGGAGAAGGGCAAAATCCAGACCGAACGGTAATAATTTGCGCTCAATGCTTAATGAATTCCCTGATCCACGTAAGGATCTGACTGCATGTTGTCAATTTATTAAAAACATTGGGCATGCACATGAACCCACAAATAAAGTTTGGAGATCATTGTTAGGTGCAGCATTACCAGATATGGTCGATATGAATACTGCTTGGGGCACTATGGGTATTGCTAATGATAACCGCTTACCTCCTGCAACTAATCTTACTGTCATAACCGGTATTTGTAATGCTTTGATGACTATGTTTCCCCCCAGAGTGGATTGGCAAAAATTGTTCACTATTAAGCAGATGCCACAGGAGTCGGTAAGAGATTACTGCCACAGGGCAATCACAGAGATGAAATCTTACACAGGTGTTGAGGACATACACACCAGTGCGGCTCATAGAGCATTGGTTGTAAGTGTGTTGGTGGAGGGACTGATTGAGCCTATTAAGACTAGATTATAGACTGAGAGCCCTGCATGGAGGGCTGAGACCCTGACAGTTATTACTGAACGGGCTATTTTACATGATGCTAATACAACCAGGAAAAAAGACACGCAGAAAGCTAAGTTATTAAATCTGCAGATACAAAATTTACAGAAAAAGCATGATGTGGATGTATATAATGCGAGTCCACATACCTCTATTGAGGATATACGCCAACTCCAGAAGTATCACGGATGGGATTCAGTACCATCAACAGTAAAACCCTGGGGAACCCATCCGCGCATGCCTTTACCTGGTGCATGCTATAATTGTGGCCAACAGGGACACATTAGTCGATATTGTAAAGTCCCTGTGCGAGGGCGAGGCCCTGTATTTCAGGATGATCCCCCTTCACAAGAGACAGAGTGGGATCCTCGCATAGAGTTCCGTAGTAACCCTTGCAGATTTAAACCCTCACAGCCCAAAAGGAGAGGTTTTTTTAACCCACATGCTGCCCCTTTCCAGCAAAGGCCTTTTCCCCCTTATTGAAGGGAGGGCCATGCCTGTGTTCAAAATGTTTTTTCTGTGGATCCAGTAACAGAATCATTTGTAGATCTTACCATATAGGGGGAGGATTACAAATTCTTGATTGACACAGGTTGTGCCAAATCGCTAATTAATGATTTACATGCTTTACCATTGTCAGCTAACACCATCTCCGCAGTGGGGGTGACAGTCACATAATTACCCTGTTACTTCTCCTGTAACAACAACGATAGGGCCTCTAACTTGTGACCATGCTTTTATTCTAGCTGAACAAGCACCAGTTAATTTATTGGGACGTGATTTGCTCATGAAAATGAACTGTGTGATTTATTGTACCCCGGATGGTATTTTCCTTGACATACCTTATGAGGATCATCAGGCTCAATGTGCCCTGGATACCTTGCACTTGCCTAACCATTTAATGTTTGTAAGTACTTTGCAGTTTCCTGAAGTGGTTACCCAAATGTTGTCGCAGGTTCCTAAGCACCTTTGGACCACTTATCTACAGGAAGTTGGGCTCATGCATCAGGTAAATCCAGTACATATTGAACTAAAACCAAATGTGAGACTTCCACGGATTCCACAGTATCCCCTTAAACCAGAAGCAGAGATTGGTATCTTTCCAATCATACAAAGGTTTTTACAACAAGGTATAATTATTCACACACATAGTCCGTGCAATACTCCGTTGCTTCCTGTATCTAACCAAAATGGCCGCAGTTACCGAATATGTCAGGATTTGCGAGCCATTAATAAAATAGTGCAATCACAATTCCCGGTGGTGCCAAACCCTGCCACTATTTTAGTGCAAATTCCACCGCAGGCCACCCATTTCACTGTTGTAGATTTATGCTCAGCATTCTTCTCTATCCCGGTACATTCAGATAATACCTGTTTGCATTTACTTACAGAGGAGTCCAATATACGTGGTCTCGATTAAGTCAGGGGTTCATTCATAGCCCTAGTATCTTCTCTCAGGCATTACACGATTGTTTGGCAGGGTTTTTGCCACAAGGTAATTCAGTGCTGATTCAGTATGTTGATGACCTGTTGCTGTGTTCAAACTCTTTGCAGGAGTCTCTTACTGACACTTTTCTGTTGCTGCTATATCTTTCTGAGACAGGACATAGGGTTTCAAAGGATAAACTACAGCCCTGCCAGTCCAAGGTAATTTATTTGGGTCATTGCCACACAAAGGGGAAGCGTCATTTTACACCAGAAAGGGTTGCGTTTATTCTCAAGCACCCACTTCCTTGTAACCAAAAGCAGGTGCATGCATTTTTAGGTCTTTGTGGATATTGTAGACAGTGGATCGCAGGATTTACGGCCCTGGCCCTTCCACTTCAGTCCCTGGTTTCACAAAATCTCCCTGACAGAGTACAACATACTGACGAATCCATTGCAGCATTTGAGGCTCTTAAACAAGCATTATCAGAGGCACCAGCATTAGGTATTCCAGATTATACTAAGCCTTTCTGTCTCTTTTGTAATGAACAACAATCCGCTGCTTTGGGAGTTTTGACACAAAAACATGGGGGATCATATAGACCCATTGGGTATTATAGTTGTACATTTGACAGGGTGGCTTCCGCTTTACCCACATGTTTGAGAGCTGTAGCGGCTGCTGCAGCCTTAGTGGAGAAAGTGCAGGATATTGTATTGCAGCATCCCCTTACACTGTTTGTTCCTCATGCTGTTGCTTCTCTCATGAACTCCTCGCAGACACGACATGTCTCGAGTGCACGATTCACTCACTGGGAGCTCATGCTCCTAGCTCCACCGAACCTGACCATTGTCAGGTGCGGAATGTTGAATCCTGCTACTCTGCTGCCTTATGTGACTCAAGAGTCCCAGAGGATGGAGTCCGGAGAGTATCAGGATTTGGATCATGATTGTGAGAAATATTTGCAGCAAAATTTCTCCATCAGACCAGACATCTCTGACACACCACTGAGTGGAGCGGACCTTACACTCTACACGGATGGTAGTTGTCACAGGCAAAATGAAACAGGATTACTCTGTACGGGATATGCGGTAGTATCTGATACAGAAATCTTGGAGGCTGGTCCATTGGGCCCACCTCACTCAGCTCAGGTTGCGGAACTGGTGGCTCTTACCAGAGCCTGTCACCTGGCTGAGGGCCGGACGGTTAACATTTTTACAGACTCCAGATATGTTTATGGCGTTGTGCATGATTTTGGTATGATATGGGCTATGCGGGGATACTTGACTGCGTCGGGTGCCCGAATATCTCATGCCGGACAAGTAAAAGAGCTTATTGAGGCTATACAACTCCCTGCCCAGGTAGCAGTTGTTAAGTGTCAAGCTCACACCTCACGAAATGACCCTGTGTCATTGGGTAACAAGAGGGCGGATGAAACCGCCAGAATGGCAGCTGTCGTGAATCACACCACTGTAAAAATTAATATTTTTCAGACTATAGATCAGCAAAACCTAATAGAAGCGCAGAAGGTATGCACTGCACAGGAACGTGCCATGTGGAGGATGAAGGGATGTGTGCAAGAGGGTGATGGTCTGTGGAGAGATGGTAAGGGTAGATCGGTGACTCCTAGATCCCTCCTTCCAGCGCTGGCAGAAGCTGCCCATGGGATGACCCATGTAGGAAGAGAGGGAATGTGTAAAATTATTGGGAGCTACCGGTGTGCACCTGGGTTTTCATCTTACGCAGAGGGTAAGTCTCGCTCATGTCTCATCTGCCTGAGGGCGAATCCTGGGAAATCGATTCCCACAGAACCATCCCACATTCCTCCCTCCACTGGTCCATTTCAAAGATTGCAGATTGATTTTATTCAAATGCCTAAAGTAAGAAATTTTCAGTATGTCTTAACAATAACCGATATGTTTTCAGGTTGGGTAGAAGCATTTCCCGCTGTCTCATGTACTGCGTCATTCACAGCAAAGAAATTGGTACAGGAATTTGTGTCTAGATATGGTATACCATTTGTTATTGAAAGTGATAGAGGTACACATTTTACAGGGAAGGTATTTCAAGCAATGTGTCAATATATGGGTATAAAAAGTAGCTTGCATACGCCATATCGACCTCAGGCATCAGGGCGAATTGAACGAGTTAACATGACTATTAAAAATAAATTAGCTAAGATGGGTATGGAGATTGCCATGAATTGGCTGGAGGCTTTGCCCCTGGTTTTGTATAGCATCCGCACCACTCCGAAACGGCCACTTAACTTGTCACCTTATGCCTAACATGATTGTAAGTCCAGCAGTAGACTTGTCATTGTCACATGATTTAACTAAGGACTATGTTATACAATTCTCACAGCATCAGAAGACGTTGCAAGAAAAGCAAGGAAAGCTTATGAAAGGACTCCCAGAGGGACCTTTTCATGATGTCCAGCCTGGAGACTATGTAATGGTGAGAAATTTCTTGCGTTCTGGTTGTCTCGTAGATCAGTGGCAAGGCCCGTTCCAGGTTCTGCTAACCACCTCGACGTCCCTAAAAATGGCTGAAAAAGACAATTGGATTCATGCGGCACACTGCAAGAAGGTTTCCGACCCAGCGGTGAGGCCAGTTACAGCAAAAGGGGTCGCAGATAAAGACATTGACTGTGGTTTGAATTTAATAAAGCTATTTGGCGATGGGCCTGAATAAAGTCATAGTTCAAACAACCAAGATAAGGTTCACGGAATCGGGAAATATCCTTTGTGATGTTTCTGCGGGTTGTGAACAAAGAAAAAGAAAGATGGCTATCGGTGATCAAGTCTCTGTGTATTCATTGATTGGGACAATTATTTTTGTTGCATTTTTGAATTTTTTATTTTTGCATAAGGGCTGGCAAGCATTGGTGACCGATGAGGATGGTGTGGAGAGTTATCCTAGGGGTACTGCTGGGGTTATGATGGTAGACTCTACTCCTGTTTTAAAATCCATGATTGTAGGGGACATCATAAAAGACACACACACTTCTTTTAATACTGATACTCCCAGGTATAGGTATGGATCAGAGGATGGTCCAAAGACAGAGGTAAAAATTCTTAAAATGGTTGAAAAGAAAATACAGGTAATTAAAAATTTAAATACTGCAACCTGGTACCTAGCAAAAGGTCGAAGAAGAAGAGCCGTAGTAGAAGGGAAAAAATGTGTGTTGTCTCCAATTCCAAGGTGTATATGTGAATATTGTGGTCTAAATCCAGAAACAAGGTGTGTACAATGGTGTAAAGATAGTACCTCTATACAAACTGACACTTCTTCACTGGACACCTATCATGAGTTGATTGGGAAACAATAAGGTTAACTGATTGTTGGGTATGCAGTCATCTACCATACCATTCAGGGAATGTTGGGTTAATGGCTATTCCATTACACTCAAATCAAACAACATTTCACTCGTTATGTGGAACCCACACACTTGAACCTTATAATGTGAATGGCTCCATGGGTTTAAAATTAACAAAGTATCAGAGGTATAACCAAGGTAATATTACATGCATTAACAAAACGGTATGGGAAGAGGGAGCCGAAGGGACCTATTTGGGAACCAGCGTGTGTAACACAGTCTTGCAGGAAGGTCCTTTTAAAACCAAACGTGACTGGGGAAAGGCTCTTTTAGAAATGATTAAATACACAAAACCTAACAATAAAGAATGTGTAAATGAATTGGTGAAATGTGTGATGGCAGAAGGAGTGTTGGGGTACAATAAAACATGCAATCATCGTATGGTGGAGTGTGCACAGGAAAAAAAAGGTACACATGAAAAGAGTGCCCGTTGCAATGTTCCTTATGATACTTTTTCAAACATATTGTCTAATAGACCATGGACATTGCCACAGGGGTTATATTACGTGTGTGGACAGAGGGCTTATAAATGGTTACCGGTAAACTCTTTTGGAATATGTTTTATAGGAACATTGCTACCTGACGCAGTGGTAATTAAACATAAGGATCTAAAAGAAACATATTTGCAACATTCACTCCCGGAAAAGGGAAAAAGGGTAAAAAGGGAAATAAAAATAGTACATGAGAGGTACAGACATCTTTTTTCATTGTCACAAGGGTACAAGGTTGGTTTGGGATTTGGTAATATAATAACATTTGCTACTTGGGGAATAACTGCAAATCAAAGAATGATACAGGAACTAGGAGATCTAATAAATAATATCACAGACATATACGATGGTACTTTTAGATTTGTGGGAAGGGAACTTCAGGCCATAAAGACAGAATTAATGCAACATAGAATGGTGTTGGATTATCTTACAGCGGCAACTTCAGGATATTGTGTGACATTACAGACGGTATATGGGTTACAGTGTTGTACCTACATTACAAATTCTTCTGATGCAGAAGACATAAAATAAAGGTTAAATGAAATTACTCAGGTAAAAAATGAATTTGCGGAACGAAATAAACGTGAAGGTACAATTCCCGACAGTTGGTTCACCTGGTTGAACCCCAGCACGTGGTTTGCATGGGTTGGAAAATGGTTTAGCGACATTATGCACGCAATGGGAAGATTAATATTTTTTGTTATGATAATGTTGTTGATTTTCTATATATTAGTGAGATGCTTCAAGAAGATGTTCCAATGCATTAAGAAGAAATCAGACGATGCGACCTATGAGAGATATGAACTTTCTTCAGATATATGAACTTTTTTCGGAGTTATGACCTCTCAAATTTCATGAGGATGGAACTGATAACGCCAGAATATGTGACCGTACATATTCCTTCAGCAATTCACGAATATATGCATGCTTATGTCTTTCATTATTTTCATTCAGTATATATATTAGTTGTAAGTTGCAGAAGACCGTCACGTGTCGAATGGCCGCAGGCCTAGAGATGAGGTTTACCCTCTCTCTAAAGTAGGCAGGTGTGTGTCTGAAGCAACAAAGCAACAGTTATTATTGGTTAATATTGTTTGATCTAAAAGGTATAAGTGTTATTACGGAAATAGGTATAAATCAGAACTGTGGAAAACTATTTCTTTACTAGCCAAGACAGAATCATGGGTTAGTTTAATACTAACAGACTAGAAGGCAGCATGTCTCAGATCTGTCTAAAGGGAGCTAATCAGAACAGCCTTGGCCTATAAGCGGTCACCAATATTTTGAGAACATAGAAAGGAGATTATAGGTTTTGTTATGATTAAAACATATTATCAGTGAAATGTTTAGTGCGCATGAATATTGAATTAATTAATTAATATTCGCCATTTTAGAATATATTAGTAGCAGAGAGGAAAAAAGTATAAAAGATTGATCAAAAAGGGGAGGGGTCAGTCAGTCGGGCTGAGCAGGAGAGATCGTAGGTCGTGAGAGTCGCGGGGCGCTGGGCTGTAAGTATAAACAGGGCTGGCTGTCACCTTGTGTATCTCTGCTAGGCATTGCACATAATCATTTTGTCACTGTTGCTGAACTTGTTGTTTTTTATGTTGTAAGTCTGCTTTGTCATTAATACCATAATACATGTATAATTGATTTGCTTTTCAAGTAAAACATTGTCGTTTATTTTAAAGTTGGTATTGGTGTGAATTATTCCATTTCTTCTTATAATAAGTAAGGTTTAAAAATAATATCCAAAACACCTCGCGGTTATCAGATCAAAAAGTGTAATGTGATAACATGATTTATCACTGAGTTGCCTTTCAGCTTCTTGCAGGTAAAGGTTCAGAGGCCAGATAACAATATTCCCACCTTTATCTGAAGGTTTAATCAGAACATCATGCCAGCTTTTAATTTCTTTCATGGCTTGTCTTTGAATAGTATTAAAGTTTTTTCTTGGTTTGAGCCATTTCTGTTGTTTATAGAGTTTGTCAAAATCATGTGACACCATGTTCAAGAATACTTTGATCTCGGGACAAATATTCTCAGGTGGGAAGAATGTAGATCGTGTCTTGCATATAGGGCATTGAAATTTAGTCCCAGTTTCTGTTTCACCAGCCAGATCTTCCAAAGCTAGAAGGGCTTCTTCTTCCATTTGGGACAGAGAGGGGGAGTCAGATTCTGCCACTAAGTCACCTAATTCTCTGGTTTTAGAGTTATGAAATTTCGTTAATAACAATTTACGCCGAAAAAGACGTAAATCGGTTTCCCACTTGAATCTGTTAAAGTTGTTAGAAGGGGAAAAGGATAATCCTTTGCCTAGAACCTCCATTTGTATTGAAGTTAAAATATGATCAGATAAATTGATGATTTTTAGAGTAGATGAAGAACTTACAGCATTTGGTTGTTTCTCCTGGTCATGTATCGGTTTGGTGATGGAGATTCCCATCTTCTTTTTCTTCCCCCGCCTCATTTGTTTCTTATGGGGCGTGCGCGTATACCCCTGGTATCTTCTAAAAAAGAGGAAGAAGGAAAATGCGAGAAGTTCTATCCTCTTTGCGATGTCAAATTCTTTAGATAAGATGTTGGGCCACTGTATTCCTCTGTGTCGGAGATTTCTATTTCAGATGATGATGATGGTGTACCTTCTACTGCTACAGTGGTCTCTCTCTTCTTAATTTTGTTCCAACGGAAAATATGTCCAGATGTGAAATCTCGTTTATCTCTCGAAAATTTGCTACGTTTACGTTCTATGATGGTATTTTCATAATCCTCCAATTCCTTCTTAATTTTAGTGAAGCATGCTTGGAATGCAGTGTTCTGCTCCCAGGGTTCTAGTTTTGTACCTAGCTGTTCAATCTCCCTGGTATACTCATCTAGGACCAGGTTATTATGTTTGATCAAAATGCCTATAAGCTCTTGAGAACATTTAAGCAAACTATTTTCCCATTCCTTTTTTAAATTGTCAGTACACAGATCAAATGTGGGAAAAACTTTAGGTCGTAGGCCTCTAGGTGTAATTTTTTGTTTATAATAATTTTCAAAGCTTGTTAAGTCCCAATTGAGTCTCGTTTGTCTCTGAAGGCTCCGTTTTAATTTAATAAGATCATCCTCCCAACTAATATCAGTTGCTAGAGCTCCCAATTCTGTGGGGAAAATGCTATCTAGATTATCTAGACGTCTTCTGTTAGTCAGCTCAGTTTTTAGATTAAAGCTGGTCATAATCAGAACAGAAAAAAGGGTGTAAAAAAGACAAATGGATAAGATCAAAATATATTCCACTAGAGAAGAGAAAAAAAATATAGAAAATTCGCTCAATGGGTAGTCAGTCAAAAAAGAGGGATGGAGAAAAACAAGAAAATGTAAAATGATATATAGAAGAGAAAAATAAGGCTATCAGAAAAGGTTAAAAAAATTAGAACAAGAATCATATATCTGATACTGCTGTGCAGACTCACTATCTGAGGGACCTCAGTTAGGAACTCTATTGAAGAAAGATTTGGGTAGAATCTGCACTAGTCAGTCAGAAACATTGTTACTAAGAAGTATAGTATTATTTGAAAACCAACATACCGGTCTTAACTCAAAAATTGTAATAAAGTAAGACTAATCTATGGTTGGTGGTGCACCAGAATTATTTGTGAAAGCACAATATCAACTGTTTATGCAAAGACGCAAAAAGAAGAACAAATATAGTCTAACTGGCGCACTCTTGAGCAATAAGGAAGTAATTGAAAGAAAAAATATGTATAGAAGTATTAATATTTAACCTTTAATAATTATACAGTAAAAAAGGTATTTTAAGTATACTGATAAATACCCAGGGATCAAAAACAACAACAAATAACAAAAGATACACATAAATAATAAATATAGTATTAACATATGGCGAAAATATTCTTCTCCCGGTTCATAAGTATAATCTCAAAATTAAATAAATAAATAATAATACATCTATGAACCAGAGTAAGTACACCACATACATTAAGTGCAGAGTATTAGAAAAGATCTCGTTAAATATCTTAGAGACCAATCAATGCAAAATTCAGAACAGCTGTGCATTATATCTGAATCACAATGCTCTTTATTCTCAACATCGCACTGTTAATTGGAGAATATGAACACATATAATTCATAACCACCTAATAATTGGAAACTGGTATCATTGTTCATAAAGTTATACAGAGTAAATCTCCTAGCTTACATATAATCCTATAATAAACATATATACATATATATATATGTCTGGATTCTTTCACGTACATTTTTCTTTTTTATATAAATTTTTATATATATATTTTTTCAATTATATCATATATAGTATATTTTTAATGATATGTGCCTGAGCATTTTTCCACATATTTTCTTTAACTTTTTGCATAATTTTCACTTCATTTTTATTTTTTCATTTTTTCACATATTGTCACTTTATCTGCACATTAATTTTAATAAATAACATTTTTTGATATATATTTTTTTTCTACCTAATATTTTTTTTATATACTTACACATAGTAAATTTCCTATATTGATAGGTTTGCACATGTGCATGGGTATTTATCTTTGCATGAATGCATGTATATTCATTCACTGGATTACATTTCTTACTCTACCAGGATTTGTTTTCTAGGATACTTTGGTAGCTATGTAGGTGCTAGATGTGATTTTATAGGTTTCGTGGTGACTATGATATTGGAGCAACAACCGTTATATATAAACTATCTGTCACAATTGGTGCTCGAGGGTTACCTGTATCAGGTGATGAACTGGAAACACTGGAGGCCGGCTGGACTGGAACCATGGGGGACATGAATAGCTCTTTTTATAAAAGAAGTGGGTAGCAGTGAGAACTGCCTTGGGTGATGAGTGACTGGAACTGGAAACCTGAGAGGTTGGAATGAGACCAGAAGGAACTTGGAGGGACCGGACTGGGACCGGCAGGTAGGCTGACTGAGCTGGTCAGGGTACCAGTAGATGAGCTTGCAGACGGATGGTAGCGTGGAAGCTACTTGTTGTGGCTTGGGAAGCCGTGGGTAGACGTGGTAGCGTGGAAGCTACTTGGAGCGGCCTGGGAGCCGTGGGCGAGAGGTGGTAGCGTGGAAGCTACTTGGTGCGGCCTGGGAGCCATGTGGAGAAGCTGGTAGCTGGGTAGCCACTTGGAGATGCTGGTAGCGTGGAAGCTACTTGGAGCGGCCTGGAAGCCGTAGGCGAGAAGTGGTAGCGTGGAGGCTACTTGGTGCGGCCTGGGAGCCGTGTGGAGAAGCGGGTAGCGTGGATAGTCTCTTGGAGAAGCTGGTAGTGTGGAAGCTACTTGGAGCGGCCTGGGAGCCGTAGGCGAGAAGTGGTAGCGTGAAAGCTACTTTGTGTGGCCTGGGAGCCGTAGGCGAGAAGTGGTAGCGTGAAAGCTACTTTGTGCGGCCTGGGAGCCGTTTTGAGAAGCGGGTAGCGTGAATAGTCACTTGGAGCGGCCTGGGAGCCATAGGCGAGAAGTGGTAGCGTGGAAGCTACTTTGTGCGGCCTGGGAGCCGTGTGGAGAAGCGGGTAGCGTGGATAGTCACTTGGAGTGGCCTGGGAGCCGTGTGGATAACTGAACGTAGCAGGCTTTACAGATAGCACTGGTCTAGGAACCAGCAGGAGCCTGGGACACACTGGAACTCAGGTACAGCTACTGCACAAGTTGTACACCATGGAACGTAACAAGATGTTCAAGCCCTGAGTGCTATTAGAGGAGGATCTATATACCAAGAGTCTGGCAGCGATTGGTGGATGCAGACAGGTGGTCTGGCAGTGGCATTCAGAGTGGAGCAAGACACAGCATGCAAAAGGAGTATTCATCTCTGCAGCTCTGAGAGTCAGGACCACGCCTGTGATTCCAATTAAGACTAGCAATGCTCACAGACAGAGCAGGGTTCAGGTGGTTAATCAGTTTGGCTAGGAGAGCAGTCTGCACACACAGATATCACAGCCAGCATGATTCAGCCAGAGCAGATGTCCCAGGAGAATTGCAAACACAGATCCATGGAGCAGCTGACAGAGGTAAGTCTCAAGGCAAAAAGGTGACAACTAGACAGGAACGTGACAGTACCCCCCTCTTATGGGTAGACTCCGGACACCAAAACAAAAACTTCTAAAAACTTGGCTGAGCCTGTCCGATATCTTCAAGAACTTGAAGCTTTGAGAACTCTAGAAGGTGTTTGGAATATTGTTTCCTGAGGTAATTTGCTCAAAAAATCTTTCCTTGGAGAGCATAATGTCAATCAACTTAAACAAGCCATCTTCCTTAATAACCTTGACCCCAAGACTCTTTGCTTTCTCTCGCTTGGTTTTTCCACCAAAACGACCCATAACGAGATAATCGATTTTACTGCATATCTTCTCGGAAACTTTGCCTCCATAACTCTCAATTAACAACTTGGCTTCCTCCTTTTCTATGGACTCCAAATATCCCACGATCACAAAGGTTAATCCCTTCAAGCATCTCTCTGTTCCTAGAGGAATTTGCATAGTGTTAAGAAGAATAGCAGAAGAATTTTCCTTTTTCAGCAAAGTAGTTTTTATTGGTAATTCTTGGGAGAACGTATGACTAGGAAGAACATGGTCTGATACCAAATGGTTGTCGAGGAAAGGAGTATTGTCATGCACAGGATCGAATTCAGAATCAGAATCCATGTCCAAAGGAAGATCAGAGGAGTTAACATGACTTGAAAACCTAGAGGACTCCGGAGATGGGCAGAGGGAAACACAACCAACTCTCATGGTATCATGTTGTTGGTCTCTTAATAGTTCTTTGAGTCTTCTTCTTTCGGACTGATTGATCCTGTACCATATGATTTTGAGAAGGGAGAACAGCGGTGTATGCAAGTTTAATATCTGAAGGTGCTGAAATAACTCCAGAATATTTATCAGAACGGGTATCTGGAGATGGACACATAGGAGCAAATTCTTTAAGCAGAGCTGTACTGAAGGCTATTATGTCTTGTAGAATTGGATCCTTGGACTCAATGAGTGGGTTGGCCCACTCCAAGGCTTTACCTCTAAAGTGCATAAAAAGAAACATGACGAGGTTGGTGGGAGTAATACCACAAGCTGGATTGGTTCTCATTAGGGC
Organism: Taudactylus pleione; assembly: GCA_031769625.1. Taxonomy (NCBI): domain Eukaryota; kingdom Metazoa; phylum Chordata; class Amphibia; order Anura; family Myobatrachidae; genus Taudactylus; species Taudactylus pleione. Next base: position 15,855,056 of record JAUIMM010000121.1, read on the forward strand.
ATCATAATGCTTAAGCAATATGGTGTACTGGGACACATCATCATCGAAGGTCATGGACACTATATCATCCTGATTTACAGCATTCTTTTCAGGAACTGAGAAGGAACCACTTAAAGATTCTTTAACGCAATGATTGGATGATTCAGCCAAAGTTGATTGATGTTCTTTCTTAGACAGGACAGTAGAAACTTCCACCAAGAGTGTGGTACTTGAAATCTGCTCCTGGGGAACGGAACTTGAAACTCCCTCTTGAGGCATGAGACTTGGGACCCCCTCCTGGGGTGCGAGACTTGGGACCCCCTCCTGGGGTGCGAGACTTGGGACCCCCTCCTGGGGTGCATGACTTGGGACGCCCTCCTGGGGTGCAAGACTTGGGACCCCCTCCTTGGGTGCAAGACTTGGGACCCCCTCCTGGGGTGTAAGACTTGGGACCCCCTCCTGGGGTGCAAGACTTGGGACCCCCTCCTGGGGTGCAAGACTTGGGACCCCGTCCTGGGGCATAATTCTTGTAACCCTCTCCCGGGGTGAGAGACTTAAGGTCCCCTCCTTGAGTACAGAGCTTGACACTCCCTGTTGGAGTATGGGACCCAAAATCCCCTTCTGGGGAAGCTGACTCGACTTTCCCTCTTGGGGTATGGAACATGAACCCCCTTTTTGGGATGCGCGGACAGAGACTTCCTCCTGGGGTGAGTGACTCAAAACCCCTTCTTGGGTTACGAGACTTAAGGACCCTCCTGGGGTTGAGACTCTGGAGACCCCTCCTGGGGTTGCCAACTGGAGTTCCCTACTGGAACAGCTAGAATCCGGGCTGAGACCGGAACAGGCAGAATCCGGGACGGGACCGGAACAGGTAGAATCCGGGACGGGACCGGAACAGGCAGAATCCGGGATGGGACTGGAACAGGCAGAATCCGGGACGGGACCGGAACAGGCAGAATCCGGGACGGGACCGGAACAGGCAGAATCCGGGCTGGGACCGGAACAGGCAGAATACGGGCTGGGACCGGAACAGGCAGAATCTGGGACGGGACCAGAACAGGCACTGAGATGTTGACACCTGGAACCACTGCTGGAATTGCAAAGGGAACAGTCCTTGATAAAGTGGTCAGAAGCTCCACAATAACGACAGAGATGTAAATCTTTATGCCGCTGGCGTTCAGCCAAAGAGAGCTTGGAGCGCGGGTAACTTCGATGTCTCACTTCACTTGGCATGGAAGAATGGTTCTTAGAGATTCCAAGACAGAGTTTTTAGTTGAGACAGACGTAGCGCTAAGAAATTCAGGAATGAGCTGAAAGATTTTGCTGAGTAGAGCCTGTAGCTGTTCCAGCAGTTGATGGAAAGTAGTTAGGGGTTCAGGTAAGATTTGGGTATCATCTAGCCGGTTAGTCAGAATTTGCAGAAGTTGTAGTACTTGATGCTGTACCGCCTCCTGTGAATCCAAACGAGTGATTAGGTTACGGAAAGCACTTGATCCAGGATTAGGTGCTTGATCCGCCACCATTGTTAGGCTTGAACATACTGTCACAATTGGTGCTCGAGGGTTACCTGTATCAGGTGATGAACTGGAAACACTGGAGGCCGGCTGGACTGGAACCATGAGGGACATGAATAGCTCTTTTTATAAAAGAAGTGGGTAGCAGTGAGAACTGTCTTGGGTGATGAGTGACTGGAACTGGAAACTTGAGAGGTTGGAATGAGACCAGAAGGAACTTGGAGGGACCGGACTGGGACCGGCAGGTAGGCGCTGGTCGGGGTACCAGTAGATGAACTTGCAGACGGATGGTAGCGTGGAAGCTACTTGTTGTGGCTTGGGAAGCCGTGGGTAGACGTGGTAGCGTGGAAGCTACTTGGAGCGGCCTGGGAGCCGTGGGCGAGAGGTGGTAGCGTGGAAGCTACTTGGTGCGGCCTGGGAGCCATGTGGAGAAGCTGGTAGCTGGGTAGCCACTTGGAGATGCTGGTAGCGTGGAAGCTACTTGGAGCGGCCTGGAAGCCGTAGGCGAGAAGTGGTAGTGTGGAGGCTACTTGGTGCGGCCTGGGAGCCGTGTGGAGAAGCGGGTAGCGTGGATAGTCTCTTGGAGAAGCTGGTAGTGTGGAAGCTACTTGGAGCGGCCTGGGAGCCGTAGGCGAGAAGTGGTAGCGTGAAAGCTACTTTGTGTGGCCTGGGAGCCGTAGGCGAGAAGTGGTAGCGTGAAAGCTACTTTGTGCGGCCTGGGAGCCGTTTTGAGAAGCGGGTAGCGTGAATAGTCACTTGGAGCGGCCTGGGAGCCATAGGCGAGAAGTGGTAGCGTGGAAGCTACTTTGTGCAGCCTGGGAGCCGTGTGGAGAAGCGGGTAGCGTGGATAGTCACTTGGAGTGGCCTGGGAGCCGTGTGGATAACTGAACGTAGCAGGCTTTACAGATAGCACTGGTCTAGGAACCAGCAGGAGCCTGGGACACACTGGAACTCAGGTACAGCTACTGCACAAGTTGTACACCATGGAACGTAACAAGATGTTCAAGCTCTGAGTGCTATTAGAGGAGGATCTATATACCAAGAGTCTGGCAGCGATTGGTGGATGCAGACAGGTGGTCTGGCAGTGGCATTCAGAGTGGAGCAAGACACAGCATGCAAAAGGAGTATTCATCTCTGCAGCTCTGAGAGTCAGGACCACGCCTGTGATTCCAATTAAGACTAGCAATGCTCACAGACAGAGCAGGGTTCAGGTGGTTAATCAGTTTGGCTAGGAGAGCAGTCTGCACACACAGATATCACAGCCAGCATGATTCAGCCAGAGCAGATGTCCCAGGAGAATTGCAAACACAGATCCATGGAGCAGCTGACAGAGGTAAGTCTCAAGGCAAAAAGGTGACAACTAGACAGGAACGTGACAGTACCCCCCTCTTATGGGTGGACTCCGGACACCAAAACAAAAACTTCTAAAAACTTGGCTGAGCCTGTCCGATATCTTCAAGAACTTGAAGCTTTGAGAACTCTAGAAGGTGTTTGGAATATTGTTTCCTGAGTTAATTTGCTCAAAAAATCTTTCCTTGGAGAGCATAATGTCAATCAACTTAAACAAGCCATCTTCCTTAATAACCTTGACCCCAAGACTCTTTGCTTTCTCTCGCTTGGTTTTTCCACCAAAACGACCCATAACGAGATAATCGATTTTACTGCATATCTTCTCGGAAACTTTGCCTCCATAACTCTCAATTAACAACTTGGCTTCCTCCTTTTCTATGGACTCCAAATATCCCACGATCACAAAGGTTAATCCCTTCAAGCATCTCTCTGTTCCTAGAGGAATTTGCATAGTGTTAAGAAGAATAGCAGAAGAATTTTCCTTTTTCAGCAAAGTAGTTTTTATTGGTAATTCTTGGGAGAACGTATGACTAGGAAGAACATGGTCTGATACCAAATGGTTGTCGAGGAAAGGAGTATTGTCATGCACAGGATCGAATTCAGAATCAGAATCCATGTCCAAAGGAAGATCAGAGGAGTTAACATGACTTGAAAACCTAGAGGACTCCGGAGATGGGCAGAGGGAAACACAACCAACTCTCATGGTATCATGTTGTTGGTCTCTTAATAGTTCTTTGAGTCTTCTTCTTTCGGACTGATTGATCCTGTACCATATGATTTTGAGAAGGGAGAACAGCGGTGTATGCAAGTTTAATATCTGAAGGTGCTGAAATAACTCCAGAATATTTATCAGAACGGGTATCTGGAGATGGACACATAGGAGCAAATTCTTTAAGCAGAGCTGTACTGAAGGCTATTATGTCTTGTAGAATTGGATCCTTGGACTCAATGAGTGGGTTGGCCCACTCCAAGGCTTTACCTCTAAAGTGCATAAAAAGAAACATGACGAGGTTGGTGGGAGTAATACCACAAGCTGGATTGGTTCTCATTAGGGCATCATAATGCTTAAGCAATATGGTGTACTGGGACACATCATCATCGAAGGTCATGGACACTATATCATCCTGATTTACAGCATTCTTTTCAGGAACTGAGAAGGAACCACTTAAAGATTCTTTAACGCAATGATTGGATGATTCAGCCAAAGTTGATTGATGTTCTTTCTTAGACAGGACAGTAGAAACTTCCACCAAGAGTGTGGTACTTGAAATCTGCTCCTGGGGAACGGAACTTGAAACTCCCTCTTGAGGCATGAGACTTGGGACCCCCTCCTGGGGTGCGAGACATGGGACCCCCTCCTGGGGTGCGAGACTTGGGACCCCCTCCTGGGGTGCATGACTTGGGATGCCCTCCTGGGGTGCAAGACTTGGGACCCCCTCCTTGGGTGCAAGACTTGGGACCCCCTCCTGGGGTGTAAGACTTGGGACCCCCTCCTGGGGTGCAAGACTTGGGACCCCCTCCTGGGGTGCAAGACTTGGGACCCCCTCCTGGGGTGCAAGACTTGGGACCCCGTCCTGGGGCATAATTCTTGTAACCCTCTCCCGGGGTGAGAGACTTAAGGTCCCCTCCTTGAGTACAGAGCTTGACACTCCCTGTTGGAGTATGGGACCCAAAATCCCCTTCTGGGGAAGCTGACTCGACTTTCCCTCTTGGGGTATGGAACATGAACCCCCTTTTTGGGATGCGCGGACAGAGACTTCCTCCTGGGGTGAGTGACTCAAAACCCCTTCTTGGGTTACGAGACTTAAGGACCCTCCTGGGGTTGAGACTCTGGAGACCCCTCCTGGGGTTGCCAACTGGAGTTCCCTACTGGAACAGCTAGAATCCGGGCTGAGACCGGAACAGGCAGAATCCGGGACGGGACCGGAACAGGTAGAATCCGGGACGGGACCGGAACAGGCAGAATCCGGGACGGGACTGGAACAGGCAGAATCCGGGACGGGACCGGAACAGGCAGAATCCGGGACGGGACCGGAACAGGCAGAATCCGGGCTGGGACCGGAACAGGCAGAATACGGGCTGGGACCGGAACAGGCAGAATCTGGGACGGGACCAGAACAGGCACTGAGATGTTGACACCTGGAACCACTGCTGGAATTGCAAAGGGAACAGTCCTTGATAAAGTGGTCAGAAGCTCCACAATAACGACAGAGATGTAAATCTTTATGCCGCTGGCGTTCAGCCAAAGAGAGCTTGGAGCGCGGGTAACTTCGATGTCTCACTTCACTTGGCATGGAAGAATGGTTCTTAGAGATTCCAAGACAGAGTTTTTAGTTGAGACAGACGTAGCGCTAAGAAATTCAGGAATGAGCTGAAAGATTTTGCTGAGTAGAGCCTGTAGCTGTTCCAGCAGTTGATGGAAAGTAGTTAGGGGTTCAGGAAGATTTGGGTATCATCTAGCCGGTTAGTCAGAATTTGCAGAAGTTGTAGTACTTGATGCTGTACCGCCTCCTGTGAATCCAAACGAGTGATTAGGTTACGGAAAGCACTTGATCCAGGATTAGGTGCTTGATCCGCCACCATTGTTAGGCTTGAACATACTGTCACAATTGGTGCTCGAGGGTTACCTGTATCAGGTGATGAACTGGAAACACTGGAGGCCGGCTGGACTGGAACCATGAGGGACATGAATAGCTCTTTTTATAAAAGAAGTGGGTAGCAGTGAGAACTGTCTTGGGTGATGAGTGACTGGAACTGGAAACTTGAGAGGTTGGAATGAGACCAGAAGGAACTTGGAGGGACCGGACTGGGACCGGCAGGTAGGCGCTGGTCGGGGTACCAGTAGATGAACTTGCAGACGGATGGTAGCATGGAAGCTACTTGTTGTGGCTTGGGAAGCCGTGGGTAGACGTGGTAGCGTGGAAGCTACTTGGAGCGGCCTGGGAGCCGTGGGCGAGAGGTGGTAGCGTGGAAGCTACTTGGTGCGGCCTGGGAACCGTGTGGAGAATCTGGTAGCTGGGTAGCCACTTGGAGAAGCTGGTAGCGTGGAAGCTACTTGGAGCGGCCTGGAAGCCGTAGGCGAGAAGTGGTAGCGTGGAGGCTACTTGGTGCGGCCTGGGAGCCGTGTGGAGAAGCGGGTAGCGTGGATAGTCACTTGGAGAAGCTGGTAGTGTGGAAGCTACTTGGAGCGGCCTGGGAGCCGTAGGCGAGAAGTGGTAGCGTGAAAACTACTTTGTGCGGCCTGGGAGCCGTTTGGAGAAGCGGGTAGCGTGAATAGTCACTTGGAGCGGCCTGGGAGCCGTAGGCGAGAAGTGGTAGCGTGGAAGCTACTTTGTGCGGCCTGGGAGCCGTGTGGAGAAGCGGGTAGCGTGGATAGTCACTTGGAGTGGCCTGGGAGCCGTGTGGATAACTGAACGTAGCAGACTTTACAGATAGCACTGGTCTAGGAACCAGCAGGAGCCTGGGACACACTGGAACTCAGGTACAGCTACTGCACAAGTTGTACACCATGGAACGTAACAAGATGTTCAAGCCCTGAGTGCTATTAGAGGAGGATCTACATACCAAGAGTCTGGCAGCGATTGGTGGATGCAGACAGGTGGTCTGGCAGTGGCATTCAGAGTGGAGCAAGACACAGCATGCAAAAGGAGTATTCATCTCTGCAGCTCTGAGAGTCAGGACCACGCCTGTGATTCCAATTAAGACTAGCAATGCTCACAGACAGAGCAGGGTTCAGGTGGTTAATCAGTTTGGCTAGGAGAGCAGTCTGCACACACAGATATCACAGCCAGCATGATTCAGCCAGAGCAGATGTCCCAGGAGAATTGCAAACACAGATCCATGGAGCAGCTGACAGAGGTAAGTCTCAAGGCAAAAAGGTGACAACTAGACAGGATCGTGATACTATCATTTTTTATGTGCCCCTTCTTTTTAAGCTGACCAATGATTCATTATATTCTTCTATGTGATCAGCACAATCCAGTTTATGCTTACATTGTTCTAAATTAGTATGGCTTAATTATGAATTTTGTTTATTCAAGATATACTATTTATACTTATTTTAAGTGCACAGTGCCTAATTGGCATTTTTTCTGGATTATTTTTTATTATCTGATCGATGTTATTGCAATAATGACATGTAACTATATATGTAATTATTTACTGTGTGTTCCCCCGATTTTAGGTGCAGGTCAATTCATTATAACCTCTTTTTTTCATATTTATAATCCTACTCATTTCCGTTAATGTTATGATATAGTTTGGCTTAGTTACGGGCTTATGTTTACATATGCTAATTATGATATTGAACCCACACCAATTTCGTATGCAATTGTGCCTGATTGGATCCTTTGGAGGTATTTGCTGATTGGTCCACAGACATGCCATTCATTAATAAGGAATTCCGATTGGTGCAGTACCACTTGATAGAGGGAGAGAGAGAGAGGCCTACCACATGGCGATCAGGTGACCAAGCCTGAAGAGGAGAAACGCACGTCCTTCCGACGGGCTGTCTATACACTAACAGCCCTTAATTTGACACACCACGAACAGCTGTTTTCCCACAGCCATACGCGACGGGCAGCTCAATCTTCAACAGCTCAGCCAGAATCCCCATTACAGCTCCATATCGCACTGAAGGTATAACAGGTATCCTTTCTGCCTTTCACTCCGGCGCTCTCTCATTCAAGCCGGACTGACATTCTCCCTCTGCAATGCTTTCAGAGTAACAGAGGGGAGACACGGTCAGGTGCGGGGACAGCAGAAGCGCTTTAACTGTTGTTTCCTTGGGGATCTTGCCCACTCCTTTCTCATCCCTTGTTCGCTATCCACATAGACAAGGGACAGTAGAAGGTGTGATATATAGCTTATCCCCAGGCTTTCCTTTATTTTCTTTATATCTGCAACTCATAGACCTTGCCTGTGGTATTGATATTTCTAGTGTATATACATATATATATTTTTGTATCATTTAGCTGAATTCAACAGTGTTATATATACCTTACGTTTTTACTTTCCAGGGTTTTCTTGTTACAGACCTGTTTATTATAGGATTATAAGTAAGCTAGGAGATTTACTCTGTATAACTTTATGAACAATGATACCAGTTTCCAATTATTAGGTGGTTATGAATTATATGTGTTCATATTCTCCAATTAACAGTGCGATGTTGAGAATAAAGAGCATTGTGATTCAGATATAATGCACAGCTGTTCTGAATTTTGCATTGATTGGTCTCTAAGATATTTAACGAGATCTTTTCTAATACTCTGCACTTAATGTATGTGGTGTACTTACTCTGGTTCATAGATGTATTATTATTTATTTAATTCACTTTGAGATTATACTTATGAACCGGGAGAAGAATATTTTCGCCATATGTTAATACTATATTTATTATTTATGTGTATCTTTGTTATTTGTTGTTTTTGATCCCTGGGTATTTATCAGTATACTTAAAATAAATTTTTACTGTATAATTATTAAAGGTTAAATATTAATACTTCTATACATATTTTTTCTTTCAATTACTTCCTTATTGCTCAAGAGTGCACCAGTTAGACTATATTTGTTCTTCTTTTTGCGTCTTTGCATAAACAGTTGACACATAATAGAGTAGCAGGTACAGCTCATTGCATTGATTGATTGCTTTTTACATGTGTTATTTTGCCCAATCCAATTTGTTTTAAATTTAATCATTATGATGTGTTTACAGGTACAAAATATATTTTACTGGCCTAACAATTTACACCATATTTTTTTAAATACAAATACAATCAAAATGGTGTACTTAAAGTGTAAAAGTGAAAACTCTTGAATAGTTGACTTTTTTTGTGCTCCCTTCATGCTGGTGTGGAACTGCACATCCCAGCATGCCTTTCCAGTGTAAATACATGCCTTAATAGCAATACTGTGGCATCCCAGGCTTGGATTTGTAGATCCATAGCAGCTGTAGAGGCCTTTTTTTTTAAGGTAAAAACGCATTTTAATAATACAACTCACAGACTTTGACATGACAAAAAGGTTTTTTTTATTTTTTTATACAAATAATTTGAGGGCAAATTATATGGGTTTGTAAATAAACTTCAAAAAACAGAAAATAACAATACAGAAATTAAATCAATGAATAGATACACGATTTTCTGGATGAATTTGGAATGGGTACACACTTGCAAATGTGGGATGTGACTTTTGTGCCATCACCAAATGTCCCTCCTTCACCACCTACAAATGATCACCTCCAAATATGTCTGGCACATATGATGGCAAGATACAAGGTCAAAATATTCCTTGTATGGTTTCCAGGGGGACTAACCTGATCTAATTTTTGGTCATAAACTTCCATAAAGTTTGTGGAGAAATCTGGAGGGAAATAATCCAAGTTCATCAGTCTTTGCACTTCTGCTTTGCAGCCGACTCCGGAGATCTCATTTTACAGATCCAGGTGGACCGTCATGTGCCCTGCTTGGAGCTCGTTCCAGCCACAGCAGGGCTCTGGTCCACCTCACCCACACCTTCTCTTGGGTCAGTGAGTGTTAGGATCTGCAGTTAAGAAGATCATATTGCTTGGAGTTTCAGCCTTAGTTGCTACTGAGGCACTGCACTAATTACTGCCTGTCTGTGTGCAGTATCAGGTGCACTAATTGATTCTCCTCTCTGTGCACAGCCCAGGTGCATAGTAGTCTGTCATTAAGGGAGACTTGCTCTGATTGGGCTCTGTCTCTGTTAAATTCCAGCCAGCCCTTCACTCCATGCATGTGATAGAGTTTTTCGTACTTCCAGTTCCTGTCTCCTGCTTGTCAGTCGAGTTCCTGAGTCAGTCTAGCTGTGTTTCGTGTGTGCCGTTTATTCCATCCAGGCGGCTCCATCTGCATCTAGTCCACACGTGCTGCTTGTTTCATCTGGGCAGAA